>OY977963.1:0-1207500 GCA_963854355.1 Epinotia brunnichana | reverse complement strand
AATGGTAACCTTATGATATGGTAACCTTACTGATAGGGTAACCCTATTGTTATGGTAAGCATATCTTGATAGGGTTTTGTTACGATTACCTTATGGTTACCACATCCGATATGCTTACCATAACAATAGGGTTACCCTATCAGTAAGGTTACCTTATCATAAGGTTACCAAATTGATAGGGCTACCAAATCGATAGGCTTGAGCCTGAAAAGGGGTTTTCCGGTCCTTGCGGCGACTACTACAATGCAAACACTAGTAAAATCACCTTCGAATTTTGAATGAAAGTACCGTAGCTCATGATTAAGAATCATTGCGCGATTGATTCGACACATGTTGAGTGATATTAGCCCTTAATGTTGTGACCATTTCCACTACACTAGAGGTATTCATAACATTTTCAAAGAACACTTAAATTTTATTCTAGAATATTCGGGCTTTGGCTCTCAATTTTGGTGTTAGTGACGCTCCGCAACCGACGCCATGTAGCTTCTACTTTTGTGCGGGTGACTGTACTTTGCCAATGACAAACATGTTGATTGTTTCCAGGCGACAATCGCGGAGGTGACGTATGCCGAGTTAGCCCTGAAGGAGTGTGCAGAACCCCCCAAGAATCAGAACTCGAGCCCTTACGCGCAGATTGTCGGCGTGTACAACCCTAGGAAATGATCTAGAACCATTTTGGAATCTTCTAGACCGTTTAAGATCTGTGCTCGATTTGAAATCACGCGGACTGTACCGTCGTCAACAACGAGTCGCTCTCAAGCTCGACACAAGTTGACTCCTCTTAACAAGAGAAATCAAAATATTTTCGGCTGTCGGGTAAAAACGTAGTTAGCCTCCCATTTTGGCCTGCGGTGGCGGACCATAGTAAATTTGACAGCTAATGACAAGTTTTCTATGGTCCGCCGCGGCCAGGCCGCGCCAGTCTGTGAGAGGCCTAATTTGGAAGAGCGAGGTCTCCTGACACAGGTAATATAATACCTAATAGGAGGACTCGACCACAATGTATTTACCACCTAATTAATAAATTTATGAATTATGTTATGAAAGATGAATTTAAAAACGGCACGCAGGAACAAACAGAAAAAAAGGAAATTAAGTATAACAGAAAAAATAAAAACCGGCCAAGTGCGAGTCGGACTCGCGCACGAAGGGTTCCGTACCATTATCTATAAAAAAACTATTTTATTCTGTGTTTTTAGTATTTGTTGTTATAGCGGCAACAGAAATACATAATCTGTGAAAATATCAGCTGGAACTATCACGGTATCAGTGAGATACAGCCTGGTGACAGACAGACGGACGGACGGACGGACGGACGGACGGACGGACAGCGGAGTCTTAGTAATAGGGTCCCGTTTTACTCTTTCATAGTAAACTTCTACTCTCTATTATAATTACTCTTTTTCTATTATAATTTATAGCAAAATAAACTAGTTTCCAACCTACATATGGTGGACCCCATTGTGTATACAAATATTCATGTTAGTTCAGCAAGCCGTTTTAAAATGAGACCCAAACTGGGGACTCTTAAGTTTATTGTAGAGACGCGCGCGTGTCTGTTGTGAGTGCGTCACATCGGACGTTTGAAAGGATTTATTTTACTGCTTTAAGCTATTCTGCTGTGACTGTGACCCGGAGTAGTCCATAACCTTGATTGCGATTATGTCGGAGATAATTATAGCTTGGCAAGTTCATTAGTGACACTCGCAAGGTCCGTGGGCGACGAGGACGGAAGACAGCGGGGTTGTATGAAGTGTGCGCACGGCGGAGTCAGACGGCCCCTGCCGCGCCTTTCTTCACCACCCGTCTTTCGTCCCCCGTCCCCCACGGACCATGGGAAAGTCACCAATGAACTTGCCAAGTTATAGCATGTTAGTAAAGGTAAAGTATGTTATCTTCCTACAAATGCACCGCGCGCGGCTTGTATGTGTGCGCTATTCTATCTATACGTCGCCGCACGCACACTCAAACAAAATCTCAGTGCGAAACGGGTCGAGATTTTGTTTGAGTGTGCGTGCGGCAACGTATAGATAGTATAGCGCACACATACATGCCGCGCGCGGTGCGTTTGTAGGAAGATAACATATATAATTATTTTTTTATGATTAATTTATTTATTAAGAACAAAAAGTTACATAAATACGTTGATAAATTGCTCCACAAAACTAAATTTTTCAGTTTGACTGTGGAGTCAAAAATTACAGTCTCATTTTCAGTTTACAGTTTCATACTTTGCCGTCTTTATACTATGGTTATAGTGCGAGATCGTTTAATGTACCTCAATCATTCCGGAGCGTGATGTTTCTAGTTACGTGATATTGTTTTTGTATACACACTTCTTTTAATTTCGATTTCACTTCATCTGTATTTGGTTTAAGTTGTTGTTTTAAGGGTCCTTGCCCTACTTTCACTTGCAGTACGCGTTATTTATGTAATGTAAGGCATAGTTTTAGTTTTTTTTGTAGCATTTATTAAGCGGTTACCTCACGAAACTTACGATGGCGAATGCCAGTAATTTTGTAATGTATTTTTAAGCCTTTTTGTTTTCTATATTATTTCTTTTATTAATAAAATTTGTGTGTCGCTTTCTTTTTTTTCTTTTTTGTAAATTATCCTTGTGTGTGCGATCTTGGTGTAGGGATGGGTGTAGTATAGTAACACAACAGTTCAGTTCAGGATTAAGATATTAATATGATTACAAATGTTATAAAACTATGTTAGAAAAATATTGTAATTTAATTAGAATGCACCTGGTTGCGATAGAGCCGAAAAACCCTATGAGACAGAAGTACTACCACCTAGTTCAACTGATAGTAGAAATGATACACGCTGGTAGTAGAAATGATACTACCAGTAGTACTTGGGTAGTTTGGCAACTGTCTTCCAGGCGGAGACATATGCCATAATTGCCTGTGCACAGGAGAATATAGACAGGCAAACCAAAGGGCAGACTATCTAGTCTATCTATATACTCAGTGACAGTCAAGCGGCCCTTAAAGCGCTTACGGCGCCGAAAGTGGACTCTAGACTAGTTTAGAATGGCCTCCAAGCACTATGGTTTATCCACTTTATGAATGTACACGGAATGGAAGTTTTGTCTGGACTGATGACTGTCAAAAGGCATTTAATTTAGTGAAAAAGAAATTAGGCTCAGCTACCAATTTAATACATTACAATTCAGATCTGCCTTTAATTTTGACATGCGATGCCTCGGCATATGGAGTTAGTGCTATAATATCAAACCGAGGCACGGATGGAGTCATTAGGCCGATTGCATTTGCAAGCAAAAAATTAAATGACACCGAACAAAAATATACTACTCTAGACAAAGAGGCTATTATGCTATTATCTTTGGGGTAACCAAATTTTATAATTACACATATGGCAGATCATTCGAATTGGAGACGGATAACTCAGCTCTGACTCGGATATTGGGCCCGTATAAAGCAATACCAAGAATGGCAGCTAAACGCCTTCAGCATTATGCAATTTTTCTCTCATCCTTTACATACACCATAAGACACATCAGTACAGACAGAAATACTGCAGATTATTTATCTAGATTACCAAAAGAAAACGATGATACAAAGTATCATGCACTATGTGTAAATAACACTGAAATTGTAAATGCAAAGTATATTGATGAGTCAGAATTAAAAACATTAAACTGGAAACTGATTCAAAATAATACCAAAAAAGATCTAGTCTTATCCAAGGTACTAAGATACTGTCAAGATGGCTGGCCAGAAAGGGTATCAGATAAAAGTTTAGACCCTTATTATTTGAGGAGGCACGAAATAAGTACAGATAGAGAATGTATAATGTGGGGTCACCATATTGTAATACCAGAAAACTTAAGACAAACTGTTTTAGATGAACTCCATTTAACACATTTTGGAACCACGAGAATGACTGAAATGGCTAAAGCCTACTTTTGGTGGCCAAAACTAAATGAAAATATTGAAAAAATTGCAAATTCATGTAAATTATGCTTGGAAAATAGATTTTCACTGTTGAGGCCTGCACCCATATATCAAAATCTTGTAGAGTCCCAAGAAAAGCAGTTAAAGTATGCTAAGGGTGGCAGAGTATTAGTGTTAAATGAGGGGGACTTAGGGAATGTTAAAGACTTTAGAAGGGGGAAGAAATGGTCAAAAGGTCACATAGTTAAAGTTTTGATCCCTGGCTCTACTTTCTTGGTTGAAGTGGAAGGAGCGAATTGGAAGCGTCATGCTAACCAACTGCATAAACTGTAACTATGTACTGGTTGGATTTTGATTACGTCGATATCCTGTATGTACTTAGTAAATAGGTGAAAACTTTAGGACTAAGGTGATACAATTAATATTATAGTACAAGCAACCTAGGTTAAGGGGGTGGAGAGTGTGATAACCTGTCACTGTGTTGAGTAGGGCAACACTCTCTTGCACAACTGTCATTTGTTAACGATGCCGCGTTTCTAGCTAATAAACCGTGATTAATTAATTTACTGTTTTATTAAGCTCAAAATACATCAATGGCCACACACAGTGGGACCATATTATCGGCCTTTAAAGCCTACGCCAAAACCAAACACCAACACGAGTGGAGGAATGAGGCTGGCTTAAGGCACTCTAAGCTCTTCATAGAAGGAGTGGACTCGGGCTGGACCAGAAAACTCTGGAAATCCAGTAGGAAGCAACTCAGAATTATATCTGGGGTGTTCACAGGTCATTTCGGGGTCAAGGATCTCTTGGCCAAGATGGGACTATCGGATAGTTTAGACTGTAGAATGTGTGGTGAGGAGGATGAGATTATGGAACACTTATTGTGTGAATGTCATGCCCTTGCCAGACAAAGAATGAACTACTTTGGTAACGGTTACCCGCAACCAAAGGAATTCAAGGTGCTCCCGACGAACTGCATCATCTGCTTTGTGGAAATGATGGAGCAAGCCTGGGAGCAGGTATAAAGGAGAGGGCAAATGCACAAAAGATCCCACTGGGTCGAAGTGCATCCGAAAGGGCCCTCACCTAGATAAGATAAGATAAGATAAGACCAGTAGTACTAGTGGCCATAATGGAGGACTGGTATAGTACGCGTGTTGTTAGGGGCTTCCGTCGAACAAATACTTCGTACCTATGTTGTTAGGCATGTCCCCTGGACTCCAAAACTGCCGGGAGACAATCTTTAAGGAGTTGATCTCCCCTGTAATCACGTCAATGACGTTTAATGACGTCGTGAATGGGACGAGGTGCGTTTCCGGGACGATTTGCTACAGGGACAAGTTGACAAGACGAGCCTTCACAGTTTCATTCGTAAATATTTTTTAATCGTTCTGATTGGGACTTTGAACTGTAAAAACTGAAAATGTCCTAAAATATAATATTCACTGAATATTATATTTTAGATAATCATAATCATAATCATATTTATTCATAATATTTATATGATACGAGGACGGGAATCCGTTTTCACGCCGAGGCATGTAATAGTGCTTTTCTCAAACATGCAATGAAATAAATAAATAAAAATCCTCAAATCAAACTAATTTTCATGGCTGAATGACCTGATGCTGTGCCACAAATAGTGGAATGAAAATTAAAAAGTTACTATGCAGGCCTAGGCCTGAAAAGATGCATGAAATCCCATTTCAGGCCGCCTCGAGATGCTGCGCCCGAAAAAGGATACTTCCGAGTCTATTATAAATTTATAAGGAACGTAAAGAGAATATTTCATTGCATGTTTGAGAAAAAGATATTTACGATTGAAACTGTGAAGGCTCGTCTCCGTCGAAATCCAATCCTGAAGTTAGAGCAAGAAAATAATGACCATAACAACTGCACGCGCCGGAAATATTATCACTTTTTTTAAGCCGTTTTTTTAATGATTCCTAATTATTACCGAAGATATTTTGTTATGTTTTCTATAGTGTATTAGTTGACATAAATAACAGTATATTTTTTATTCCCACCGTGCCCTTAGGTAATTATTTATAGAGCGTCAAAGCTTAAGGCGACGTATAGGCTCGAGGTTTTCTCTTCCTCTCACTGAGCGAGATGGAAGTGTGTTCGGAATCGCGGATATCATGTTTTTTAATTTTAATTTTTTGTGCGTTTAATAAATAATAAATTGATCGCTAAGTTCCCTCAAAAATGATATGGCTGATTTTTAGAACCAATTTTAATATGTTTAACTGTTGTGCATAATTTGTTACGATTTTTTTAAGTGTATTTTTGACCTATGTATGTGCGTGATTTTTTTCTATCGAGCAAAAGTCAAAAACTCAGAATTCAAATAAGTAGCTGCTGTCCCTTGAGAAAGGCCTCAAGATTGCTAATTAAATTTAGGGCAGCCGTATTATAATCCAAACAAGAGCTATAACTTTTTAAAAATCCGTTTTCTGAGCTCACGTCGCCTTAACATGTCCATATTACCCTCAGGTACCTTACAACTATTGTGTATTTTCCTCTTTCTAAATTCAATTATTGTGTCACCAATGTATCGCTAATAAATATATATGGTATGAACAGTATTTAAAGTTGAGCGGACGTGTCAGCTCTTAATAAATATGGTTAAAATTATTTCCAATTTTTTGACGGTCATCTTTGTGTGTTATACTGAAGTGCACTGTAAGTATTTTTGTCAAGCCTTTTTATAATTTATTTACTTTTGTATTCCATATAAAATTTGATGGATAACGGACAAATTTATCTGCGTTTCCTCGTTTATTAAGGATATCAAAGGATAATTATGCAAATACCTACTAGTTTTACTTACTGAAGTGCTTTTCAACTTCAAACATAACAATACGAATGTTTATGCGTTTCAAAATGGATTTCCTTGAAATTGCTTGACGATTAACGCACGACTTTTTTTAATTTTGTCTGGAATAGGGTATCAAGCAACACAACAGCTGAATATTGTTTGAATAATAGAGCAAACGGTATTGTTTGCTGAATACGCAGTCTGTATGACGTCTTTACCGTGAAAATGTATACATATTTCATTTAAAATTTTAAAGCGCCGCGTTAATAATTAACTTTTGGGAAAGTAAACAAAAACATTTACATGGTGCATTTTTTACGTATATATTTTTTTGCTTCTTCTGCATAGTCCTGTGATATAAAAAACATTCAGAAACTGATTTTTTAACTATAAAAAAGTGTTTCATTGTATAATTAACATAGCGTTGCAGAGTATTTTGAATCTGTAATCCTTTAAAGTAAATTAACGCAATGGCGTCCAACCTTTCTGAATATAAGCTGCTGTCAAAACTTTTATGTGGCATATTTCTGAATAAACGTTCACATTCACTCAATATTAAGCAGTTATTTGCAAAAAAGTGTTCAAGGCATCCATTTAGCAGCTTCTAGCATGAAAGGATATAATTTTTTTGTAGTTAAAGTGCTATAACATAGGTATAAGTGTTGTTTGAGATTTTGTTATTTAGACGTAATTGTTATAATAGAGCCCATAAATTCTATTATGCAGCTACTGGATAATTGAAACAATGTGGAGTATATTACAGCTTCCAGTAATATAATCAGACCTTATTTCAAATAAAACAATAAAAAAGAAATTGTAACCGCTGTTATACAGCCATTTGTTGCCACTGGCACTTATATTAAGCATTTAGTGACCATAATTACATGTTTCTTAGTACCATCTGTTTACTTTCCCACAATGCATCACATACACAGCTAAATGCTGCTACTGGCACCATTATACAGCCTTAAGCGATCTCAATTACTTTGAGCTGCATAATAGTTGACTAGTAGTGTTAGAAAAAGGTTTTATTAAGATTTAATATGCAAAACCAACACTATACAAAATTAACTTAGCTTATAATTTGTCATAAAGGACCACGTATTTTTTTATTCCGAATTTAGTCATATGCAACGCCAATATACAAAATATACAAAACTTTAATATGAATAAGATGTTAACTGTATTACATTATTCTGCTTGTGTGTTGCTTGGGTCAGGAAAAATCCAATCCTATACCGTTAAATAAGCAATATTTGTATGTAATGGTGATTTTTAGGGTTCCGTAGCCAAATGGCAAAAAAACGGAACCCTTATTATTGATTCGTCATGTCTGTCTGTCTGTCCGTCTGTATGTCACATCCACTTTTTTCCGAAACTATAAGAACTATACTGTTGAAACTTGGTAAGTAGATGTATTCTGTGAACCGCATTAACATTTTCACACAAAAATAGAAAAAAAAAACTGGCCAAGTGCGAGTTGGATTCGCGCACGAAGGGTTCCGTACCGTTATCTATAAAAACGGCAAAAAAATCACGTTTGTTGTATGACTTGTATGGGAGCCCCCCTTAGTTTTTTTTTTTTTACTTTTAGTTTTTCTTGTTATAGCGGCAACAGAAATATCTGTGAAAATTTCAACTCTCTAGCTATCACGGTTCTTGAGATATAGCCTGGTGACAGAGAAACGGACGGACGGACGGACAGCGAAGTCTTAGTAATAGGGCCCTACATATAATAATAATAATAATGTCTGCCAGAGATAAAAAAACCGGCCAAGTGCGAGTCGGACTCGCGCACGAAGGGTTCCGTGTTTTGAGTATTTGTTGTTATAGTGGCAACAGAAATGCATCAACTGTGAAAATTTCAGCTGGAACTATCACGGTATCAGTGAGATACAGCCTGGTGACAGACAGACGGACGGACGGACGGACGGATGGACTGACGGACAGCGGAGTCTTAGTAATAGGGTCCCGTTTTACTCTTTGAGTACGGAACCCTAAAAACAATACATTTTGGGGTTTCCCCATACTTAGAACTGAAATTACTACTAGTACTAGTACTTGGGGTATCTATGGATAGGTCTTGAAAAATGATATTGAGGTTTTTAATATATTTTTTTTCTAAACTGAATAGTTTGCGCGAGAGACACTTCCAAAGTGGTAAAATGTGTCCCCCCCCTCTGTAACTTCTAAAATAAGAGAATGATAAAACTAAAAAAAATATATGATGTAAATTACCATGCAAACTTCCACCGAAAATTGGTTTGAACGAGATCTAGTAAGTAGTTTTTCTTAATACGTCATAAATCGTAAACCGCAATTTATTTCACGGAACCCTTGATGTGCCAGTCCGACTCGCACTTGGCCGCTTTTTTTTATATTGTCCCAGTTCAGGATAATAATACCCTTTTTAACCGACTTTAAAAAAGGAGCAGGTTCTCAATTCGTCTGTATGTTTTTTTTTATTTTTTTTTATGTGTGTATGTTACGCGATAACTTCGTATTTTATGAACCGATTTGAAAAAATCTTTCTTTGTTTGAAAGCATATACTTCCAGATTGGTCCCGTTACCACCAAAACCTAGTTCTGATGATGGGATCCTGGAGAAATCAAGGGAACTCTTCAAATTTTATAGGCGAACTTGGAGCTATTTGGCTACTGATTTGAACTGATTTATTTTGAAGTCGGTTAAAACTTTGTTTTGAAAGCCAATTATTTGCGGTACATATTAATTTGTTCATATTAATAAATTCAATATTGTGGTCATACCTCACAACTTTTTTCCTGTATGGTCATGCATTTGATAGGAAAATGTTGTAATAATTTTCTTGCTGATAGCAATGTTTCCTGTTAATATGTGGCCTACCTGGTGATACCTAAACAGTGTTAGTAATTTATATACCACTTGAGGCCTGACAAATATTTAGGAGGCTGACTCTTTAGAATATGCAGCAATTATTCTAAGTCAGCAACCCTTTTACACACCCAATGTTTATTTTCAATAGGGAACTTGCATCTTTTTATTTTATTACGAAAATCAAAAGTATAATCCAGCAATTAAAACAACTGTAGCATTAAAACTTTCTTATGATTTATTTTTCTGATGTTATATATGCATTTGAAATCTGTACGACAACGCTCTATATTAAATTAAACGAGCTTATGCTATGAATGCCAAATCTTGGGATTAAGTGTCAAAACGGACCCCGGGCTCCTTTAGCAGCACAACCGGGAATAATGCTAGGAGGATGATGATGCTATGAATAACGTCAGCATACGTCATTTTTTATTTATTTATTTTTTTTTTTTCGAAAAAAAAAACGTAATTTTTACGTGAGATAAAACTAATTAAATCGTTTTTCTTTTCTTTTGTATATCGCTACGTATATCCGTATCGATTGAGCGCAATTTATTCGAAATTGAAGTCCCATGCAAGTTCCCTATTAGATGGAATTGGTATAGGTAACACAAGCAATGGATCTTCACATACCGAGATGGTTGCTTGCCTTTTCATTTTGCGTAGTCTGCTCTGGTACATAACGTGATGGCACCAATAGTATTGAAGCGTTCATAGCCTAGCGGCGCCTCAAAATCGGAAACGATAACGCAGGTTAAGCAAATATGGCAGCGGTCAGTCTTTGGATGGGTGACCGCCTGTTTGAGTGGTTACTTTAGATGAGCGTTTCCGTGCTTTGGAAGGCACGCTAAGCAGTTGATCCCGGCTGCTGTCTATGACAGTAGTCGTTAAGCCGAGCTAGAGGCGCTTCGGGCGGCTTAAGCACCTCTAACAGTCGAGTTGCCCACTCACTTGACAAAGGGGAGACAACTGTCACTTGCGTCCGCAGGAGCTACCTACCACAACCCTGCACGTGTCCCTTGGGTGGTACTAAAGAGTGACACACTCAAAGGCCAAATAATGTATGCCATTAAATACGATTAAATAAAAAAAGCGGCCAAGTGCGAGTCGGACTCGCACATGAACGGTTCCGTTAAATAAATTGCATTTTACGATTTATGACGTATTAAAAAAAAACTACTTACTAGGTCTCGTTCAAACCAATTTTCTTTGGAAGTTTGCATGAAAATGTACGTCATATATATATTTTTTGTTTTATCATTCTCTTATTTTAGAAGTTATAGGGGTGGGGGGGGGGCACATTTTACCACTTTGGAAGTGTCTCTCACGCTAACTATTCAGTTCAGAAAAAAAATGTGTTAGACACCTCAATGTCATTTTTGAAGACCTGTCCCTAGATACCCCACACGTATAGGTTTGATGAAAAAAAAAATTGAGTTTCAGTTCTTAGTATGGGGAACCCCAAAATTTATTGTTTTTTTTTATTTTTGTGTGAATATCTTAATGCGGTTTACAGAATACATTTACTTACCAAGTTTCAACAGTATAGCTCTTATAGTTTCGGAAAAAAGTGGCTGTGACATACGGACGTACAGGAGGACAGGACGAATCTATAAGGGTTCCGTTTTGCCATTTGGCTACGGAACCCTAAAAATAGTATATTGAAAAAAAATGTGTTTATATTGGCCGGATCGCATCAAGCAGTCCGTTCGAAAAATAATTTTATCGTCCAATGAAGCTGAGTCCAATGACACAGACAAACTGTTCCGATAGTTTTGTGAGACCCAGCTAATGTACCCATGTTTATATACTCTGTTTATTAAATAAATGTAATAATAATAATAAATGACAGTTTTATAAAATAAAATCGGCCAAGTGCGAGTCGGACTCGCGCACGAAGGGTTCCGTACCATTATCTATAAAAACTATTTTATTCTGTATTTGTTGTTATAGCGGCAACAGAAATACATCATCTGTGAAAATTTCAGCTGGAACTATCACGGTATCAGTGAGATACAGCCTGGTGACAGACAGACGGACGGACGGACGGACGGACGGACAGCGGAGTCTTAGTAATAGGGTCCCGTTTTACTCTTTGAGTACGGAACCCTAAAAATCGGCCACATTTAATAATCTCAACTGTAGCACTTAAAACAATAATTACGAGTGAAAATTATAATATACATACATAAATATAATCATATTATATCATTTATTGCGTCCATAGTTGTACAGGTCTTGTTCTTATACGTTTCATATGGGCCCTGCGTTTCATATTTAAGGGGGTTCGATTGCCATACAAAACGTTATTTGACATTCGTAGGCTAAGGGCGTGATATTTTAAGAAACTTATGTAACAAACTTTCATAAATTGGCTTCCCATTTGCGCTAAATTCCCCCTTTCCTAGAATAAACTTACATAAACTAGATTAATTTGAGAAATTGGTTTGTCACGTGATATTTTGGGAAAACTATTTTTCTCAAATTAATCTAGTTTATACAAGTTTATTCTAGGAAAGGGGGAATTTGGCGCAAATGGGAAGCCAATTGATGAAAGTTTGTTACATAAGTTTCTTAAAATATCACGCCGTTAGCCTGCGAATGTCAAATAACGCTTTGTATGGCAATCGAACCACCTTAATACATCCTACACGAAATTACATATTAGCTTTTTAATAACTGAAGAAACACGGATTAAGGAAAAATGTAAGTATGAGATCTCCAATTATCGATTCACACGATTATTAGTTATATCTATCCATAAAATAAACTAATATTCAAATACGTTTCAAAATATCTACTTTTAAGTTATCCGCAAAAAAGTACGAGTATACTCACTCTTTTCACGATTCGCTGAAGAAATCTTGATTTTTAGGGTTCCGTACCCAAAGGGACCCTATTACTAAGACTCCGCTGTCCATTCGTCTGTCACCAGGCTGTATCTCATGAACCGTGATAGTTCTTCTCTTTTTTTTTGGCTTTCTGGCCAACTGAGTCGGCTCAATTTTGCCACCGTGATAGTTATAGACGGTTAAAATTTTCACAGATGATGTATTTCTGTTGACGATATAACAACTGATATTAAACAAAAGCGGGTTGTGTCCGAGATATAACCGTTAATTAAGTTTAAGTGGATACTTCTTTGTTGGCTATGTAACCCTAATAATATCTGAATTAATTCACTAACATCTGTATAAGTACAGATAAATCGGTATATATGGCAACATTGACTGACGTAGCTCATTTGACTTTGTCTCGCGATACATTGAAAATGGCGGTCATTTGAGCATTATTTTCATGTCCGCCGCATAAACTAAATAACATTTTATGATTAACAACTAATGGCATATAAAAAAGGATTAAAACATGTAACAAACAATTATTTGAAATCAGATTAGGCTTCGCTACAAAAAGTTATTCCGGAAGTCACGTGATACATTTTGAACTGTACCCCTATACAAGAACGCGAGCAAAGAAGTATCCACTTCAAAAAACAGAATTAAATAAATATTTAAGGGGGCTCCTATACAACAAACGTGATTTTTTTGCCGTTTTTATATATAATCGTACGGAACCCTTCGTGCGGGAGTCCAACTCGCACTTGACTGGTATTTTGCAAAAGCATTGACACCGCTTCACTTTTAATTCACCATGTTAAAAGGAAACGACCGAGCTCAATCATATTGTACTGGATGAAAGTAGGATAGACACTGTCTATTACGATACGGTAATGCCATATAAAAAAAAATTGCTGACCGTCCTTATTTTCAACGGTTAGAGAAAAAAATATGATTAGGTACTGGTGCCATCGCGTTACTATCAAACTTAGACACAATGCCGTGTGTCCAGTTAGGTAACCACACCTGTTTCCCGAATGGGTAGGCAGACGTCACGGATTTCCACTTGCCACAGCCTCGACAAACCCTATGGTTCATTGGGGCCCAGGGCATGAAGGTATCGAGGGAAACGAAAAGGCTGACGAGCTTGCACGAGCGGGGGCGAAGGGGACACACTGCGAAGCAGAGCCGTTCTGTGCAAAGACTACAATATACATACTGAGATAGACAGGCAACTCGACTGAATTGAGAAGGCATTTAATGCTTGCGTACAGGCGCCATCTCTTCTGCGATACTTAAAACTTTTCTTTGAATGTCAAAGTGCGTCGGTCGCAGGGTTTGAGGGCTCATCGACTCCAAATACCACCGTCTGTACCCCTAGGCTACTGATGTCTTATGACAATACGGCGAATTTCGAAATACCTTGACAGCCTAGCCTATCAATCGCTACAGCTTCAGAGAGTTCGCCGGCTATCAAGTAGGTAGCACTGTTTTCAATAAGAAACTGGATTTGCATTAAGTTCTAAGTTCCCATAGTCTGGTTCTGTGGTATCCCCAAAAGTCTGACCAAGCTCACTCTAAAAGCCTATTGTTTGTACAAGACCATTCAAGCCTGGAGAGATATTCCAGGACTAAAACATTTCAAGGCGCTTATTAGTTAGAGCCTTTAGCAAAAAGGCGTCTTCTGATGCCTTGGCGCTAACCGCTAGGAACCGCTTACGCATGCTGGTCAGGGTGCTTACAGGGCACTGCTGCCTAAATAAGCACATGCAAACAATAGGACTGTGTGACAAAAGGCAGTGCAGACTCTGCCTTGAAGCAGAGGAGACGCCTACACACATCCTAACCGATTGCCCTTGCCTCATGCGCAGTCGTAACTCCTTTCTGGGCAAACACATCATGTGCCCAGAGGAGATCAAATTTCTTGAGGTCAACAAAATCCTGCAATTCTTTGAGTTTGCAGGACTTGACCAATAATTGTAGTAAGTGGCGATCAAAATAGATCAGCGATAGTCGCAGTGATACAAGGGCTCTGGCAGCCCGGAAGCCACTACCAGAATAATAATAATAATGGTTTATTCACTTTCATGAAATTCTTCATACATGCTCGGTGATTTGGGGTCAATGAAGGGGGTTTGATTCTTGGCCAGACTTGCCTCTCTTGATATTCTCCGAAAAGTTCGCCGAGGTCTTCCGCTTCCTATTGCTCTTGCCACTTTTCTCTGATCCACTCTTCTTACGCCCAAATCATTACAGCATTTCCTCAATATCTGTCACTTTTTCTTTAGTGCCCTTCGCAACGCTCTCATTTTTACAGCAATTCATGCACAAAAAAGTACTTTAATTTAATGTCTGATGACACTTAGGCATTTCATATTAAAGTTTTAAAGTTTCTTAGCGCCACCTTGAGGTGTGTGCACAATCTTAGTTTCGTTTTTCATTGCTTTTTCAGGCAAGAACTCGGTGGACCCATGGGTGTGGCCGGACGCGTTTGTAGAAGACGACAAACCGTTCATCGAGTTAACTTGCGGAGCGTATTTAAATGCGCACCAATGGCTAAGCTGGCGTAAAGGTACGTGGTGTTAACTTGGCAAGCCAAATTGTACATACAGTTAGTTCATTCTATATTCTTATTGCTCCCAGATGTGTGTATTTCTGCAGCCATCAATTTATCACAGTCACTTTTTTATCTTTTTGTACACAGAGACAGTATATTGGCGTCAGTAAAATAGAGTTTATTATGCCTTTTACAAGCCGCAGTTAGCTTGACTTCAATTGAATAAAACATTTCCCTACAAATCTTTAGGAACAGTTTGATTGACGAAGGACAATAAGGAAATAAAAAGACCGTTTTGTTAGAGTACTTTGTGAGAAGGTTCATTAATCCAAAAAACAATGTTTTTTGAAAAACGACAGGCTCGTAAATTCTAGACCTCAAATAGCCACTAGTTATAGCCCGTCTATGGACCTCAGACCAAGAAAAAAGATAGACAGAGCATTACGAACAACCAAGTGAAGTCGGTTTTCAACCAAGCCAAATGACTTTAGCACACGCTCACGCACACATCTACAAACAAAATTCCACAATACTCTTCAGCACGTGTCGCAATGCTGCCAAAATCATCTGTTTCGAGTTTTGTGCAAGTTCATTTGTTTATGTGTGCGTGAGCTTGTACTAAACTTATTTGGCTTGGTGTAAAAGCGGCTTCAGCTGGTTGTTCGTCATGCTCTGTCTATCTCTTTTTTTTGGTCTGAGCTATGGACCTTCCTTCACTGGGAAAGAGTTTAGGCCGAAATGAGACGAGCTTCGGCGTTTTCGCGGTTGGCTACCGTGACACTACAAAGTTTGCGTACCTACACATCGTAGTTATAGTGTGTTCTTGTTGTAGGTTTGTTTATATCGATGTGTACATATGTTACTCTCTAATGGTGTTTGTAAAAATGGACCTTTGTAGACTGCATCGAATAAATAAATAAAATCTAAGGCGTAATACAAAAAAATAAACACGTAATTGTAAGTTTTTATCGTCAAAATTACATACCTTTCATTCCTCTTTTATAAAAACTAGTATCTTTTTACTGATTTAGTAATGATTTTTCTTCAGCGACATGTTTCAGCAAACTCTCGTGAGAGACCTCATTTAGGAGCGATGATTTGTCAATTGTGTGTGTACCTTGTGAATACATCAAACTAGTTTTATGTTGCTGGATTCGTCGATCGATGAACTCAAAAGAAAAACGCACTACCCCGTAGTAAAATGCTATATATCATAATGCTTTGGAAGCTAGCTGATAGTATAGCTGAAGAAGATCAATCTCGCGGTTTTCTCGTTGGTTAGTTGACGGATTTTACTAACTGCAAAAGCCGCTGAACTAAGTCTACTCGCGAGATCACTTATGTGAGGACCCCATTGTAGTTTAGAATCCAATGTTATACCTAGAAATACTGTACTGCTAACCAGTAGGTTTTATTGCTCATCTTTGACAGTTTCACTTTCCTATTATATTCACTTTCCTGTAAAAAAACAACCACTAAAAAATCATATAAGCGTGTGGGTGAATGAGTGTTTGATGCTATTACGTAGCAATATCCGACGCGTTAAGAGTAAATTATCAAATGGCCCTAATGATCCTTTTTTTTTTTTTTTTTTTTTTTTTTTTTTTTTTTTTTTTTTTTTTTTTTTTTTTTTTACGGAGTGGAAATGCTCTTATGCTTGCCAGACCTTCTACACCAGCAGCCTGTGGGTGAGTCATACGCAGCGCACGTACAATACGCTCAGGGTCCAATATAATAACATATTCAGGATGCTGATGAAACTGCCGCGACACTGTAGCGCGTCGGGTATGTTCGCAGAGGCGCACACTGATGGCTTCCACGCCATCAGAAGGAAGAGAGTTGCGTCTCTGTTGAGCAGAGTGCGCGGCAGTTCTAACACCATCCTGAATATGTTTGCTGAGCGCCTGGACTGCCCGATGACAAAACACTGGGTAAAGATCATCACTGGCCAAATAAGGTAATGATCTTTGCCCAGTGTTGCAAATATGCAAATATGTAATATTAAGTAAGTGTTTGTGTCGATTGTTTTATTATTATTATTGCTTTTGTTTCCTTGTGTTAAAATATGGGTCTTTGCCTGAAATAAATCAATTTTATTTATTTATTTTATTTATTTATGCATCCCCCAGCCTGGGGTAAGCTATGATGGGGGGTATGTGGGACTCTCACCCTCCAGCCAACTCTATTTGAAGAGAAGGAGGAGGGAGTCTACCCACTAAAACCACTCCGGCGTTTCCGTCCCTGCCATTAATGGGGGCGCAGTGGGATCGCGGGCATTCTACCACGACGGCCCTAATGATCCTGAGTTACACTCGGAACTTCTAAAACTTGAGTCCTTGTACTGGGCGAAACTGGCGGAAGCGCGCAGTGGCTACATAAATAAATCAATTGAAAATTGTGGCAATAACATATGTCGAAACATCTGGCGTTTGATTTCATCCGAAACTTGCCGCGATGGCAAAAAAAAAAATAGAGCGCTTGACATACTCCTACGCAAGTCAGCGGGTAACTGCGACAGTGCGCGCGCCGCGGCCGCCGCAGCGCTGCCCTCCTAAACCGCTACTATATTGACACAAACGGAAACAATAGGCACCCATGTAGTCGCACCGCGTTACAATACCTCGAAAAATACATGCCACAACCATACCCTATCTTTCAATTTAATCAATTTACTTTGTATGAAATGATGAAGGCGTGCAGAAATGTCAAACGTAAAGACTCTAAGGACATCAATGATATGTCTACCCGCATTCTCGATTGCCTACCACCAGTGTTTATATCACTATATTGTTAATGTTATTTAATCAGTGCGTCGCGGCCGGAATCTACCCTGATGTTTTAAAACTTGTGAAAATCCTACCTATTTACAAAGGCAAGGGAGATATGCATTTGCCTAAACATTATCGACCAATATCTTTAATCCCTATAGTATCAAAAATTTTTGAATGTTTATTGAGTACGAAACTAATGGGGCATATTAGATCGAACAACCTACTAAACAAACATCAATATGCGTACCAACAGGGCCGATCTACGACTGACGCCGCTCGCGACGTATTTACGCGGGTGCTAGCGCACATCTGTCCCGCGCCTTTGAAATGATTGACCACTCCCTTCTTTGTGAAAAGCTCGCTCAATACGGTTTTGAGGGCTGTTTCCACGACACCATTGCTTCTTTTTTAAAAAACAGTAGGCAATGCACCTATGTCCTCAATGCTAAGTCGGACTTAGAGCATATAGGTGATTGTGCAGTACCTCAGGGATCTAGTATGGGTAATAACCTCAGAGCATAGAATACTAGAGAGAGGACAAGCCGCCGGCGGCCGTGTCGCAGCTGTATGCTCAATGGGCATACACTGCCATACTGTGCACGCGTGCTGATCGCAGAGAATATTACGTTTTTTCCTGCCTGATATGATGCGCGTTTATTGTCAAATAAGCGTGTAGGTATACAAGAGTGTGTGTTTTAGATGTGTGCGTGCTTTGTCTTGTCAATTACTTGGGCGTTGTGTGGGTTAATGTACTTGCGACAGGCTCACTCTATACAAATCGGCCGCCATGTCCGATCTCCTTACATTCTGTTGTAATAACCGATTTCTTATTCTTTTTCTCTGACGAGGCGGAGTACGTAATTTAAGCCGTTGATACCCCTTCGGCCGTCTACGTAACCGGGGTTTCGTAACCTGGTTACGATCGAAGCTTTTTTTTTACTCCTCGGTAACTAGCTTCGGTCACGCACTTTGTTTTACTCGTGCGTAACTAGCTTCGGACAAGGACTTACTTTACTTTTACGTAACTGGCCTATGTTTCTGGAGTTAGGCAATTTTTTTTTAAATAATTCTTTTACTTACCTATCCCAAGTTAGCTCAGCTCAGTGTGTGCTTGTTTTAAAGTTAAAATAAACAAATAAAATACAAACGATTATATTTTTGGATAGCAAAATTATTTATTCATAGTTAACTAAAACATCAAAATATCTTGGTTACTATTATACGCACAAACACACACACACACACTATCTATATTATTTCTTGCAGTGTATTTACAATCGGCAATAGGAAACCTAATTTCATTATCCTAATAATATCATCGCAGTGCGTTCGGTTAAAATCAATTAAGTTATCTTCCGCCTGGACTATTTCCTCCCAGTCCTGGGTACGTTGGATATGGTAATGACACACACGCGTGCCCGGGGAAATATATAGATTCCTTTTAATCAACATTTTAGCTTTTAAAGCGTCAGGAATTGCACGTAATGTCATTAAAGGGCATCCACCAAAGATACAGGCGTTTCTATTTTCCGGCGTCCTCGTTAAATTTGATGAATTTTCAAAAGTATCCATTGTAATGACCAGAACAGATTTGATGACAGATGACTAGATTTTTTATTGACAGTTAATGATGACTGATTCTTTAAAAAAAAAATCATCCCAAGATAAAAAAGAGGACTGATAGGTAAGATAGGTAGCAATTTGACGTCCTCTCCTCTTTAATCTTATTTCTACCTCTTCACATCGTCAGGTGACATGCAAAACTCACTAACTAACATCATTAAAATTATTGGATACTAAACTCTGTTACAAGTGTAATAAAGTTGGTTGTTACTATAAATTTTTGAGTGTACTTAGTGAGTTTTGCTTGTCACCCGACGACATACAAAATTAGAGTCAAATAACACTATCAATTAGAAACATTTATTCTTTAAATTAGGTTAAAAATTAACAAAATAAACTTATTAATGCATTTAATTCTCATCTAAAAATAACGAAATTTGAGTTTTAGTTAAGATATCTCTTTGTATTGAAAATCAAAATAAAAAAGCATAAGGAGCAACTATTTCAACGCAGTGACCTACTGTGATTTGCCCACTTTTTAATTCATTATTTGCACACTCAATTTCAGTGTCGATTTCAAGATAGCGTTTCGACTTTTTGTTTTTGGTTTTGAACATGTCACTGACTTTCGTCTCCTTGATTAAAATTTCCAGCAAATTAGCAACTGTATTATTTTTTTGTCCAACGAAACGATTAATACGACTGTGCCATCCTTCCAAATTATTCGTTGTTCTTATTTGCTCTTTGCTACAACAACAGGTTTTGTTAAAATTTGTTTTCTCTAGCCACTCAGATTTGAAATACTTGTTGAATGTTTTAACGTCATCACCCGCTGGACTCCTACGCATAACGTACTTAATGCCGCTACCAGCAAATTCTTCTGGCAAGCGTGCAACTCCGGCACACCTGGACACATGACGCTTCTTTACGGGGGTTGCCATTTTTAATTTCTTGGCCATTCTAAATAGGCATCTATTAAAATGAAAATAACAGCCTTTTACTTTTATGCCTTTATACACGTGTGCAACTGCTTTCATTGCTGCCTTTTCAAAGTCCATGGTTATTTTTGAAGGTTTCCAGTCCTTAAATACGGATTTAATAAGCGTGAAAAGGGTTTTATATGTTTTTTGTTTTTTGTTAGGTAATAGGCAGTAAATTAGGGGAATCACAGTTTTGCTGGTTTGGTTATATCCATGTATCGAATATAATTGCTTGAAAATCTTTGGACAAGATTTAAATGTGCCATCACACAATATATGGTCGTAGCTAGCAATGAGGACCCGCACATCTTCACGACAGAATATAAGGATTCTTTCACCATCACTTCCTTCACCCACATAATCCGCTAACAGAAAATTTTCAAGAAATTTTTTTGGTACTATGACTTCAAATGCTGACGAAAAACGTACCTTAGGCACACCCAATACTCTATTTCGATTGTTAAATAGACCTGTTTTGATATTACTGAAATGTGGTATTTCAGCCATCATGTGTACACCCTCTGTTTCTAGTTGGTATACCATTGTGTCATATTGCTTTTGGATGGAATTAAAGTTTGATCCAGTTATGTCTTTAAGCTTATCTAATTCCTTTAATACTCTATTTTGTGCCCGGTTGGGTACACAATCTTCATTATGTGGTTTCGTCTTTTGTTCCACTACTTCGTTCGTCTCGGTTACAGTAATACTACCTTTGCAACCGTGATCATAATTACAACACAGCCAAAATGATTCCTTCTTGTAAATTTTCCTTCGATGATATTTATGTCCTTCATGTAGAATGGCAACACCTCCCCTACGCGTTGAGATAAACTCAATTTTTCGCAACGACATATTGTTCAGAACACTTACTGCTGATGTTATTAACGAGTAGCACGCAGCTAAACAGATTTATTTAATAACGTTATTCTCACTGACCCGATGCACTTTTTATCACTGTCATATATGACGCAGTCATAATCATATCTAATGGCTGACGTATTGTTTATATTTAGAGAATTAGAATAGAAACCGGCCAGCATATCCAGAAAATTTTGCAAAAATATAAAGAAGTTTTCATGTAAATAATAGGATTATTTACAAAAATTGCCTAACTCCAGAAACATAGGCCAGTTACGTAAAAGTAAAGTAAGTCCTTGTCCGAAGCTAGTTACGCACGAGTAAAACAAAGTACGTGACCGAAGCTAGTTACGGAGGAGTAAAAAAAAAAGCTTCGATCGTAACCAGGTTACGAAACCCCGGTTACGTAGACGGCCGAAGGGGTTGATACTTGTGTCATAGTAAATGCCGACAACTTTAATACACTTAAAATAAAACTAGGTCAGGTGATGTCGGAAATTGACGGATGGTTCTCAGCAAACGGAATGCTTTTAAACCTAGATAAAACTAGCATAATCCATTTCCAGTTGAGGCATACAAATGAGAATCGGCTGAACATAATGATAGGTAACACACCCCTCCTACAAGTGGAACATTTTAAATATTTAGGCTTTACTATAGACTCTGGGCTGACATGGTCCCCTCACATCGATTCCCTATGCGACTCACTGTCGTCGGCGTGCTTTGCTCTGTCTAGACTTGCACCAAGCCTATCCGCAGACAATTTAAAAAAAGGCTTATTACGGATATTTTAATTCTATCCTGATCCAAGGTGTAGACCTCTGGGGATTGGCTGCTCATCGTGACAAAGCATTTAAAATGCAAAAACGCGCACTGCGAATAATCGACAGGAAACCTCTAGATCACCCTGCCAGGGATCTATTTAAAAAGCACGGAATATTAACACTCCCCTCGGTTTATATATTGTCAGCGTGCCAATATGTTAGGTCAAATCTCGCACAGTATAAGACGAACTCTAACCGTGAAGGTAATAACCGTAGACGGCCATTGCTGCTCGCTCCTATGCGGCGACTAGCCAAGTGCCGAAAGTCGCTCAGTATCATTGGCCCCAAAATTTATAATATGGTTCCGATCCACATAATATCATCTGAAAGTGACATGATATTTACAAAAATACTTATAGATGCAGCATGTTACAGTGTAGATGAGTTTCTAGAGCTAAGATAATTTGACTGATTGACCATCATCTTAAATGTTATTATTAATTGTACCTAGGTATTGCTCCTGCATATTTTATGTATTGTTCTGTCCAAATTTATAAATGTATACTTTAGTATATAAATAAGACGTTCTGTATTTATTGCAAATCCATTATGACCTGTAAATTGATATTTACTAATAAAGAAACTGAACTGAACTGAACTGAGTTATATTTGCTTTTGAGTTTTCCGCTTTAGTATTAGTAGTGACAAACTTCATACATTTTGTTTTATTTTCATTTGACAACAAATTATTGAAAATGAACCAATTTACCATTTTTGATATACGAGTAGAATTGTTTACATGATCATTGTCATTTATTGTCGTTTAACTTTAAAAGTAAGAGAAGTATCATCAGCAAACAATTACTATATCATGACGGTCTTTTACTAGATATGGTAAATCATTAATGTAGACGAGTAACAGGAAGGGCCCCAGTGTTGAGCCCTGCGGTACGCCAATTGTAACTAATGATAATGACCCTGAGGAGCACATTAACGCTTTGTATTCTCCGTTTTTAGGGTTCCGTACTCAAAGAGTAAAACGGGACCTTATTACTAAGACTTCGCTGTCCGTCCGTCCGTCCGTCCGTCCGTCCGTCCGTCTGTCTGTCACCAGGCTGTATCTCAAGAACCGAGATAGCTAGAAAGTTGAAATTTTCACAGATTGTGTATTTCTGTTGCCGCTATAACAACAAATACTAAAAACAAAATAAAATATTTTTTTAAGGGGGCTCCCATACAACAAACGTGATTTTTTTGCCGTTTTTATAGATAATGGTACGGAACCCTTCGTGCGTGAGTCCGACTCGCACTTGGCCGGTTTTTTGTCTTTTGTAACTGATCATGGATTTTTTTTTTTTGTGATCCGTAACGTACAGGATTTGCGTGACGTACATTTTATTAATTAATATGTCACCTTATTCTAAATAATTCAATGTGGTTATTACATTTCTGTTTCGATTCTTATCTATCAACACATTTCATAAATTAGCCGGGGGGCCGGGGCGTTAAGTCATTTAAGTATCATTAATTTCTTGTCATTATTGTCACTAACGTAGTTCATAAGTCTCCACTGTTACTAACATCATATGGATCGACTAAAGATCTGAAATAAAGATATTTTATTTTATTTTATTTTATTTTTATAAGTTTGATTAATACATGAGGAAGCAAAAGAGAACAAAAAAAAAAGAAGTTATTTGTATAGTCCTATAAGAGGCCAGTCATTTTTATCATTTAAATACTCTTGAACGGTATAATATGCCTTTTTCAGTAAAAAAGTCTTTTAATATTTTTTTATTCTAGGAAACGGTAACTCTAGCGCTTCCTTGGGTAGTTTATTGTAGAAACGTATGCATTGACCCAAAAAGTAATACAATAAATAGGATTATTGCAAAATAAACCTAACCTAATGACTTCTATGTGATGATATTCAAACAGGAAGGAATACGACCACCCCGCGAAAGATCTTTTTGAGGAGTCTAAGATACTCACCCTTCCTAGCGTATACATATGCTAACTGCCTGCAAGTATGTGAGAACTTACTTACATACCTACACTACTCATTCCAGTGCTCGTCGATGCAAACTATTGGTCAACCCGGGTTGTAGACTTGCAAAGACTCGGAAAGCAGTCGATGTCATGGGCGCAAAATTATACACCCAACCACCATCAGAGATAAAACTGGTGCATAACGACACGATTTTCGCAAATCAAGTAAAAACGCTATTGACCTGCCTAGCGTGCAATCATCATCATCATATCAGCCGAGTGACGTCCACTGCTGGACATAGGCCTCCCCCAAAGAGTTCCAAATTGACCGGTCCTGCGCCACCCGCATCCAGCGGACTCCCGCGACCTTTACCAGGTCATCAGTCCACCTTGTGGGGGGCCTACCAACGCCGCACCTTCCGGTACGTGGTCGCCACTCGAGAACCTTTCCGCCCCAACGGCCATCAGTTCTACGTGCAATGTGCCCCGCCCACTGCCACTTAAGTTTAGCGATTCGGAGGGCTATATCGGTTACCTTGGTTTTGCTGCGGATAGCCTCATTTCTGATGCGATCACGCTGAGAAACTCCCAACATAGCCCTCTCCACTGCCCTTTGTGTGACTTTGAGCCTTCTTATGAGGCCCATTGTAAGCGACCACGTTTCAGTGCCATATGTCATCACTGGCAACACACAACTAGCGTGCAATAGTGTTGACGAATCCGTCGAGGTGTGTGGTGATCCGAATTTTGCAATTTAATTTTATTGCTACCATAAATTATTATATCATGTAGAAATCAAATAAGTACCTAATCTTGAGGACCTACCTACACAAGACATTCTCACATGCCATGCATGCAATTGTTATATCTATCTATCTATCTACACATCTATACATCTATCTATCATCATTTCCTTGCCCTTATCCCATTTACTTGGGGTCGGCGCAGCATGTCTTTTTCTTCCATACTTCTCTGTCAGCCGTCATATCATCATTCACTTCTTTTCTCTTCATATCGTCTCTCACACAGTCCATCCACCTTTTTCTTGGCCTACCTCGTCTTTTACATCCATCCACATTCATACCTAATACTCTTTTGGTCACATGACTTTCATCCCTCCGCATTACGTGCCCATACCACGCAAGGCGATTGGCCCTCAATTTATCCGCGATAGGTGCTACTTTTAGGCTTCCCCTTACATACACATTTCTTATTCGGTCCTATATCTATACATCTATCTATACATGTAATAAAGCTGTAGAGGGTCGAAAGTCTGTACATTGAAGATATTGACAAAAAAATCAGTTGAGGGGTCTAAGAATCGATAACAGAACACACTTTAACAGTTTTTAGAATTTTTGTCTGTTTGTCGGTTTGTCTGTCTGTTTATATGTAACGGCATCACGTGAAAACGAGCGAATGGATTAATATGAAACTTTTACTAAAAGGTTAAGTGGATCTTCAGCCAGGCTATAGGCTATACAAATCATAAAGATTAGGGTTCAAAGGGGGTAAAAAATGGGGTTTATCGTTGTATGGGAACTCCTTTAATCCATGAGCTAAAGACTTGAAAGTTGGCAAGCATATACTTGACTAGAAAGTAAAAAGAACCCCATTCAACATTTGTGAAATGTAGGGATAAAACGTGAAAAATATGGGATGAAAAATAGGTGGTGAGGCGATTACAGATTATAATGATAAATCTCAAAAACTACTAGACGAATCGTTATAAAATTTCCAGTTATGTACCTTATATATCAGAATAAGACATAAGCTATAATTTATGTCAAATTTCATCCCATTTAGGGACGAAAAAGGGAATTAAACTTTGTATAGAGACGAAATATTTTTGCTTCAAGGCACGCCATTTTCGGTTTTAAGTGTCAAACAATAAGCAGTATAATAGCGTAAGCAATTCGACTTATATGCAGAACTTGACGTATGAAAGACAAGTCAACGTTTCAATATCTTAAAGCCAAAATGACTCAAGTCCATATGAATGTTTACGCCATTCCATGAAATAATGGTCTAGCGATTAGGTAGATAATTGTGTGAGAAAAAAATAGAGGGCTTGCGGCAATATACCAAAATATTCTGACCTCTCAGCCCGTAATAGTTGTTTGAAGAAGCAGATGAAATAGGTTGGATAGTTCAGAAGTTGTCAACATTGACTGACCAGCATAACAACGTCGACAGATATCAATGGTTGTTATGCATTAAGGGGTCAACTAAACTGGATGCACGCCGAACACATCAGGAATACTGTCACGCCATGAATCAACGATTTATCAAGTTTGAAAATTGGTATTTTAAGCATTAGTTGTATTATATGTGGGACATAAATTTAAACAGTATAACGCGCTTTGAAACTTCATGATAGAAAGGTTCAGTTGTCTGTGAAAACATTGGTTTGGTAGCGAGCGAATAAATAAGAGTCAGTTTCTTTCTGAAGCAAGAGGCAACGCAACTGTTTGAAATTTAAAATTAACTAACAATGTACTGCTGATTAGCTCACATGCCCAATAACATACAAGATAATTTGCTAATGCAAAGTTTTAACCAACTTCAATTCTGTATTGCGCCAAACCACATAAATGAACATTTCCACATTTCCTTTCCACTATACCACATGAATTACTTTCCGAGAAAAATACGTTGATTATCAACGAAAAAACCCAAATCGCTATATGTAGGCTGATGATAATATTTGAAGAATTTCGTCGATTCCTCAAGGATCTCGGAATCAGCTTTTTCATTACATTAGTTGCTACTTAAACGGAATCATATCAGAATATGTGACACGCACTTTTTACATCAATGAGGAGTTCCATAAGTCATCTGTGGTCTTCATTATCAGTTTCACTTTACCAAATTTATGGATTTCGAGTGTAAATACATGAGTTACAACCGAAAATAACGAAAGCATTACACGCATGCCCAATAAAATTGAGGAGTTCTCTCAATTCCTCATGGATCACATTATCCCACGGGCTTTTTGAAAACAATGGGACCAATCTGGAGCCTATACTTTCAAATGAAAAAATAATTGTACGAATCGGTTCGTAAATGAAGGAGTTCTAAGGTAACAAATATAAAAAAAAAATACTTTTAACCAATTTGAGAACGTCTTCCTTATTTTGCAGTCGATTAAAAAGCTAAAATAGTTTCTGGGTACAATAAGTGTCATTAACAATATACCTACGGAGGCAAAAAGGACATACAATTAAAATGCAATTGATCCATTCGTACAAACTGAAGGACTTTAGGTAAGTGAAATTTACAAGAGGATTTTGAGTAGACCTCTGAAGTTCGCTTTCGGTCTGAAATCAAATTTCTGGGATGGAGGTAATGAGGTTCCACTTCTGAGCCTTTTTGACCTTCAGAGGAGGTTCCACCTTCAGGCCGCTGCCAGGGTTCGGTCTTGGATGGCCAATGGCGTTCTGTGGTTCCTCAATTTATCCCTTGAGGCCACTGAAGTTATACAGTCTTTTGAAATTTAAGGTCTAAGGCTGGCTGTTTAAGGCTGCTTTTCTTTTTATTATTTGGAATTAGGAGGTGCGTGCGTGCGAGAGATATTCAAATTGTTACAAGGTGGCTACTTGGAAGGAGGGAAGTAGCTCTAGGCTTCTAAATTCTGCCGGGGCTCCAATTTCGAGTTCACAACAATCGCTTTTACGACTAAGAAGAGGGAGCGCAGCGGTACGAATTCAGCAAGTGCATGTTTCATAAAAAAAACCGGGCTTCGTGGGTGTGGTTACTTGGTTAGGAAGTAGTCACTTTCGTGATTCAGCCCTCAAAGTGATACATGTAAACTGAACTAAATTGAATGGTTTATAAGAAGAGTAATAAATTGTACATGACTCTTATTTACAAGAGCAACATTCACACAAGTATTGAAAACCATAATTGGGTATAGTTTTTCACTCTCTACTCATTATCATAATATAATTGCAAACGTCTGTAATTTTGCATGATTGTTAGGCAACAATCATGCAAAATTACAGACGTTTGCAATTAAGGTGTCTGAGTAGGTACTCAGACACCTTAAAACGGTAGAACAGTTATAGGTGACCCTTGCCCTACAGGTAAATTATCTATATTTTGCAGACATTGAATGCTGTCTTAGGAATTATTACCTAACGGTAGTGGATGAAATAAAAAATGGAAGTTAATACTAAAGTTCACGCGGACGAAGTCGCGGGCAAAAGCTAGTTTACAATATAGTGTAATGTGCATTAGAATATAGGTGATATTTAATGTCAAATCATATTAAAACAAATTAAATAGGTAAAAATAATAATTTAACATGTCAGATCAAGATCCATATACTCTTTAACTGATTATAATGGATTTTCCAATAAAAGGTATTTCAGGCGGCGTCTAAATGCTTCGTCAGATGGTTCCAGTCTAAGATCAGCGGGTAGTCGCTCGTAGTAGGTAGGCCCAATGACACGCGGGTTCTTTTCTGCAAGTGCCATGCGACGGGGAACTGTTCTCAAACGCCCAGTGCGGCGGAGTGTTTTGCCAATCACATTTACGGTATCGAACGAGGAAAAAATATTCCTTACAAACATTATAATTTCGAATATATAGAGTGAGTAGTGCGTCATAATACCGTGCGTTGGGAAGTGGCCTCTACACGAAGTCCTCGATTTTGCCCCAATCATCGCACATACGGCACGTTTCTGCATAAGCAGCACTCTGTTGGCATCCGTTGAGTTTCCCCAAATGAGCGTACCGTAGGACATCAGCGAATGAAAATGAGCAAAATAAACCTGCTTCATGGCATCGTCTGATACCATAGGTTTTAGTTTACGCAAAGCAAAGACTGCACTACTCAATCTATCACATAGTTTGTCTACATGGCACTTCCAGTTAAGGTGAGAGTCCAGAGTGAAGCCCAGGAACCTACATTTATCACTTATCGGCATCGCGCTGTTTGCTACGCACGGAGGAATCGCAATTTGGCGCCCCGAGAAGACCATGACGTTAGATTTTGTTATATTTAAGAGTAAGCCGTTGGTAGCAAACCACCTCTGTAGTTGATCACATACGTCATGTATCTTCTCTCCAAGCTGTTCAGAAGTGCGCGCGCTGACAACCACTGTGGTATCGTCCGCGAATAGGACAGAGAGACCAGCTGTGATGGCAGCGGGAAGGTCGTTCATAAACGTTAGAAAAAGGGAATTTCCTAACGCCGAACCTTGAGGGATTCCTACATTCACGCTGCCAGCACTGGACTTCAGTCGTTTACCGCTCGCAGATATTTTAACTACTTGCTTCCGGTCGGACAAAAATGATGTAAATAATTTGTGGCTTAAGTTTCGTATCCCGTAATGATGTAACTTGTCCAAAAGCAGGTCATGATCAATCACATCAAAAGCTTTGGACAAGTCACAAAATATACCTGCCATCTTGCATTTGTCATCCAGACCGGAAACAATGCAGTCAAATATTTTGAGCGCAGCAGTTGTTGTGGACCATATTTTGCCGATAAGCGAATTGGCGGTCAGTCAGTAGGTCATTGTTCTCTAGGTGGGCCATTTAATGCGATGAGAGGATGGACTCCACAATTTTAGAAATTGTGGGGACTATTGTTATTGGTCTGTAATTGTTGTAATTGTCTGTCACTATTACTGGATGATGGAATCTAAAGAAAACGGGTTATTGGGTGAAAATGATGGACTAGTGGCTGGGCTATTGGGTGAAACATCGGACGCCTGCCTAATAAACTGTCTCAATTTTAGGGTTCCGTACTCAAAGAGTAAAACGGGACCCTATTACTAAGACTCCGCTGTCCGTCAGTCCATCCGTCCGTCCGTCCGTCCGTCTGTCTGTCACCAGGCTGTATCTCACTGATACCGTGATAGTAGAGCTGAAATTTTCACAGTTGATGCATTTCTGTTGCCACTATAACAACAAATACTCAAAACACGGAACCCTTCGTGCGCGAGTCCGACTCGCACTTGGCCGGTTTTTTTATCTCTGGCAGACATTATTATTATTATTATATGTAGCAAAAAGAATTTGAATTTGATGTTCTCTCTTGACATGTAAAATATTGTATTTTATAAATAAAAATCTGTATCTGTAAAGAAAACCCGAAAAGTTCACTGTTTCGAATGCAAGGTCTATTTAGTGAAATATTAGGGCTAAATTTGTAAGGTCTTACAAAGGAGACCGAAGTAATGTACTATTCACCTATCGGACGTAGTACATAGGCATTTATTAAAAATGTCTATACTTTAACTATAAAGCAACTTGAGTAATCCTACCAGAGAAGTAGACGAACTAATTGAATTAACTATTTCAAATTCTATTTCTATTGTTTCAGAGGGAAATAATAAGCAGGATCTCTCATTAATACGGCAACCAAGCGATGGATATAGAACACTGAAGCTGCTTTGGCCACTTGCGTCATTGGAAAATAAAACGGTATATTGCCGCAAAGAAGACAAAGAAAGAACACGACCCATTCTAAGCAAGTCAATTCCTATTACGTTCAAGAATAATAACTATCCAAAGAGTAAGTAACTACAGTAACTATACCGATCATTCACGCGATCAAGAAACCAGCAATTATCTCAAGTACTAGGCCAAAACAAGAAGAACAAACAGAAAAAGAAACAAACCTTAGGCTCGGAACAGTACATTGGAAGGGCTTGCCACCCGGCAAGCGGATAGTGATACGAAGCCGGCAAGCCCTTTTCACGGCCAGGCATGTATAGTGCTTTTCTCAAACATGCAATGAAATAAATAAATAAAAACTCCTCAAGTCAAACTAATTTTCATGGCTGAATGCCGTGATGCTGTGCCACAAATAGTGGAATGAAAATTAAAAAAAAAATACTTCCCGGCCTAGGCCTTTACAGTTCTCTCGAGCTGATCCGCCCGAAACGTGATACTTTGAAGCCTGATATAACCCATGTAATGACGACATTTCATTGCATGTTTGAGAAAAATGATATTTCCACGCTCCGTATAGCTGTCGATCTCCGGCTTGGGGCTGAGGTTTGCGTGGACCAAAGCTTGCCTCCTGTGGGGCCCCGGTAGACCGCCTCGGCCACCACGGTCTCGCCTGCTCCTCGGGCGCCGGCCGCCGGTCCTGCCATGCTGCGCTCAACGACATCCTCAGAAGGGCGCTCGTCAGTGCCAATGTTCCCGCCGCTCTGGAGCCCCAGATATTGCCGAGCGATGGTAAGCGCCTTGACGGGATTTCGTTAATCCCATGGGTGCGCTTTTGTGACGGCACTTGCGCCGACACGTTGGCGGCATTCTACCAATGTACCAAAATACCCATCCGCCAATGTACCGGGTTGGCGGCGGACGCCAGGGAGAATATGGAGGCGCGTAAATACAATTGCCTCGGCGCCCAATACGAATTCATAGCGTTTGGCATCAAGACACATGGCTCGTGGGGTAAGGGCGCTCGGGAGCTCCACAATGCGCTTGGCAAATGCCTAAGGGACTTAACAGGCGACCCTCGCGCGGGCAGCTTACTCGCGAAGAGAATTGTTATCGCAATCCAGTGCGGCAATACTGCCTGCGTGATGGACACCATATAGGACATAGGTACCTATTAGGGTAAGAGTCTAGATTTCGATTGTAATTTTTAATGTTTAGTTTAGTTATTATTACTTTTATATCTATTCGTTCTATGTTTCGTTGTATTAGTTGAAGAGTTATTGATGTTAATAAATATCTAATCTTATGTGTATACTAAAATTCATCTTAATCCGTTTAGTCCTTTTTGGGTGATTTATTATAATATTAGTAAGATCAGTAGGATTTAGTTTCAATTAACTGCCTATATTTTTTTATTTGAAGTTATTTAACTTACAATTCAAGTTCTAAATTTGAGGAGTAAGTCTGTAACTACAAAATTGAAACATATTTTGATTAAGATATTTTGTCATATTTCAGTTACAGACGCTGGCTGGGGCCCATGGCTGGTGCCAGCAGAATTCGCGGACGACAGGAAACGAATTGAGTTCACTAGCTATGCATACTTAGACGAGTCGGGAACTCTATCCTGCTATCTGAAAAAAGGTTAAACATATATTTTATTACAGTTTTTAAAACATTTTTGCAAATAATGTATTTAAATGTAGGATGTTTCAAGCGTCACATCTCCCCATACTATCCACTATGGCTTATTATGGGGCGATCCCTTTCTATAACTGAAACTATGAAATTCAGCATTTTCCTGTATTTTACATACAGGGTTTCATAATGATAAATGTATATACCTACTATTCATTTAAGAAAAAAAACGAACCCTTATTTTTAAACAAATTTGACCAGGCTCGATTTCCGGCCGTGTACGATGGTTTTTGAAAATCTTAAAATGCAATTTCTATTTTTTCTAAAATCAGTTTTGTGACTCTTAAGATCATATTTCCGTGTCTCTTGTGGATTCAGATTTTCCCTCACCAGCCTGTTTGAATAATAAACCTTTTACATATATGCCTTTCCTATGTTAGCATCCGGTTAAAAAAACATGCTTCTATTGGCAGGTTTACCATTTAAGGACGGGCCTTAATGACACTTCTATAGCAGTAACAATAAACTTCTGCTTTATACTTAAATAGTGCGTTCTTATATATTATATACGGGGTCGAATCGGTGTATATAATGGGAGATTTCAATGCCCATCCGGGTGAACTGTTTTTTAGTGAATTAATGAATTACTGCAACGACCTGGATTGGTGTTGCATGGACACACAAAAACTAGGTATTGACTCTGGAACTTATACTTTCATTAGTGACGCGCATAAGTGTAGACGGTGGTTAGACCACTGTGTTATAACGCAGTCGGTGTTTGCATCTGTGCATAATGTATACGTTGATTATAATGTGACATGGTCTGACCATTTCCCAATCATGTTACAGTGTGATTTGAAGCTACTTACACCCAGGCTAAAAGAGTCAGTTGACTTATCTAATCAACACATAATATGGGGAGGGAGAGGGTCGGAGCAAATAATAAGATATAACGAAGAGTGCAACAGGTTGTTGAAATGTATTGACTTTCCTATTGAGTTTACTCACTGTGCCGATACATACTGTAGTGACATTGGGCATAGGAAAGTCTTGAACACTTTGTATGAAAATATTGTATCTGCTCTCTGTGTGGCTGCGATGCGAACCGCAAGGAGGAAGCGTAAACCCAAAAAACAGGTAGTAGGGTGGAATAGGCATGTCAGCGATGCGCACAGGGCTGCGAGAGAGAAATTTCATGAGTGGACACTTTGTGGTAGACCGGAAATTGGCAGGTTATTTAATGAGATGTGTGAAACGCGAAGAATATTCAAATCTCGATTGAAATGGTGCCAAGACAATCAGGCCCAAATAAAAATGAATATTCTAGCTTCACAACACTCCAAAAAGGACTTCCGGTCATTTTGGAAGACTACAAACAACATGAAATTTCGACCAACATGCCCTGTGAGTGTTAATGGCAAAACCGACACCAAAGACATTGCTAACACTTTTAAAAATCTTTTCATTGTTAAATCTCCTCTTGGATCATCGCAGAATGGGGTGGGCGAAGCTGAGACCAATGAAGGGGAACCTGTACCGGGGTACTCTGCTAAGGACGTAGCCAAGGCTATTAAATCTATCTCCCGAGGCAAATCCCCAGGGCACGATGGTCTCAGCGTCGAACATCTTCAGAATGCGGGTCCCCACATCTCAAGAGTGTTAGCTTTGTTTTATACGCTGTGTGTAAGGCACGGTTATTTGCCCAAGGATATGATGAAAACTGTGGTTATTCCTGTACCTAAGAATAAAACTGGAGATATGTCTGACACCAATAACTACAGGCCTATATCCCTTGCGACTATTATTGCTAAGGTATTTGATAGTGTGCTTAATGTACAGTTAAATAAATGCGTGAGTCTTAACCCTAACCAATTTGGTTTTCGACCAGGGTTATCAACAGAGAGTGCAATACTGTGCCTTAAGCACACTGTCAAATATTATTTAAATAGAAAGACGCCCATTTATGCGTGCTTCCTAGACCTGAGTAAGGCTTTTGATCTGGTTTCCTACAATATCCTATGGGAAAAACTAGGAGCTATTAAACTACCTAAGGAGACCATACAAATTCTGAGGTATTGGTATGGAAATCAGATCAATAGTGTTCGATGGGCAGGTAGTTTATCGGACCCGTACAGGTTGGAGTGTGGGGTGAGACAGGGTGGTTTAACCTCGCCCTCACTTTTTAACCTTTACCTAAATGAGCTTCTCGAGGTGCTCAGCAAGACGCATATCGGCTGCCATATTGACACAGTTTGTTTGAATAATTTGAGTTACGCAGACGATATGGTTTTATTGAGCGCATCGGCTTGTGGTTTGCGAAAACTTTTAAGTATTTGTGAGGCCTACGCTATCCAACAGGGGCTGAGATACAATGTAGGTAAAACTAAATACATGGTGTTTGAACCTACTGGTTACCGCATACACAGGGTACCCCCCATCAATTTGAATGGTAGCCCACTGGAAAGGGTGGGGACTTTTAAATATTTAGGCCATGTTGTCACTTCAGACCTAAAAGACAACATGGATATCGAACGCGAACGGAGGGCCCTGTCGGTGAGGGCAAACATGATTGCACGTAAATTTGCGCGCTGTAATGGGGAGGTGAAAATAACTCTTTTTAGAGCATATTGCACTTCCCTATACACGTGTAGCTTATGGGCAAACTTCACGCAGCGGGCCTATGGGGCCCTACGGGTCCAGTATAACAATGCGTTCCGGGTGATAGTGGGGCTGCCCCGCTTCTGTAGCGCATCAGGGATGTTTGCTGAAGCGCGCATAGATTGCTTTTATACGACTATGCGCAAGCGATGCACATCTCTGGTGCGTCGGGTGCGGGCCAGCCCCAACCCCATCCTGCGTTTGTTGGCTGGGGGGTTTAACTGCCCATATTTGAGGCACTGCGATGACATGCATGTTTCTATATGTACATACTATGTCTAGCCTAAACTTTAACACAGCTATAAGTACACACTAACCATAAATATAAGAAATATGAGTCTAAGTTACTTGAAATAAATACATAAATAAATAAAAATAGGTACCAGGATTACGAGAGAGAGAGTGTAGCGTAGTTTTTTTTTATACAACGACGGTGGCAAACAAGCTTACGCCGGCCTGCCTGATGTTAAGCTGGTACCGTAGCCTATGGACACTTATCTTATCTTATCTTATCTAGGTGAGGGCCCTTTCGGATGCACTTCGACCCAGTGGGATCTTTTGTGCATTTGCCCTCTCCTTTATACCTGCTCCCAGGCTTGCTCCATCATTTCCACAAAGCGGATGATGCAGTTCGTCGGGAGCACCTTGAATTCCTTTGGTTGCGGGTAACCGTTACCAAAGTAGTTCATTCTTTGTCTGGCAAGGGCATGACATTCACACAATAAGTGTTCCATAGTCTCATCCTCCTCACCACACATTCTACAGTCTAAACTATCCGATAGTCCCATCTTGGCCAAGAGATCCTTGACCCCGAAATGACCTGTGAACACCCCAGATATAATTCTGAGTTGCTTCCTACTGGACACTTGTGATTCCAGAAGAATCAAAAGCGCGTTGCCGTCCCTTTATTCACTTGAGGATTCGCTGTGTTGGCAGATAGAGACATTTAGGTCCCTAACTCCTAGGGAGCTCTGGCGTCCTTACTCACCGCCAGGAACACAACACCACATGCTTCATAACATGCAATAATATAGCAACACTACAAAGCAGTGGTGCTATTATGGCTGCGGTCTTCTGTAAGGTGGAGGTACTTCCCCAGTTGGGCTGCTCTATATACGAGCGAGATGACATTCCGCTGTGCCCTACCTCTCTGCTGTGCCCTACATCTCTGGAGAGTTTGCCTCAGAGCTGCCGATAGCTACACGACATCCTCAGTCAGGACTCAGGAGTCTGCGCATGCGGTCATTTCGTTCAGGGGCCGCGGCACGCACACCATATTCAAGTTGAAGTTCCTAGCCAGTGCAATGCACGTAGTTACTTTTCTCCTCGTTATTATTAACTCCTCCTCCTCAAATCATCAAATCAACAAAGAGCCCGCAAGTAACTCCAGTAGGGTTACATCCATAAGCTGCAGTCCATCAGACATATCGTAATTATGAGTATGTATATGCTTGTTTGACTAACCACTGCCGCTGTAATAATAATAAATCACTTCAAAGTGAAGTTACGTTGATTTCAGGCGAAAAAGTTACGACGCTAGGGATGATTAAGCAAGAAAATAAGTATAGCTATGTAAAGATAACGTTACAGAAGACTCTTAAGCCATCCGACAACGGCTCTGAAATCTACTGCACCGCCTACACCACGCAATACCAAACATGGAAAACATTCACTTCTAAATACATTCCGATTATATTCGATGAAAGACTAATTGAAGCTTTGGGTAAGTTGCATTCTTGGTGTAGGATGATCCACCAGACTGGGGAACAAATCCACCAACAGCATCGCTAGTTGCTAGCCTCGCTCGCGCATCTCTTTGCACAGCACCGGTGTATACTCACCCTTAATGTTTGATCACTCACACAAACTAGGTTCCTACATAACACACTCGATAATGACAATATTTCCAGTTGTTCTCCATTATGAAGGAATGAATGAATGAATACGTTAATTTCAGAACCAGGTCCGTCCCATTAGCTGACCATTCGATGGCGAGTACAAATAAGTTAATTTCAGCCCCAATTAATTAACACGAACGTTGGACGTCTCCATATTGCCGCATAATAGCCTTTAGTGGGCTCTATCTTATTTTATTTTTGCCATAAATTGGTCTTAAGGCGTGCAATAAAGAGTTTTTGAATTGTATTGTAATTGTTCTATACAATTTACCCTTAGGTATGTATGTATTGTTGTTTAAACCATTTTACTTCAATGATCCTTATTTTCTTAAACTGAAATATAGGTACCTACTAATTATAGTGTAAGATTTACGTAAAATTTTCTCACTTTTTTCAGAGCCCTATTTGACCGTGGAGCCGAGCACTGATGTAGTATTCTTCGATGAAGGTGATGAGTTGGAGTTCGTCTGCAGTGGGAGCGAGCCAGACGATGGCCGCAGCCTCACGTGGTACTTACAAAGTAAATATAAATAAGTATTACAGCCGACTTGAATTAATATTAATGAACGTTATCTTTATTTATAAAAAAACAAATAAATATTTACAACAAATATAAAAAAAAAACGGACGGTTGTATGTAGAGAGTAGAGATGGGATAAGGGGCGATGTTGGGTAGAGCTGCTGCGTCGTTGAGGCCGAAAAAATGGTTTACGGATCTGAATCTGTGCCGGGTCCCGCGAATGCACATGCTTGTGGCTCGGATTATGGATGTTATAATTTTTGACCTAAACCAGGCCATTAATTAATACAGATAGGGGTCAGTTCCAGTGGTCGGCAATAGCTTCACCAAGATGTTTAAGAAAGGTGGACATTTGTGGAGCGAAGACTGAATGTTGCATCTTGTTTCTCGCAGGTGCTATGTATTTACGTTTTTTCTCTTCTTCTGCGGATTTTAAAATGGAAGCTACCGGGCGAGTGTAAGAGGGAGCGTCGGTGTCTACGAAACGGATATCGAATAACGCCTCCCTCTGTGCATCCCAAACGCCGCGGCAGCTGAGGTCTCCACGACGTCCACAGTTTCCTTCAGTGATGATCGTTTCTTTAGTAATATTTCCCCAAGCGTTTTGGCATATTTTTCAAAACAGGCCTCTGATTTTATTGTGACGACGAGTTATTAGGCCACCAGTTTTGCAGCAGAGTGCGTGGTCCACATTGAAGTCATCGTTGCCGCACCCATCGCATGTTTTAGTCATAGAAACAGGTGCTCTGTGGTATCGTAGTGCTAATAAGTCTCTAAATTTTAGTGAGGATAAATCAAGATTGACTTTTTTTGTCAGTATCACTGACAGCCAGGTGGAAGATTTTGCTTTAGTTTTCTTAAAAAATTAAAGTTCGATTGCTCGTTTTTTGATCGGTGAGAGGTTGTCTAAAATGGAGTCCAAGAGCGTATCCTCTTGAGAGTCTTTCTTTATCCAGCATTCTTTTCTTGCGCGTGTTTTTCAACCTTTTTCATGGCGCGACCCCCCTAGAGTAAGAATCCAAGCAGCCGCGACCCACCGGGGGGTCGCAACCCACTGGTTGAAAAACACTGCTCTAAGGGATACGTGGCGTTGAGAGAGGTCCAAGGGTTTATTGTCGAGTAAGCCGGATGACAGAAATGATAGCGCGGGGAAGATGGAGAGAACGAAGGACCGTGCGATAGAAGACCGTAGGCCAAGAGCGACCAATTGGTCTTTGCTGAAGAGAATACATTGAATGTAGGCCTACCGTACCTGGTTGTCGGGCGGCCGCCACTTGTAAAAGCTTCAAGGGACACTGGTTACTGTTCTTCTTGTGCACAAATTATATGTATCGCTGTTTATCGCGTAGTTATTTAAAAACCGTTTTATTCGTCTTCAATTACAGCAATGTCCTTTCATTGCGAACGACATTAATATGTGTCATAATTTTAAATTTGGCAGACAGGCCATAGTGCAGGTGATGTGCGGAAAGGAGTTTGTAAATAAAAAAAGTATGGATGACATGCGTGATGCGATGGTGGGTGAATGAGAGGGCGATAACATTTCCCCCGTCCTTAAAGGGTTCTTTAAATAACTAAGTTGAATAAGAAAACGTAAAAAATACGAGACTCACGCTAATAAACATAAGAGAAAAGGAAGTAATAATTGGCTAAGCAGCGGACATAGTAGTTGCACGACAGGGCGGGTAAAACTTCCTCTACTCGTCTTCACTGTGACAATACGGGTTGTGCCGTCCTTTGAAGGGTAAACTGCTTCTACAATCCCCAAAGGCCATGCGAATGGTGGCGTATTATCCACCTTTATAATTATAATTGAGCCAACATTAATGGGAACTGATGGCATAGTCCATTTTGCCCGCAATTGCAACTGATGCAAGTATTCAGCACGCCATCACTTCCAGAATGACTGCACTATTCCATCTAGAAGGGCATGGTGGTCGAGCAGGTTAGCCGATTGGATAAATGGTGATGGAACGGAAAACAGCGGCGCAGTATTGAGAAAATGAGCCCGTGTTAGTGCTAATGGCTCAGCTGGACCGCTGTTCATGGCGGTTAGTGGCCGAGAATGCACCAGTGCTTATATTCATCTTGGTGATTGAGTAGTGCAGTCTTTGCTATGCATAGACTAAAACCTATGGTATCAGACGATGCCATGAAGCAGGTTTATTTTGCTCATTTTCATTCGCTGATGTCCTACGGCACGCTCATTTGGGGAAACTCAACGGATGCCAACAGAGTGCTGCTTATGCAGAAACGTGCCGTACGTGCGATGATTGGGGCAAAATCAAGGAGTTCTTGTAGAGGCCACTTCCCAGCGCACGGTATTATGACGCACTACTCACTCTATATATTCGAAATTATAATGTTTGTAAGGAATAATTTTTCCTCGTTCGATACCGTAAATGTGATTGGCAAAACACTCCGCCGCACTGGGCGTTTGAGAACAGTTCCCCGTCGCATGGCATTTGTAGAAAAGAACCCGCGTGTCATTGGGCCTACCTACTACGAGCGACTACCCGCTGATCTTAGACTGGAACCATCTGACGAAGCATTTAGACGCCGCCTGAAATACTTTTTATTGGAAAATCCATTATACTCAGTTAAAGAGTATATGGATCTTGATCTGACATGTTAAATTATTATTTTTACCTATTTACATTTGTTTTAATATGATTTGACATTAAATATCACCTATATTCTAATGCACATTACACTATATTGTAAATTGAATGACGATACCTAGTGGTTGACATATTTGTTCTTTTGATTTTGTTTTATTTTTATATGTACTCGTTATTGAGTAAATTTGTTGACATTGTATTAATTTAATATTATATCTTTATTTTTTCTTTGTTTTTGACGATCATGATAAATAATCTTATTTTTTTGGACATGACAGCAAATTTGTAATGTATTTTTTTATCATGAAATAAATAATCTAATCTAATCTAATCTAATCTATTTGGGTGAGGGTTGTCAGCAATTCTTCATAGGACAAAATTTGTCTCCGAATCACTTTTAACACGTGCCCACAAAGTTTGTTCCATTGTCCGTGTACAGACATTGCACTGGACCACGACGCGATAAAAAGCGCTTTAAAGCAGCTAGAAAGTTAGCGGTACTAAGCTCCGTCGCTATTTCGATGTGTAAACACTAAACAGCGAGTTGTGAGACAGATGAAGATACACAACCATGATTTGCGATTTTTAAACCCTCTGCCACGAACAGACGTATATTGCAGCGGGCCGGCGTAGTTGCATCCTGTATGTGAAAATGCTTTGTCCACTTTGTTTACGCGACAGGTCGGCAGATCCGCCATAAGTGGGAACGATGATTGGGGTTTCGCTCTAAAGCAAGTATTGCATTTAGAAACTCGTTTGCGAATGAACGGCCATTCTGATGGATGCTTACAAGTCCATGGCGGCCCACTGAACCATAGAGGATGATCCGCTTGGCTGGAGACAGGCCGCGTGACATGCAATCGGCTGGATTTTCCAACCCAGCCACGTGATGGAAGCATGTGGCAGGAATGGATTTAATCAACATGGTTAGCAAGTTAGCAATAAACGTTTGCAAGCGGTGCGGCGAGGAATGGATCCAGCAGATGACGATCTTAGAGTACATATTTCATCATTCATTTATTGTTTGCAAACCATGGTATTACAAGATATTACAAGGGTATAAAGTACAGCAAGGACCCTGTTAGGGCAAAGCAAAACTTATAGTTAACTTAACCTATAGAATAAAAATATCAAATACTAACATTTCCTAATAAAATTAACAGTATTCATTGTAAATTAGTTAACAATATTAGTTACGCCGACGACATGGTGCTCCTGTGCCCATCGGCAGTGGCGGACTAAGCCCGTCAGAGGCCCGGGGCGGCAAAGCTAAATGAGGCCCCCTAGCTTAAAAAAAAAAGTAGTTTTACAAGCTTTTTCACAGTTCACATTGTATAAATAAGTGTATATGTTTATTTCGTTAAAATCTGGCAAGTGTAATTTAAATTCAACTTAAAATTATTTAGGCTAAATACATACCTACAATATGGAATGGATATATAGGTGAGGAAAATAAAATACCAACCGATCGACAGAAAAAAAATTGTTTTTTTTATTTTTTGTAGCGTGTAACGTGTTATATGTGTTTTCGTGCCTTTAATTTACTGAACTCCTCAATAACTTCTGTAAAATCGATTTCTTTTGAAATTTTTCTTTCTATTGAAAGCATGGCTAGATTAACCAGTCGCTCTTGACCCATTGTAGATCGAAGATAATTTTTAATTAGTTTAAGTTTCGAAAAACTCCTCTCGCATGATGCAACCGAGATGCAAATGGTCAAGAAGTATTGAAGTATAAGCGATATACAGGGTAACGATTCACTGAAGTCCCATTTTATTATAAATTGAAGGATTTCTTGGCCTCTCCATTTGGCAGCAACGTTCATACTCGTATCGGTGGCTTTTAGATGCCTGCGGTACCTTTTTATTTCTTGGCAAACTTGCTCCTTGTCAAATTCATCATAAATTTGTATCAGATTGTCAACTGCTACAGCCAGAGCGTCATCTGTAGCTTCTAGCATAAACTTTGTTTCAATAATTTGGAAAGTATTATTGATTTTTTTCATGGCCCCGTATCGCGTCGACAATTCTTGTATAAAGCGGTCTATGCATTCATACATTGACCGACGTATTTCTTCTTGAATTGATAATCCAGCATCATGAGCTGATTCACCCGGCATCCTCCTTTTTACCTTTCTTCTTCCTCGTTTCTCGATGTTGATGTCCATGTCATTGCATTTTTTTATGCCAAAAGTTACAGCATTGTCTACAATCGTGGTTCGTTCGGTCACTAAATACTCATTCAAGGCGTTTAGTTTGGTAATTCCTGTATCCAGAGTCATTTTTGGAGACTGCAAATATTGTTGAACTAAATTTACTTCCTCCAGTATAGAAAGCCAGAATTGTATATAGGTTAGAAAGGTAAAATCACAAACAGCCGGCAGGAGCAGGCTTGCTCCTGATCTTGTATCTAGATTTGCTTTTGTTGGATCTTGAAAATGTTCCAAACTACTCACAATTGTCTCTATGTTTTCTTTTACAACTTTTACTGACTCGTAATGAGCGCTCCAGCGAGTATCCGATAAACGTTTTAAATTTTTTCCAGTTTTCTCTTTCAGCAATTGCCATCTCTGTGTAGATGACGAAAAGAACGAATATAATTTCTCTACTGTTCCAAAACACGTGACGCTGGAAGTAACGCATGCAAATGCATGAACTCCACAGAGATTCAGGGAATGATTAGAACAAGGACTGAACAGTGCCTTTGGATTTACTTCTCGGATTTTTCGTTGTACCCCTCCATGGACACCTGACATTGACGCGGCATTGTCATAACCTTGAGCCCTGCACAAAGCAATATCCAGTCCATCTTTTTCCAGCTGTTGCTGAATGTCTTTTGACATATCCTCAGCAGTTTTTCCAGACATTAAAAAAAAACCCAAGAAAGATTCTCGTACTTCCACAATGTCATTCTCTATATGAACGAATCTAATGATTTGACTCATTTGGTCTATTTTACTTCCGTCAGGAGTGCTGTCAAAAATGATTCCGTAATACTTAGCATTTTTAATATCTGCAATAATTTTTTGCCTTACATGATCACCCAAACATTGAATAAATTCATTTTGTATTCCTTTTGACAAATAAGATGGTACTCTCTTTGACCCACCAGCAGCCTCTTCTAGTTTTAAGCAATGCTCTTTCAACACCGTATCATATTTCGCAAACAGTTGTACTAATTCTAGAAAATTTCCCCTGTTTTCCGAAGAAATATCTTCACGGTGGCCTCGGAAGGCAAGATTTTGTTGGGCTAAGAATAGCGTTATATCTAAAAGGCGCTGTAAAATGTTTCTCCATTTCTTAGTTTCTTCGTTAATAATCTTCAAGTTGTCTTTATCAATAGTTTTATTAAGTTTTAACCCCATTGTCAACGTTTTCCATTTTTCCAAGTTTGATAGATGTTCATGAGACGATTCATGCTGTGATATTCTTGGATTTAATTTCCACCACTGACAAAAACCAGAGACAAATTGATTAGTGTGATTGTCACCCTCAGATGCAAATAACCGGCAGCAGTAACAATATAATTTCTTTGTTGATGGTGAGTATAGCATCCATTTTCTTAAATATTTGGTCTCGTTTAAATGTGAGTAAAACCACGGCAAAGTTAAACAACGATGTGTTCCCTTAGTGTTTTCACCTGGTCTTTCTACAGATTCAAAAGTTCCGTCCTTGTTTTGAAATATTTCACTGCCTTTTTCGATAATCGAAATTCTGATATGCTCTGGCACAGGTATTGGCCAATGTGCAGCATCATTGGATGATAAGAACTCTAATTTAGAAGCGACGTATTCTTCGGCTTTCTCAGTATTTTTCTTTAGTTTATAAGTTTTATAATCCTGTATTTCAGTGTCAGAGTTGTCAGACACGTCGGACTCGTCGGAGTTTTTATTAATATCACATTTAGTAGACTTTTCACCTATGTTTGCTGTCTCAATATCAATGATTTGTATATTAGATCCCGATTCAACAGTTTGATTAATTTCTTCGGCAACGCCACTTTTCTTCTCTTCAGAATTCGAAAGGTATTTGGATAAAGATCCAGCAAGCGATTTTACCTCTTCAGTCTTCGTTTTTTTTAGCTTCCTTTTCTGAGAGCCAGATGGTTGAATCCTTTTCACTAAAAATTATGAAATAAATAAGAAACTTTTATAAAAGATAGCTTAATTAAATAGACAAAAAAATGTTATTTGCATAAAAAAAACAATATTTTATGTGTTGGTTAAAAGAACATATCTTTAAATTTCCAAATTTTTTTTTACAAACGTTACAACTTACAACCGCCATATGCAGCTCTTGAATATTACATATGCGCCTTATCTTATTATTAGTGCAGTAAATTAACGATATCATAAGCAGCGATCGAAATAGTGAGACTATTTAGCTAAACTTCTAGAAACAGACATAAATTGGAAACATCCTTACTTCAATATTTTATTTTGTGTCAACGTCCGGGATTTTGAGACATCATTATCATCATCAACCCAACTCAACCCATACACGTCAGACTGCTGGGTACGGGTCTTTAAAAAAAACTGAGGATATTTCCATAATCACCACGCTTGGCGAACGGATTGGTGATCGCAGTAAAGTAAAGGTGTTCAACAATCACAGTGGATGCTGCTGCCCTACCACTGGAACAATTCTTTAGTCACCTTGACGACACCCACGGAAAGATTTGTGGTGACTATCTTTTCGCCGGGAATCACACGGCTAAAACATACATACATACATAAAATCACGCCTTTTTCCGGGAATAGCTATTTCCCAGAGGGGTAGGCAGAGACCACTTCCGTGGTCCACTTTTCGCATCAATGGAAAACGTGACGTGATGGGTTGCGAACCTCATCGCCGCCATTCTTATTACACAAAAACAAACATTTTGAGACATAATTTAAGTACCTAAATTAAAAATAATCGACTCTAATCGGAGTACCGATTAGAGTCGATTTTGCTACACGCTTAAGAATGTCTCCAATTTTTGTCTATGTTCCTTGAAATCCTGGCAAATATAAGGTGCTAACAAATTAGGCAGGTACCAATATTTTTAAAGGTGATAGTACTAAGTACTCGACTCTGGGAGAAGACTTATGTAGATAGTCAAACCTAACTAATCCAAACACTGGTCATGAGAGTCTCATGACATACTTACTAAATTATTAACCACGTCAATGATCTCTCACGATGAGAACAAGTACATACCTACGTCCCTAATAAACGTGCACTACAAATAAAATAAGGACCACTCGCGATATGCAAAAACTAAAGCAATGTAGGTACTCGTAGATACATATTGACTAGAAACTACAGATTATAATTTCTAGGCTAAATTATACGAAGATTTACTTACTTTTGACAAATACTCGAAAATGCACTAACTCAATTCTGAACTCATTAACTTTTATACCGCAACAAAAATCAAAAACACTTATTACACTTTTTAATGAAATTACTTTCAACGGATAAGATCGCGTTTATTACTTTACAATTTCAAAAAAGGCTTATCCGTTCGCGAAAATATCAGAACACTAATAAACGATTAAGTAAATATCAACGTTATGAAATTTAATATATTTTAAATGAGGCCAATGTTTAGTTTCCGACGTAAATAGAATGTAAATGTAGGCGTACAAGTACAAGAGTGAATTATTTGCACTTCATTCATTCAGGGATTCCTGCTGGGGAAGTACCCGCTACAAAGAAGGGAATTCCCCCAACGTACTGCACGCGTTTAGCAAAGTTAAAAGAATATTAGTACCGCGTAAAAAGTATAGATGGCTGTAGTGTTTTGATCTTGATGAAATTTTTTAGGTACTACTACTAAGCACATTTTTAAAGTCTTGTTTAGGATTTGAATAGAGCAACGCGGACGCAAATGGGGGCCCCCCATGACCGGAGGCCCGGGGCGGGCCGCCCTTTCCGCCCCCCTGTTAGTCCGCCACTGCCCATCGGTAAGGGCTCTTGAGAACTTATTAAGCATCTGTGAGAAGTACGCGGCGGCTCATGGACTGAGGTACAACACTAAGAAAAGTGAATTTCTTGTTTTCAAGGCTGGGAGTAAAAAGCCTAAAACAGTTCCACCAGTAAAACTGTTAGGAGTTCCCTTGAAACGAGTCACTGAATTTAAGTACCTTGGTCACTGGGTCGTCGAGGGTCTCACTGATGACTTAGACATTGAGCGTGAGCGAAGGGCCCTGGCTGTGAGAGCTAATATGTTGGTCCGTAGGTTTGCTAGGTGCTCACGTGATGTGAAAATTACTCTCTTTAAAGCATACTGTCAGACTTTTTATACATGCAGCCTATGGACCAACTATGCTCAAAAAACGTACAACAGTCTACGCGTTCAGTACAATAACGCTTTTAGGATGCTGTTGGGACTGCCTCGCTGGTGCAGCGCTTCTGGTATGTTTGCAGAGGCTAACACGGATGGCTTTAAAACAATATTGAGGAAACGTGTTGCCTCTGTGATGAGCAGAGTGCGAGCCAGTACCAACAGCCTTCTGAGTGTTGTGCTGGACAGGTTCGACTGCCCTGTAGTGAGGCACTGGAACTCCATTCACATGGGTGATAGGCCTAAAATATTTGACATTAAATAATAAATAATAAAAGTAATTGTTCAAGAATGTTTAATTTTTTTATATATAAACAAATTGACATTCGCAGAAATATTATTATTATGTACTATTTTTTATATTGACATTGCTATATTCCTTTTCTTGTTTGTTTTTAATGTATAATTTGTACTAACCTCTAGTTTGTAAGTATGTGTATTGTAATTACCTACCTAAGCACTAACATTTATATGGACCCTGAGTCTGAAATAAATAAATAAATTAAATTGCCATCGTAGCTTTTCCTTTTTTTATGTAAACATATTTAGGTATAAGTATTTATTTGTGATTTCTAGGTTACATGTTCATATATTCTTTGATGGTGTAAAAAGCTTGTAACAACAGGTAATTTTTTAGTTTAGTAACAAATTAATCAATCAATCAATCAATCAATAATTTTATTTCGGAATAAATCCATATTTGGTTAATTTCAATAAATAACTTAAATGTAATGTTAGTACACTTTACAAAATTATCCACTTATATTAAAAAATTATACATATATGACAAACTAAAAGGCATGCTTGGCTACAAGGATATCACATGCAATTTATTCCAATGATACAGAAATGGGCCATCGTTCCTTTCTGCCACTGTCTCCAGGAGACTGTTGGGGCTAAGGCCGATACGTCTCTGCAGAGATGCAACACGTTTTCGCAATATTGCGTGAAATCCATCCGTGCGCGCCTCCGCGAACATTCCTGACGCGCTGCAATGTTTCGGCAGCCCCAACAGCATACTGAAAGCGTTGTTATACTGGACGCGCAGGGCGCTGTAAGCTTTTTGAGTATAATTGAAATTAAGTGTACATCTCTTCAGTTGATGTGTGTCTCGGTAAGTTATTATATAATTTTATCGACATGGAATGTGGTCCCTGTGAGATCATTTGAAGTTTGGCTACAGTTGTTTGGATCAGATTCTTTCTGGGTCGCAAATTATGGATTCCTTTAATCATATCCTTAATGTGGGTGTAAAGGCTAGGGTATTTCCGCACGAATTTGCACGTCTCAAGAATATACAAGGATGTCAATGTTAGTATGTTTAGTTTTACAAAATGAGGTCTACATGATTCGTCATTTCGTATATTACTTAGGATCCTAATGCATCTTTTTGTATTTAAAATAACTTGGGAATATCAGTGCTGTTGCCCCATATAACAATTCCGTACTGTAACAATGCCTGGGCAAATGCTTGATAAGCGAAAATTGCTGTTTTTAGATCGGCAGTTTTTTTATTTTCGTTAAAGGCGTACCTAAACTTCGTTTATTTTATAACGTGGCTTAAAATTGTCCAAGACCTTCCGCATGAGCTTAGACAGGCCAACCATCGCACATAATTCTAATCTCGCAACAGAGAGTTTTTTAAGCGGAGCGACCTTTGACTTGGAACACACCAGTCAGACTGTCACTTCTGTTCCATTTAGAACTTGAAGGTAAACAACAAGGTACGGAGGACGCTCGTTCAGATGCATCACTGAACCCTAAAAGATTCACACTACAGTCCTGTACTATTCCAAGATGGCGCGGTATATGGATTTCATTGAGCTTTGGCAACTCAGAAAAAAACTGTTCCCATAGATTCACGATATGGGGTGGGGGAACGTCATCCCAATCGCACTTGATCAAAAAAAGCTCCTGCATAAGAAGTTTCGCGTACAAAACAACGGGAGCTACCAAGCCCACGTCGTCTGATAGACGTGCGACAGCAGACAACATTGTCCTTTTAGTGCACGCCGAGTCTGGCTCCGTGACTTTGAAATAAAAGTTATCACTAAGCTTGTTCCAGCACAAGCCCAAGACCTTTTGAGACACCCCCCGATCAATTTCAACGTCGGAAGCTCGATGCGAGGCGGGTATGGCTTCTAAAACAGCATTGGAATAAAAAGTTCATTTTACGAGGTCAAATTGACCGCATTAAAATAGGTCGATCAGCTCCTTAGAAGCGGCGATTTCCATGGATTCGTCCTGCTGCTGCGAGTTTTCTGACATTATGCTAAAGCATGATGACCTGGTAAAAGTCGCGGGAGTCCGCTGGATGCGGGTGGCGTAGGACCGGCCATTGTGGCACTCTTTGGGGGAGGTCTATGTTCAGCAGTGGACGTCTTTCGGCTGATATGATGATGATGATGATACGTCATCCATATATGTGCATGAGGATGCGATCGCCGCTGCTGTTTGGAACTTATGACCGTCGTCTGCAATCAGCTGGCCTACGACGCGAAGGGCGTGGTACGGACTCGACTTCATTCCGAAGCAAACACGATTGCACTCGTATGTTGCGATGGGATGTTGCGGGCTAAATAGGAAAAAGATCCGCTGGAATTGGCGATCGCGTTCGCAAATAAATGCCGATCTGCAGAAACATCTGACAGCAATCGGCTGAAAGGGCTATCTTAAACAAGCGAAAGTTTAAGAGGATTGAAAACAAATCCCTCTGTAGATTAGGTACCGAGTGCAAAACATCGTTCAGGGATAGGCCTGAGCTGGTCTTGCTACTAGAATCTAGTACCATACGCACCTTCAACGTTGATTTGTCCTCGTCGTGGTGCGAAATCGTGTAAGCAGGTGCGGGTGAGGCATCCTTCGAGTTCTTTACCTCTGATATGTATCCTTTATTGACGTATTCACGAATGATGTCGTCGTAGGCGGTACGTAAAGTACTCAATGCCTCTAATTTCCTTTCAAGGCAAAAAACGCCTATAAGCAGCAGAGTGCGACTCTCCAAGCTTGAATACATCGTCGCGAAACGGCAACGCAACTGTGCATCTACCACTAGCATCCCGCGTAGTGGTGGCGTAGAAGTAGTCCTCGCATTCAATGTCATCTTCACTGTGAGCGGGTGGAGCGGACACCTGCTTAAGCTCCCAGAACCATTTAAGGAGCTGGTCCATATAATCTTGGACGAAAGCACAGCATGCGAATGTAAATTTGCGTGGCACCTGTAAAGCAGGGGCTGAACCCATTATTGCATTATTGCAATGCACACCCTAATGAACTGTTTTGGAACGAACTTAGTAACTTTTGTTGTTTGCAAGATTGGCGTTGCGCGGATATGGATATATTAGGATCATCACCTTTAAGTACCTACACCTTTAGAAGCGATGCACATGGATGCGCGAGATGGCTAGATCACTGTGTGGTCACGGAAGCGGCCTGGCAGTCTGTTGACAAGGTAGTAGTACGATATGACACATATTGGTCTGACCATTTCCCGTTAGAAGTTATATGTAATTTAAACACTATTAAACCGAAGCGCCAATTTGTCGAAAGATCTTTCAATAATGTTATCTGGGGTGAAAGAGATCGAATGCAAATTGATAAATACATGACAATATGTAATGAACAATTACGAAAAATTGATTTTCCCGAGCAGCTTGTTTGTTGTAGCCAGGGCATGTGTTCAGACAGGGAACATAGAAAAATAATTGATAGTTTATACACGTCAATTATTGATACTGTGTGCGAGGCGGCGTAGGCGAGTTCCAGAGCACAGGGCCGACGTAAACTGCATGTAGTTGGGTGGAACAAGTACGTCCAGGGCGCTCATGGTGAGGCGAGACTGTATTTTTAGACATGGGTGATGCATGGTAAGCCATCTCATGGTCCCATTTATGAGGCTATGTATAAAACAAGGAAGGAGTTTAAAGCACGGCTTAAGTGGTGTCAAATAAACCAGGAACAAATCAAGATGGACATACTGGCATCACACCATGCGTCTAAGAATTTCCGGGGATTTTGGAAAGAGACAGATAAGCTTAGTCCTAAGTCGAGTCTTCCTATGAGTGTGAACGGAGTGTGTGAGCCAAAAGAAATTGCCAATATGTTTGCTGATCATTTCAGGGTTGAACCAGCAGTGATGCCTGAAGTGGCGGGGATGCTCGGTGCTCATACTCACCCAAGTACCACATCTATATATGTTTCGGCATGTGACGTTGCCACCATTATTAAGGGAATGAAGAGGGGGAAATCGCCAGGGCACGATGGGCTGAGCATCGAGCACCTTCAACATGCGGGAACTCATTTACCGCGGGTGCTGGCGCTGCTATTTAACATATGTCTAAGACACTCATACCTACCTGCCGCTCTTATGCGTACCATAGTCGTTCCGCTTGTTAAGAATAAGACGGGGGACGTGTCTAACAAGAGCAATTATAGACCCATATCGTTGGCCACCGTAGTGGCAAAGGTGCTGGACGGCTTGCTAGATGGCTTTTTAACTAAACACATCAGGATTGACGATGCCCAATTCGGGTTTCAACCTGGATTATCGACGGAAACTGCTGTGTTATGCCTCAAGCATGTGGTTCGGTACTATACTGACAGGAAAACGCCAGTATACGCGTGTTTCTTAGATTTGACGAGGGCCTTCGATATGGTCTCGTATGATATGCTCTGGCATAAATTGCGCTGTGAGACATCTCTCCCGGAGGAAGTCACCGAGTTATTTAAACATTGGTACGACAACCAGACGAACAGTGTTAGATGGGAGGCGACGTTCTCCGATGCGTACAGGCTGAGGTGCGGGGTGCGGCAGGGAGGGTTGACGTCGCCCAAACTGTTCAGTCTGTATGTGAATGGACTAATTGGTGAACTCAACAATGCCAGGGTCGGATGCTCTATAGATGGGACTTTCGTCAATAACATCAGCTACGCGGACGATATGGTGTTGTTGAGTCCATCAATTAGTGCACTTAGGAAGCTGCTCGGGATTTGTGAGAGGTATGCGGTCGCCCATGGTCTCAGGTATAACGTGCAAAAGAGCGAACTCATGGTTTTTAAACCAAAGAGTGGGACCGTTGGTACAGTGCCACCAGTGTATTTATACGGAGTTGCACTTCAGCAAGTTTCGCAGTTTAAATACCTGGGACACTGGGTGACCGAAGACCTGTCGGATGGATTGGATATGGAGAGGGAGAGGCGATCCATGGCAGTCCGCTGTAATATGTTGGCCCGCAGGTTTGCACGTTGTACGAAGCAAGTTAAAGTAACACTTTTTAAGGCATACTGTCAAAGCTTCTACACGTGTAGCCTGTGGGTCAGATATTCCATTAGTACCCTTAATACCCTAAGGGTACAGTACAACAACGCGTTCAGGATGCTGATGGGACTGCCGCGCTACTGCAGTGCATCAGGTATGTTTGCGGAGGCCCGGACTGATGGTTTTCACGCCATTTTGCGTAAACGTGCGGCATCCCTGATGCGACGCGTGCGCGCCAGCTCCAACAGCCTCCTACGCGTTGTGGCCGGCAGGCTGGATTGCCCGTTCCAGCACCACTGGATGCAACTGCATGTGAATGGGATGCGGGCAATCTAGGCTGCGCAAGTTTTAGTGCTAAGTTAATATTTTAGTTATCATTGTAATTTGTGTCCACTAACATTAGTTTAATAATAAGTGTTTTTATTGCTACTAACCACAAATATGGATGTACATGTCCGAAATAAATTTTTGAATTGAATTTGAATTGAATTATTATGTATCCCAGTACCAACTCGATAGCCGGCGGTATTCCTTCTACGTCACTTTGAATAATCTTCGGCAGCAACAAATGCGGAAATATGGATGCACCCAGCAGTACATCTATAGTGGCGGGCGTGTCAAACGTATCGTCTACCAGAGGGAGCCCTTGAACGTGTACGAAAGCGGACGTGTCCACAGCGACTGACGGCAAGTTATCAGTGATGCGGTCCACTACAAGACCCGAAACGTCAAAGTTGGCGTGTTCGTTGAATTGCGAAAATATTTTAAAATTTACCCTTACTAGGTTTCTCGGCGCCTCCAATACCTCGCACAGTTATGCTCGATTTTGTATTATAGTACCTCAAACCTAAGTGCATACAACAGTCTTCTGTGATGAAATTACTCTGAGAGGCGGAATCAAGCAAGCATTTCACAAGATGTGTTCTACCCATACTGTCGTGAACAAGAAACTTCGCGATCGACAATATTATTGTATTACGCGTCCTACATTTCACAGTTTGTCCCGACCCCTTGTTATTTGCGATTGTGAGTACGTGCGGGACAGTGGAAGTGTTACAAGTTGGATTATACGGGGGCGGCGATGATTTCACTCCGTCACTAGTGGATGCGTTTGACACGTCATACGTCACGGGTTTTTCATTTTTGTCCGTATCAAAATGCAACATCGTATGATGCCTGAGAAGAATGCGGAGAATTTAGCACTTGGAGACCAAAAAACCAACTTCCTGAACCACAATTTATTTTAGAATGACATATATCAATTACAAAGAATATTCGATATATCAAGATTTAAATGCACGTCAGTGCCGCGCACCATAGAGTTTACAACATCCTCCCACGTTTGGGCGAAGACCCAAACTCTTCATCTCTTTATTTATAGAACTTCGCTAGGTTGTAGTTCCAGCGGATATAGACGTTGGAAAGCTCGGGTGTACTCGCCGTCGGTTGTGCGTATTTTCGCTACTCTAGCATTTCCGTCTTTTCCGGTATACACATCGAGGATAACTCCTAAAGGCCACTTTATACGCTTATCATTTGTTTCTACTAAAACGACATCGCCTACCTTTACATTAGAGTCCCTCTCCTTACCCTTCTGTATGAGCATGCTCAGGTACTCATTTCTAAACCGCTCCCGTAAATCTGCCCTCAGCTTATGCAAATACCTTAGACGCCTATTCAACGAATCATGATCTAGCTGGTCTAAATCTGGAGTCTTGCTGGCAGAAAATCCTTGAATGAAGCAGGCCGTAAGAGGCTTCAAGTTATCTGGATCGTCCGCGATATACGTTAAGGGTCGCAAGTTCATCAATGCTTCGCAATCGCAGAGTATGGTTGACAGCTCTTCAAAGCTTACTGTTCTCCGCCCCAAGTTGCGTCGCAGAAGTTCCTTTAGGGACCGGATTAAACGCTCCCACCAACCTCCCCACCATGGTGCAGCAGGGGGATTGAATCTCCATTTTATACTTCGCACGCTGGAATAAGCTGCTATCTCTTCCCAATTTAATGACCTTAGCTGGTTGTCAGCTCCGTGGAAATTCGTACCATTATCCGTGTAAATTGTGTCAACTCTTCCACGTCTTGCCATAAACCGTCGTAACGCCATGAGGAAAGCTTCTGTTGACAGCGACTTAGTTAGTTCCAGGTGTACGGCTCGGTATACTGCACACGTAAATAAAATTATCCACACCTTCCCTCCCGACCGCAGAAAGAGAGGACCGGCTAGATCAATACCTGTCACCTCAAATCCGGCAGCTGGTTTAACTCTATCGAGAGGCAAAGGGGCCAATGGTGTGTTAGCATGCCTTACAAATTGCCGCTTGCAGGGTATGCATTTTGAAACGGTAGAACTGACGAGTCTTCTTATGCCCGTAATCCAATAGTTCTCTCTGAGTACTGTCATTAGGGTACCAGGGCCCACGAGATGCAAAATCTGGTGTTTCGAAGCGACTAGTCTTTTAATTATAAGAAGCTTCCCAGGTAAAAATAAAGGACAGATGAAGTCGGCGGGCTCATCACTCAGTACAAGTTTTGTACGCACTCTTAATAAGCCTTCATCGTCTTGGAATGTTTGCAGGTTCTTTGTCTTTCTAATGCCATCTGCCATCATTTCGGACTGCACCATCCTTAAAAGTATCTTCTCTGCGCCTTGAAACTCTTCACAAGTCAGTTCTCCTTTTCTTTTATTATTTGGATTCTTGCAGTTGAACGTAAATCTTAACATCCACCCTACCATTCTTACTATCTTAGTATATTTAGAAAAGTAAGTCAGTGTGGACAGAAACGTACTTTCATCTGCAGTGGTACTATTAGCTAGTACACATTTCTTCATTTCCTTGTTGACTTCTTGTTCATCAACATTAAGCTGAGACGTTGGCCATTCAATAAATTTCTTTTGTACCTACGATGTAAGGCAACTCTGCATCCCCACTCAGCTTTAAATTCCATGTTTTCTGAATAATCAGCTTGGGCATAAGTGTCACTGGGCACGCCAAGCCAATCGGGTCAAAATAAATAAATAAATAAAGAAATATTACGGGACAATCTTACACAAATCAACCTAGGCCCACGGTAAGCTCAATAAGGCTTGTGTTGTGGGTACTAAGCGACAATATATATAATAGATAAATACATATAGATACTTATATACATATATAACATCCATAACTCAGGAACAAAAACTTTCTGAGTTATGGAATGTAAACTTCCCTTCGTAATGTTGTCCTTTAAAGCGATGGCATGTACAAAGTTGACGTTGCAATATAATTGATCACTCCTGACATCCCATATTAGGCCGAGTACAGACATGCTATCTGCCTCTGACGTCATCTCTTTATTAGTCATAGGAGTTGTGACCCAACCTCGCAAGTCAAATTTCGCCTCCAACATTATCTTGTTCGCCTCTTCTATGAACATTTGCGCGTCTTGCTCACTTTCTAGGCTGGTGACGCAGTTGTCAACATAGAACGAGTCCTTAAGATGTTTGGCCGTGTCCTTGTAATCTTCGGTGTACTTCTCCAAGTGGTAATTTATAGTAGCACCCAAACGGACTACAGGTTATGCCAAATACTACACGACAATGGCGGTACATTATTAACTCTTTTCTTTCGTTATTTTTCCACCACAGAAATGACAAATATTGTCTGTCTTCATCTTTCAGTGATATCTGAAGAAAGGCTTTCTTAATGTCGGACGTTATCCCAATCGCATGCTTCCTAAATTTGATAAGCAGTTTCGGGATCAGTTCAAGACAATTTATACCCTTTTCTAGGAACGAGTTGAGAGAATTCCCATTACGATCTCGCGCAGAAGCGTCAAATACCGGGTGAACCCTTGTTGTCAGGCTGGAGTTTTTGATGACCGCGTGGTGTGAAAGGTGGTGTTTAGGCCTCGCTGAATCAGTTACTTCTTCAATTATGCCCTCCTTCAACCAATCTTCAAATACTTGGCCATAGTTATCAAACTCGTTCAGCTTCAGTAGTCTTTGTGTAGTTGACATCAATCTTCTTTCAGCCAACTGTTTGTTGTCAAGAAGTTCTCCATGATTAGGTTTCCACGGTAATTCTACCTCGTATCGTCCTTCGTTGTTGATTTTGATGGAGTCTCTAAACTGGTCCATTATGATAGCGTCTGACTTCACCTTATTTGTAACTTCAACTGGGTCCCGTATTCCGAGGGTTTCTAAGTCCCAGAGCTCCGATAATTGCAAATTAGCTGATACAACATTTGTTATTACACTGCATGCGTTCATTATGGGTCCTTGAAGTGTCCATCCAAATTTATTTTTCATGGCCACGAGGTTATTGTCCAGACGTATGAAACTATCAGTCAGCAAGGCTCCAGCATAGTCTGCGCCGATTAGCAACCCGATGTTGGGCACATCCTCCTCGCCGACGTCACTCAACGTGATGTTATGTTTCTTCAATTCTTGGATCAACTCATGGTTCATGCTCAATCGAGGAATATACCCGCAAATCGTGGATTGGTCAAGCGCGGTCATCTTGTATTGAAACTGGTTGTCAAGGCTCGCGACATTGAATCCATAGCAATGAAACTGCTGTTTCTTAGTTTCAATCCCGCCGAAGAGACAATGTGACATGAGTTTATTACTGACAGGCTTCAGATCCAAATCCTGTATTATATCGCGACGTACATAAGACTTCTGAGCACCTGAATCAACAAAAGCATTGCAAGCAAGTACCTTGATGCATTTCTTATCGCTTATAATATTTACCATAAACGTTTGCAACAGTGTGGTACTAGCCTTATTTTGGGCTACATTATTATTTGAAGTTGACGTTCCAGCTTTGCATGTTTTGACGTTCTCATTTTGAATCGACGTTTTAATGTCAGGGCACATCAATATTGAATGACGTTTGGAACAGAAAAGGCATTTTGTAAAATTCTTACACTTTTTGGAATTATGTCCGACTTTCAAACAAATAAAACAAGCTCTCTTTTGATTTAGCGTTTCCCTCCTAGCGTCGTATGACATCTTGTTGGCTTTGTAGCACTCGAAGCTATTATGCGATGCCTTTTCACACCAAACACAACAATTCTTCTTACCTGCGTCTTCCGTTGACACCAAGCATGATGCGGTGGGTTGTGTAGGAACATGAGGCAGACTGTCACCCGGTGCTATTCCGCTGCGGGCGAGCTGGATCCGCTCCTCCGACTCCGCTTCGCGTTTCAGGAATTGCATAAGCCGGTTTAGACGATCGTCGCTCTTCTCCTCGTGCACTTGAAACCTCTCCCACGCTCGTAAAACAGATTTGGGCAAGGCGGACACAACTAAAGGAAAAAGTAAAGCGGCGTATTTATCTATAGTGACACCTAAGCTCTGAAGTGCTAGTAATTGCGTATTTAATTTATCATATAAGTGGCCTAATTTATAGGAGGTATTACCTTTTGCTTGCTCTAATACAAGATTAAGGAGCTCACGTACGTAGATGTCGATCAACATGTCATCGCGAGCAAATCTGGACTTCAACTGTTCGATAGCCTTATTGTAGTTAGCTCCCGAAGGAGGAAAGCTTTCGACGAGTTCTCTTGCCGGAGAATCAGGAACTGTGCACTGGTACAGGTACTGGAACTTATCTCCGTCGTCCATAGTGTCGTCGCTGTCGATCTTTTGAAATTGACACCAAAATCCAATCCAATTCTTCGGATTTCCATCGAATTTTCTCAAATCAAACTTAGGTAGCCGGAACCGTCTCGATTGACATGCCGAGCTGCATGTCGACTTCTCACAACCATGTTGAGACTTCACACTCTTCACGGTGTTATTTGACACACCACTGCCGTTAGGTTGAATTGACCTTCTTATGCGTTCGTCGTTCCGAGAAACATTATCGTAGTGAACTTTCATACGTTCCCAGTCGGATTGATAATTATCGCTTGTCAAACAATCTTCGTAAAACTCATCTTCAGAAATATCTTCCGTGTTCAGCCACTGCTCTTTTAAACGTTCATCGACGTTAAACAATGTCTCAGCACGTATGTAGTTGTAGTTTGGCGAAGGCAGCGGTGATTTCGTCAATAGACTCTAAATTGGCTTCAAAATCATTCTTGGCTTTAGTAAAAAGCCTCCGAGCGATGCTTCTTTCTTTGCGTAAACTTTTCATTATTTAACGGTCGCCAGATGAGAAGAATGCGGAGAATTTAGCACTTGGAGACCAAAAAACCAACTTCCTGAACCACAATTTATTTTAGAGTGACATAAATCAATTACAAAGAATATTCGATATATCAAGATTTAAATGCACGTCATTGCCGCGCACCATAGAGTTTACAACAATGCCTTTGACGGCAAAGTCGACATTTCAATTCGGAATTGCGTTCGCGGGTTCTATGTTTAATGCTTAAACAATTGACGCACGCGTTATGTTCCTTAACGCATTTGAAGCGCTCGGATGGCGATAAGTTATTAAAGGCAGGGCATTTGTATAAATGTTCGTGAACAATGCTGTCACAAATGCATTTACGTAGGTTTGCACTAGCCACATAACTTTGTGGGTTGGGTGCGAAGCTGCGCGGCAGCGGCGTCTTAGCGGGTTTGTCGCGCGAGGAACCTGCGGCAGCGGTATGCTGCGTATTCTGGTAAATCCTGTACTGACTCTTGACAAAGTCAGCGAGGTTGACAAAAGAGGGAATTTTGACGTTTCGGTACTCCATTTCAAATGTTCGAATTTGTTTCTTGATCCAACTTCTTTAATGCAACGTGGAGTAGCATGTAGTCAGTTAAATCGCAGAGTACAAGTGATTTTAGCACGTTCGCGGCAGTTACAAACTTGTCAATGAACGTTTGAAGGTTGAATGTAGAAGCGGGCCCATTAATCTTTAGATTGAGCATTTGTACCCATGTACCGAGAGTGCGCTTGTCATGAAATCTGTCCATAAGACAATTGAGGATAAGCTTATAATTGTCAGCGCAATGCTTTATGACCGCGAAGATAGCTTGAGCTTTCGTTGACAATTTCCCTATAAGATAGAATAGCCTCTCGTCATCTGTAAGTGACAGGTTGTCATGCACTCTTGTTTTGAAACTTGCGTAAAATAACGGCCAGTTGCGTATGTTGCCATCGAACGCCATCAGTTCCATCGCTGGCAAAGAAGGTCTGGCTCGCTCCATCATTGTAGGTGGTAAAGCGAGCGACGGCAAGGAGGCTGGTTGAAGTCGTTTGATAACCATTCTAATGCGGAAGTATACATCTTCGAATGCTATAATGAGCTGATAATTGGAAACAGCAGCAGTCTTACCCTTAAGCAGCATGCGATTATGCTCGTTTACCAACTCCTTAAACTCCGAGCGAATTTCCTTGATGGTGTCAACTGCATCGAGGTAACTCTCTCGACTTGCTTCATCGGTATCAACAACCAGCGATTTATTGTAAATACCTTGAACGAATTCAAAGATCATATTGCGTTTCGCCTCAAGCATCGACAGTTCGTCTTCATAATACTCGCTGTCGACACTTTCGGGTTTTATATGTAATTTCGCCATAGTGCGAAGCGGTTAAAATTGTTGAACGCGGACTACGCGGCGCGGTCTATGCGGAAAAAAATAAAACAATACATATATATTATACCTACGAATAGGAAAACTTTTATAATATGTACCTAAACTGCGGGAGCGGTTATATTTAAATAAGTTTTTAAGGGCGTTGCGGGAGGAATACGCGATAAATTAATAAATAAGATGAGGTGCGGGAGTGCGAGAAAAAAGGAGCAATCCGGCTCGAAGACCAGAAATGATAGCGCGGGCAAGAAGAAGCAAGTCGAGAGAGTTTAATAATAATTGTAAAAACCTATCATAAAAAAATAAAATAAAGAAAACACTTTTTAATCTTATACCATTAAATACAAACTACAAACGCAAGAAAGTAACATTTACTCCTTCAACTATGTACAGCCACCATCACATACATCGGTACACTATAGGTGTTCAAAAATATCGGCACATGCACCCTAATGCCTTGAAAATAGAGGTGTGTTCCGATGTTTGTGACGTGCTTGTTTGCTCCGATGTTTTATGGCGACTGTACTAGGTGGGCATCGCTCGTGGGGATGGGACCAGTTGCACAATTTTCATCTTTAAGCGACCTCTACGAAGGTAGATGTATTCATTTATTCAACAAGTATCTTTTCTTCCTTTGTAGCTGCAGTCACACCTGTATATGGATTCAAACCTCCCTACCAATATTTTTATAAATATACGAATCAAAACCGTCTGACTTTACGTATTGAAGTATTCGATCATGAAAAACTACTCTACTGCACTCAAGAAACTGTAACAAAAAATGGCGAGCTGCTGTTGAGATCGAGAAATATCACGCTGTTACATCGAGCACAATGCGACACAAGAGGTAGGAAAACCTTTTATATATCTCCGTACCCATTGGTGTAAGTAAACATTTACGATTCTCACACATTCGTTTTACTAAACGGGACGGTTGTGTATAATTAACTTATTGAGTTAGATAAATAAGATCTTCGATTTCGCTTTTGACTCAAGTCAACAAAAGGACCCCATTACTAAGGCATAATTGCCGCCGCTATCTATCCGTCTGTCAGTCTGTTCTTTTGAACCATAATGGGTACCCTACTGGTAATTGATGTCTCTTGCAGTCAAAGAGCGCGATAATCCTCGTACCTACTTAACAGAAAGGCGGGATAGCCAGTAAAGTTTGATACATACACAGGCCATTGTCATTTTTATTGATGTCATTAACGTGGATATTATTATGATGATGATGAAGAAGTTATTTAGTATCTGAAATAATCAGTGTATTTGTTCTAAACAAAAAGTACCTACAACTTTAGATTCTTCCTAAAACTCATGTTAGTGATATTTAAGTGACATCCCCGGTTGTGACAGTGGGCACCCAAATGAGAATGGCCCAGACACCTTGTGCTTTATAAGCCTTCAACTTCGCTGTCATGGTGCTTTTCGTGTTTTTACTGAAGTTAATAGCTTCTAATTAAGGTTCATCATTATCATCATCATCATATCAGCCGAAAGACATAGGCCTCCCCAAAGAGTGCCACATTGGCCGGTCCTGCGCCACCCGCATCCAGCGGACTCCCGCGACCTTTACCAGGTTATCAGTCCACCTTGTGGACTGATAACCGCGCCGCGCCTTCCGGTACGTGGTCGCCACTCGAGAACCTTTCCGCCCCAATGACCATCGGTTCTACGTGCAATGTGCCCCGCCCACTGCCACTTAAGTTTAGCGATTCAGAGGGCTATATCGGTTACCTTGGTTCTGCTGCGGATAGCCTCATTTCTGATGCGATCGCTCAGACTCCCAGCATAGCCCTCTCCATCGCCCTTTGAGTGACTTTGAGCCTTCTTATGAGGCCCATTGTAAGCGACCACGTTAATTTAGGTTATTGTACCTAAATGAAATCTGCTATATTAATGTTCATTGTAGGTGTTCTTTAATTTTTCAGACCAGCCTCGTGTGATCCCGCCCACATTTTTAGATGAACATAAACCATATGTTCAGTTCACCTGCTACGCGTTTTTAAGACCGGGGCAGCTGTTGTCATGGTATCAGTCAACAGGTAAAACCAAAATAAACGCAGTGTTATAATATAACGTATGTAAATACATACGTTATATTATAACACTGAATTTATTAGTTTTAAGATGTTTTCTATTTACGATGTATAAATATGTGTACCTACAGCTAGGCATGAACCTATTGAAACTTTATTTCCAAGTCCCAACAAAACCGGTAAATACAGTATTAGTGTTGTCCTGAAAACGATCACTATACAAGGACATGATATCCTATGTATGAGGTAAGAGTGGAAAACAAGTAGTAAACATACCTACTCATACTTAAATATACAAAAGCATAACTACACGACAATAAATTAACGGTGAAGTACAATTTTATTTGCAAAACAGTCCCTTATTTTACCAATTTGACAATGGAAACCTGACTATGACAATTTGCTGTACATTTCTGATTCGATAAATAACCATCGACCATCTTTAATTGTAGACGCAGAAATGTAAGGCAAATCTATTGTCTAGTTGATAAAATAGGACCTCGTTTGTACAAAACGACAATTAGTTCTGGAAATATTTTATACCGTTAAAACGTAAAAAATACTACGGAGACAGATTGTCGTATCAATATTATTTACAACATTCAAGCGTAAAAACTTTCGCTGCCGTACGCACTAAACTTCGGTGAAAACAGTGTAACTTTGAAATCGAGTGAACAAAAAAATGCAATGCAAGACCTAAATGTGACACTTAAATATTTTCAGGATTAAACAAATCAGCCGGTTCATTGCTCAGAATGATTCAACGTCAAGACCCTAAAACCAAGGATGGAGAATGGACGGTGCTCACCCTGAGCAAAACCCTCGAGCCTTCCGACAACGGCAGTGAGATATACTGCGCGCAGCAGAGCGTGCGGCCAGACGGAAGCTTCTCAGACGAGTTCAATCATACAGAGCGGATATCACTCACGCTTCAAAGAGATATTCCATTTTTAGGTAAGTAAAACTTGACAATCGCTTTGCGAGCAGAAAAAGGTAAACGTGTTGAATGCCTGGGGCAGCAATGTAATCTTTCGAAAACTTGCAGAAAGACAATACATTCCCTCATAATTCTCGATAGACTTTGGTCCCTACTCCCCACCCAGTATACAGAATGTTAGTATTCGAGACACTTTTTCTCCTCATCTTAGCATTACGAGTATTCTTAAAGTTAAAAAGTTTCTGTCAAAAATCTCATCAGCACAATTGGATAACGGGAAGTGACTGAAAAATGGATTGCAAATTTTGACGAACAACTTACATACTTACATACGAGTACTTACATATTTACATACCTACATACGAACAGTGCAAGTTAATATACAGCTTGTAAAAAACTAGACTTCATTGAATTCGTGTCAACTCAAGAGGGCTCTCTACTGCCATCTCTTTCTACGAAAGCTGGATAAGGCAGTGATGATAATTTAAACTTTAGTAAAATAGCTACACTTTTACATTTGTTGTCCTTACAGAACGCCCTTTCATCCGCGTAGAACCAAACCACGCAAGTGTGTCCTTCGTCGTCAACACCCCACTCCGCCTCACCTGCGGCGGCAGCAAGCCTGTAGACGGCAGGACTTACACGTGGTTCAAGAAAGGTGAGGAATTTTCTTGTCTCCGTCTAGTAAGTACATCACTACATATTATAAAACAAAGTCGCTTCCCGCTGATTGTCTGTCCCTATGTATGATTAGATCTTTAAAACTACGCAACGGATTTTAATGCGGTTTGTTTAAACAAATAGAGTGATTCAAGAGGAACCTTTATATGTATAATACATGCATGTATTATACATATAAACCCGTGCCAAGCCGGAGCGGGTCACAAATTAAGTAAGTATAATGTATAAATATTTGGGGACAATCTTACACAAATCGAACCAGTCTTAAAGTAAATAAAGTTTGTATTATGGGTACCTACTAGACGACTTACTTAATTACACAAAATCATCAAAGATATCTTGGTTCTGCAGCAGAACCAAGGTAACCGATATAACGTTCCGAATTGCTAAACTTAAGTGGCAGTGGGCACATTGCACGTAATGTGCCCACGAAAAGGAAAACGGAAAGATTCTCGAGTGGCGAGCACGTACCGGAAAGCGAGGCGTGGGTAGGCCCCCCACAAGGTGGACTGATGACCTGGTAAAGGTCGCAGGAGTCCGCTGGATGCGGGTGGCGCAGGACCGGCTATTGTGGCACTCTTTGGGGGAGGTCTATGTCCAGCAGTGGACGTCTTTTGGCTGATATGATGATGATGATGATGATGATGATGATCCAAGATATAGAAATGAATATTTATGCTCATCACATCGATATTTGCGCTTACTGAAATTTGGACCTATACAGCTGCACAGACAGGGTCACAATTGTCACTGCCCACGAGGCTAAATCGGTCTTAAGTTAGTGTGTCACCATATACTATTAGCACTTTAGTTCCACATAAGACAGTATATTTACGTTACACCTGACACCTGACACGTAGTAGGTATGTTATGGTTTTCGTCTTCTATTGCATAGAGAGAGCACATGTAACCTCTTGATGACTCTGAAGTCCTCATTTTTATCTAGACACTATTAGAAAGCGAAAGAAGGAGACAGTTTTGGCAAATATATGTTTGGAAGGAAAGAGTCAAATCGCGGTAAGGCGATGGTGGAGCATTACTTAAACACGGTGCTACGGGGAACCTACCCTACCTTTATCTTGAATTATAGTCCTGTTCACTTTTTTCCAGAGTTAGACTCCAGTTTGACAGTTCTCAAGGATCAAAAATACGAAACAACAAACTTGACCGTTTTATATTTGTCTCTCAATGAGTCTCATCACCTGAACCAACTGTACTGCGCGCAAGGGTTCCTCTCGTACATCCAAGACACGGACGGTTCACTGCATGTCAAGAGTTATGGCGAGCTCGTGGTATCCAACATAACTACATTGATTCAATGGGAAAAAGATGGTATGTTTGAAATACATTAATACCGTTTTATTAATAGCCCTGCCAATAATAATAAGATTAATTAATTTACCATAACTTACAACAACAATTATCTTATTATACAGCGACTTCCACACTAGGCACAGCCTGTATCGTCGAAATTAGATCAAACATGAGAATAACAAATCACATGCGGCTATTAGCAATCTTTAAAGAAATATAAAGACTTTGTACTAAAATAGTAATTTTTAGGGTTCCGTAGCCAAATGGCAAAAAACGGAACCCTTATAGATTCGTCATGTCTGTCTGTCCGTCCGTATGTCACAGCCACTTTTTTCCGAAACTATACGAGCTATACTGATGAAACTTGGTAAGTAGATGTATTCTGTGAACCGCATTAAGATTTTTATACAAAGATCGAAAAAAAACCGTAAGTTTTAGGGGTCCCCATACTCAGAACTGAAACTCAAAAAAAAAAATTCATCAAATCCAATACGTGTGGGTATCTATGGATAGGTCTTCAAAAATTATATTGAGGTTTCTAACATCATTTTTTTCTAAACTGAATAGTTTGCGCGAGAGACACTTCCGAAGTGGTAAAATGTGTCCCCCCCCCCACCCCCCTTGTAACTTCTAAAATAAGAAGATGATAAATCTAAAAAAAATATATGTGTACATTATTATGCAAACTTTCAACGAAAATTGGTTTGAACGAGATCTAGTTAGTAGTTTTTTTTTAATACGTCATAAATAGTAAAAAGCAATTTATTTAACGGAACCCTTCATGTGCGAGTCCGACTCGCACTTGGTCGCTTTTTTTAATGAGAATTTGTGGGCAGTAAGTACATGCAAAATATTGAGTTTGCTCATAGTGTGAATGTGTTTGAGTGAGTGAGTGTAGGAAAGTGTGTGTAGTGTGCGTGTAGAAGAGGGAAGGATGGATACTTCAAGGCTTCTTCAGCCTGACCGTCAGTCCAGGACAACAACAGCTCCCGAATTCGTATCTAAGCCGTGGCAAGTCGACTGAGTTTTATGTCACAGAATTTTTGGATGTGATTAATGATTATAGATACGGGGAAAACAAATATTTTAAAGCGTTTTGCAAATATATTTTATGCAGCAGGTATGGGAACTTTAAATACTCTTTTCTTTAGCAGAATAGGATAAGATGGAGGTTCCAGGATTGTCTTGTGAGTGAAGATGGAGGCTCGGTACAAGAATAATTTACGCACGCTATAGCGCCGGGGTTTACGTCCCCTACGTAGACCACCTTCAAAACTGCTCTTTGTGCTCTTTTTAAGATTATCAGTAAAATTCAGGAACATGTAATATTTGCCTCATGTAATCGATTGATAAATAATGGAGTTTCTAAATTGTTTCGTTGACTACGCGGCGTCCACTCGTCGCCGACGCTCGTGTCCACTCGCTGACCACAGCGAGGTTCACTGGTGACAACGCGGCGTCCACCCGTGGACCACCCGTCGACAACGAATGGACGCCGAACGACGAGGCGGTGCCAGGTTGTTGTAATGACCTTTAGTATAGCTGCGGCCTTCTTTTAGGAGTAGATACTTTCCAAGAAGGGCTGCACCAAATATGAGCAAGATGACATTCCGCTGTGCCTTACCTCCCTCTCCGCACACAGGAGCTCCGCTGCTCTTCACAGGAAACACCCAACTACTAATATCTGTTGCGACGCCGCTGGCGCTGTTCTCGCTGCTAGCCGCGGCAACGGCGTGCTGGGCGCTGCGCCGGCGCCGCGCCACGCGCCCCGCGCCGCCCGCGTCCGCGCCGCCCGCGCCCGCGCCCCAACCCAATACTGACGATAACTACGGAGACTACGCCAATGTTTTCAGAATGGTAAGCGCGACACATCATCGGCCTATGCATGGACGTCCCGCTGTTGGGCATAGGCTGCCTCGTGGGTTAAAGAGAACGGACAATATTCGCTACGCTAGCCTGTAACTACTTACGTTTAGAAATACACAAAGGAGCTTCTTAAGAAAGAGATATTTCACCGAAACTCTTACAGTGAATAGTGATCTTTAGAAGAAGAAAGCATGACTGTGTATACCCCGATCGTGTGCAGAACAGGTGTGACGCAGCAGCGCTCGTCGGGACGAGCACAGTAGGAACCTACGCTTTCGCATCAAGCTATCGAAGACGTTAGGCTGTGGGCGTTGCGTCGCCTACATCACCTGTGACAGTCGGCATATCACGACATCTGAAAGTCGTGCCACTTACACCACTTCGTTTATAGTGACTATGGTAGATACATTTGGTTTTGGTTTTATCACTGATTTCCCGAAAAATTATCCCATTCACTTATAATAACAATCAGTCCTAATATCCCTTTATTGACAGAAGATTAACAGTGACTTCCCAAAAAACGAAGTGCTACATTCTTGGAATTAGGTTGCACACAGAAAATAATACTTTATTTGAGGAAGAGTATTTTCTCGAATAAACTGAAATTGTCGTGAGCCAAGAGCTTTATATTTATTCAACAGACTCATCTTAATTTAATAATGTTACTATTTCACTTAAAAATATACATATAGGCGGTTTTCCTAACAAATTTCATGGTACATTTTTTTTTGCCTGTGCAAGCTATTGAGTTGGGTGTCCCTTGTTTTGTCGACAAACTTTTCATCGAATTTCATTTCATCGAAAACGTTTCAAGTAACATTTAGTTCACGAATTATTATTTGGTGTAATTTTATTTCATGACCAGATTATTCCAATTTTTATTATTTTATAGAATAACTGTTCAGGGAATATTATTTGGAAAATTATTCTTTTTGTATGAATTTTAAATGGCAGAATAACAAACCAACGAATTTCATTTGTTCGGAATTGTATTACAGCATTACAAAATAATCAAATCTAACTGATTACAGCGGTTTAACTAGGTTAGGACAGCCAGAAAAACGGCGGAGCCCCCCGCAGTAAAAAAAACAAACAACCGTAACAATTGTATTATAAATAGGTTAGGTTAGGGTTCACTTGTGTCCCTCAGAGCGGAAATAGGCACCCCGCGAAGCGGGGTGACGTCGACACGCTGGCGGTTAGGTTAGGTTAAAATTCTGTACTTTGGAAGGCACGCTAAGCAGTTGATCCCGGCTGCTGTCTATGACAGTAGTCGTTAAGCCGAGTTAGAGGCCTTTAGGCGGCTTAAGGACCTCTGAAAGTCGAGTTGCCAACTCACTCGACACAGGGGGGACCACTGTCACTCGCGTCCGCAGGAGCTACCACAACCCTGCACGTGTCCCCTGGGTGGTACTAAAGCCATTGCATTGCGTTCTGTTCTCAACATAATGCCATAGATAACTGTGTAATGCCAACTATTTATCTTAAATTTAAATAAGTAATAAGCCTTGTAATAATTTGTATGTTAATTAAAAATATTTGGAACAATAAATCACAAAACGATTTCCATGACATAATACAACTATTGAATGAATCATCCGACGAGTAAAAATACACGATTTACAATTCCTTGTAATGACCATTCCACTAAGTGAATTTTCGACGAAATGAAAATACATGAAGCGTTGACTTTGAAGTGAAATTCGACGAAGTGAGTGTCGACAATTTGATGATAAACCATTGAGTTACATGCATAGAGACTTACATCTTTTAGTTTAAGTTTGCTTATAAACTGCGCTAAAAGATAACTAGCATTAAAGATGAGAGTCGGCCTCATTGCTAAGTCTGTGGTGGGCACTAAATACTGATAGTCCAAGATGGCGGCTCGATACGAGCCTGTCAATACGTAAGTAGTGCAAGCGGCTGTGGCCTCCTACTAGACGCAACCGTCATGATGGGAGTATTTTGTGTTACCTGCTCAGATAGAGTTGACCGATGAATATTTTCCGTTGCAGGCATCGCCGCAGGTTACGTACGCCGCCCTGGAGCTGCCAAGGAGCGCGGTCGCTGCGCGCGCGCCGCCCGCGCCGGAACAAGCCCTCTATGCGGAGATCGCCAGGGTATGACGATGCAGTTGACAACATTTCAAAATATGTAATGATTGCAAAATCGAAAACCATTTCGGTAATTATGTTACCAAAACATAGTAAAGTAGTTTTCAGATTTTTTTTCTCCCTCGTTTTAAGAAAATCACGAAGTTGTATAAACTTGGTTTAAAGTTTAAACCGTGTGCGACGTCAATACTACGTCTGTCAAGCTGCCATACAGAGCCGTAGGATAATATTGATGTCATAATTTACTTATGACCTTCTGGAATTCGCTACTATTGAATTTAATATTTCTGAATGAAAATCACAATACACGCGTCCCTTAAAAAAACGTTTTCTCGAAAAAAATCATAAAATGGCCCACTTGAAAAAATGAAATGTTGTCAATTATAATACAATACATAAGACAATATCTTACAAGTCCGTCAATAGGCACATAACATAATACCTAAATAGACCCAAAGATTTTTCAATAATACGTACAGTCAACCAATTCGATTCCTAGGCCATCATAGAACCTTGCCGTTGTAAATGCTATGTCAATACGGGTTACTAGGATTATTGCGTCGCTATGTGGCAGTGGACTGCATTTCCTACAAACGCATCCATTCTTGAAGAGATTGGCTAGGACAAATAACAGTGACTGTCGTCTCTATGTCTTCACCGTATTCTCCAATATTTTGGCCAATCGCAGAAATTGGTGGTAATTAATGTAAATTGGCTATAACGTGTATAAATTAACACTACAGCAGAGATCAGTGAATACGCTAGTTGTTTCGTGGTCTGTTTATTTTCAGCAAGTGACAATACAAAGGAACGTAAACAAACGGTTTCTAAGTATATTTGAATCATGACAGGCATGTCGTAATAATGATTATACATATGGCCAGTAGACACATATGCGACCTCCAATACGCCCTCTTAATCTATTACGTACATGCGTGAACACTTTTGTACTTGTCGGTACTCGGTACATAAAATATAAGAAATCATAACACTTTTGTGTCTGACTGTACAAACTCGTACACTAATATGTTTAACACAAAACCTTTGTACTTTTGTATTAGACTGTACAAACCTGTACACACATATTGTTATCGACTAAACAAGAAATCGAATGTCCAGCTAAATTAAATATGCATAACGAAAAAGAATAATAAAATTAGTCTATTACTCTCCTACACAAAGCACTTAAAAAATATATAACACCTTATCAAAACATCTAACACTAATCCGCCCTCTTAAAAGAATAATTTGATAGCGATAAATCCTTCAAAAAATCTTTTAATTTCGGGCCATTAACACTCTTTGTTAAGATGTCCGCTATCATTTTATCGGTTGGCATGTACTTTATTTCAACTTTATTTGCCAGTACACACTCACGAATAAAATGATACTTTATATCTATATGCTTTGTCCTATTATGCATCATCTTATTAGCAGCTATTTTATGTGCCGACTGATTGTCATTAAAAATTATGACAGGTTTACCGTCCACAGCAGTCAAACTATTAAGTAAGCTTCGTAAGTAAAGTGCTTCCTTTGAAGCCTGACTCAGTCCTACGTATTCCGATTCTGTAGAGCTCAAGCTAACGGTTGCTTGCTTCTTGCTCTCCCAGGAAACTATATTTTTGCCCAATTTAAAAATTAAACCCGTGAATGATTTCCTATCAAGCGCCCCACCCCAATCTGCGTCGACATAGCCACGTAATTCTAAATCACCTGACTTCCGAAAAGTAAGACACAGATTTGACGTACCTTTCAAATACCTTAAGACCCGTTTCGCGCTCTTAAAGTGTATTTCACCGTAGCAGGAATTAAACTGGGAAAGTACACTTACCGCGTGAGATATGTCAGGTCGCGTATTACAGGCTAAATAATTTAGACAACCTACCAAACTTTGATACGGCAGCTGACAGTGAGAACTTGTCGACCTCTCTAATTTCATTCCCACTTCCATCGGGGTAGTAACCGGCTTAGCGTCTGTCATGTTAAAGTCATTCAAAATGTCCAGAATAAACTGCTCCTGATCGAGATGAGTAACTCCTTTCTCTCGTCTCAGTCTCATGCCTAAAACATGCCTAGCCGCGCCTAAATCCTTCACCTTAAACTTGTCAAGCAAGTTTGTTTTTAATTTCTGCTTTTCAAGTTCACAGTTTCCAAATACAAAAATATCATCAACGTAAATGACTACAATTAACTTCTTACCATCTTTAAGCTGTTTTTGGTACAAACACGGTTCTATTTTTGATTGTATAAAACCTAAATTCAACATCTCTTTATCTAACTCTTTGAACCAAGCATTTGATGCTTGTTTCAAACCATACAGAGATCGCTGCAGCTTACATACCTTGGTTTCTTGACCTTTGGCGACTGCTCCTTTCGGTTGAAGCATATAAATGTCCTCTTTTATCTTCCCGTACAAAAACGCAGTCGTAACATCCCATTGGTCAATAAACCAATCGTATTCAGCAGCCAACGAGAACAACAATCGCAGAGTAGAACTTCTAACTACTGGAGAATAAGTCTCAGTATAATCTACACCACATACCTGTGTAAACCCTTTCGCTACAAGTCTAGCCTTATACTTCGTTACCTTGCCGTCGCTGTCTTTCTTGATTTTGAATACCCATTTGCACTGAATAGGTTTCTTATCAGCTGGAAGGTCGACTAAGGTCCAAGTCTGGTTCTCCTTTAATGACATGAGCTCTTCGTCTATCGCTTTTTGCCATAAATCACCATCGGGTCGCGCCAAAGCTTCTCCAATAGTCACAGGATCGCCGTCATTGTTACCTTCCGTGGCATACATAACGTTACAACCGTACCGATCAACTGCTCTGCGTTCTCTTTGAGGATACCGTCTTTCTTCTAGGTCTGGTATGATCACATCTTCTGTGAACATCTCATTCGGTACTGGCTGTTGAATATCAGGTTCAGGATTGCTTACGATGTTCTCGTCGTCAACAGCATCGCGGCACACATCGTGACTCTCCAATGTTTCAGGTTGTGGTTCGCTGGACTGGTCACAGTCTGTGTTAAGGTTGATCATAACCTCTGACCGCTTCTCGTTTTCTTTGTGTAGAAAAGAATGTTCTAAAAATATCACATCTCTTGCAGTGATAACTTCATGTGTCTTCGGATTCATCAAACGATAGCCCTTTTGATTGTCTGGGTATCCGATGAATATCATTGGTTCTGTCTTCATATCCAATTTCCGACGCTTTGCTTTGGGTATAAGTCGATATCCCAAACAACCGAAGATTCGTAGATGCCTGACATCTACCTTCTTGCCTGTCCAAACCTCTTCAGGTACTGCCCCTTTCACAGCTTTTGTTGGGCTTCTATTTTTCAAATACACCACGGTATTTACAGCTTCTGCCCAATATTGTTTGGGGAGCTTCGCCTCCGACAATAAGGTCCGAGCTTTCTCGATAATCGTCCTATGAGATCTCTCTGCGACAGAGTTCTGTTCCGGTGTGTAAGGTACCGTCGTCTGATGTTTTATTCCTGCGGACTTCAAAAAATCTTTGAATTTTCCATTACAGTACTCTCCTCCTCCGTCACTTCTCAAAACTCGTATAGATTTACTCGTCTCGTTCTCGACTTCCGCCTTATATTCACGAAACTTATCGAACGTCTCATGCTTATGTTTCAAAAAGTAAACATGCGTTTTTCGAGTAAAATCATCAATGAAAAGGAGAACAAACCTCGCACCTCCGAACGAAGGTTCCTCAACTGGTCCGCAAATATCGCTGTGTACGATTTGTAGGATCTCGTTCGCTCTCGTACCTTTGTTCTTAAAAGGACTCTTGCATGTCTTTCCTTCAATACACGGAATGCACGGTTCGCACAAATCGGAACTCTTAAATTCCATACCGGTTACTATTTTCTGCATTTCGGCCATATAATTTCTGCTTAAATGGCCTAAACGTTTATGCCAAATGTTCGTAATGTTTACATTTTGCCCATTTTGATTTGACAGTGTCACATTTACGACGTTGTTTTTCTTTTCTGTCAACTCGTAAATTCCGTCAACTTCTTGACAGCTTGCAATAATTCTGTTCTTGTTTTGAATCGTGCAACCTTTTTTGTCAAAATTAATCGAACAATTCTTCTTGGTTAAGTCGCTAACCGATATTAAATTCATCGAAAGGTCGGGAACATGTAAAACATTTTCCAAAATCAATTTTTCGTTTTCGCCGACTTGAGGTTCAGCGTTCCCTCGACCTTTGACCAATAACTTCTCGCCATTCGCAACAGAGATTTTCATGCTGCCTTTTTCAGGTCTATAGGACACCAACTTGCTCCGGTCATGAGTCATGGAATTAGAGCACCCGCTGTCAAGATACCATTTGTCGTTGTTGATCGCCTCCTTGGTGTTCAGGCAGACATTCGCGGTCTTGACTCGCTCTTTACATTCAGATGCCTTATGTCCTGGCTTATGGCACTTGAAACACTTATATACGAACTTCTGCTTACGATCGTTCGTTTTGCTTGTAGATCTGGCATCGTTCTGTCCTTTACGTGTCACCAAAGCTTGCTCGTAGTCTGTGTCCATCTTGCTCTGTCTACTTCCTTCTTGCAACAACTTCATCTTAATTTGCTCTAATGTGATTTCTTGGCCACTGTTATCTACAGCCATTATGAGAGGGCTGTACTCAGGAGTCAATCCACCAAGCAAAATCGATATAAGCCAATCCTCAGGGATTCCAGCGTCAATATCATGTAATTGTTGAGCAAAGAATGTGACTTTCGATATATAGCTCTCCATAGAATTGAAATTCTCTAACTTACAGTTGAAAAGCTCTCGCTGGATGTGAATGCGTCTTCCCCAGCCTTTGTCTTCGTAGGCTCTCTGTAGACTGTTCCAGGCTTCCTTCGCAGTTTTCGCATTGTAGACGTGAGTAAAACACTCTGGCTCCAGCAACAAGCATATGGTTGTTCGTGCCTGCCTGTCTACATCAGCATTAACGACGTCTTTTGAAATTACCTCCCACCAGTTTTTATTCTCCAGGTAATTCCGCACCAGGAACTTCCAGTTTGGGTAGTCTGACGATCCCCTCAGCTTCTTTATACCACTTATGCCGCCTCCTTCCGACATAATTCCGCAAGATAAAAATCAGAACCACTCAATTTATTAATAAATTAAACTAGCACTATCAGTGCGTGAGGCACATGACCTAATGTAAATTGGCTATAACGTGTATAAATTAACACTACAGCAGAGATCAGTGAATACGCTAGTTGTTTCGTGGTCTGTTTATTTTCAGCAAGTGACAATACAAAGGAACGTAAACAAACGGTTTCTAAGTATATTTGAATCATGACAGGCATGTCGTAATAATGATTATACATATGGCCAGTAGACACATATGCGACCTCCAATAGTAATGAAATGTAATGAAATGAAATAAAAGTTTATTCACGAACATATGGTAAGTTCAGTAGATGTTATAAGTGTAGTTACATTGTTGACCCTTAATACATTCTGCCTCAAGGCATGTGAAAATAATTATTATGACATGACATAGTCAGTCATTTATGTCAAAATTAAAATTAAGTTTAAATTGCGTGCATATATTATTAATGTCATTATACTAATATACTAAAATATAAATTAAATTAAATAACTGTCAATTGCCTAAGAACATGCTTAACATAAATAACCGTCACAATAGAAGGCAGCTAGAAGACCAAAAGGCCGAAGCATCTTAAAGTGCCGGTTAACGCAGCCCTCCAACAGGCAGCTGACCGAAACTCCTGGAGAAGAATACTGACCATGCTACGTCGGCAGAGTCACGATCCTCAACGATGAGGGACCGATTGAGGAAGAGGATGTAGCAGTTAAAATATGATTTCATCGTATGGCATACATTATTTGGCCTTTGAGTTTGTCACTTTTTAGTACCACCCAGAGGACACGTGCAGGGTTGTGGTAGGTAGCTCCTATGGTCCCAGGGCGTGCGTGGGTTCTCGCCAGTGATACGCTGGAGCCAATACTGCTCAGCTACTTTTCAGCCATTTTCAAGCAGGCCCTCTTCCCCCGGTCATGGAAGACAGGGAAACTAGTCCTACTAAAAAAGGAAGGGCGCCCAGCTGACTCGCCGGCGGCATACCGCCCTATAGTCCTGCTTGATGAGGTGAGCAAGCTGTTCGAGCGCATAATCGCTGCGCGCCTCATCAAGCACCTGACTCGGGTCGAACCAGATGTGGCTGACTGCCAGTACGGATTCCGCAGTGGCCGCTCGACCGTTGACGCCATCCTCCGCGTAAAGGATCTTGCCGAAGGGGCGGTGTCCAAGAACGAGGTCGTCCTGGCGGTATCCTTGGACATCGCCAATGCTTTCAATACCCTACCGTGGGGATGCGTGATGGAGGCCTTGAGGTTCCACCAAGTGCCAGCCTACCTGAAGCGAATGGTCGGCGCGTACCTCTCAGAGAGGTACGTAGTTTACCCGGGCCGGGAACGGGAAGAATGGGGGAGGCACCAAATGTCATGTGGTGTTCCACAGGGGTCGGTCCTGGGCCCTCTCCTGTGGAACATTGGCTACGACTGGGTCCTGCGTGGCGCTTACCTGCCAGGCGTAAACGTCACATGTTACGCTGACGACACGCTGGTCACAGCCCAGAGCAAAACAAGCCGACAAGCCTGCATACTGGCCACGGCAGGTGTGGCACACGTGGTCCGACGAATCCGGTTGCTGGGTCTGGAGGTGGCTCTCCAAAAGTCAGAGGCCCTAGTATTTCATGGGCCCCGAAAGGCGCCTCCGCCGGACGCGCATATTGTGGTGGGTGGAACCCGGATAGAAATCGCTTCTTCTATGAGGTACCTGGGCCACACATTACATTGCCGATGGACCTTCAACGCCCACTTCAAGCGCCTGATGCCAAAGCTCCTGGGAGCTGCCGGTGCTCTAGGGCGTATACTCCCGAACACGGGGGGGCCTAAGGCGTCGTGCAGGCAGCTGTACATGGGGGTCGTCCGATCCATGGCCTTTTATGGTGCCCCTGTATGGGCGGACATCCTGCATGGCCGGGAAACTACCCTGCTGCGAAGGCCACAGAGGGTGATGGCAAACAGGATGATACGGCGGTATCGGACGATCTCCAACGAAGCAGCATGCGTGCTGGCTGGGTCACTCCCCTGGGACCTGGACGCGAAGGCCCTTGCAGTGGTTTATCGCTGGCGCAAGGAGGTGCAGGGCCGGGGCGACTCACCAGCACAAAGGGAGGTGGAGGCATGGCGCGTCGGTGCACGCATGGAAATGTTGGCCATATGGAAGGAGAGGCTGGCGCAACCTAGTGCAGGCCTCAGAACGATCCTGGCCGTTCTATCTGTCTTCGAACAGTGGTTGGACCGTCGCCATGGCACGCTGACATTCCGGCTGACGCAGATCCTCTCGGATCACGGGTGTTTCGGGAGGTATCTGCACCGCATAGGCCGAGAACCAACCGCAGCGTGCCACCACTGTGACAACTGCTGTTGTGCTCGTTTTTGTTTCCGAGTCCCTCCCCGGTCCCACATCACTCCATACTTGAACGCCGCTAACTTGCTTAACATGTCTGCACGCCGACGCCTGCACCTTGCCACTCTGCTTTTCGGGGTGGTAAGGCACGAAACCCCATCTTACCTTTTCAATAAACTGGTATGGTCAAAGAGTGCGCGCAGATTCAAGGCAATGGCCATAACACCTATGCACTGAACCGCTGCTTTCCGAGGTAGCTTCAAGTTCGCGGCGTCTAAGTGCTGGAATGATATCCCTCCCCCTATCCAAGGGGTGCTTAGCAGATACACCTTTAAGCGTAAGCTTAAAGGCTATTTGTTGACGCTCCAAAAATCCTAATCCTAATCCTGCACTTTTGACAGCAAAAATATGCCAATTGCACATTTTTATCTAGTTTTTGTTTTTAGTTTAATAGTAAAATTTACTTTTATGTGTAACGTAGTTATTATTTTATTAAAGCTGCATGTAGGTAGTGCTGTATGTATTATCTCACTATGTATTTATGTTTATTTATCTCTCGCCTTGCACAATTAATTATATGTATAGTTGTGTAATTATAATTGTATGACGTTTCCGTGAGTCACCAACGGTGCTGGCTGAAAATCAGCGCTGTAGGTGTCTCACTGACACCTCAGCATAATGCTGAGCCAGTGTCCGGTTCACTGCCGCAGATACACACTTGTTACATGTTTTTTACTGTTATTTTTATTTATTTTTGCTTAATATATGTGTCCTGTGTGTTAGTGAATAAATGTATCTTTCTTTCTTTCTAACTGCCCGGAGGAGATGGCCCAGCACACGCTGGAGGTGTGCCCAGCCTGGAGAGATGAGCGCCAAACTCTCTGCGCCACGATAGGCCATGACCTCTCGCTGCCTACCATAGTTCGCACAATGGTGGACAGCGACAGGGCATGGAAAGCGGTCCTTGCCTTCTGCGAGGCTGTAATGGAGGCCAAAGAAGCCGCTGAACGCGAAAGGGAAGCCACCTCCGTGGATCCCGGTCACCAGCGGCGAATTGGGCGAAGGCGGCGAGCCTACGCTCGCCACATTACCCCCTAACTGTGGGCCTAGGGCCGGCAGGCTTGGGGAAGTCTGTCGGCCGCGTCATTAACTGGCCCGACATGGCGTTGCGCGTGTTCCCGCGTGCCACTCGTTGCGTTGGTGCAGGTTACCACCTGCTACAGAGATTGGGGCCCCTAACAAGGCCAGTCACCGTCGGGTCACGGAAGAGTGCTTCGGCGTGCCCGTAACCCGGCACCTTGGTGACGAGATGGAACACCGTGGGGTTTTAGTTAGTAGTTCGGGCAGTTCCCGGGAGTCCGACATACCCGCCATGGCTTCCCTGGCCGGGCGAGATGCGCAAAGGCATTTCCCCACGTAAAAAAATAAAAAATAAGGTAGCTCCTGCGGACGCAAGTGACAGTTGTCCCCCCTTTGTCAAGTGAGTGGGCAACTCGACTGTTAGAGGTTTTTAATCCACCCGAAGGCCTCTAACTCGGCTTAACGACTACTGTCATATACAGCAGCCGGGATCAACTGCTCAGCGTGCTTTCCAAAGCACGGCCTGTAAGCAGTTAAAATTACAGGGTTCTACGGTGGCCTAGGAATCAAATTAGTTGCACAGGCTGCGGAAACAAAGATTGCCGACCAAGTAGATATGGACGGATAGGAAATACGAGGCAGGCAATCCCATTTTACGCCGAGGTGTTTGTTTTTTCAAATATGGAATGAAAAAAATAAGAAAATCAAAGTTATTTTATTGTCCGAATGCCATGATGTTGTGTCAATCAAAAATTATATTAAAACCTGAGAAGTAGGTATAAGTATATATACATATTTGAGAAAAAGATGTTCTCCTGTTCTAGGGCATTTATACCATCCATTCTAAATAGAAACAGAGGGCATTTGTTTTGTTTCGTTCGATTTTAAAATTCAAAACAAAATCTGTACTGTTTTGTTATTTAGTTGATGAATTAATGATTCAAATTTCATAAATTTTTCTCGTATGGCGTGTGGCTGGAAGAAGGTATTTATTATTTCAAAGCAATGTTAAAGCGAACTAAAACTACGAGAAGCGAGTTATAACATCATATTGCTGATGAGATGAATAGGAAAGGCTCGCGGCATACAAACTAAATTACAGGCAGCTGGTATACATATAACATGTATGGCGCTGCCACAGACAGGCGGAGTGAACTCCGCCGCCTGATTCGGTTACGTATTCCAGTCTGTATGTAGCGGCCCTTAGTTAGTTATACTGGGCGTTTTCCGCAAGTCGACATCCATTGTGCCTATTTTGCGTGAAACGGCGGTGTGGTGCTACTCTAACCACCCCAGCTCGTCTAGAAAGTTGGTGAGTGCCTTGTTGTTGCTGATTGCGTCCCGTAGTGTGTCTGGAGAACCTAGGTGCTTTATTCTGTATACTTCTATTTGCTTGCAGTCCAGTAGTATATGTTTAGTCGTTTCTTCTGTTATAGAGGTGTCTGTTCAAGGTGTTATGTCCTGTTATTATTCCCACTATCTTGCGCAGTTGGTTTCTATGTGTCCTTAGTAGTGTGGTTGTGAGTTTGTAGTCGCGTTACGACAGAATCTCTTTGGTATGTCTAAATGTGTCTGTCTCCTCCGAGTATCTTTGGTGTAGGTCTTTAGTGTGTTAGTCCAGTTGATTGTGTAGCTTTGTGGCAGGAGTAAGATTTAGCGACTTTAGTACGCAATAGGTCGCACTTTATTTGTGTAATGTGTACAATTATGTATATACAATTCGTTGTACCTATGCTTTAATTTTATTTTTTGACTTTTATGATTATTTATTATTTTTACAATTATGATTAAAATATTGACATGTAATATGAAATATTATGAATAAATATGATTATGATTATGATTATCATCAGTTAATCAGTTACCGGCTAATCAGTTATGGGATGGACAATAGAAATACTAAATAACTTACTTTTGTTTGTATTCTACCCACTTGGTTGTGCATATTGCGGTGATAAATATAAGTACTATTATATAATATTAAGACTATTTGAAATGTATTCTTTGCATTCGTACACATTGTTAAATTATACTTTAAGGCATGTTACTGTATTTCTCTAGATAAGTGAATTGTATTCTTTTGGAGAAATAAATTCTTAAACCATAAACCATATTATGATTGGCCCTGGTCCGTATGCCGTTGTTTTTGAGTCCAGTAGCGGCCCTAATGGCAGTGAACGATTACTGTTGCAGGAACCACCGCAGGCGACGTACGCCACTGTGGACATGCCGAAGGCTGCGCGCGCGCCGCTCGCGACGGACCCGAGCCTCTACGCGGAAATCGCCCGCAGTCACAAGCAAAAACAATAGTAGCAGTACCATCATTATTGTATCTCTTTCGCATTTGTACAAACTTTATTATCTTGCCATGTCATGAAAAACATAATAGCCCGACTAGAATGTATTCACCACCATCTTAGTTTTAGTTTAGTTTAAATTTTTTTTTGCATGCCAGATGCTGGTGAAATATGTGTTATTTATAATATTGTCTGACCACCCTTTTGTACCATATTTCATGCAAAATAAAGTTATTTGTATTCAATGTAATAAAAATATGGAAGTAAAAAAGAGGAATCGATAGTTTATTGTATATGAACCTGCTGTTAGACCCCCACGACACCTATACCGCGCCATCTACTGGACGAGATGAGCACTGCTGCGCCCGCGCCGATCGGTTAATATTTATGGTGAAGTATGATAAAACAGACATCAATGCAACTCCTATTACCTGTCCTAGGCTTAGAATAATAACGCCTAGAATGATAGTTTCATACGGCTGACGATGACGCGCCAAGCGTGAGGCATAAAATGGATTCATGTAGTTGTGATCAACTCGTATTCACACGTACACACGCGCCAATAAGCACACAAACGCACCAATAGTGTTCCACCGATCGGCGTACTACGCCATTTATGGCTGAATTTTGGTGGCCTCACCGTTGCGCGTGAACTGCGTTTCTAGGCTTTATTGTTCTAAGGTCCTAGGTATGTGTACAAATGGGTTGTACCTTGTTTTATCGACAAATCTACATCGAATGTATGTTACGCAGAATTTCCATTTCATCGAAAACCATTTTTTTCAGAATCAGTTTACTTTTCAGGATTCTAATAAAACAAACCTTACCTAACCTTACTGGGTTCTACAGAATAACCTTTTAGCTGTACCTAAAAAGTTAACGGTTTCTGAGTAACAGAAATTCGATGAAATGAAAATTCGGCGAAACAATGTATTCGGTGAAACGTATATCAGCTGAAAGACTTCCACTGCTGGACATAGGCCTCCCCCAAAGAGTGCCACAATGGCCGCGGGAGTCCGCTGGTTGAGGGTGGCGCAGGACCGGCCATTGTGGTTAGTTGCTTAATATTAATATTATAATAAAGTGATCGTTTCTATAATTGTGGTATTTCTGAGACATATCAAAATAACTCCCGTGTTTATTGACCCCAATGTATAGGACTCTATCAATGATACCACGGCGCGATCTACTTAGAATTGGTTAGGTGTCACTTCTGTCATCTGTTAAAATCTGACGTGTTCTGCATCACGCTACCGAAGTTTTTAAATTCGGTTGCATGTAATACAATACAACAATGCAGTGCAAAATGGTTGCGAAATCTAAAATGTTGACTTCGACGCTTTTTAGGGTTCCGCACCTCGAAAGGAAAAAGCGGAACCCTTATAGGATCACTTTGTTGTCTGTCCGTCCTTCTGTCCATACCCTTTTTCTCAGAAACACGTGGAGGTATCAAGCTGAAATTTATATCAAATACTCAAGTCTACTGTCCCTTGGAGCTGTAAAAAAAAGAAACTTCGAAGCCAACGCAATCAAAAGATACAGGCGTTTATGCCGCAAATTCCCACAAATTTTCGATACTCGCAAGGGAATTAAAACCTACGGGTACTTCCCGTGAACTCAGAATCTTGAAATTTGGTGCGAAGCAACGTCTTACAACACAGATAAAGGTAACATTGCAAAACCCTAAATTTTTAGTTACATCACTGAAAATTAATTGTCCAGTATAAACTGACACGCAATAAGTATGTGAATACATACTTAGTGAGTGTCAGTTTATAGTGGACCGTTTTCTATTGTACGGGGTGGTCCGGAACCCTCGTTGCGCGAGTCTGACTCGCACTTGACCGGTTTTTTTAGCAGTGACGTAGGTACTTTTTTGGATTTTAGATAACTGAGGGACGACTGAGATGGTATGGGCATGTTATGCGCCGAGAACCTGAACACATGACTCGAAAGGTGCTAGATATTGTCCCCCCGCCTAAGAGACGAGGAAGACCCCGACTGACATGGATGGCTACTGTAAGGAGGGATATGCAAGAAGCCCAAATCCAATCAGAGACGACCCAGGACCGAAAATCCTGGCGAAACATAACTAGGAGAGCCGACCCCAAATAATGGGAACAGGACAAGGGAAAGAAGAAGAAGAAGTAGGTACTTTTTTGGTCTTGAATTAGCAATCGTAATTTAGCTTTTGTCTGCAACATGGTCTGCGTATACTCTTTAATCGCCTAATTAATACGAGCGTATGCGTGCGAATTTGCGGGCAAAAGCTAGTTTTAATAACAAATGTGACTACAAGCTAGCGGCGTTTCGCTGTTTAGTAGCGAATGGGATAATAGTTTTTGAAAGAAATGTGTTGACTGTAGCTTAAGGTTTTCTAACTCAGGAGCTTGAAGAAATGAAACAACTGGTACTGGTTCACATGACGCGGTCGGCGAAGGTGAGTGGAGGTGTTGCCCGTTGGTGTAAAGGTTGTAAACTGAATTGTGAGAGCAAAAACCGCCCCTCTTATTCCGTTTTTGCTCCCGCAAGAGATGCTAGCTCGGCCGCGCGATACGTTTTCCGTCGCGTTGTGGGCGGGGCTTGCACCTTTTAGCAGCTTTTACCGGGTTTGTGTGTATGTGTGTAATACCGTGAAACCGGCCTCACCATCTCTTTATTTAGTATAAATCTTACTATCTAGGTACATAATAAACAATAAAAGACAAAATAAAATACAAACTTAATTCTATAGAATGATTGACTTAGATACTAACACGTTAAAAGGTAAATAATAGACAGAAGTTTTACACGTTTATTTAGGAACAGCAAATCATATACATAATGGATTATAGCGGGCTATTCCCGACAAAATGTTTCCTACCATAAAACTAAGTTTGCTTTGGCTTATGTACGACGAGCCGTAGCAAACTTAGTTAACTAAACGCAGCTAGCTGGTCTAGTCACATTTTTATTATTAGTTATTTGTGCAACAAGAGAGCAAAGTTTATTTTTGCTGCGAGTGCTGATTTTGAGTCCCGAGGAAGCGAAATATTCTAATAGCGCTTTAAAAATATTCAGTAACAAAAACCTGCTGCATAAATGCACCTTTAACCCGAGTATGTAAATTTGCGTATCTCACCCGCACTCAGTTACCCCCCATGTCACAATGTACAATAGGATAGTTTACCCGCAATACTTCCTTCCTTAGGGACTCGTGGTTGGATAGGTAGACGAGGAATGGCTTGGTACTACCATTTTACTCTAGTGTCTGCTTAGACGGTCGCCAGCACGCCCATCCGACTGAGCGACCTTGGTCTGCACTGACCGCATAGACAAATAAATAAATAAATAAAATAAAATAAAAATTGTTTATTTTCAGATTCCTTAGATCCGTAGCATTAACACTTAAATAAATAAATAAATATTATGGGACAATCTTACACAAATCAACCTAGGCCCACGGTAAGCTCAGTAAGGCTTGTGTTGTGGGTACTAGGCGATGATATATATAATAGATAAATACATATAGATACTTGTATACATATATAACATCCATAACTCAGGAACAAATATTCGTGATAAACACACAAATAAATGCCCTGACCGGGATTCGAACCCGGGACCTCCAGCTTCGTAGGCAGAGTCACTACCCACTGGGCTACGGAGGCCGTTTAACTTATACAACTACATTAGTAAATTAATATTAAACTGCCACATGAATTATTTTATTTTATTTTTTAGGACGTACGACATGTAGGTCGGTGTATCGGCGGAGTATGTCCGAGTCCCACCTCTCTGCTATCATTTTCAGGATGCTATTTGAGCTTCCCCTCGTCTGCATCATCAATTGTTTGCAGCAAAATTTCATACTACAGGTACACGGTGCCGACCAAGTTCGCTCCGCTCGGTCGGAGCGGCGTGTTGGCGACCGTCTAGTACACGTTTTATTCTGTGGCGCAGATAAATAATTGTGGACAAGAAACGAGTTGATTTTATTCACAAGTTTAGAATCACAAGAACTTTTATATGAGAAGATTTGTCCTCAATAAAGTAAAGATATTTTTAGTGTGTGTTAGGTCATCGCTAACTGGAAAAGTCGTGTGTAAACCCTCATCTAGATACCTATTGACCCAGCAAATTAGTTAACTGTTGACGCACCCCTACAACCGTGTCGAGCGGCTTTTCATGACGGGTACTTATTTTATAAATAGTTCAGACTTACCTATTCATATTTACATGTACACTGCATCATATTAACAAACTTTAACGACCAGAGTGAACAGAGAATAAATGATTAATAAAAAGACATTCAAACATGCTCTTAAATTGTACATTAAAGTGCATATGTACAGTAGACGGCAAACTTCGTACGCAAATGACCTTGCCTGCGCAAAGGCGAATTGTACGTGCAAGCTGCCCCCCCACTTCCCCTCATTTGCGCACGAAGTTTGCCGTCTACTGTACGTAACGGTGAATGAAAGCTGCTAAGTAATAGATGCTAAATTGCAGTGCTGCGATTCAAGCGACACCGCCGCGAAAACACTCATCCTGAAGAAGATCTATAATAAGCTACCTGATCATATGAAGAATGAGCCTAATAACAATAAATTTATTAATACTTTAAAAAAATATTTAGTGGCAAATGCTTATTACACAGTAAATGAATATTTAAATCGCAATAATAATGACTAGTATTAAGAAATCGCAACTGAAATAATTGTCTAAGTATAGTTTAAATTTTGAACTACTTACTGTATTGCAGTGCCCTTACAGGGTTGTGTTGAGACATACCAATATGTAGCTATAAGATCTTTTGTACACACAAGGCAATGATTAAATGAATATGAATATGAACTCCCGAAGAGTTCGAAAGTTCCCGCGTAGTGACATTTAATACGTGAGCTTAACCACAACGTGTTCCTGGGGTTGTAAGGTGTAAAAATCGACATGACATAACAGGTAAGCTGAGTTTGGCTCACATTTTTAGGGTTCCGTACCCAAATGGCAAAAAACGGAACCCTTATAGATTCATCATGTCCGTCTGTCTGTCTGTCTGTCTATCTGTCCGTCCGTATGTCACAGCCACTTTTTTTCCGAAACTATAAGAGCTATACTGTTGAAATTAGGTAAGTAGATGTATTCTGTGAACCGCATTAAGATTTTCACACAAAAATAAAAAAATTAGGGGTCCCCATACTCAGAACTGAAACTCAAAAAAAATTTTTTTATCAAATGGATAGGTCTTCAAAATGATATTGAGGTTTCTGATATCATTTTTTTTCTAAACTAAAGAGTTTGCGCGAGAGACACTTCCAAAGTGGTAAAATGTGTCCCCCCCCCCCTGTAACTTCTAAAATAAGAGAATGATAAAACTAAAAAAAATATATGATGTACATTACCATGTAAACTTCCACCGAAAATTGGTTTGAACGAGATCTAGTAAGTAGTTTTTTTTTGAATACGTCATAAATCGTAAACCGCAATTTATTTCACGGAACCCTTCATGTGCGAGTCCGACTCGCACTTGGCCGCTTTTTTAAATATATAACGCATTTTTACTTGTGTCTGTTGAAAAAACCAAAAATATGTGACGTGATAAATTGTGTTGTTTCTTTATAACCGGGAAGTGCGCTAGCGGCCGTGTCGTGGTTTTTCCGTGTTACAAGCTTTTATTTGGTAGGACATTAGCACATTACTGGAAACGCCGGGAAAACACGGATTTCCGGCCAAGTAGGTATAGCGATACGAGGCCGGGAATCCGTTTTCACGCCGAGGCATGTATAGTGCTTTTCTCAAACATGCAATGAAATAAATAAATAAAAATCCTCAAATCAAACAAATTTTCATGGCTGAATGCCGTGTTGCTGTGCCACATATAGTGGAATGAAAATTAACAAAAAATTACTTCCCGGCCTAGGTCTTCAATTTCATATGCAATTCCTTTACAGTTCTCTCGAATTGATCCGCATGAAACGTGATACTTTGAAGCCCGATATAACCCACGTAATGACGACATTTCATTGCATGTTTGAGAAAATTATATTATAATCAGTCGCGAAATACTTAATTATAATATAAAAAATATAATTGTTTGGGCGGGCGACGCAGACGGGGTCGACCTAGACGGAGATGGCGGGACGACCTGGATGTATTCCTCAGCAACTGGGCGGAAGAGGCATCTAGTAGGGACGCATGGAGATCACGGGGAGAAGCCTTTGCCCAGCAGTGGGACACACAATAGGCACGGCTCATAAAAAAAATATAAAAAAAAAAATGTTTGGGAGGCTGCTAGGTACTGGTCAACTCACCAACGTAGCCATAGCTGACGTTCACGGGGCTTCATGATATAAATACATATAATTGTTCGTGCTGTGTATTTTCCTCTTTCTAAATTTAATTATTGTGTCACCAATGTATCCCTATAAATGTATAGTCTGGACAGTATTTAAAGTGGTCGGACGTGTCAGCTTAGTAAATATGGTTAAAATTGTTTCATTTTTTTTTACATTATTATGTGTGTGTTTTACTGTAGTGCACTGTAAGTATTTTTGTCATGTCTTTTAATAATTAAATTAAAATTAAAAAGCCTTTATTTTATCCACCATAAAAGTTAAGTTCCTCATCATCATGCATTTGATTCTTATTTTCTAGTAATTTGTATACCTAATGTTAAAAAAAAAAGAAAAAAAGTAAAGAGTTGATTTGCAGTTCAATAGAATACAATTTACAAATAAACATTATTCAAATTCATTTACATAAATTAAGTTACAAATAAATTAAATTAAAAAAATATTCAATAAAATAAAATAAAATTAAATTGGGATAAAATTACATTCCAATTCATTATTAAATTGAAGGTCACTAAAAGATTTAAAAAAATATATAATAATAATAAAAAATAAAACTTTTGTAAGTACGTACAGTAAATAAATAATTTAAATAATTGTGACTGAATTTGATAATTATTTAAGCTAGAGTTTAATTATAAAAGTTATTGATTTGACTATTTTCAGTGACTAGAGAATGTTACTTATTTTTATGTATGTATTTATTTGTTTTTTATAAGTCTATCCCAATTCAATTAAGGAACCCCTTTCGGGTAAAGGTCTCCTCCAACTGTGGCCACTTCTCCCTATCCTGTGCGGCGCGCACCCAGTCGGCGCCGGCGACGGCGCGGATGTCGTCCGCCCAGCGCTTGAGCGGCCGGCCGGCGCGCCGCTTGCCGCTTGCCTTGCTTTTAATAATAGCTATACCTTATTCCATATAACATTAGATGAGTTTCTTCGTTTATCAAGGTTGATCAAGGATATTAAAGGATAATATTGTACATACTAGTTTACTTATTGAAATGCTTTTCAACTTCAATACAAATGTTTTTGCGTTTCAAAATGGTTTTCCTTGTAATTGTATGACGAATAACGACTGATTTTTTTAATTTTATCTTAAATAGGGTACAGTCAGAAACAACATAATCCTATACTTATAACATTGTGATTATTTGACCTCTTGCGTTGTTTTTTTCTCCATTTGACTACATTTTAATCCTTACTCGAGAAAAAAATACAATATTGATTATAATATTTAGTGTCTACACCCCTATTATCCTGAATTTGGTGTTCCTTTTTTATTAAAAATCATTGTCACGCTAACCGTAGTTTAAATCCGTGAACTGTCGACTACAAAGAGATCGATGCGGCCAAAGTTGCAAAAATATGTATTCACGACCTTAATGTTAAGGTTAAGTTGTCTATACTTACATACCTATTTTTGCAACTTTTGCCGTATTGCTCTCTTTGTAATCGACTGCACTAAACTCTCCTTGAAAATAAGTTTTATAAACATATCCTAAAAACTTTTGTGTCGAATTATTAAAGAGTCATCATGCTCCTAGCATTATTCCCGGTTGTGCCTTAAAAGCTAGGGTCTGCTTTGACACCTAATCCCAAGATTTGGCATATGCACTAGTTTAACGAAAGCGACTGCCATCTGACCGTCCAAGCAAGAGGGAAAACTAGACCTTATTGGTATTAGACCGGTTTCCTCACGATGTTTTCCTTCACCGAAAAGCTAACGGTAAATATTCAGTACATAAGTTCCGAAAAACTCATTGGTACGAGCCGGGATTCGAACCCACGACCGCCGCTTGACAGCCGCATGCCTGAACCACTAGGCTACCGTAGCTTATTTAAGAGTGTCTAAGTAATAAACTGTCAATTTTCATATATGACAAGTACAATAAAATTGATGTTAGGGTTAATTGACGCAGGAACTATCAAATTTGTTTAAATTTGACGTATCTCTCTACTCAACTTTAAAAATCGTATTGGGTTATCATTATCAATATTATCATTAAATTTAATTAACTAAACAGCATTGCATGAGATCCATTGAAATCTGTTTTGGCTGGTTATGAACATTGTTCTACTCCTAATTACGGATTAAAGGGAGGTATATACTCTCTCTGTAATGTTTATAATATAAGTATTTAAAATAATACATATTTGGCGATAGTCTGGCCCATATCGAACTATAGCCCTATAGTAAGCTCAATAATCAATAAGGCTTGCTATGGGTACTTTTTGACATTATTTATTTGATTATACCTAGTTATATAAATACTTACACGTACATCTTAATCATACAAGATTCAGAAACAAAATGTTCATGCTTGTCACACAAATTGGAATTGGATTCTTAGCCCTTGGACGGTGGAGTTGCTTTTGAATGGACTTTAATGTACCTCGGCCAACTCTAAATAATTATCTACCTACCTACATTGTTGGTTGTTTAACATACCGTCAAATTGTGTAGATTTATGATCCACTGCATAAATGTAAAATAAGAAAATAAGTAACTTGCCGCATATTGTAAATACATTACTGTATATCAGTTATATACCTATATTGATGTGGGTTGACGAATCCTACTTCACCGTGATACAGTTTTTAACTAGTACGGGAAGTAAAGGACTTCATTTTGCACCAATAATTTAAATTACAAAAGATAACTATGTGACTAGTTTCAACCACACTTCTTTGTACCAATAACTTCTGTTGTAATGAAATAAATATTATATTATATTATATTATATTATTAACGTATTAACAAATATTCGCCCTTACCGGGGTTTGAACCTAGGATCAAAACAATTATTAGGCTAGACCAATCTTATTCAAATATAACGATCCGAAAGTATTGTTGCTTGTTAATTTCTCTGAGGTCCTCAAGTTTTCAAGGGAAGGATTTTATTATATAGGTACTAGCTTTTGCCCGCCACTTCGTCCGCGCGGAACTCGATTATATCGTAACTTTCTCCCCACTTCTCACCCCCTTAGGTGATGAATTTCCAGATAAAAACTATCTTTAGTAAGGATTCTTTGGGAAGGCCCCGGAATTCAAAGTATCTCTACACCAAATTTCATCTCAATCGGTTCAGCGGTTTAAGCATGAAAAGGTTACAGACAGACAGAGTTACTTTCGCATTTGTGATATTAGTACCTATGGATTGTATGAAGGAAAGGGTCATTATGGCTGAGTTGCATGATTTTTTAGATGAGCTTACTCCGAACGCCTTTTTTTACAAAATAGACTCCGCCGCAAACTTGGTTTCTATGACCCGCCTCGCCATAATAGATGCATGTAGGCTTTTTTCAGTATTATTTTGCATATTTTCATATCACACAGCTTTAAAGACCGTTTCTACTAAACCATAGGACTAAATTAACTGACTTGTAATTTAAATATTTTATATTAAAAATAAAGATACGTCAACAAAATGTTACATCTAATAGTTTTAAAAATATCCATACTAAAACGTCTTTTTTACCCCGTTTTAGAAAACATCTTCTAAACTACCGCCACCTTACCACCACGGTACCTTTACCCTTGGAACGTCACATACATATATTTACCTATGTAATGTTCCTATTCCCCAGGACTCCCTACTACCGCTATACCGTAAATGGGTTCCATCCAATTTTTCACCCCCTATTTCACCTCCTTGGAGAATGCTCCAGGACTCAAACTATTCTATACCAAATTTCATCTAAATGGGCTATATCCAAATTTTCACCCCCATTACACCCCCTTAGGAAATGATTTCCGGAATAGAAACTATCATAATAATATGTCCTTTTCCAGGACTCAAACTATCTTTCAACCAAATTTTATCAAAATGTGTCACAAACAAATTTCCACCCCAAATTACATCCCCTTAGGGGATGATTTTCGGGATAAAACTATCCTATGTCCTTCCTTACCTATCGCTATACCGTAAATGGGTTCGTTCCAAATTTTCATCCACCATTTCTCACCCCCTTATGTGTTCCTCTTATTTCCTCCTTTCATGTGTTCCGGATTAAAAATTATTCTATGTTCTTTCCTTGGACTAAGACCTCTCTCTATACCAAATTTCATCTAAATGGGTTCTATCGAAATCTTCAACCCTCATTTCACCACCTCAGGAAATGATTTTTCGGGATTAAAACTATGCATTGTCCTTCCCTAGGACTCCTTCTATCTCTTTACCAAATTTCATTTAATTGGGTTTTATACAAATTTTCACCCCCTATTTCATCCCTGATGGGATGATTTTCGGGATTAAACCTATCCGTTGTCATACTCCGGGACTCAAACTATCGTTCAACCAAATTTCATCAAAATGGGTCACAAACAAATTTTCATCCCCAATTACACCCCCTTAGGGGATGATTTTCGGGAGTCAACTATCCTATCTCCTTCCCCAAGACTCCAATTCGCTATACCGTAAATGGGTTCCATCCAAATTTTCATACCTCATTTCACCCCCTTAGGAGATGATTTCTGGACCAAAAATTATGTTAAGTCCTTCCCCAGGACTCTTAACTATCTCCATACCAAATTTCATCTAAATCGGTTCTATCCAAATTTTCACCCCTCATTTTACCCCCTCAGGAGATGATTTTTCAGGATAAAAACTATGCATTGTCCTTCCCTGGGACTCCTTCTATCTCTATACCAAATTTTAACTAAATGAAATTTATTCACATTTTCATCCCTATTTCATTTCCCTTAGGGGATGATTTTCGGGATTCAGACTATCCATTGTCATTCTTAGGGACTCAAACTATATCTATACCAAATTTGGTCTAAACGGAGTCCATCCAAAATTTCACCCCCCATTTCACCCCCTTAGGAGAAGATTTCGAGAATTAAAACTATCCAATGTCCTTCCCCAGAACTTAAATTAGGTACCTCTAAACCTAATTTTATTCAAATGGATTACATCCAAATTTTCACCCCTCCATTTTACCCCCTAAAGGGAAGATTTTCGGGATAAAATATATCCTTTGACCTTTCTCGGAACTCAAACTAATTATATACTAAATTTCATCCAAATCGGTGGTGCAGCGGTTTAAGTAGCTCCATACAAATTTTCACCTCCCATTTCATCCCCTTAGGGGTTTGTTTTATAGGATAAAAACTACCCTTAGTCCTTCCCCAGGACTCAAACTATCTCTATACCAAATTTTATCTTAATCGGTTCAGCCGTTTTCACGTGATGCGCGGTCACATAAACAGACACACAGATAAATAGATAAACAGACAAACAGATAAACAGATAAACAGACAAACAGACAAACAGACAAACAGACAAACAGACAAACAGACAAACAGACAAACAGATAAACAGACAAACAGACAAACAGACAAACAGACAAACAGACAAACAGACAAAAAATCTAAAAACTGTTGGAACGTGTTCTGTTATCGATTTTAAGTATCCCTAGGCAATTTTTTTTCGAATATCTTCCATATACAGACTTTCGAACCTCTTCAGCTTTATTATATGTATAGAAGAAGAAGATTATGACATTATAAAAAATCGGGAAAGCTACTAGTTTCAATAAAAAACCAATAGGACAATTAATGATAATTTGGCGAACAACACACTCAAAGGAATAAGAATTTGGAACATCGATAGGCTGCCCCAAAGACTACAATATACATACTGAGATAGACAGGGAACTCGACCAAATTGAGAAGGCATTTAATGCTTGCGTATACAGGCGCCATCTCTTCTGCGGTAGTTACAACTTTTCTTTGAATGTACAAAACATACAAAAAGTGCGTCGGTCGTAGGGATCGAACCCCGGATCATCGACTCCAAATACCACCGCCTGTACCCCTAGGCTACTGTTGCCTTGTGACAATACGGCGAATTTTGAAATACCTTGACAGCCTAGCCTAGCAATCGCTAGAGCTTCAGAGAGTTCGCCAGCTATCAAGAAGGTGGCACTGTTTTCAATAAGAAACTGGATTTACATTAAGTTCTAAGTTCGCATAGCATGCGCTGCCCCTTCCGGGTCATGGCTGTTCCTCTCTTGCCGGGGAGAAATTAAGTCCTTTGACAAAATTCTCCATGTTGGATTTACAAAAGCGCTACTTAGTACGATCGAGGAAATGGAATGTTTAGCACTTTTGGACTCTAAATATTAAATTTCCTTGCCTGTACATTGCCTCCCAGGGTATTTAGTCAGTGTGTATTTCTATGTTATTTATTGTATAGTCCCAGTTCACAATAAAAATTCCTTTTTGCGGTACCTACATGTGAAATTGTTCATGATATTAAATTCAATATTGTGATCTAATGATCACAACTTTTTTCCTGTATAGTCATGCATTTGATAGGAAAATATTGTACTCGTAATAATTTCATGCTGATAGCGATATTCCCTGTTAATATGTGGGCTACCTCGTGATACCTACACAGTGTTACAATTTATATATTTACCACCCTGACAAATATTTAGGAAGCTGAATAATTAGAATCTACGCAGCCCTTTTACAATCCCAATGCTTATTTTCAATTATATTAAAAAAAAAACAAAATTCATTTTTTTTAATTCAGACCATGTCCATAGTGTTAGTATACAATTGCTTATCCTAAGGTACCTAAATCTAATGCTTCCACACAGCGCAGGCAGGAGACTCCAGCACCAGACCGCACGAGGCTGTTGGAGCTGTCACGCACGCGGCGCATCAGGGAGGCGGTTCTCTTACGTATTATTGCACTGAAGCCATCAGTACGTGCCTCCGCAAACATACCTGATGCGCTACAAAAGCGGGGCAGCCCCAACAGCATCCTGAACCCGTTATTATATTGGATGCGCAGGGTATTGAACGCCTTCTTAGTATAATTTGTCCACAGGCTGCACGTGTAAAAGGTCTGACAAAATGCCTTACACAGCGTTATTTTGACATTCCAATCACAACGCGCAAACCTGCAATATTAAAATATTGGTAACACAAGCAATGGATCTTCACATACCGAGATGGTTGCTTGCCTTTTGCGTAGTCTGCTCTGATACACAAATTATAGAGATAGTTGCAGAGAACATTTTAAAAATCTCGACACTCTATTTTAGAAATCGTAATGTCTATAAGAAAAAATCCTGGTGATTTTGTCCGTGTGGGAGACGTCAGTAAACGTCCAACAAGATATCTGGATGATATACAGCAAAATATGTGAAGACTAACCATGGCAAGAAAGTGTCCCAAGATAATGGCCAAAAAATTATATAATACTTAAGCTGCCTAAAGCTATTAAAGCACAGACTAAAATCAACACCCTCCGTCTCAAAGTCAAAATGCTGCTCCTTAGTAAAACGGTATACAACATCAAGGAATACTTAAGTTACGAATTCACTGAAAATGTATATATTTTTTACTGACTGATGGTGACGAATGTTCTTTAACCTAAACACTTTTTGGAATTGTATTATACTTACCCATGTAAACGTATGACAACACTTCGTTAACCTCCGAATTATTGATTGTATATTAAATTTGTGAACTTGTATTATTACTGACGATCTCAATATTGTGTGCATGTTTTTATTCTAATGTATGAAAATTATGTATTACTAATTGAGAAATAAACTATCTGAATCTAAATCTATACCAATACGTGATGGCACCAATAATTGACACTTTTAAGAGGTCGTGTATTTTGAACAAAAATAAAAATATATGTATGTTTATATTGGCCGAATTGCATCAAATTAACTCTACCGTTCAATGTTGAAGATTCCAATTGCATCAAAATAACTCTACCGTGCAAAGTCGAAGATCCCTATTGCATCAAGATAACTCTACCGTGCAATGTCGAAGATTCCAATTGCATCGAAATAACTCTACCGTGCAATATCGAAGATTCCAATTGCATCAAAATAACTCTACCGTGCAATGTCGAAGAGTCCAATTCTAAGGACAGTTTTTAACCGCCTTCAAAAAAGGAGGAGGTTCTCAATTTGTCTGTATTTTTTTTTAATGTGTGTATGTTACGCGATATCTCGGTAATTTATGAACCGATTTGAAAAAAAAAATCTTTGATTGAAAACATATACTTCCACATTGGTCACGTTGTCACCAAAATCCAGTTCTGATGATGGGAACCTGGAGAAATCGAGGGAACTCTTCAAATTTTATAGGCAAACTTGAAGCAATTTGGCTACTGATTTGAAGTCGGTTAAAACTTTGTTTTGAAAGTACAATTATATTAAAAGTAGGCCACATTTAATAATCACAACTACTTATATCACTTAAAACCTATAATTAAAAATTGAATGAATGAACAAAATCATTTCATATAATAGTTTTATATAAGTTCCTTCGTGTTATCTTGGAGTGCATTATTTTCGATTTATATTTTATTACTTTTTTAGGCCATAACCAGCTGGCCAAGGTGGACCCATGGCGGGACCCCCGGGTATGGCCCGACACATTTGTAGAGGACGGCAAACCGTTCGTCGAGTTTTCTTGCGGAGCGTATTTAAAGTCGACAGAATTTCTAAGCTGGCATAAAGGTACGTAGTGCTTACTAGGCAGGCCAAATAAATCATAACTGTACATACAGTTTTTTTTATATTCTTATTGCTTCCTGATGTGTGTCATTCTACCGCTATTAGTCTATCATAATCACTCTTGCATCTTATTGTACACATAAAACATTGCCCCACAAAATGTCAAAAAACTGCTGCACATATGCCTCCCCCAAAGAGTGCCACAATGACCGGTTCTGCGCCGCACGAGTCCGCTGGATAGCGGACTCTTGCGACCTTTACGAGGTCATCCTCATCAGTCCACCTTGTGAATTGTCCGTCGTCAATTAAACGGTTAGGTACCTACTACAGTTTTGTGCAAAAGAGAGGGCTATGCTGGGAGTTTCTCTGCGTGATCGCATCAGAAATGAGGCTATCCGCAGCAGAACCAAGGTAACCGATATAGCCCTCCGAATCGCTAAACTAAAGTGGCAGTGGGCGGGGCACATTGCACGTAGAACCGATGGCCGTTGGGACAGACAGGTTCTCGAGTGGCGACCACGTACCGGAAGGCGTGGGTAGGCCCCCCACAAGGTGGACTTGATGACTTGGTCGCGGGAGTCAGCTGGATGCGGGTGGCGCAGGATCGGTCACTTTGGCACTCTTTAGGGGAGGTCTATGTCCAGCAGTGGACGTCTTTCGGCTGATATGATGATGAATACTTAATGCCGTTTTGGATAATACTGTCATGTTGCACATTTTATGGTTCAATAAATAAATAAATGCCCCAAGCAGCTTCAGTAAACTTTACCAAGATTATGGCGACAGCCGTATTAAATAGTGAAATATATATTTACCTATCCGACGTATTACATTATTATTATTATTATTATAGCCATTTATTTCCTTAATAAATTATTTAACATGCATGATTTTTCAATTAATTTAAAGTTAGACATTTCAAAATATATTTAAATGTTTGGTATATAGATTTAAGTTATTCTTTATTAAGGACCTCTCTTCGAGTATAGGCCTCCTCCATCTCCATCCATGATTTCCTATTTTGAGCGATTTAGTATCCAGTTTTATCCCGCTGTTTTTACTATTTCATCGGACCATCTTTCCATCGGTCTGCCTCTTTTCCGTTTCCCTGATGGTCCGGCCCACTTCGTTACTCTATAAGTCCACTTTTCCTTGTGCATGCGCCCTACGTGACCAGCCCACGACCATTTTAATTTTTGGCAGTGAGATAAGGCATCCAGAACGTTCGTTGTTTTTCTTATAACAACGTTCTTTTTCCTGTCTTTCCGTTTTATGTTGAGTATGCTGCGTTCCATACTTCTCTGGCACGTATTTAGTTGTGTTTTTGTGTACTTATTAAATATCCAAGTTTGGCATCCGTATGAAAGGCAGGGCAGTAAGCATGAGTCCAAAATTTTCTTTTTCATATGTATAGGCATATTTGATTTCAGTGCTTCTTTATAACCCCAAAACTTGTTCCATGTTGTTTTGACTTGTCTATTTAATTCGTCTCGATGTCTGGATTTACGGAATGACATTTGTTTTCCCAAGTATATATACTCCTGAACATATTCTAGCTGTATACTGTTTACGTTTATAGGTGTTAGTATGCTATTTGTCATGACTTTTGTTTTTTCTGTATTTAATTCTAAGCCAATGTCATGACTGGCTAGGTACAGATCATTTATCATAGTCTCTAGCTCTGATGCAGATTCTGAAAAAAGAACGATGTCATCCGCAAACCTTAAACTACTCAATAATTAATCTATTTTTATACCTTTCTGGTTCCAGTCTAGGTTTTTCATGATACTTTGAAGTACAGTTACAAATAATCGCGGGGATAAAGGGTCTCCTTGTTTTACGCCATTACAAATTTTTATTTCTGGCCCTTTCCTGTCGAGCTTTATTCTATTGACGCTTATACTGTAGATCAATTTTACTAGTTCAATGGTTTCAGTGGGGACTTGGCACTCATGTAGAGCTTGCCAAATACTTGTGTGAGATATCGAGTCGAAGGCTTTAGCGAAGTCAATGAATGCTAAGTAAAGTGGGCGTTTGTGTTCTTCGTATTTCTCTATCACTTGATCTAGAACATGTATGTGGTCAGAAGTTGAAAAACCTTTCCTGAAACCCGCTTGCTCAACCGGCTGATATTTTTCCGTAAAACTTGATATCCGTTGTTCTAACATTGAAGCAAATAATTTATAGAGGATTGGTTGTATACTTATAGGCCTGTAGTTGCTAATATCTGATGGGTCTCCTTTTTTGTAGAGCAATGTGACGTCAGACTCTGCCCATTCTCTTGGTATTTTTCTTGAGTCTAGAATTTTGTTAAATAAAACTGTCAGTGCTGGTGCTAGCAGGACACGTCCTGCTTTTATTGTTTCATTGGTAATGCCGTCAGGTCCGCAGCTTTTGTCTTTTTTAAGTTTCTCTATTTTTTTCATAACTTCCCAATGTGTAAAGCTTTCTAATCGTTTGGTATGGTCACCAAAAGCCGTGGTTTCGTTATTGCTTCTTGAGCCGTTGTGGTTTGTGTACAGATTCCTATAAAATTCAGTCGCTCTGGTAATTATTTTTGTTCTTGATTCTATTTTGCTTCCCGTCTTACTATCTTTCAGGCTTGGGATCCATTTCTTTTCTATGTTTAATTCCTTGACTCCTTTTTTCATGTTTCCGGTTTTTGTTAAATGTTTTTCTAACACTTGAATTCTATATTCTTCATATTCTTTTTTAATAAGTTTATTTTTGCTTTTGTATAGATGGCTGAGCTCTTGTTTTTCATCTTGTGTTAGAAGAAAAAAAGAAGCCAGATAGACTACATTTTTACCAACATGAAAGAAAAATGTACAAATATCGACATCATAGACCATTTTGCATTCTCAAGTGACCACCGTCTTGTTAGAGGTACCTTCAACCTTTCAAAAACCAACAAAAGTAGAGTGAAATATAAAAACCAGAGTATTTCATTAAAAACACTGCAAGATGAGAAACTTTTTCAAGAAGCCTTAAGCAGATATACTGAAAATTTCGAGATGTTAGAATCCGACGATATACAGTCGTACTATTCTTGGCTTAAGAAGATAATTCTAGACAGTCTGAACAACATAAAAAATACAATGACAAGATGCCAAAAGAGTATTATCTCCGAAAATACAAAATCACTAATCGCCAGAAGACAATTTCTGCAATACAAAAAACACCTAACACAAGACGTAGTACATACCTTATTTCTATTAACTTCTTCAATACTTTATAAAGCAATTTGAGATACTACCAGTGAAGTAGACGATCTAATGGAATTAACGGATTTCCAATATTAATTGTTTCAGAGGGAAATTATGAGCAAGATCTCTCAATAATTAAGCCACTAAAAGATGGATATACAACGCTCAAACTGCTGTGGCCACTTGCGTCACTGAAAAATGTTAAATTGCTATGCCGCAAACGACACCGAACACGAACACTAAGCAAAAGCAAGTCCATTCCTATTACATTCAAGAATAACAACTACCCTAACAGTAAGTAAGTTTGTACAGTAACTAACCTGCTTACTCTGATCATGAACGCGATCAAGAAATCATTGTCACTTAAGTATCTACGGGACCAAAACAACAAGAAATAACAAACAGTCACTATCCCTCTATTTATATTATTCCCGGTTGTGCCCTAAAGAAGCCCGGGGTCCACTTTGATACCTAATCCCAATATTTGGCATAGTTCTGACCTTCCAACCCAGAGGGAAAACTAGACCTTATTGGGATTAGACCGGTTTCCTTACGATGTTTTCCTTTACTGAAAAGCTAACGGTAAGTATTCCGTAGATACTCGTAAGTTCCGTAAAACTCATTGGTACTAGCCGGGATTTTTTTTTATTTTTTTATTTAATAATTTATTTCGGAAGTATTATTTCCATAGATTGTTAGTAACAGTGATCTTAAAACTATGTTAGTAGGTATATAGCACCCCGCCTTAAATACCAGAAACACACTCTTGGAAGTATTATACCTGAGCCCATGGGACACCGCATACTCTTCGCAAACCCTGAGCAGCTTGTTAAGGGCATTGACTGATGGGCCCAACAACACCATGTCATCTGCATAACTAATGTTATTCACAAATGTGCCATCCACTGAGCATCCAGTCATAGTGTTGTTGAGCTCATCAATCAACCGATTCACATACAGACTGAAGAGTTTGGGTGATGACAAACCCCCCTGTCTCACCCCGCACTCCAGCCTGTACGAATAAGAAAGCGAGTCTGACCATCTGACAACATTTTTCTGGTGACCGTACCAGTACCTGAACAATTCAGTCAACTCACTGGGCAAGCTGGTATCCTCATACAGTTTCTGCCACAGTTTATCATAGCGCACCAAGTCGAAGGCTTTCGACAAATCAAGGAAACACGCGTACACAGGTGTTTCCCTGTCTGTGTAGTACCGGACAGTGTGCTTGAGACAAAGAACTGCAGTCTCCGTGGAGAGTCCGGACCTAAAACCGAACTGTGCATCATTAAGAGTCAGGTGTTTCCCCAGTTCTCTTTGTTCAACACACTGTCCAGCACTTTTTTAAATTAAAACGAAATGGATCTATAATTAATTATGTCAGCGTGGTCTCCTGTCTTGTTCTTAACAATGGGCACTACCACGGTCCTCGTCATGTCATCTGGTAAATACGAATGGCCGACACAGAAGGTGAAGAACAAGGCGAGTACTCTTGGCAAGTGCACTCCGGCGTTCTGTAGATGTTCTATACTAAGAGAGTCGTAGCCAGGTGATTTTCCGCGCTTCATGCTCTTCACCACCGTGTCCACCTCCTTCGCAGTGACCCGCATATAGGGCCCACCAGACTGCCGCTCTACCTGCGGGACCTCCCCTCCCGTACCCGTTCGAGACTCGACTTTAAAGTGTGTCCTGAATTGTTCAGCAATTTGGTACGGCTCGCTAATACCTCCGACGCTCACAGGAAGACTCGACCTGGGGCTCAATTTGCGTGTATTTTTCCAGAAACTAGGAAAGTCCTTTTTTGAGTGATGCATCGCTATAATGTTCATCTTAATTTGTTCAGCGTTATCTTGGCACCACTTAAGCTTACGTTTAAAAACCTTCCTAGACTCTAACATTTCATTGTGCAACGATCCTCCATTCGGCTTACCACACAAAATCCAATTTTGAAATGCAAGTCGAGCCTCCGAGTGGGCCTGTCGTACATGCTTGTTCCAGCCAACAACATGTTTTTTATGTTTAAAACGCTTTTTTATTGAGTAACTTACGGTGGCGGGCTCACTTAAAATATTTATAATTTTTGCATGTAGCTTGTCAATAACTAACCTATGATCTAAATTATTACATTGCTTGTCACTACACTCTCTGAAATCGTCCGGAAAATCAATAAATCTAAGCTTTTCATTACACAAATTTTTAAAACTTGTCAACTGTTCAGATGTCCTTTCCCCCAAATAATTGAATTTAATGTTGAACTATTAACCTTATTATTAGCCGTCATTAATCCCAAATTACATTTTATTTCTAGCGGGTGATGATCGGACCAATACACATCGCAGTGAACTTTAACGTCTACGACTGTTTTCCAAGCCACTTCAGTTACCAGGCAATGATCCAGCCAGCTTCTCGATCCACTGATGTCACTGACATATGTGTATGTGTCCGAGTCATAACCTAAACACTCCATGTCCGCACACTTCCACTTTAAATCACTGCAATAATTAATTAGTTCTTTGCCAAACCTCCGATTTGAACCCACGACCGCTGCTTGACAGGTGCATGCCTGTGCCTGTACCATTAGGCTACCGTAGCTTTTACAAACAAACAAGGCTCAAAAATGTCTTGCGCTGAAATTGGACTTTATGTCAGTTTTCACTTTAAGGCAAGTTATCATTAACAAAAGTTCCTCTTAGAAAATAATCGAAAGCAACCGTGAACTACCACCATAGCAGGTTTCGTAATTTTGGCCTCGGCAGTACACTGTCATCGCGGCATTAAAGAAAATAAATAAATAAATATTTGCGGACAATCTTACACAAATCGACCTAGTCCCAAACTAAGCAAAGCTTGTACTATGGGTACTAGACGACGATCAGCATACTAATATTATACCTATATACAGATAAATAAATATTTGCATACACAGAAATTACATTAAGCATAGATTACATTAAGAAATGTTTTATAAAATATTATAACATCTGATCAAAATCGAATGACTTATTGTAATATTGTAGTATGTAAGTGTTGTAGTAGTATGTAATATTGTAGTATGTAAGTGTTTTGGTTGTGTACTGTAAACTTGCATATGTTTGGAATAATAAATAAAAAATAAAAATAACATTTTAGTTTGTAAGATTTCTCCAATTTGATCGGAGAACGTTCGCCTAGGTCTTCCCCTTCCAACTTGCCCTTCCACTATTTTTATATATATTCTCTTCGTTAATCTTCTTTCATCCATCCTCTCTACATGCCCAAACCACCTTAACATACCCTTCTTAATGTTAGTGACTATATCTCCATCCATTCCACACTTATCTCATAGCACACTGTTTCTGACTCTATCACTCAATTTCACTCCACACATACTTCTCAACGCTCTCATTGAGACAAAATTGGAGAAATCTTACAAAAAGGCCAGGTCAAAAGTACCCTAAACCGACGAGCAATTATAAGAAATGTTATGAAAGTGAGTGAAGCGAAAGTGGTTTGTCAGGATCGTAGAAAATGGAGATCCGTGATCTCTTCCTACCCCTCTGGGAAAGAGGCGTGATTATTTGTATGTATGTATATAGTTTGTATTTACTGATTTAAATAACTTCTTGCATGTTCTTTGAACGGAACCTCAAAAATTTTGATTAAGTCCATAACTACAAAATTATAAAATATTTAGATAAAGATATTATCACATATTATTATTTCAGTTACAGAAAAAGGATTTGGCCCATGGCTTATGCCAGCTGAATTCGTGGACGACGGGAAACGAATTGAGTTTACTAGCTATGCATACCTAAGCAAGGGGGGAAGGCTATCCTGCTATCAGAAAAAAGGTTAAAAATATATTTTAATTATTCGGAGTAAAGGACGTAAGCATTAAGATACCTGATAAAAGTGATAAATGTTCAACTGTAAAATAGTAGTAAAATAAACCTAGTTTGTACATACTATACATTTGCATTTTCAAACGGGGACCAAATTTCCTTACATCTTACTACTATTATACAGTTATACTTTTATCTGGCCTTGATGATGAATCACAAGATCAATAAAAAAAAGCTGCCTTCAAAATTTTCCATTAAAGCCTCATTTTACGGCTGCGTTCGAACCTGGCCAAATCTGTCTCAAAATCGGAGTATTTTTTTGCGTCAAGTAATTGTGCTGGATGTAAGGAACAATATTAGTAAAAAACCCTGTATTTACGATCAAAGGAAAATGCCGTATTAGTTTTATAAAAAACAAAAAAATATGAAAATTGATCTTCCCGTACAAACTGTAGTACCCTACTTACCAGTTATAAATAAATAAATAAATAAATATTATGGGACAATCTTACACAAATCAACCTAGGCCCACGGTAAGCTCAGTAAGCCTTGTGTTGTGGGTACTAGGCGATGATATATATAATAGATAAATACATATAGATACTTATATACATATATAACATCCATAACTCAGGAACAAATATTCGTGATAAACACACAAATAAATGCCCTGACCGGGATTCGAACCCGGTACCCTCCCTCCAGCTTCGTAGGCAGAGTCACTACCCACTGGGCTACGGAGGCCGTTAAAATCTTGAGACTCTCAATCGGGATCGGGCCTTCGTAAATGAAATGAAATATACCTGCTATGGATAAGTATGGAATAGGAAGCTTGCATGGGGCTTCAATTTTGAATGAATTGCACTCAATCGAGCTTGTACCAAAAGTGAATTTTTTGACAGAAACTTAGGTATTACCCATAAGGTTATTTAGGTTGAAAAAAGTTAGATTAGTGATTGGTTAATAATTTTAGAATTAAATAAAACCTGTTTAACGCTTTTTATAAGATTTATAGTTTCATTGGTCTAAATAGCTCAAAAATAACATCAGTGACATCTATCGAACTGAGCTTGAACCAAAATTATGCTCGCTAGATGGTGCTAATCATTATCTGAGACTCAATTCTAGCAATAATAATGCCGTTCTTTGAATTTGTGATTCTAAATGCTGAGTTATGAATATTATTATTAATAACTAGCTTTTGCCCGCGACTTCGTCCGCGCGGAACTCGATTATATCGTAACTTTCTCCCCCCTTCTCACCCCCTTAGGTGATGAATTTCCAGATAAAAACTATCTTTAGTAAGGATTCTTTGGGAAGGTCCCGGAATTAAAAGTATATCTACACCAAATTTCATCTCAATCGGTTCAGCGGTTTAAGCATGAAAAGGTAACAGACAGACAGAGTTACTTTCGCATTTGTGATATTAATATGGATTGTATGAAGGAAAGGGTCAATGGCTGAGTTGCATGATTTTATAGATTAGCTTACTCCAAACGCCTTTTTTTACACAATAGACTCCGCCGCAAACTTGGTTTCTATGACCCGCCTCACCATAATAGATGCATGTAGGCTTTTTTCAGTATTATTTTGCATATTTTCATATCACACAGCCGTAAGGACCGTTTCTACTAAACCATAGGACTAAATTAACTGACTTGTTATTAATAATATCGGCCGTGAAAAAGGTCCAAAGTTATGTTAGAGTATCACGTTCAACCCACATGTGAGCCCTCTGAGTCTACCCTTTCGCGCCACGACAAAAACACGAGAACTGTCAAGTATCACTGAGGCTTTATGTAACTAAACGACTAGAAATATGACATAACGTATTCCTATTTATAATTTCTGGTTTTAATTTTTCACTTTGTAGGTAAATAAAATGGTTTTCAACACACCTGCTCGTAAAGTAGGTCTTATTACAGCGTATTTACACTGATAATGCAGAATATTACCCATGCCGTGCCTTTTACATTACATTATCGCACTAGTGCCATTTCATTACATATCTTTTTAAATATTAGCAAAATAGTGCAGAATATTACCCATGCCGTGACTTTTACATTACATTATCGCACTAGTGCCTTTTCATTACATATCTTTTAACATTTTCATTTTTTATTTATTTATTTTTTTCTCGCAAATGTGTTGAAAAACGTCGTATGAAACACGTGAGCATTGGTCATTACACTTCTCGTCTCCATTAAGCCTTCGCCTTCGGCTCAGGCTTAAAAACCGACTCCAGTGTAATGACCAACATAGCACACTTGTATCATAATGTACTATTATAGAATCTCTATTTTATTATTTGATAATTATATCCAACGCGACGTTTTTCAAAAAAATTATTTTTTCTTTATGTTGAATTATTTTTTAAAGAGCATTGTGTAATGCAAAAGTTACTCACCTAACTCTATGTAGAGAGCTCTGCTACATCATTGGACCCTGAGCAATTCATATACCTTCTTTTTCTTGGAGAAAACCTGCGAACCAACCTGGTACCCAATCATCGGGGGATGCCTGGGTTCTGTGGTATTTCTATCCACTAAAAACTCCACGGCGGCCGGCATCTGCGCTCTCAAAGAATTATTTCTGCTGCTCCAGAAACCCCTTACAGAAATCCAAATATTAACAGATCAAGTCGTTTTGGAGATAATTCAGAATAGAAAACATTCAAGACTCAGAAACAAATATTTATGTCCATCACACAAACATTTGCCCTTTACCGGGATTCGAACCTGGTGACCCTTCAGCTTCGTAGGCAGCGTCACTACTCACTAGGATAACCGGTCGTAAAAACCAATTAATAACCGACTTCCAAAAAAAGGATTTTTATGTTTAATGTTTGATTCCCTCAGAACTCCGTCATAATTTATGAAACGATTCGTATTTTTTTATTTTAGTGAAAGTACGAGTATTTGCTTCCAGATTGATCCCATTGTTTTCAAAAAGCCAGTTAGATGATGGAATCTATGAGGAATTTAGGGAAGAAATTTATTCCCCCTTTCCTAGAATAAACTTGTATAAACTAGATTAATTTGAGACATTGGTTTGTCACGTGATATTTTGGGAAAACTATTTTTCTCAAATTAATCTAGTTTATACAAGTTTATTCTAGGAAAGGGGGAATTTGGCGCAAATGGGAAGCCAATTGATGAAAGTTTCTTAAAATATCACGCCGTTAGCCTGCGAATGTCAAATAACGCTTTGTATGGCAATCGAACCACCTTAAGCACGCGTCACAGAATAAGTTTTAGCGTTTAGAGATTTTGGTGTTTTTTATTATAACTCGTGTAGGTATAAATTTATCCTCGGAAACAACAGATATGGTGGTTGGAAGGCGAAGTAATGAATTGAATTCAGTTTAAACTTTGTTTTTGAAGTAAATTATGAATACAATTTTTTGGTATAACTTTTTAGGGTTCCGTACTCTAAGAGTAAAACGGGACCCTATTACTAAGACTCCGCTCTCCGTCCGTCCGTCAGTCTGTCACCAGGCTGTATCTCACTAATACCGTGATAGTTCCAGTTGAAATTTTCACAGATGATGTAAGGACCGTATCGAAAATTATGGAAACAAGTATTATGGTGTAATGTTCGTAAAATTTTTTATTACAAAAAAAAAACTAAAATAATGCGATTCTTAAATCTTCAAACAATAAAATAATAGTGTCCATTTATTTATTTATTGCCTCCCTTTGCTAGTTTTCTGACTTTACTTTTAATATTCTTCATTAACTTCTGGACAGCAACTGAAGGATTTTTGGGTACGAATCCAGTCTTTTTTGAATTGCTCGATGTTATCAGTTGGTTTGGCTTGTTTTCTTAACCTTGCCTTCATCAGAGCCCAAAATCTCTCGATTGGTCTAATTATTGGTCATCCTACAGAAAAAATGTATCCGCATAATAACAAACATAAAACAGACCGATAGCTGCAAGCCGTATTTTAGAGACCTTAAAATATTAACCTTACCTGGCATATATATCCTAGAATCGTGTAAATTTGTTAAAGCACACCCAGATTTCTATTCTAAAATTGGAGACGTACCCTGCCGTTATGAATCCCGTTCAAAAAATAACTTATTATTACAAACAACATCAAAGCTAGCGTTACACCAAAAAGGACCTTACCCCATGTTAATAAAGATCTATAACAAACTACCTGATCATATGAAGAATGAGCCTAATAACAATAAATTTATTAATACTTTAAAAAAATATTTAGTGGCAAATGCTTATTACACAGTAAATGAATATTTAAATCGCAATAATAATGACTAGTATTAAGAAATCGCAACTGAAATAATTGTCTAAGTATAGTTTAAATTTTGAACTACTTACTGTATTGCAGTGCCCTTACAGGGTTGTGTTGAGACATACCAATATGTAGCTATAAGATCTTTTGTACACACAAGGCAATGATTAAATGAATATGAATATGAATTTCAGGGCAATTCGGGGGATTATGCATTTTCGCAACAAATTCAACATTATTCTCTCTATACCAGTCCTGGCCCCACAAATGCGAGCTTTTCTAATCAAGCATAAAAATGTTATTCGTTATTGTACCTAAAGTGTACACTAATATTGATTAAGTGTAAATAAAAAATAGCTAAACGCCTGGTTGAGCTTATCAAAAAGTTTAAAATGAGCGCATTAGCTCACTAAACTGTTCGTGTATTATGTTTTTGCTGTCTAGGATCTAAATGTACACTAGATAAGTAAGATACTGTTGTACTTATTGTTATTAATAAATACATTTTATAAAGAAAAAAAAGAAAGTCCTGGCCCCGTAGCATGGATTATCACGCGATAAGTGATAGGATAAGCGCGTCGTCTCATTCTATCGAACGGTGTCAGCCAGGGACGGCAGCTCTATCCTATCACTTATCACGTGATAAGGCCATCCATGCTATCCGTCCAGTACATGGCGAGCATAGTGACACGCAGCTAAATTAGGCCAGAACAATGCACGGCCACTGTGCTTGCGAATGAGTGGCAGCACTCGCTTTTGAAGGCATTCCTTCTTGTAAATATCGGAATTTAAATTGCCCTTGACAAATAGCTTGCCAAACCATCACTTTTTGGCCAAAATTTTCGCAAAAAATTGCTTTGTCTTCTTTAGGGACCTTTGCTCCTCTTCCTACTGTATAAAACTGCGGCCCAGGCAATGTTTTGTAGTCAAGTTTGATATAAGTTTCATCGTCCATGATGATGCATTGGTCATTTTTACTTAAACTTTGGTCGTATAACTTCCGAGCCCTAGTTTTGACGGAATACTCTTGGGGTTTGCTGCGTTTCGGTTGTTTTTGCTTTTTATATGTTACCAACAAGTTCCGCTCCTTGGCACGCTGGACCATGCCTAAAGTAGTATGTAGGGTTTGCAATCCGGGTCCAACTTGTATGCAAAGATCCGGATCCACGGATCTGGATCCGGATCTTTCCATACAAGTTGGATCCGGATTGCAAACCCTAGTAGTATGGCATTTTTTCGCACAATCCCGAATGGAAATGTCTTTTTTCCGGGAAAACTGGTCGCATATCTTCTTGTCCAAATTAGGACGCAAAGGGCCGCGTTTTCTGCCACGACCAGGCAAATATTTTAAAGTATGATTCATGCCGAATCGTTTGATGGTATTATAAACAGCTTTCAAGCTAACTGCTTCCTCTGCAGCTATCTTTCTCATAGACATACCCGATCCCTTGCAGTATTTGGTCACAATTGAAAGTCGTTTTTTATCTGATAAACCCTTCATCTTGGATATTAGCAAAGAGAATATAACACTACGTTAAGAATAATGTTGGATATTAGAAGAATTGTGTTATTTTTTATATTAAATTCCAATAATTGAATATATACCTGTCACATTGACATATGAAAGAAAATTCTAAATATTGCAAACTCTTTTTTTTACCCTTACAAACTTGTTTCCATAATTTTCGAAACGGTCCTTATTTCTGTGGCCGCTATAACAACAAATACTAAAATCAAAATAAAATAAATATTTTTATTGATAATGGTACGGAACCCTTCGTGCGTGAGTCCGACTCGCACTTGGCCGGTTGAGACCAATGAAAATAAACTTTTTTTTAAAATTAAATTAAAAAAATATATATTCAACTTATTTTCACCCGAGCAGTGATCGGTCGCCCAGATAGTGATAAAGTGATAACTGTAGGTACCTACTACTATTAATTTACGCATAAAAACGAACTCAGATTTTTAGACAAATTTGACCGGGCACGATTTCCGGCCGTGTAGGTATGAGGGTTTTTGAAAGTCTTTGAATGCAATTTTTTTTTTTCTAAAATGGGTTGCAAGTCTCTTGTGGTTTCGGATTTTCCCTCACCAGCTTGTAATACACCCTTTATACGCCTTTGCTTAGAATAGAGCGCAAGCACCGTATGTGTAACGTATCCAGCAAGCGAATGTCGCCTTTGTACAGACACCAGGTTTCCGAAGCATACAAGAGAATCGGAAGTACCATGGTTTTGTACACTGACAACTTTGTCTGTAGCTTAAGATCAAGTGATCCCCACACACGATGTGTCAGTCGACCAAAAGTAGGGGCAGCTCTAGCGATCCTAGATGGGATCTCTAAAGCCAGTCTATTGTCTCTTCAGATTTGGCTACCAAGATATACTACAGATACCTGTGTTTTGACAAATAAATACTTTGAACTTTGAACTTTGAACTTTGAAGATACTTAAAAGATGACACTTCCGTTAAAGATTTCCCTCAACAGTGAGATTGGAAGTGTCTACTTCACAATTACGGGCTGGTTGTTTAAGCACTTGTGTCTTGGATATGCTGATAACCATACCAAATCTAAGGCACGACCGTTGCAGAGCATCCATGTAGGATTGAAGCGTATCCATACTGTCAGCCATTAGACACACGTCGTCGGCATAGAGGACTTCGAGTACTGAGAGCTTTCTGTTGTTCTTCTTAGACTTGAAACGAGACAGGTCACTTTTGTCAGCACGAACATTTGGCTGAATTTGTCTACAGCTACCAAGAAGTGCATCCTCAAGCACCGCGGAAAAGTATAAGGCAAAGAGTGTTGGGGCCATTATACACCCCTGTTTTACACCACCGGTTACTGGGAATGTTTCTGAGAATTTGTTTTCATGCTGGACTTTGGCCATCATATTGTCATGAAACTGTTTTACAAGATTAACGAATTTCTCAGGACACCCAGTTTTTTTGTAAAACCAGCCACAGGGCTTCGCGTGGTACTCGGTCAAACGCCTTTTCGAGGTTGACAAAACATATGAAGGGGACGATTCTGTTCTAAGCTCTTTTCTTGGATTTGCTTAACGACAAATATGGCATAGTACCTCTATATGGTCGAAAACCGCACTGACTCACCGGCAAAACCTTTTCTGCTAGACGACTTAGACGACTGTTGAGAATATGCGCCATGATTTTTCCAGCAGTGGAAAGAAGGGAAATGCCTCGATAAGAACTACAATCAGAAACTTGTTGTTGTGTTCAAATCGAGGCATCTTTCCAGTCTTAAGGCGACGTGTGCTCCGAAAACGGATTTTTAAAAAATCGTAGCTCTTGTTTGAATTATAATACGGCTGCGTTAAATTTAACGAGCAATCTTGAGGCCTTTCTCGAGGGAAATCAGCTATTTGAATCCTGAGTTTTTGACTTTCGCTCGATGGAAAAAAATCACGAACATAAGTCTAAAATACACTTAAAAAAATTCTAACAAATTATGCACAACAGCTAAACATATTACAATTGGTTTTTAAAATCGGCAATGTTATGTTTGAGGGAAATCAGCTATTACTTTTTTATTTATTAAAACGCACAAAGAAATAAAATTAAAAAACATGATATCCGCGCTTCCAAACACGCCCTTCCATCTCGCTCACGCTTATGCTCAGTGAGAGGGAGAGAAGACTACGAACCTACGTCCCCTTAAGGAACAGTTTCCAATTCCCAAACTCTCAGCATCAGTTCAAACAGCCTGTTGTTAATGTTCGGTCCGGTGTACTTATAAATCTCTGCCGGAAGGCTGTTTGATCCGGTGTCTTGTTATTTTTTAGCTTTCTCACTGCCGAAATATATTCATTATAGTCTGTATGTATTGTAGATACAGGGTTTCATAGTGATAAAGTGATAACTGTAGGTACCTACTACTATTAATTTACGCAAAAAGTCTTCGATGTATATGTTAATGTATTTTGTCTTGTGTTACTTATGTTGTGTTACCTGAATAAATATAATTCATTCATTCATTCATTCATTCAAAAAAGCGAACTCAGATTTTTAGACAAATTTGACCGGGCACGATTTCCGGCCGTGTAGGTATGAGGGTTTTTGAAAGTCTTTGAATGCAATCTTTCTTTTTTCTAAAATGGGTTGCGAGTCTCTTGTGGTTTCGGATTATCCCTCACGAGCTTGTAATACACCCTTTATACGCCTTTCCTATGTTGGCATCCGGTTAAAAAACACGCTTCTACTGGCAGTGAATATCACTATACAAGGAGCCATTAATTACAATCCCACTATTAATTTAGCAGTACCTAACAATAAACTCCTCCTTTATACCTAAATAGTACGTTATTATATGGGTACCAAGGTTACGAGAGAAAGAGTGTGTAGCGTAGTTTGCCTCAGAGCTGCCGATATCTACAAACATGACATCCTCAGTCAGGAGTCAGCGCGTGCTGTGATTTCCCGCAGGGGCCGCGACACGCACACTGCACTAAAGTTGAAGTTCCTAGCCACTGCAATGCACGTTAACTCCTCCTCCTCAAATCATCAAAGAGCCCTCAACTAACTCCTGGAGTCGCATCCATAAGATGCAGTCTATCAGGGAGATCGTATGCTTGTTTGCCACTACCGCTGTAATAAATCACTTCAAAGTGTAGTGACGTTGTTTTCAGACAAAAGTATATCTGAGCTTGGGATGATTCAGCAAGAAAATGAGTACAGCTATGTGAAGATCACGTTACCGATGACTCTTAAGCCATCCGACAACGGCTCTATAATCTACTGCACCAGGCAAGAAAAAAACGGGAAAAAATACAATTCAATTTCCATTCCGATTAAATTCGAAAGACAAATTGAAGCTTTGGGTAAGTCGCGTTTGCATTCTTAGTGTAGGGTGATCCATCAAAAAAGACCAGACAAAATCCGATTCCGATTCCATTCCCATTAAATTCGAAAGACAAATTGAAGCTTTGGGTAAGTTGCCAATGCATTCGTGGTGTAGGGTGATCCAGCAGAACAGTACGGGGCGCGGAGCGGCGCGCGGGGAACAAATCCACCAACAGGATAGGATGAATCTGACACTCGATAATGATAATGCTTCCAGTTGTTCTCGAGAGGGGTAATCACGTAACGTTCTGAACGCGCGTCGGTACAATTTAACTATAAATTTTCCATATAAAAAGTGACATTTAGACCTACCCGACGTTCGTACAATGCTTTACGTGATCGACCTGCGGTAGCTGACCATTCGATCGCTTGTACAAATAAGTTAATTTCAGCTCCAATTATGTGCAATTGTGTGTGTTATTGGGAAGTTGTTTAAACCGTTTTTTACTTCAATGATCCTTATTTTCTTAAACTGAACTATACTCACGAGGATTCACGTAAAATTTTCTCACTTTTTTACAGAGCCCAATTTGACCGTGGAGCCCAGCACTGACGTAGTATTCTTCGATGAAGGCGATGACTTGGAGTTCGTGTGCAGCGGGAGTGAGCCAGATGATGGCCGCAACCTCACGTGGTACTTACAAAGTAAATATAAATTAGTTAATACTGTAATCAGCCAACTTCAATAAAATTCATGTTGCATGCCAGTAAATCAAATTACGTGCGATCTACTTGCTTGCCATATACAGGCATGCCAGTTAGTGTATACACATGGAAATAGCTGGCACGTGCAAGGAGCTGTGATGCAAGTGTGCCAGTTATAGGCATGTGTATTCCGGGCTTTAGTGGCCGATATGTTGTCACTAAACCATCATTATGGAACTAGTGACGCGCTAAATGCAGCCTTTTTAAATTTGATATTTGCCCAGAAGTGGGACACTACATAGGCTTAAAAAAAATGTTTGCTGTGGTTTATCGGAGAAGGACAACATCGTGGGGAAACCAGTCTAATCCCAACGAAGTGTAGTTTTCTCTCTGAGTTTGAAGGTCAGATGGCAGTCCCTTTCGTAATTTATTGCCTACACCAAATCTTGGAAGATAGTGCCAAAGTGGATCCCGGGCTTCTTTAGGGTGCGTCCAGGAAAACGATATGAGGATCACGATTATTTTATTTAGCATCCACGTCATTTAGTCCCACAAGAGTCTCTGAAAGCGATTAAGGGTCAACCTAACTTAATATTACCAAGTTATTGCGTGAAACGGTAATGAAATAATGCTTTCCTCCTCGGTCGAAAGCATCAGCCATCATTTATGTAACAAATACATAATCAGTAACTGTAATTTAATCTCGTAACCAGGATTATTCACGAGCAACTGGCTCTACTATACGGTCTTATGGGCTTCAAAATGCCGTACTATAAGTCACACCCAGTTCTCAAAAATGGGTGTGCCACGCTCTATTGGGATCGATCTGTCATAACGGATAGGACTATTCTAGCCTGATATCGTGCTAACAGATCGAAACGCCAGGCAGTGCTCGTCAACATCACCACCCCCCATGACGAGAACCTCGTCACAGCCGAGAAGGACAAATCCAGCAAGTAGCTGGCTTACGATGTTACCATCATGTGGGATGTTGATTCGATGATCTTCCTCCCGATAGTCGGTTCGGCAACTCGCCCTACAACACCTTAAGAGACTTTTGCTAGATGGCTGAGTCAAGGGTCAGATACCGAATGTGGTATCAGCGTCACAGCCTCCGTGGTAACATGCTGAGCTCCGTGGTATTTAGCACTATATAATATTATGCTTATGTACCCCTTTAGAATGTTTTTTTTCTTTACCTTGTGTGCTGAAACTGCTAAATAAATAAATAAATTCTTATTCTTACTGGATACTGCGAGGATAGTCAGAAGGTTACTCTCTGTGTCGCCCTGACCACCGGTAGCTTAGGCCTCGCTTGCTGCCTATGAAATCCTAAAGGTTTTTAGCATGATTTTATGTTTTGTGTGTATAGTTTTATATATTTATAACCGACTTCAAAAAAGGAGGAAGTTAAATGTTCCACTGTATGTATTATATATTTTTTAAATGTATTTTCGCCGATTGCTCCGTCAATTGGGGTCCAATTTCCAAAATATTTTTTTTATTCGAAAGACTATACTCCCAAAGTGGTCCCATTGTCACCAGTTTAGGATCTGATAATGTGATCTCAGGGAAATTGAGGGCAACCATCAAGTTTTATAGGCACGCGTGTAGTGATTTCGGTATTTTCTATTATAACTCGCGTATTTACCCTCGGAAATAGTAATTTTGGTGAAGTGGAACTGATTATGAAGACCACAGATGACTTATGGAACTCCTCAAAGATGTAAAGTACGTCAAAGATTCTGACATGATACCGTTGAAGTAGCTACTAATAAAGTGTTAATTCTGAGATCCTTGAGGAATCGACGGAACTCCTCAAATATTATCAGCCCACATATAGCGACTTGGGTTTTTTCTGAAATAATCAACGCATTTGGTCTCGGAAAGCAGTTCATGTGGTAAATTGGAAATAAATTGTGGAAATTTTCATGTATGTACCATGTGGTTTGGCGAAGTACTGAATTGAAGTCGGTTTAAACTTTGTTTTAAAAGTATTTTTTTTATTATTATTATTGCAAAACCTAACATAAGATGAACAAGGAAAATATAAATTTACAGATAATATCTTCTACTTTAAAAACAACTTCCAACGCAAGAGACTAACCTTTACTTACTCCGTCTAATACTAGGTGGTCATCGCTGGTGGGGATGGGATCAGTGACACAATCTACATTTTTAAGCAACTTCTATGAAGGTAGAGGTATTCATGTTTAACAAGTATCTTTTCTTCTTTTCTAGCTCCAGACCTACCTTTATATCAAGTCAAACCTTCCTACCAATATTTTTATAAACATACGAACCTAAACCGCCTGACTTTAAGTATCAAAGTATTTGATCATGAAAAACTACTTTACTGCACTCAAGAATTGCCACACGAAACTGTACCAAAAAATGGCGAGCTGCTGTTGAGAACTAGAAACATCATGCTGTTACATCGAGCACAATGCGACACAAGAGGTAGGAAAACCTTTTATTTTATTTTTATTTATATTTTACACTATTCGTCAGCTGCCTTTCGGGGGAGTTTCAGATACGTTGCAACTAGATGTTGGAACAACCTATCCCCACACAACTATCTATCCGTCTGCCAGTATGTTCTTTTGATCCATAATGGGTATCCTACTGGTAAATTATGTCTCTTGCAGCCAAAGAGCGGGATAGTCCTCGTACCTACTTAACAGAAAGGCGGGATTGCCAGTAAAGTTTGATACATAGACCACATGCCATTGTCATTTTTATTGATGTCACTAACGTGGATATTATTATGATGATGATGAAGAAGATATTTAGTATCTGAAATAATCAGTGTATTTGTTCTAAACAAAGAGTAACTACAATTTTAGATTCTTCCTAAAACTCATGTTAGTGATATTTAAGTGACATCCCCGGTTGTGACAGTGGGCACCCAAATGAGAATGGCCCAGACACCTTGTGCTTTATAAGCCTTCAACTTCGCTCTCATGGCGCTTTTTGTGTTTGTACTGAAGTTAATAGCTTCTAATTTAGGTGATTGTACTTAAATGTAGGTGTTCTTTTTTTATTCAGACCAGCCTCGTGTGTTCCCGCCCATATTTGTAGATGAGCATAAACCATATGTTCAGTTCACCTGCTACGCGTTTTTAAAACCGGGGCAGCTGTTGTCGTGGTATCAGTCGACAGGTAAAACTATAATAAACGCATACTATAATATAACGTATGTATGTATGTACTTTCCTTTTACGATGCTTAGGTATAAATGACGAAAATATATCACTTAAAAGTATGTGTGTACGAGGCATGAACCTATTGAAACTTTATTTTCCAAGTCCCAACAAAACCGTTAAATACAGTATTAGTGTTGTCCTGAAAACGATCACTTTGGAAAGACATGATATCCTATATATGAGGTAAGAGTAGAAAACATACCTACTTAAACTTAACTATACAAAAGCATAATTACACGGCATTTCATTAATGTACTATTTTACCAATCATAGGGGACTGTTCATCAATTTAAAAAAAATAATAACTTTATATTACAAGAACAATATTCCTTTGCTATTCCGCTAAAAAAACGCGCTGGTCGATCAGCGGAGATCAAATGCAACTATTTGCGTATAAACATGCAAATAATAACAGCAAACCACCACCAATAATGAAAAAACCTCGACACGTGTTTCGCCTCTCTACGAGGCATCATGCTGGCAGAAGATGTTGCTTGCGCCACGTCCACTGAGCCAATGACAATGTGTCATTATGCCTCGTAGAGAGGCGAAACACGTGGCGAGGTTTTTTCATTATTGGTGGTGGTTGCAACAGTATGCTGAGTCTAGCCCCTTTTTGGCATCACAAAATGTAAATGCCTCGTACGATATTGTTTGAGTGTGTTTGTCTATTCCTAAGTCTAATTTGTACACTGTTCCTTTTGTATAAAATGTGATGTTGAATAAAGTTTTTCTATGTCTATGTCTATGTCTATGTTTGCTGTAATTATTTGCATATTTATACGCGAATAGTTGCATTTGATCTCCGCTGATCAACCAGCACGTTTTTTAGAGGAATAGCAAAGGAATAATGTTCTCGTAATATATCATGGACTTCCCGCAAAGTAACGCCTGATATATATAAATTTAATGTAACTTTATTTTAATCAAAAAAGACTTATTTCTACATAACACAGCTACAATCGTTTATATTTCGCTGTACATTTCTGATTCGATAAATAACTGTAGTAGGTACCTGATACCGAGCGAAAATCTTTACTTGTAGACGCAAAAATGTAAGGAAAATTGACATTGTTTGGCGACTATTTGTCTAGTTGATAAAATAGGACCACGTTTGTTTAATACAACAATTTGCCCTTTTAAAACATAAAACATACTACGAAGACAGTTTGTCGAATCAATATAATTTAAACCATTTAAAAGTAAAAAGTTCCGCTGCCGTACGCACTAAACTCTGGTGAAAACAGTGTTATTTTCGAAACAAAAAAATGCTATGCATCTATATAGGTACCTAAATGTGACACTTATTTTCAGGATTAAACAAATCAGCCGGTTCATTACTCAGAATGATTCAACTCCAAGATCCTAAAACTAAGGAAGGAGAATGGACGGTGCTCACCCTGAACAAAACCCTCGAGCCATCCGACAACGGCAGTGAGATATACTGCGCGCAGCAGAGCGTGCGGACAGACTGGAGCTTCTCAGACGTGAAACAGACGCAGCGGATTGCTCTTACGGTTCAAAGAGACATTCCATTTTTGGGTAAGTAAAACTCGACAATCGCTTTGTGAGCAGAAAATGGGTCACGTGTTGAAAGCCTGGGGCAGGTATGTTACCTTTCGAAAATTTGCAGAAAGACAATAGGTATATTCCCAAATAATTTCCGATTGACTTTGGTCCCCACTCTCTCGTATACACAATGTTATTAGTCGAGAAAGAGAGTTCTTCTCCTCATCTTAGCATTATTCTTAAAGTAAAAAAACTAAATTTTATTGAATTCGTGTCAAGACGAGATGGCTCTCTACTGACATCACTTTCTACGAAAGCTGGATCTGGCAGTGATGATCATTTAAACTTTATTAAAATAGGTACACTCTAACATTCGGTTTCCTTACAGAACAACCTTTCATCCGCATAGAGCCCAACAACGCAACTGTGTCCTTCCACGTCAACACCACACTCCGCCTCACCTGCGGCGGCAGCAAGCCTGTAGACGGCAAGACTTACACGTGGTTCAAGAAAGGTGAGGAGTTTTTTGACTCTTTTTAGCAAAAATAGTATAAGTAATATTTCAATATTTGGGGACAATCTTACACAAATCAAACCAGTCTTATAGTAGGCTTGATAAAGTTTGTATTATGGGTACTTATTGGCGACTTACTTAATTACACAAAAGCAACTAAGATATAGAAACAAATATTCATGCCCACCACATCGATAATTGCGGTCACCGAGATTTGAACCTTTACAACTGCACAGGCAGGGTCACTAGTGTCACTGCCCACGAGGTTAAATCGGTCGTTAAGTTAGTGTGTCACCAAGTGCTAACACTTTAGTTCCACATAAGACAATATAGTTGCGTTACACCAGACAAGTAGTCTGTTGTGGTTTTCGTCTTCTATTGCACAGAGAGAGCTTGTTTAATCTCTTGATGACTCTGAAGTCCTCACTTTTATGTAGCCATGATTAAAAAGCGCATGAAGGAGACAATTTTGGGAAATACATGTTTGAAAAGAGTCAAGTATTCTAAACCCAAATAGCGGTCGGGCGATGGTGGAGAATTACTTAAACACGGTGCTACGGGGAACCTACCCTTTATCTTGAACTTATAGTCCTGTTAACCTTTTTCCAGAGTCGAATTCCAGTTTGACAGTACCCAAGGATCAAAAATACGATGCATCAACAAACTTGACCGTTTTAGATTTGTCTCTCAATGAGTCTCATCACCTGAACGAACTGTTCTGCGCGCAAGGGTTCCTCTCGTACATCCGAGACACGGATGGTACACATGTCATGAGTTACGGCGAGCTCGTCAAATCCAACATAACCACATTGATACGAGTACAACAGGAAAAAGATGGTATGTTTGAAATAAATTAATTGTACCGCTACCGTTCTATTAATATACACATGCCCTGATGAGGACATTCAGGAACATTTTATATTTGCCTCTTGTAATCGATTGATAATGGAGTTTGTAAATTAGAATTATACCAGAAGTGCGTATCCATTATGAGACGGACCCAGTCTAGATGTAAAGGACACCTCATTCTCAGTTACTTAATAGTTTTAGTAGACAAATACATAAATTACCGAAAGACAGATTCTAATCAAATATATTTTCACCTCACTAGCTCGGAAAGGCCTTTTTGTATGTTTGTTAACTATTGAGAAAATCGCTTTTTATCCACATGTGAAGAAAGGAGACTTTTTTTAAACTTTATTTTAATTTTTTTTTAAATTGTTTTTTATTTATTTTTTAACTTTTTTAAAAACTTTTTTTAAACTTGATTTTACTTTTTTTTGTTTTTTTTTTTTACTTTTTTTTACCCTTTTTCTTATTTTCCTTGCTGTAATGAGGTGAAAAGATTTGTGTTATACACGGGTGAAAAGTTATTTTACGTCTCGTGTGTTGAAACACTCGCAGGTAAAATACAACTTTCCCCCCTTGTATAACAAATAACTATATTATACGTAATTCAATATTATGTTTTTTGTTTTCTTTTCTAGAAGAGAAGCAGGAGTTACCATCACCTACCTGCCCGGCGGGTAAGATACATTTCCGGACATTTTACTTCACTCAAGAGCAATAAAAACGCGTACATTCAATAAACTGAAAACTCAAATGTCATTCAAATATTGGCTGTTCGCGGCTGATATCGCTTGTAGGATTTTCTCCCGATGCAGAATTATGTGATGAAGTGAAGAGCCTATACAGGGTGGGCCCTGTAACTGCAGCAAAAAATTAAACGCTAGATACTTAAGCTTGTGAAAAATTATTTCCGAGTGGTTTTACGCGAAAAAAATTAAGATTTTTTGAAAAAAATACTTTAAAATAAGTTTACTTGTATTTTTTTACTCTTCTGGAATGCTATGAGTAACTTTTTATTTTAAAAACACAAAAAAAATTAAAGAAAAATTAAAAAATCACAAAACCATCTGTTGAACACAAAAATGCAAAAACTATTATGACTCATTACATGATGTTACCTCAAAATCTGCATTGACTGCCGTGATATGATGTCGTGGTGCCAAGATACATTACTGGAGGTCATAACTTTAAATAAAAATTTCTCCGAAACCAATTTTTTTTAAAGTGAATGATACACAAGGGGTTACTGCAAATGCTCTGAAAAAGCGTCCTTTTGAATATTTGCTGCAGTTACAGGGCCCATCCTGTATATAAAAAGATTCTAATCAAATATAATATAATAAATAAATATTATGTTTTCTTTTCTAGAGAAGAAGCAGGAGTTAGCATCACCTACCCCGGCGGGTAAGATACATTTTTAACCGACTTCAAAAAAGGAGGAGGTTCTCAATTCGTCTGATTTTTTTTTGTGTCTAAGTTACCCGATAACTCGGTAATTTATAAACCGATTTCTTTTTTTTTCTTTTTTTTAAGCATATACTTCCAGATTGGTCCGATAGTCACCAAAACCCTGTTCTGATGATGAAGAAATCGAAGGAAATCTTCAAATTTTATAGGCAAATTTGAAGCAATTTGGCTACTGATTTGAATTCGGTTAAAACTTTGTTTTTAAGTAGGTAAAGTAAATTATCGGACATTTTACTTCGCTCAAGACCAATATAAACGCGTAGGTATGTACAGTGTACATTCAATGAAAAACTTCAAACATAAACTGAAAACTGAACTGAACTTTCTTTGTTCTTGAGTCTTATCATGTATGTCATATTTATCTATATCTTGGATTTTCTCCCCAGAATTATGGGATGAAGACGATGAAGTGAAAAGCCTTTATATTAAAATAGAATTTTAATCTGATGTTGCTGAACTGTTTCTTTCCCCCCAGAATGTTTTACACGAATCAAAAGCAGATTATAATTAGGTTCAGGAGAATGTTAATGCTCATTTTTGGGACAGCGCGACTAGGGAAGTACTTTCACCTTACAGAAGAATTCAGCCGTAATAAGTATCTGCTACTTAATCTGTAGTATGTGGTGGTATTCCTGATAGACACAGCGCATCTTCGGCAGCTCTGCCAACCTTACTCACCACCAGGAACACGACACTACATACAGAGCTATTGGTGTTATGATGGCTTCGGCCTTCTGTGAGGAGTAGATACTTCCTTTTCAAGAAGGGCTGCTCCAAATATGAGCAAGATGACATTCCGCTGCGCCCTACCTCCCTCTCTGTTTACAGGAAACACCCAACTACTATTAATGGTTGCGACGCCGCTAGCGCTGTTCTCGCTGCTAGCCGCGACTACGGCGTGCTGGGCGCTGCGCCGGCGCCGCGCCGCGCGCCCCGCGCCGCCCGCGCCCGCACCCCAACCCAATATTGATGATAACTACGGGGACTACGCTAATATTTCCAGAATAGTAAGCACGATTCATCACCATCAACATTTATATGTAAATGCGTCCACCAACAGCTGGGCACATTTCATTGATGACAGGGAACGTACATTACTTACCTAGGGTGGTAAAATAAATAAGGTCTCAGATCGCAGGTATTTGACGCCGGGCGATAAATATGTGATCGGAAGCTTTCTTTATTACCACCCGTGGTTAGTACACAATTTAAAGCCTCTTCATGGCCAGGAACTGAGATTTTCCGTACGCGTAATCGTGAGGTAATTGCTACTGTATGGCCAGGTATGAAGTTAAAAGGCATTAAATCAGTACCTAAGGAGCTTCTTGGGAAATAATTATTAAAATTATTATTAAAAAAAAGAACTGTAAATTCACGTTATATAATCAATCAATCAACATTTAAGATCTTGGCTCTTGGCTGTGGAGTAGGCGCCATTCTCTTTTATCTCCCACTATTTTAACATATTGTAACACTTCTTTATTTTGTCTTTCCGTCTCTCCGGTTTATTTTCTCCATTTTCCGACAGAGCCACATCTCTAACGCTTCAATCTTTTTTCTATCTCTTTGAGTCATTGTCCACGGCTCACACCCGTATAATGCAAGACTCCAGATGTAGACTTTGATCAGGCATTTTTTTTGTCATCATGGTAATGTTTGCCCTAAACAGCTGCTTTTTGGCGTTGGAAGCAGTTTTGGCCATTGCAATCCTATTTAGATATAATATCGTCTGCACACCTTATATAATATCATCCTTGGGCCACCAGTCGGCATATCACGTCAAGAACAGTCGTGCCACTTAGGAACGCCACTGCGTTTGTAGTGGCTATAGAAAACCAAACATTAGTTTTTTTGTTAGCAGATTTATTCATGTCAACATAATAAAATAATAACAATAAACTTAAGTCTACCTTAAACCTAGTCAAACAGTCCCCTTCGAGTCATCCCTGGCGCAAAGGTTCCCATGACACTAGCCACGTTGCCACGTGGATTGGCGATGGACAACCTTTGCACCAGGTACGACCCCATGCGGGCGTCAGATCTCCTCTCTCTTATTCGTCGTCCCGCTTCCCTAATGAAGGCAATGGCCTCCGAACCCCAGCACCCAGTAGCCTCAAAAGCAAGGGGTAGAAAATGGTTACTAGCACCCAGAGCCGACAATTCATGCCGTTTTTTTGTCCGCGGGAAAATCAGCAGCGGCACCAGCTGATCGCACTGTTCGGCTGAGGTGCGAGGCAGTGAAAGTACTGACGCACGCGGCATCCCACAGCAGACACTTCCCCTCTGCCACGGCACCAAAGTTAAGCCATCTGGCCTTTTGCCATCGGCGCGGCAGAGGCCCGGGGGCTCCAGGACCCAGGGGATGTTGGCGGGTTTTAAAGTTTTTTGTTGGGTTTACCATTATTTTGCCGACAAAGACGCGTCTACGTCGTTGAAAGGTCAGATAAAAGATATATGTCACTTTACCAAAAAGTTGGGATTTTAGTTAACCATTGAATATTTAATTGCGGAAGGCGCGGCGTGGGTAAGCCCCCCACAAGGTGGACTGATGACCTGGTAAAGGTCGCGGGAGTCCGCTGGATGCGGGTGGCGCAGGACCGGCCCTTGTGGCACTCTTTGGGGGAGGCCTATGTCCAGCAGTGGACGTCTTTTGGCTGATATGATGATGATGATGATGATGATTGCATATTTTCTGTTACAGGTATCTCCGCAGGTGACGTATGCCGTCCTAGACCTGCCGAGGAGAGCGATCGCTGCGCGTGCGCCGCCCGCGCAGGAACAAGCCGTCTACGCGGAGATCGCTAGGGTATGACGATGCAATTATTAACTCTGGCCGCCCAAAATACCAAATATACATAAAATAAATAAGTACATACATAATAAATAGGCCCAAAAGCCACTTTCAATAACACATTACTGCAGTTACACATAACAAAAAGACACAAGACTCGAGAAAACTCGAGAAATTTGCCTAGAGAATTCTCGAAACTCGAGAAATCAAAAAATGCCGAGAAATCAGAAACCCTAGTGGCGGCCCTGATGACGACGGGACGATTTCTGTTGCAGGAACCTCCGGAGGCGACGTACGCCACTGTGGATCTGCCGAAGGCTGCGCGCGCGCCGCCCGCGCCGGACCCGAGCCTCTACGCGGAGATCGCCCGCGGTCACAAGCGAAAGCATTAGTAGCAGTATCATCGTTATTGCACCTCTTTTACCTTCTTTTTATAAACTTTTTAGTTTCTTGCCACGTCATGAAAAACATAACGACGAGCGCTTTAGCCTAGTTGGTAATGACCCTGCCTACGAAGCAAGAGGTTCGAGAAGCGAGGGGTTCGAATCCCGGTAAGGGCATTTATTTGTGTGATGAGCACGAATGTTAACCGATTTGTTCCTGAGTCATGGATGTTTTCTATGTATTTAAGTATTTATTTCTCTATATAAGTATCTATATCGTCGTCTAGTACCCATAGTACAAGCTTTGCTTAGTTTAGGATAGGTTGATTTGTGTAAGATTGTCCGCAAATATTTATTTATTTATAATTTATATATAAGAGCCGCTCTAGAATATAATTGTTGATTGTTCGAATAGGAATTTGTTTCGTTTGAGTTAAAATAAAAACCTGAATACGGCAGAGTCGAAAGGAAAATAAAAGATTTTAGCAGTTTATGTTTGTATTTCGGACATAATATACAGGAACAAATCGCAAACGCCTGGAAGAGCTTCTGGTCCATGAAGGCGCTAATGAAGGGTAACCTTCCTTTGGCACTGAAGCGCAAGCTGTTCGATATGTGTATCCTGCCTATCCTAACCTATGGCGCCCAAACTTGGTCACTAACAGAAGCCCAAAAGTCCCGACTCAAGATTTGCCAGCGAGCAATGGAACGCAGCATACTCGGAGTTCGTAGGATCGATCGGATCAGGAACACGGAGCTGCGTACCAAAACTGGCATCGTAGATGTGGGTGCCAAGACCGCGAAGCTTAAGTGGGACTGGACTGGACATGTCTGCCGAATGCACGCAGAACGATGGGCCAAATTAGCCACCGAATGGACCCCACAAGATGGTTTTCGAAGTAGAGGCAGACCGAAAAGGCGATGGCGGGACGACCTTGACACATTTTGTACAGATTGGCGAACACTAGCACTGGACCGAGACAAGTGGCGGAAAAAAGGGGAGGCCTTTGCCCAGCAGTGGGACACAATATAGGCTACAAAAAAAAAAAATGTTTGTATTTAAGTGTACATTATAGCGTTTAAGATGCTGAACCCAAAGATTCATAATAATTCATAATTAATTTATTTCCCATATAGGTATGCTAAGATACACTTATGTCCGTCAGAAATATTTATAATTTATAATAGACGGAGAGCTGAGGGACCAAAACTGCAACAGTTTTATAAAGGCTGATATTTTAATATTAGGTCATACATACATACATATAATCACGCCTCTTTCCCAGAGGGGTAGGCAGAGATCACGGATCTCCATTTGCTACGATCCTGACAAACCACTTTCGCTTCACTCACTTTCATAACATTTCTCATACATGCTCGTCGGTTTAGGGTACTTTTGACCTGGCCTTTCTGTAAGATTTCTCCAATTTGATCGGAGAAAGTTCGCCTAGGGCTTCCCCTTCCAACTTGCCCGTCCACTCTTTTTATATACACTCTCTTCGTAAATCTTCTTTCTTCCATCCTCTCTACATGCACAAACCACCTTAACATACCCTTCTCCAATGTTCGTGACTATATCTCCATCCATTACACACTTATCTCTTAAATAGGTCATAAATAGCTAGAACATCAATAGCCTGCCGTCAGTCAGCCAGTTTTTGGGACAACTGGAGTGGGGGTGGTTCCGAACTTGTTAAGAAAACACCTATTTACGTCGCAACTGTTTTATAAAATCTGAAAATTTGTCTGTGGATAGTAGGACAACTAACAAACTATGCGGACATAGCCAGTCTGCAGAATATTGGAACAGTATACGCGTCAGCAGCCCGCTGAACCGGTCAAAAAATTTGGTTGGTGAAAGTGTTTTATAAAATCTAAAAAAAATCGTACTATCCACAGACAAATTTTCAGATTTTATAAAACAGTTGCGGTGACGTAGGTGTTTTTTTAACAAGTTCGGAACCACCCCCACGTCAGTCGTCCCAAAAACTGGCTGACTGACGGCAGGCTATTGATATTAATAATATCTGCCTTTATAAAACTGTTGCAGTTTTGGTCCCTTAGCTCTCAGTCTATATTTATAAATTATCGCTAGAATAATTATTTACTAGGTGTTGCAATTCTTAAATCTAAATCCCAAACATTTTTGTTTGGCATATAATCCATCACTTTATAATACGATTTCTGAATCAATCTGGATTTAACAATCAATTTGTAACTTGTTGCCAAATACCTGTGTACATCCCCTCTAAAATATTTGTTATTATAATTTAAACTTTTAATTTGATTAATGTTAAATAACTGACGATCACAATATACATTCCTAAAAATTTATTGTGAAATTGTATATTGTGAGATAAATAAATCATATCATATCATAGACATAAATTATACTTGCCCAAAAAGATAAATTTATCACTCAGTTTGGAAATATGTACAATGCATGCCAATAAAAATATTTTTACTGACGATTTCAAGGCTTTGTCGATCAACTTATTTAGAAAGGCATTATTTGACCATTTAATATGATGTAATCAAAACCAGCTACTATTCAATTGAAGAGTTCGACACAAAATGCAATTTATAACGATTACTGTAATCGTTATAAATTACAGGCATAATGTTAATGAATTATGATATAATATAAATATAGTATTAATGTTAATTTATAATAAAATAATAATTATTGAGAGAAATGGTATAATGATGTAATGTAAAACATGAAAATAGTAATGTAATGTAAATTTAAAATATAGTATTATTTGATAATATATGTAGATGATATGAAATGTATTACGAATAGATCTTAGTAACTATGTATAATCATTACCACCCAGATCCTAATTGATTCTCTTTCTTTTAAATAATTTGGTTAATTATGTAGTGATTGTAGTTATTCTAAATACCTTTTTTTTTTTTGTTTAGGGGGGGAAAATGTTCAGTAGCGGACCCCCCTGAGACCGCTACGAGGAGATCATGGGTGCGGGAAATCTAGCACCCGGTGGCGGATCAGGTCTGTGGTTCCGCCACCGACCACGTCTCGGCCGCAGAGGATAGGGAAAGCGGCGCACCGTAATACCGGCATTCCTCTTCCTCTGCGGTCCCACCAATGCCGTTTCAGCGGAACGGCCCCGCCAAGGTCGCAGGGGGTAGGGAGAGTGGCGCACCGTTATACCAACACGCCTCTCCCCCTGCGATCCCACCTCGGCCGCAGAAGATAGGGAGAACGGCGAACCGTAATACCGGCACTCCTCTTCTTCTGCGGTCCCTCCCTAACGCATCCTAAGCAGGCTTAGGCAAGACCGCTAGGAGCGCCCTCCTCGGGCCAGCCGGCAGCCCAAACAGGCCGGCCCTGGGTGCCTCTTAGCTTCGCCGTGGGTGACCAGTCCACGGTTACTAAGCCCCCCCCGCCCCGACAAGGCGGGCACCCTCGAGGGGGAGTTATTCTAAATACCTAAGCTAAGTCTTGCACGTACCTGTTTTATTTTATTTCTTTAAAAAAATAAATTCAATTATTTGTAAACTATTACAATAAAAAAGTAAAACAATATTGGCTATATGACTATTTATGTAACATCGTTATGTACTCTTGATTATACGAATAAAATTTCTGATTTCTAAAAAAAGGTGATTTTTGATTTATCTATGGCGAAGGCGCTTCCCTATTTATAAATAGGCTGCTCCAAATATGAAGAAGATTACATTCCACTGCGTCTTACTTCTCATACTCATACGCATACTTAATATAATCTATCTATCTATACATATAATAAAGCTGAAGAGGGTCGAAAGTCTGTACATGGAAGATATTCGAAAAAAAATTGGCTAGGGATACTTAAAATCGATAACAGAACACGTTCCAACAGTTTTTAGAATTTGTGTCTGTTTGTCTGTTTATCTGTTTGTCTGTTTATGTGACCGCGCATCACATGAAAACGGCTGAACCGATTAAAATTAAATTTGGTATAGAGATAGTTTGAGTCCTAGGGAAGGACTTAGGGTAGTTTTTATCCTGGAAATCAACCCCTAAGGGGATGAAATGGGGGGTGGAAATTTGTATGGAGCTACTTAAACCGCTGCACCGATTTGGATAAAATTTGGTATATAATTAGTTTGAGTCCCGGGGAAGGTCAAAGGATAGGTTTAATCCCGAAAATCTTCCCTTTAGGGGGTAAAATGGAGGGGAAAAAATTTGGATGTACCCCATTTTGATAAAATTTGGTTCAGAGGCAGTTTAAGTTCTGGGGAATGACATTGAATAGTTTTTATTCTGGAAATCTTCCCCAAAGGGGGTGAAATGGGGGGTGAAATTTTGGATGGACTCCGTTTAGACCAAATTTGGTAGGTATAGATATAATTTGAGTCCCGGAGAATGACAATGGATAGTTTGAATCCCCAAAATCATCCCCCAAGGTGATGAAATAGGGATGAAAATGTGGTTAAATCCCATTCAGTTAAAATTTGGTATAGAGATAGAAGGAGTCCCAGGGAAGGACAATGCATAGTTTTTATCCTGAAAAATCATCTCCTGATGGGATGAAATGAGGGGTGAAAATTTGGATAGAACCGATTTAGAAGAAATTTGGTATGGAGATAGTTAAGAGTCCTGGGGAAGGACCTAACATATTTTTTAGTCCAGAAATCATCTCCTAAGGGGATGAAATGGGGTATGAACATTTGGATGGAACCCATTTACGGTAAAGCGAGTTGGAGTCTGGAAGAAGGACATAGGATAGTTTACTCCCGAAAATCATCCCCTAAGGGGGTGTAATTGGGGGTGAAAATTTGTTTGTGACCCATTTTGATGAAATTTGGTTGAACGACAGTTTGAGTCCCGGAGTATGACAACGGATAGTTTTAATCCCGAAAATCATGCCCTCAGGGATGAAATAGGGGGTGAATATTTGGATAAAACCCATTTAGATGGTGAATGAAAATTTGGATTGAACCCATTTACGGTATAGCGATAGTTAAGGAAGGACAAAGGATAGTTTTATCCCGAAAATCATCCCCTAAGGGGGTGTAATGGGGGGTGGTAATTGGTTTGTGACACATTTTGATAAAATTTGGTTTAAAGATAGTTAGAGTCCTGAAAAAGGACATAATTATGATAGTTTCTATTCCGGAAATGATCCCCTAAGGGGGTGAAATGGGGGTGAAAATTTGGATGTAGCCCATTTAGATGAAATTTTGTATAGAGATAGTTTGAGTCCTGGAGAATGACAACGTATAGTTTTTATTCCGAAAATCGTCCTCTAAGGAGGTGAAATAGGGGGTGAAATATTGGATGGAACCTATTTACGGTATAGCGGTAGTTGGGAGTCCTGGGGAAAAGGAACATTACATAGGTAAATATATGTATGACCAAGGGTACCTTATGGCGGTAGTTCCGAAGATGTTTTCTAAAACGGGGTAAAAAAGACGTTTTATTATGGCTATTTTGAAAACTATTAGATGTAACATTTTGTTGACGTATCTTTATTTTTAGTATAAAATATTTAAATGACAAGTCAGTTAATTTAGTCTTACGGTTTAGTAGAAAAGGTCCTTACGGCCGTGTGATATGAAAATATGCAAAATAATACTAAAAAAGCCTACATGCATCTATTATGGTGAGGCGGGTCATAGAAACCAAGTTTGCGGCGGAGTCTATTTTGTAAAAAAAGGCGTTCGGAGTAAGGTTATCTATAAAATCATGCAACTCAGCCATAATGACCCTTTCCTTCATACAATCCATACTAATATTACAAATGCGAAAGTATCTCTATCTGTCTGTTACCTTTTTATGCTTAAACCGCTGAACCGATTGAGATGAAATTTGATACTTTAAATAGAGATACTTTGAATTCCGGGGCCTTCCCAAAGAGTCCTTACTAAAGATAGTTTTTATCTGGAAATTCATCACCTAAGGGGGTGAAAAGGGGGAGAAAGTTACGATATAAACGAGTTCCGCGCGGACGAAGTCGCGGGCAAAAGCTAGTACACAATATAATATATCAATATGTTTCACGCACTCGCTCTGACGCGTTAGCGGGCGAATATTCAGCGTTTTTAAGGCGTTTTTTTTCGTTATCGTCGTCGCCAGCAAGTCCAGTTTTGATGAAGACGTAAGCCATTACCGGTACTGAGTATTTTTTGTTTAAAGTGTCTGCAGTATGTTTTACCTTTACCTCTGCTGATAATTTAATCTTGAGCCGACAATGACGTTAGAACCGAGCAGTTCAAACGTTAGGAGATTCGCCATAGCGCGGCGTGCGTGTAAGCGAGCGCGCATTATAAAAAAGCAATCGTTGCGAAGCGAAGAGCTAAATACCTCAAGATCAAATATCGGCACATGCACCCTAATGCCTTGAAAATAGAGGTATGTTCCGATGTTTGTGACGTGCTTGTTTGCTCCGATGTATATGATGGCGACTGTACATGCATGTATTATACATATAAACCTTCCTCTTTAATCACTCTATCTATTAAAAACCGCATCTAAATCCGTTGCGTAGTTTTAAAGATCTAAGCATACATAGGGACAGACAGACATACAGCGGGAAGCGACTTTGTTTTATACTATGTAGTGATATTTATTCTGAATAGAGCGGAATAACTATACTAGACGTTACATGTAGGTATTTTGTTGAATGATGTAATTGCCTCTTACCCACACTTGACACACATGTATGATGAGAGAAATAAAACAATAAAATACAATAATTCTAATAAAAATATATAGACTTTCGAAAAAAAGTTTACTTGATTTTCCGTGGCGGCATTCAGTGGTAGAGTTTGCTCGTTCACAGCACAATCGTATTTCAATGTCTCGCATTTTCTTTCTGACAGGACTCTTGTAGCATCGGAAGCGACAAAAATAGACCCGCGGAGGGTTTCCTGCCTACAACACACACTAACGCGATGCTTGCGACTTGTGACCTCAACAGCGATGATATAATTGGGTCATTGTCAGATTTAGGTTCTCTTCGGTGGACATTGCCAAAGTTAAGGGCTATAAAGACAAATTTTTGGTTGAACTCTCAATCCGCCTCTTCTATAATTATATGCGATAAAAACATATTATATGTAAATATAAGCCCTTAACAATTTTATTGCCCACAACAAAGACGATTTTCAACCGCCTTTAAAATAGGAGGAGGTTATATGTTCCACTGTATGTTTTTTAAATTTTTTTTTATGTATGTTCGCCGATTTCTCCGTCAATTGTGGACCGATTACCAAAATTCTTTTTTTATTTAAAAGAGCATACTCGCGAGGTGGTCCTATTGTCACCAATTTAGGATCCGATGATGGGATCCCAGGGAAATTGAGGGCAACCTTCAAATTTTATAGGCAAGCGTGTAGTGATTTCGGTATTTTCTATTATAACTCGTGTATTTACCTTCGGAAATCGCAATTTTGGTCAAGTCGAACTGATGATGAAGACCACAGATGACTTATGGAACTCCTCAAAGATGTAAAGAACGTCAAAGATTCTGACATGATTCCGTTGAAGTGGTAACTAATGAAGTGTTAATTCTGAGATCCTTGAGGAATCGACGGAACTCCTCAAATATTATCAGCCCATATACAGTGTATAGCGACTTGGGTTTTTTTCTGTAATAATCAACGCATTTGCTCTCGGAGAGCACTTCATGTGCTAAATTGGAAAGGAAATTCTCAAGTACCTATGTGGCTTGGCGAAGTACCTACTGAATTGAAGTCGGTTTAAACTTTGTTTTTAAAGTAAATTATTGTTTTTGTGACTGACAATGACCCATTTAACATTGACAGCTCAAACGCGGGGCGGTGCCGCTGTCAGTTTCCAAACGCTAGCCGACTACAAAACCACGTACTAAATGAATTTTAGTACCGTACCGTCAACGAAACAGTTAACCTATCTACTATAAATAAATAAATATTAAAAACAAATAAATATTAAGGGACAATTTTTACACAAATCGAACTAGCTCCATAGTAAGCTCAATAAGGCTTGTGTTATGGATACTAGACGATGATATATTTAATGGATATAAATACTTAAATACATAGAAAACATCCAAGACTCAGAAACAAATATTCGTGCTCATCATCACACAAATATTTGTCCTTACCGGGATTCGAACCCAGGACCTGAAGCGAAGAGCTAAATACCTCAAGAAAAAATATGTTATGGATAGGGTTAAGCACTAAGAACCATCTCGATCACGTCAGCTTTCGGATTAAAAAAACCGCATTCGAATCGGTACATTCGTTTAGGAGCTACGATGCCACAGATAGACACACACACACAGACAGACAGACACACATACACGTCAAACTTATAACACCCCTCTTTTTCCGTCGGGGGTTAAAAAAAACATGAAATGTAATTTTCAATGGCCCTTGTAGAACTTTGTTAGGTACTAAAATAACTGTGGGTTTAATGACACACAAATTACTACCTATACGTATTTACTGTAATGTTGTATGTGTGCGTGTATTTATTATGCGACGAGGAAGGAAGGCGTTAGTCGGGTTAGTTTTCCGTAAACATTGGTTTTGTAAAACAGAAGGCCTTTCGTACCTACGCTAATTCATTTATTTAAACTTTCTTGTACAAAATAGGTAATCCCACCAAAAACATTACATGTAAAGTGATTGCCAAGACTCCCTAGCTCATATAGCTTTCAGCGTTAAAAAGATATCAGATCATAAGTAGCGCCAAGCTTCCTACACCAGACGCCGTAACTCTACCACTACCTACCAGTCACGCTCTAAAAACTCTCTGCCCTTGGGGGGGTACTCCCATGCCCCCAGATATCAGGAACGGCGGATTTTATGCCTTAACGCATTCTCTACCAGTAAAAGGCTATGGATCATCAGAAAAGCTGCTGCATATAGGTGCAGCCATTTGATGGAAGTACTATAACTCTAACAGTGGCGTGGGTTGCGATACGAGCTTTAGCGAGTATCGCAAACGAAGATGCCATGATACCCTAAGAAAATTACGGTTTTTTTGGAAATAATTCAATATCAGGCTAATTATTTGTATACGGCTTTTATATGTTTTTTTAAACAACTTTACTATTGAAGTCAATAATTCTATGGACCGGAAGTTAGAAAAAAAAATTAACCCGCAAGCATAAATGCTATCAGTATTTTTATAATGAAAACATGTTTGAGTACACAAATTTGGAGACTTACTACCTGAATCCAAAAATATATGCATCAGGAAATAACGGGATTTTAATTAAATATTTTACGACCTTGAGATAATATTGAATTTCATCTGGCCTATAGAAAGGTTTATTCATTAACAAAAATAAGTGGATTATGCGCGTATCCCATAGAACGTATTTTCGCCTGATTTTTACGGAATTTATGAAGATTACTTTTCATAATTTTTTACCGTATCGGTATTAAATTTAGGTGGATTATTAATACATATTTAGTCAAATTAACCAACCTGTTTTTTGGTGTAAAAATATGGCTGATATCGATATATTGTTGTGTTTTCATAGAGCGAAACCGTAAAGTTCTCAGGGTATGAGCTGAGCGAAGCTGGGAAGGATATCGTATAGTTTTCATACTGGAAATCATCCCTTATGAATGAAAAGGATAGTGGAAGAAGTTTCTATGGTAGGGCGATAATAGGAAACATTACTGCGATGTTCTGCCGCCAGAGTGCAGCACTAGCACTAACCGTAAACCAGTAGGTAGGGACTCACACACACACATGCACAATTGATTGACAAAATAAATTTATTTATTTATTTATCGTATGGCATTTTGGTCACTGGATTACATATAAAAGCTATATAAGAAAATAATAATAATAAGATTGATGAATTCAAAGGTTAAGATTAGTCCTCTTCAAGTACTCTGTAGCAAGTTCAGTAAGGTTCTTGAGGTCCTCCATCCGCCCTGAAAATTTTGTCGATGGGCATTCCAGAACCATGTGGTTGACTGTCTGATCGGGGTTTCCACACACACACCGAGAGGAGTCGCACCAGCCCCATTTATACCAGTGGTGGGCGCAGTTACCAATGCCTGTTCTTATGCGGTTTAATTGGCACCACACCCTGCGTGGATGGTCAAAACCAGGTGGACGCGTCTTTGGGTTGAGCGAAAACAGGCGTTCATCCGGTTGTTGTTGCCCGTTCCATTCGGACATCCATGCTTCGTGTAGGTCCCACTGGCTGTTCATGTCCATCGCAGCGAGAGCTGGTGGGTTACGGGACTTGAGCCTCTTTTCTCCGTAGGCAGCGAGATCTTGGTGGATAGGCAGCTCTGGATGGCGTTTGTTTTTAATTGCCTCTCGAAGTAGGCACTTTTTCCGACGCAGATGTGCAGGTTCTATTGCGCTTAGAGCAGGAAGCCAGCTTTTAGGGGTAGGTTTAAGGCAACCAGTAATAAGTCGCATGGTTTCGTTCAGCTGCACATCCACAGATGAAACACTGGCGCTGTTCATCCATACCGGAGCGCAGTATTCAGCCGTCGAATAGACCAGTGCCAAGGCCGTAGTTCTTAGGCAAGACGCAGAGGCTCCCCAAGTAGTTCCGGTGAGTTTTTGGACTATGTTGTTTCTGGTCTTAATTTTCTGTTTTAGCTTATGGATGTGGTGGCTGTAAGTTAAGCTTCTGTCCAGTGTAACGCCAAGGTACTTGGGGAAGCTGTTGTGTTGCAGGGTTGTGCCTCGGAACCTAACACTCAGCGTCTCACGTGCGAGCCTGTTGCATAGGTGGAAGCAGCATACCTCGGTCTTAGAAGGGTTTGGGCAGAGTCGCCAACGGGAGAAAAAGTCGTCCAAACTAGCTAGGTCTTTCTCCAGTATGGGCTCGGTAGCTTCCATATTCCGGTGTTGGGTGACAATAGTTGGGTAACAAAATAAATGAGTGGGAAGGATGCATGCATAGACAATACCGCAAGTGGGAACGAGATACAATGCCCACTCTGCCAGTGTCGCCTTCTACGCGTAGTTTTGGGTAATGTTCCATATTGCCGCAGACTTATATAGTACATACATATTAATCCTTTAGTCGCGGGCAAAAGTTACTAGGTAAGTTACAGACATTCAAACCCCGTCATTAGCCTACAGTACAAGTTGATGTGCGTCACAAAGTCAATACGAGTAAATAGACACAATTATATAACCACACAATACAACCGCAGTGCTATACCTAACCCCGGGACATTTTATAATAATCCCTAAAGCAGTTGGAACGCGTTTGTGGTACAATACAATATGATAACATTATTTAGGGTTTTACCAATATTGGTGTTGTGTTTCAATGGTACATACTGTAAGTATTGCACTTTTAATGAGAATACATTTATTTTCTATAGTAAATACAAGATGATAATTAACATTCATCATCATCATCATATCAGCCGAAAGACGTCCACTGCTGGACATAGGCCTCCCCCAAAGAGTGCCAAATTGACCGGTCCTGCGCCACCCGCATCCAGCGGACTCCCGGCACCATCCAGCAGAACCAAGGTAACCGATATAGCCCTCCGAATCGCTAAACTTAATTGGCAGTGGGCGGGGCACATTGCACGTAGAACCGATGGCCGCTGGGGCGAAAAGGTTCTCGAGTGGTGACCACGAACCGGAAGGCGCGGCGTGGGTAGGCCCCCCACAAGGTGGACTGATGACCTGGTAATTACAAAACGAGATACAGTGTCATATTTTCAGTCCCTCATCGCGTATACGGATTTTTTGTTTGCCACCAGCTTGTTTGCCACCACACCTGTCAAAATTTGTACTGAAACTGACACCACCATGACGTCACCGATATAATACGACTAAATTATAAATGACATTAGACGTCAAGAGTGTATTAGCTTCTGATACTTCTTAATTTAGTATGGTTAATTTACCATCGTCCCTTTTGGGTATACGCTAGGACGCCATCTATATCCTCTATCTACGAGCCACAGCGACTGCGGTCAGGTATTCTGTCGACGGTCGTGTGACTTAAGTAGCCAATCTTCTTCGTGAAGGTCCTCGCACATACATATACTCATAGTATAGATAGATTATGATAATCTTTGACATTGTAGTTCCCAATTTTTACTCATTGTAAAATTTAAACGCGCACGCAGAGCAGAGGGGTAAACACGTAGATAGAGGATACATAGATGGCGTCCTAGCGTATACCCAAAAGGGACGATGGTAAATTAACCATACTAAATTTAGAAGTATCAGAAGCTAATACACTCTTGACGTCTAATGTCATTTATAATTTAGTCGTATTATATCGGTGACGTCATGGTGGTGTCAGTTTCAACTCAGTACAAATTTTGACAGGTGTGGTGGCAAACAAGCTGGTGGCAAACAAAAAATCCGTATACGCGATGAGGGACAGAAAATATGACACTGTATCTCGTTCCCACTTGTGGTATTGCCAATGCATACATCCTTGTCACTCATGTGTGTATGTGTGAGTGACTCCCTCTATCTATTCTACCTCTATGCTGTGACCGAAATCGGCGGCGACTACATCATCATCATCATCATTACAATGTCACATTTTCTCCTTACTTTAACCCAAAACGGCCACAAGTGGCACTATATAAGAATAAAATTTCAGTGCCACTTCTGGGAACACGCACGTGAATGTATGAATATACTCGCCTTCGGCTCGTTTCATAAACCCACGCTCGTGTTTAATGCCTTTTATTATGTACAGTCACATAAACTACTATTATATGAAGCTAACATGAAGACGAACTTTGCGAGCATGGGAAATGAAAAGTATGTTTATGTTCCAGCAAACAGACCATTGTTGAGAGATCTTGGTTTTAAAACCGGGACCAATTGGTTCAAATGCACTGCCAACGGGAACCGAGGGGACCTCATATCCTTTTACCAAATGAAAGGTAAAATCCATCATACAATGTGTGCGGTAACGGTAATACCGTTACTATCAGGCAAGACCAAGGACCCCTTACTGTTTCGCCATGTCTTTCTGTAAATCTGCGGCTTACCCTTACTATAAGAAAGCTGTAATTTACTATGAGTATAACAATCAATCACACCGACTAAGGTCAAATAAAATATTAAAATTGTATATTTAGGGTACCCTCTCCTACACTTAATGTGTCGATGCATTTTTTTCTTTGTTAAACCCACAGTGTGGTGTGTTTGAGTCAAGTGTCCCTCCTCTTTTGCCAGATAAACGATAACTAGGTACTGGATAAGTATTTGAAATAAATACGGCAGTATATAATCAGGAATGTAGAATCTCTCGTAACCAGAACGCTCACGATTCTATTAAAGAATCTTTCGCTTCACTCTGGATTCAACTCTCATTACAACCCACGTCAATTTACACATCATTTTGCTCTCTTTGGACACAATCTACGTATATAATCGTTATCGTTTGCATTTTCTTTGATTCCTAAAACCTATTAGTGTTTTTTTTTTTTTTCTTTATTTATTTATTAAAGGGGTTTTGTCACGCAGTGACTATGCCACCCCCATCAGCGAGATCAATATACATAATAATTTTAATATAATTTGTCTTAGAGGTAATGAAATTCGTACGTTTATTACAATACCTTAAAGTATAGTTTGCATAACATTCTGGCCTCGTCTGACAACGGCGAAGCCAGAATGCTATTACAACTACCTACATTTGTTAACATTAGGTACGTCATCTCATGCCGTTGAGCCTCGTTGCGGACACACTCCATCAAAACATGTTGGACGTCTTCTACTACATAGCACTCAGGGCAGTTGGGAGAGTCCGAGATGCCCATCAAAAATTTAAATTTGTTTGACGGAATGTGTCCAGACCGTAGCCTAACAAGTGATACTACCTCTTTTCTACTAAGTTGTTTATTAAACCATGGGAATCGAGGAGGCTGACACTGAATAGTTCGATACCATATTCCTTTTGTACGGGACCGCTCATCAAAATATTCCTTCCAAGTATCTCTGCACCTTAGTTTTACTCTGCATAGTACCTCGCTGTGTGTGTAGTGTTTGAAGCCAAGACATTTTATCTCCTAATGTCAACCTATAGTTCATTTAGTTTTATGCAGGTATCCTTATGATGCTTAAAGTACCAGATAGGTAGTCACCTACTTGTTTTTTCCAACAAGCTATTTATTTTTCAGACTCTGGACCAAAACCTGTATTGTTGCACAGAATGCAGATAATTAACAGTAGTACTATGGCATTTATTGTACCGTGGACCCTAGAGTCGTCGGACACCGGCAGCAAAATATACTGCGCCAAGCAAAGCATAATATCCCCGGAAGGAAAATTGTCGGAGGAAGATAAAAGCAAAAGTATAGGTCCTCTCACAGCTCATAAGTCAAAGAGTAAGTATAAATTACGTTTATGTCAAGAAATAAATTTATGGTACAAGCTTTTATCGCTAACTGTACTTTTCTGTATACCGTCATCAACTAGTTATTGAGACGATTCTAATGAGCCCAAACTCAACGGGCTTACGTCGTTTAAGTACTGAAATCCCATAGCCACCTTCTGCATCCATCATCTGATCAGCTCGATAATACCATCGGTAATAATAATTTGTCATCCAAACTTTACTTATACCCAAAATTTAAGATCCAAGATTGCAAGATCCAAGTTTAACATGTGCATCTTTCAATCTGTGTCATCGCAGCCCAACAGATGAACTGATCTGAGTGCGGTTCAAGAGAGGGAATATGCAGCAGGTTCCACGCTGTTGGGGACTTCAAGAGCGCTAAACCAGACTATATTTTGTGTATTATACAGACCCTATAGAGACTCCCTACGTTACCGTGACACCAAACGACAGCCCTACAATGTTCGACACCAACGTCAACCTCACATTCATCTGTAGAGCCAGCAAGATGGTTGATGGAAGGGAGCTGACGTGGTATATACAGGGTAAGACTATTTGAGACAAAATTAATATTGCCATAGTCTAAAGTTGTTCACAAAAATTTGCACAGCTTATTTAGGTACTTCTGCAAAGCTGACGCAACTATCCAAGTGATTCCATGTCATGTCATAAACCTGCGCTCCTGGGGTGTCCACTCTACACCACACAATTACGCTTAGCATTCCGATTTGATATCAATACGTTCCAAGCGATAATTCTGACACGTAAGTCTGTTACCCGGCGGGTAATCACGTAACGTTCCGAACGCGCGTCGGTACAATTTAACTGTAAATTTTCCATATAAAAAGTGATATTTAGACCTACCCGACGTTCGTACAATGCGTTACGTCATCGACCTACAAAACAATAATTCTGTTATGTAACACTTTAAACTCTCGCGCTTTGTACACATCATCATCATCATCATTTCCTTGCCCTTATCCCATTAACTTGGGGTCGGCGCAGCATGTCTTTTTCTTCCATACTTCTCTGTCAGCCGTCATATCATCACTCACTTCTTTTCTCTTCATATCGTCTCTCACACAGTCCATCCACCTTTTCCTTGGCCTACCTCGTCTTTTAGATCCATCCACATTCATACCTAATACTCTTTTGGTCACATGGCTTTCATCCCTCCGCATTACGTGCCCATACCACGCAAGGCGATTGGCCCTCAATTTATCCGCGATAGGTGCTACTTTTAGGCGCTTTGTACACATATTATATTTTATTATTTATTCTTGTATGGAGGGTAGTGAAATATTGTAAACGCATATATCTGTTGACAACTTGCTGGGACGACAGTTATCTGCGACCATGACCGGTGCAACCCGTGTCGAAACGTCAGAAATAAAGGTAAATCAATATCGCGTTAGACCCGGATAAAACATTATTTTAAATAATTTTGTTGCTAGAATTAACCGCATGTAAGAATACTCAAATTGGTACACATCTCATCATCGCTAATAGATACGTTTTTAGCGAAATAAAATTGGTAAACATGTCATTCTATTAACCTCGTAAGGCCCATGCTATTTTTAGGACAAATGTAATAACGGCCCAGTGTCCTGAAAATAGGTCATACTATTTTGAAATTTCGAGACTTTTAAATAGAGTCAAAATTTTATTACAAAAAGCTTATGAGTTGGGCTGTTAAGCCTGAAATTCTTTGTCCTAAAATTGGGCCGATGGGCCTTACTTTTTTATCGGTAAGAGTACTGTGAGTATTACATTTACGGTTGCGGAGCAGTACTCACTCGCACCAAGCCGTTTTCACGCATCGCGCGCCAATCAGGAAGCACACAATATAACGTAGGCGCACAGTTAAGAATCTAACAGTGGTACCGTACCGACTCCGCACCGCTGAAAACAGAAAAGTCCTGCTTGGCGCGATCATAACGATATTTTTTTGTATTGACCTTGCTGCCTTTAGCATATAATATTGCTGCTGGCATATGCTGAGCGGTATCCATTTTGGTTCATTTGAGTTGTATTTAAACACATGTGAAATTTCTTTGTGACACCAAATAAATATACCTATTTCTTTCTTTTTTTCTCATCCTTATGTTTGTTCTACCGCTTGTAGAACACACATAAGGAAGTAAGACCTGTGCTCTAATGAACGGTTTGCACAACTCACCAACGGCAGGGCGTTTATCCTCTCATAGGCTACGGTAACTGCTTACCATAAGCCGTACTTTTGTTTAGTGTTATAAAAAATGTGACATGTGGTATAACGCGGTGTTTCTGGATAATAAAAAACGTGTATTTTCTTTTTTCAGAACCAAGCAAAAGACCAAAACCAGCCAATAGCCAAACGTTCAACTCGACAGCGAACGTCAACCATCTAGAACTGTTTTTAGACGAGACCTACCACTGTAAAAAGCTTTTTTGCGCTCAAGACTTCCACTTGATCCGAATACCGACCGACGACGGCACTGTTGTTATCGATAAGTACCGAGAACTGGCGAGATCTAACACGACCTTGTTACGGATGAAAGGAAAAGAAGACTGTGCCGTGGAGAAAGGTAACTCTGACGAAGATCGTATAGACGGAGAAAGGGGGCCGCGGATAGGAGAGATTAACACAGCACATGGGAGTAATTTAGAAAGAGGTAAGAGTTAATAAGTTATTATTGTCTATTATGAAGACAAAAGGGCATCGTAAAATATGGTAGATTTAATGTATATTTATAGCTAATATTTAAATTGTATTTAATGTTCGTTACAGACACGCTTTTTGCATACAGCTCTTTTCGCGCTTCAACTGCTGAATCGATTTATATGGAATTCGGTAAGTATGGTCTTTGGGACTCTGGAGAGGACATAGGATAGATTTTATCCCGGAAATCACCCCCTTAAGGGGAAAAGGGGGAATTCTCATTTATACAATGTGTTTGATATGTTGTGATAGTAGAGGGATGTATTTGTTGGTTACAAGCAGGCATCGGAGTATTTTAGCCCGGTAATACCAAAGTGAGCTATGGAGTCGTTGTCAGCAATAAAATTATTTTTTGACTCATATAAGAGTTAAAATACTCCGATGCCTGCTATAAGTAAAATCAGACATAGTATCACCGAAGATGTTGTATTCTCAGTAGATCAAGTATGAAGGACAAGGTATACATTAGTTTATAGTACTTATATTTAGATAGTTATTGGTGTTATTGCTTACTTGCTATATTACTTAATTACGTGCGTCATATATTGCAGGACGTTACGATAAGTTACCGGTAATGTGTTAATCAGGCACATAGTACATGTGGAACGTCTATTTTGTAGAGGCGTAGTAAATATTAAAGATGATTCACGCTAGAGCGGGTCGTGTCCAGCCCGGGCCGTTTTCTAAGCAAACGACGGTGTTTTTGCGCGGCCGAGCCATACCCAAGCCCGGCCGAGCCACGGCCGGGCCGTGCCGACACCGAGCCGCTTTCGTGCCTCGGCCGTGGCTCGGCTGGAATTGGGTATGGCTCGGCCGCGCAAAAACGCCGTCGTTTTTCTTAGAAAGAGAAGAGGGCACGGCCCGTTCTAGCGTGAGTCATCCTTTAATTTCTTGATGCGAGTAACGTGAAGTCAAGAAGGTAATCCGTAATAATGGAAATTGAAATGTCATTCGAAATTAGAATAACTGTATGGACGTTAAGGTGGATTCGCCCTTCCGTCAATTATCGCGGATGGAATTGCACTGCTGCTGCATATTGTTTGGCTGACACGACGAAGATAATTCCCACAGAAATAAAAAATGGTATACTTCTTCTTTATTCTGTGATTGTTCATTATTTAGCAGTTCGCGACAGCCCGGCCGCGTCTACAAGTGTGGTGCCAAAGGTTGCTGTGGTCCTTATAGTGATGGTGTTGCTACTTCTTATTATCGCGGCGATATTGTTCCGATGTCGCCGCCGGAGTGAGATCGACACACAGACAAACAACAGCCCTGATGAGATTGACGTACGTTTCTTTCTTAACCTTAACGTAAAAAATTATACGACCTGCCTTAAGGTAAATGGTAAGTAAGAGTGGCTTATGGTTGCTTTCGACACCGAAGAAGTCACACTTCACTTCCTTAAGTGGGATTTTAGATGAGGTTAAAACTCGTTTGTGCCGGGTAGTAATGAACTGTTTGAGTAGACTGAGGTAGAAAAGGAAAATAAAGAGCCAACTTTGTTTTTTTTTCCCATCGAGATAAAGTAATCATATATCAATTAAATCAAACAACATATATCTGAAAATCAATCTTCAAAGTTTCCTAATATGTTCAGAATGCTCGAACGGTGCTTCAAAGAACGCGATATTTTCCAATACACCCCAATAAGGTCATTGTTCGTAGGCTTTTCACTTGATTTATTGAGCTACGGAATGTGTTTACCTTACCCTTACCGTAATTTGCGAACTCAGATACATTATATAACAAAAACACACATAATATATATACAAAAAAAAAATAACAAAAAAGATACATGTCCTGCATAAAAAAAACAATATTAAATATTATAATACGTTCTTTATGAAGTTCAGGATGAAGGGCTTATATTGATAGATAAATAGATATATGTGCTTACCATCAGGCACAGGCCGTGCCCTTGTTTGCTGCTCTTTTGGTAGAAAAGGGGCCATTTCTCAGAGCATAGAATACTAGAGAGAGGACAAGCCGCCGGCAGCCGTGTCGCAGCTGTATGCTCAATGGGTATACACTGCCATACTGTGCACGCGTGCTGATCGCAGAGAATATTACGTTTTTTCCCAAAATGCCTGATATGATGCGCGTTTATTGTCAAATAAGCGTGTAGGTATACAAGAGTGTGTGTTTTAGATGTGTGCGTGCTTTGTCTTGTCAATTACTTGGGCGTTGTGTGGGTTAATGTACTTGCGACAGGTGTACTCAATACAAATCGGCCGGCATGTCCGATCTCCTTGTATGCATACATCTGTGTGCCTTTTACATTGTGCAACACGCATGTGCATTGTATTACATTGCAGGGTGTGATTGTATTCGTTGCACCATGTAAATGGTCTTTTATAAGAAAAATACCTCTTTTTGAGTACGTAAATGATATATTTTGGAGGAAATGCCACACGTCGCACTCGCAGACGGCCACGATACAGGCTCAGCCTAGTTTGGCGTCTGACGGATATAACGTTTATAATTTAAGTGTGTTTTTGTTATTTTTTTTTTTTTTTTAAGTAAAAGGTTGGTTTTCTGTAATATTGACTGGCGAATATAGATTTTTTTCTGTTTTTTTTTAAGATTACGTGCTCGCCAGTGCCTGAAGGATCCGACGCGAAAATAAGTGAATTCCCTGCTTCCGAATCCACAGAGAAACAGGTTTTACCCCGTTACTTATTTTATAATTTCCATTTGGAGGTCAATTTGTCACGACGCATCGCATCAATATGTGAGTTCATTGTTTAAATAATAATATTAAAACCACCTACGAGTATGTTGTGATATAAAGTGACGAACCTAATTGCCTGTTATGTGCGTATTTTATCAGTAGTTAATAATTATAATGTACTTACTTATTGATACTTAGGAGTGTCAGTTCTAATTCGGATATTTTATTTCCGATTCGTGTGCTCTAAGTCGTGTATCCATGTCCACGATAATTCCAAGTACCCGGGCACAGGCAGCCAAGCCCAGCTCGGGTGACAAAAGAAAAATAGTACATTACTGCAGACGCCAGGAAAGAAGGGCTTGCCGGGTGAGTAGGTATAGTGATACGAAGCCGGCAAGCCCTTTTCACGGCCAGGAAATTCAGCATTGCTTTTCTCAAACATGCAATGAAATAAATAAATAAAAACTCCTCAAATCAAGCTAATTTTCATGGCCGAATGCCGTGATGCTGTGCCACAAATAGTGGAATAAAAATTTAAAAAAAGTTACTTCTGGCCTAGGCCTTCAATTTCGTATGAAATTCCTTTACAGTTCTCTCGAGATGATCCGCCCGAAACGTGATACTTTAAAGCCTGATATATCCCACGTAATGACGATATTTCATTGCATGTTTGATAAAATGAATTTTCCCAGACATGAGACCTAGCTAGATCGGTTGATAATATGATGTCAAGTATTGCGTCAACACCGTTCTTGCGTTCTTTGGGTGGAGCCTAGAGCCTAGGCTAGCCTAGTGTTTCCTGTGGTTTAATCCATTCGATTCGTTTAACCTATATCGAAGTACTGAAGTGTTTGTACGAGAACGCCACTATGTCAGTCCGACTTCAGGAGCAGTGCTCGAAGCCTATTCCGCTGCAGCGGGGTGTCAGGCAAGGGGATGTTATTTCCCCAAAACTGTTCAGCGCTGCACTGGAAGACGTTTTCAAGACTCTGGACTGGAGAAGGTTAGGCATCAACATCAACGGCGAGTACATCACTCACCCATTCGAGCCCAAGCAACGGTAATGCTACGCAGTGTAAAGGATGACTCACGCTAGAACGGGCCGTGTCCGGTCCGGGCCGTTTTCTAAGAAAAACGACGACGTTTTTGCGTGGTCTAACCATTCCCAAGCCCGGCCGAGTCGCGGTCGAGGCTCGGAAGTGGCTCGGTGTCGGCACAGCACAAAACGGCAAAATGTGTATCTGTTTATCCTTGTCGCCAGCGGTCTACAGAGGTGGTGTACGCCACACTTGTTATCCCGCCTCCCACAACAGGAAACACTGAAGCTGAAATCAAAATGGATGCTAAGGTATTATTTAATTTGTTTTTTAATCCCCCCTTTCTTTAATCTATAGGTACTGAAATTATAAAGAGGTAAAGTTAAGTAAAGAGATCCGAAATAATATTTGATATTGAACAGTATACTAGTAGCTTTTTGGTAATGGAACACATCGTGAGGAAACCGGTCAAATCCAAAAAGTTCTAGTTCTGGTCTTGGTCTTGGTAAAGGTCTGGGTTGAAAAGTGAGACGGCAGTCGTGTATTTAAAACTATAATGCTAAAGCGTACCCTGGGCTCCTTAAGGGTACAACTGGGCAGCTCGAGTATTATGATTAAGGATGACTCACTATCGGATAGTTTAGACTGTAGAATGTGTGGCGAGGAGGACGAGACTATGGACCACTTATTGTGTGAATGTCATCCCCTTGCCAGACAAAGAATGAACTACTTTGGTAACGGTTACCCGCAACCAAAGGAATTCAAGGTGCTCCCGGCGAACTGCATCATCCGCTTTGTGGAAATGATAGAGCAAGCCTGGGAGCAAGTATAAAGAAGAGGGCAAATGCACAAAAGATCCCACTGGATCAAAGTGCATCCGAAAGGGCCCTCACCAAGATAAGATAAGATAAGATAAGGATGACTCACGCTAGAACGGGCCGTGTCTGTGTTCTAAGAAAAACTACGGCGTTTTTGCGCGGCCGAGCCATAGCCAAGCCCGGCCTAGCCACGGCCGGGCCGTCACGATACCGAGCCGCTTATTAGCCTCGGCCGTGGTTCCGCCGGGCTTGGGTATGGCTCAGCCGCGCGAGAAATGCCGTCGTTTTTCTAAGAATACGGCCCGGTCCGGACACAGCCCGTTCTAGCTTGAGTCATCCTTTATAAGTATAAATACTGTGTTGACAGGTTCCCATGGAGGTGACGTACGCGGCGCTGGAGTTCTTAGCGCCGGCGGCGAACTCGGCTCGCTTGAAGAAGGACTCGTGCGCATACGCAGCGGTCAAAGCGCCGCCGGCCAACCTGCGGCAACAGGCGGACTTAGCCCAACCGAAACAGGCGAAATAAATGAATTAATATATCGGAAAAGTTTAATGAACTTTTTTATAAATATTAAATAAGGATACTTAAGCTAAAATTAAGTTCATATTCATTGATTTCATGTTGGTTGCAAAGTACTCTTACTTACACTGACACTGATACCCCGGTAGGGCATTGCAAATATCTGACAAACTAAATTCACATTTCATTTCATTTCTTACTAGCTTGTGGGTCTGTTACTTGACATTAGTGTTTGTAAGAATAATTTATTTAACAGATAGCATACCCCGTCACGCCAGTATAAATGATGTCATCCGAAGGGCCCTTGTCAGCGTCAAAGTTCCAGCCATCCTGGAACCCGTTGGTTTAGCAAGGGAGGACGGCAAGAGGCCCGACGGCATGACGCTGGTGCCTTGGAGGATGGGACGGCCCCTGGTCTGGGATGCTACATGTGTAGACACCCTCGCACCATCCCATCTTCCAGGTACCAGCAAAAATCCCGGCAATGCTGCTTCTACAGCAGAAGACCTCAAACGCCGCAAATACAGCACCCTCGGTAGCGGTTACATGTTTGAGGCGTTAGGGGTCGAGACTCTGGGACCGTGGGGACCAAGCGCACGCCGCATTTATAAAGATTTAGCGGCGCGCCTAAAAGAAACCACTGGTGACCACAGGGCTGGCCAATACTTTGCACAACGTGTCAGTATCACCATACAACGTGGCAATGCGGCCAGCCTTCTGGGCACACTACCCATCGGCACTGATTTGGGAGATATTTTTTATTTATAGGTGTAGGATGGTATGAAACACACATTAATCAATATTAAGAGTTTAATGAATGGAATTTAGCACAAACACAGTAGAAACACACTTTTAACTAAATGAGAGAACGCGTAGCGTGCGCCTGCGGTGACGAGTGGCCTACCGACTGTCGGGGCGCGGGCACTGAGAGCTCGCGATGGCGCGCGTGAACGAAAATGAATGAGTGAACGCGGTCGCGGGGAGAGTGAATGATATAATCGTGGTGTTGGCGCGCGATATAACCCCTACATAGGTAGTTTTTAGTTTTTTACTAATGTCAGTTTTAAAATTTTAATTGTTTGAACAAATAAACATAATTCACTTTAACAGAGGTTTTCTAAGTTTTATAGATAAGTATTTAAAGTTTATTAAAATGGTGGAAGAAGTTAAATTATTGAAAACTATTCATTTTAACACTTTAATTATAAATCACTGACTTTTGGATGGTTAAAAATATTGAATGTTGATCGGTCTACAACCCTCTCTTAGACCGAGGTACCTACTTTAGTATTGCTAATGGGTAAAATTTCCGGTGAGACTTTTCAAAAAGCGGGAGCGGGGGACTTTTTACTTTTCTTCTCTACAATTTTGCATATATCTGTTTAATGGAATGTATTCACAATGTTATCGAAAATTATAGCATATTTGTTTAACTTTTACATGACGTTCATATATATTATTTGGTTCAGGTAAAACTCCCACTTTTCAAAAAGCCTCTGCGGCAATGACCATTATGTCATTACTGATGAACTGGACACTTTAGAGACTGTCTCTCTGCAGTTTTGCGGTGCACATAACATGTTTAACAATATACTAAAAGTTCGTGCTGGTTTCTGGAAAATAGTAATTTCGATAAATTTAATCTTGTAGGAAAAACTCGCTTTGCGTTGTTGGTTTTTCGAGCATAATTTTCTCAATTTTGCTCTTGGATTAAAATAAAATAACTAACATGTAATGCTGAAATACTAGACATCATCTTTGGTATAAATTACTTTCGTGTATCTTTTCTAGTTTTGCCGCAAAGTCTGAAAGTCCTTAGATTTTTCTTTGCTTTTTTATACGTTTGCTAATACGAGTAGTACTTAAACTACAGTCCCCCGCGGCTATGAAGTCAATCCTGACACATTGCGCAACTATGAAGTTTCTGAATAATGACAATGTCAACCATAGGAAAACATTACATATTCAACCCTAGAGGCATGTCTCAGGATAGACTTCATAGCCGCGGGGGACTATAGCGTATGTATTGAAAATATTGAAATATAATTTATGAATGAACTATTGACAATTTATTCAGCGTTCATTTAATATCCCTTATACACATATGTACGTTGCATGGTTTGGGTGTAATTTACACTTTACCATGCGCGGCCTCAGCGTTTTTGATGACGTCATTACAGAGACAAACTTATAACACCCCTCTTTTTCCGTCGGGGGAGTTATTTGTTATACAAGGGGGGAAAGTTGTATTTTACCTGCGAGTGTTTCAACACACGAGACGTAAAATAACTTTTCACCCGTGTATAACACAAATCTTTTCACCTCACTACAGCGAGGAAAATAAGAAAAAGAGTAAAAAAAAAGTAAAAAAAAGTTTAAAAAATGTTTTAAAAAAATTTTAAAAAGTAAAAAAAAAATTGAAAAAGTAAAAAAAAAAGTTTAATAACAAGTAAAAAAAGTAAAAAAAAAAGAAACAAAAATATGTCATAAAATATACCTACAAAAAACAAAAATAAACATTTAACGTTCTACGTCATAGTACTTTTAACGTTCTACGTCTACTTTCTTCACATGTGGATAAAAAGCGATTTTCTCAATAGTTAACAAACATACAAAAAGGCCTTTCCGAGCTAGTGAGGTGAAAAAGATGGGACTATCTGATAGTTTAGACTGTAGAATGTGTGGCGAGGAGGATGAGACTATGGAACACTTATTGTGTGAATGTCATGCCCTTGCCAGACAAAGAATGAACTACTTTGGTAACGGTTACCCGCAACCAAAGGAATTCAAGGTGCTCCCGGCGAACTGCATCATCCGCTTTGTGGAAATGATGGAGCAAGCCTGGGAGCAGGTATAAAGGAGAGGGCAAATGCACAAAAGATCCCACTGGGTCGAAGTGCATCCGAAAGGGCCCTCACCTAGATAAGATAAGATAAGATAAGATAAGAGGTGAAAAAGAGTTTGTCTGTGTATTTTTGACTCATCTAAACACTTTACACATGAACAATGATTGTCCAATTAGAAAAGTCGTAAGTGTTACGACCAACCCTATTGCGGGGGCTTGTCTGAAAACCAGCGCAAGGCTTCAAGCCTTGCATATGCTGAGGCGAGCACCCATTGCCCAACATTTTTTTTTTTTTTTTTTTTTTTTTTTTTAAGCGGGGAAAATGCTTTTCGCATACCACCAGGGTGTGGGGATGGACCCTGGTGGTTATGTGGGACTCCCATGACGGCTGATGAGGCCTATGGTTTACCCACTAAAAACCCCTCTATTTGCCGCCTCTACGCTAGAAAGCGAGGCCACGGGAACGCCTTGGGCACACTTCCGCAACACCCATTGCCCAACATAGCCCAACCCTTAAGGCGCCGTAGGTTCAGCGAAGTTAAGCAAACAGAATTTTTGAAACAATATAATGCGTCTGTGCGAGTCGGACTCGCGCACGAAGGGTTCCGTGCCATTATCTATAAAAAACTATTTTATTCTGTGTTTTTAGTATTTGTTGTTATAGCGGCAACAGAAATACATCATCTGTGAAAATTTCAGATCTATCACGGTATCAGTGAGATACAGCCTGGTGACAGACAGACGGACGGACGGACTGACGGACGGACGGACGGACAGCGGAGTCTTAGTAATAGGGTCCCGTTTTACTGTTCTTTGAGTACGGAACCCTAATAGTAATCTTGTAGCTTTTCTGCAGGGAGATCAAATCATGACTAAGCAATTGTCGCTCGGTAGAAAAAAATCACGAACATAGGTCTTAAATACACTTAAAACATTCGTAACAAATTATGCACAAAAACTAAACATATTAAAATTGGTTCTAAAAATCGGCAATATCATGTTTGAGGGAACTTAGTGATTACTTTTTTATTTACTTCAACGCACAAAAAAAATTTAATTAAAAAACATATTATCCGCGCTTCCGAACATGCACTTCCATCTCGCTCACGCTTATGCTCAGTGAGAGGGAGAGAATACCATGAACCTACGGCGCCTTAACGCGAGACTTAATACCATTTTAATTTCACTTAAAAAACAGAACCTTTACTGCGATTTATAATTCAAATTGAATCGAAAGGGAAAAATAAGGCCGAAGTGTGGGAAGAGAAGAAAGAAATTACCATAATGATAGTACACTTAATTTATTATTTCAAATTAATAAAATAACTACGGTTACAAAATAATTACAGTTATTTGTAAATTGAGTCAAGTCTGGCTAGATAATGATGCCAATAAAAAGTTTAATTAAGCAATTTATTTGTGAACACTTTCTTTTGATATTCATCCGATTTAATGTCACTGAGCACAAATAGAAAAAACCCTCGAAATAGAAAATTGTCCAGCCTGAATAATTCTTAAATATAATATTATTATGTCCTAAAGTAAAATTTACATATTTAATAAAAGTCGAAACAAATACGTCCATGTGGAATTAAGTGCACTCCAAAAATATGATCTATCGGAAATACATCATATGAATTTAGTTAAATTTTGATATTAATTGAAATGAGATAAAATTCACTTTGCACGTATTTGAATATGAACCTATTTCATAGTGGACAAAATTCCATTTGGGCTACATGAATTATGAAAAAGAATAAAATTGGTCATAAAAAATTAAATTAAATTTGGTGGACTTTTGGTCCAATTTCAAAATGGTCATTGTACCCTTTGGCGTCGAGATCCTCTCGTTCCGTGGGGTCCCAGTGTGCATAAGTTATTTGTGGAAATCGCGAAACGTCTGGTTGATGTAACTGGTGACCGAAGACCTGGCGGCTTTTTTGCGCAACGCATCAGCATTGCAATTCAACGAGGAAATGCCGCCAGCATTCTCGGTACAATGCCTCTAGGGCCATATTTAGATTTAACGTAGTTTTCATTTAATTTGGTTAATTTACAATTAAAATAAAAATGTTTGATTAAAAAACTTAGTTATTACTTAGATAATAATAATAATAAAAACCTCTTATACAATACTTACGAGTAAATAAACCGCTGAAGACTTTAGGATCCTGTGTTTAGCAATTATGTAAAGATGAGAAAATTAAGGAAAAATAAGTGATTGTAAAAAAAGTTGCATCATGAAGTCTAGAGAAAACTGAACTTATCAAATATGGAATGTGTGTGGGGTGTAATGAAAGTGAATGTATGCAAGAAGCTGCATAAACATTAGGGTGGCACCGACGTGCATGTAAGGGCGTGACTACACGACAATTACAGTGTCTACTACGGTGGCTATACACTTTATTCAGTGACTGGATTGTTAACCGAAGCCTTACGTTATTAATACTCTAGAAAAAAACTTAAGACGACTTTCTATTATGAAATTACAATCAAATTACGTTTAAACTAATTCTGCTGCTGGTCTCCGTGGGTACTCCGCGATCACTTGCGTCGCGGACGCTTGAGCCCCGCGCCGTGCGCGTACACCTCTGTGGACACAGGACGGGTTTAGAACGGACTTCATCAGCCTCATGGCTAAACAGTGACCCACACGCAACGGGAAAAGTTGTTGCAGTACGCTACGCAAACCTAAGGTCCGACTACAACCACACGACACCGATATCGCTGCGCCGTAGGTAAAATCCGCCACAAGCCCATGTTCGCATCGATTTTGCAGGATAAGCCAGCCAAGATAGCCGTTTTAAGAAACTACTAACTGAACCCTTCCGTGCTTTGGAATTTGTAACATGGTTTATCACTTGGGTACAGCTGAGCCGGGGTGGTAAAAAACCTTAGCGGAATGACCGGGCCCCTTAATAGGATGAAGTGGTGGATCATAAGCCCTAACTTAGGTAGCAGATGAAGTCCACTGTCTTAACAATCGTATCTTTGACAGGAAAAAGAACACGTGTTATCCCTCGGGTTATCAAGAAGCATGCGCGTCAATGCGACCCCAGCTACACTGGTGTTAGCGCAACCCGGTGCCATCGGGCGGATAGTCTGCTAGGAGTATCGTGATAGCTGAGTATACCCGAAGCGACCAGTGGGACTGGCATGCATGGTTAATGAGGGGAGTGGTTACTCAGGAAGGGAGGAGTATCACTCACGGTCGTAGGTGAGGTCTTCTGGCGGCGGGCAGGGCGCGCGGGCCCTGATGGCTTCATCCGCCTGTATCTTACTCTCCAATTCGTGCACTGAAACAGTAACGTTTTCCTCAAGCTGCGTCGTACAAAATCATCGTCAATACAAGGTCCCAAAATTATACCACTTATACTCGATAGCACACTGATAATATAAGTATATAAAAGAAGAAAAATCTGTGACATTGTAGCCTATATTTTCGATGAAAAACAAAACTATCACACATGAAAGTAGAGGAGGAGAAACTGTATCATCAAGAAGAGGAAATTCCATACATGTAATGTGAAATTAACTGTCTGTCTGATACCTTAGAATTATTTTGTGTCTGTTAATTTTTCACGCTAACCTAATTTATTAAGATTAAATTTGGTATGGAGTTCCTACATTAACTCCATACCAAATCTAAGCCTGGAAAAAACATGGGATAGTTTTCTTCCCGGAAATCCTCCTTAATGTGGAGTGGAATTTCTAATATCAACATTGTTTCTGTTGTTGTTTGTGTGTTGTTGTTTATATTTAAAAATGTGTCAAAATTGATTTGAGTTGAGTTGATAGCGGCAGGAGACTATAAACTACTATACTATATGCCTGATATTTTTTGCAAGAAAGTTTCCCGCAAGCTTTGTAAACATTAGATACCAAGTAGCTAACATCTCACAAACGGAGTATTCCATCCCGTTTGCGTTCACCTTCCATATATCTTTTTTTTTACGCTAAACTTTCCATATGGCTACATTACTATACTTCGATTTTTTTAGCATTAGAAAGACCTTTACAGAAGTAAGTGTAAGGTTTTTTATAGAACACGTTTTACGATACCTGCCGTAAATGCGGCGGAATAGTGGAAAACTATGAAAACATTTTTTAAAGCATTTTGCATTATTATTACACGATAGCTAAATGTGTAATTTGCATTTACTTAAAAGAATTATTTAATAATACATCACTAATATTTTATTTGTGTTATTTTTAATGTATCGCAAAAAAATTGCATGATAAAAAACCCAGAGAAGCAGAGGTTTCAAACAAACGGAACGTTTTAAACGTATAAATTGCGACTAAATTGAAAAGATCGTGTCCCACAATAATAAGAGTTTAGCGTTTTGACATTTGCAATCGTTCGGATAAAATGTCCGCCATTACATTGTTCATGTTTGTTTTTAAACGTCACTCTCATCTCGTATGTCATGCGAATGCAAGTGCGATACTTGGTCATTATCCCAGAATCTTGTTGTTTTGAGTTATTAAGTTTCATTGTTTTCCGTTAAAGTTATTTGTTATTGTTATTATCTTTCGTTGATAGTGCGGTTCACAGCCGATGGATCTATCCCAATTCAGTGTAGTTAAAGGTTAGGTTAGGTTAGGAATAGTTAATAATAATATATATTTACAAACCTAAGTGATAGGAAATGTGAAATCATTGATAAGTACCTATGATGTAACAAAGAAAATACACAATAATTTAATATTTTATTATCAACTTCTGAAGAAACAGGTTTACGACACCTGCTTCTTTGTTTATCGAATTTCTAATGCTAAAAAAATCGAAGTATAGTGTTGACAATTCAAGTAATTTTCTCTGAAACCGTTACAATTTAAGGACAATTTAAATATACATTGTATAGAGCCCTGAAAGTAAGGTCAGGTTTTTTTAATAACAATCCTGTAAAGATTTCAGTTTCTGGCAAAAACGAATATTTAAGGGCAAACGTTACAATAATGGCAAATACATTTGTGGATTTAATTGGCAGCTTCAAGTTGCATTTTCGGGAGGGTAAAGTAAGAAGCTAGTAAACTACATTTTACCCTTTCTCCTGAGACGCAGAGCGATGACGCTCACTAGAATTATCCACAGCGAAGCGACTCCTATCACCGCACCCAGGATGTGACATATGTTGCATACGCTGTGGTAGCGGGGGGCCGGACAGATTGGATATGGCGTCGAATACACAAGAACATACTAAGTGAGTCTTTTATTTAAAACCATGTTCCATGTGATTGCATATCTAGATACTTAATATGCAACATGGTGTCAGGTGGGAAAAGAACATAAACACTTAAGAAAATACCTTTGTGGATGGATAACAGTACAAAAACAAAATGTCAGAAAATAGTAACTGGGGGTTACAGCTACAGCCTCCCAAAGGCTTTAAAATAGATGACACAGAGGCGTGGAGAAGGTACAAGCAGCTTTTCAATTTGTACATACAAGCGACAGAGTTAGAAAAGGAAAAAGATGAGAAAAAGGTGGCCATTTTCCTAACGTGCGCGGGAGAAGAGATTTTGGAGATTTATAATGGAATGACAGACAGTTCGTCATTAAAATGGTCAGAGTTATTGGAAAAAATTGATGCCCATTTTAATAGCCAAACAAACACGGTAGTAAATAGTTACAGATTTTACAATATAAAACAGGAACAGGATGAACCAGTAGAACGGTTTGTATTGAGATTGAAAAATGCAGCTAAAATGTGTAATTTTAAGGAGGAAAACCGGATGGTAAGAGACATGCTGGTAATTGGATTGAGAGACGGAAATGTAAAAGAGAGGTTGTTAAGAGAACGGGATTTGACTTTAGACATAGCGTTGGACTTATGCAAAGCAGCTGAGTATAGTAAGAAAAATATGAGGGAGTTGGAAGAAAAAATACAGACGGTGGATCTGGTTAAGGAAAGTCCGCGTTACAGAAAAGAAACAATGAGTTACAGTTGCAATAAATGTGGAAAACAGCATGATCCAAGAAGATGCCCAGCGTATGGAAGAAGATGTGCAGTATGCAACATTTATAATCATTTTGCAGTTATGTGTAGGCACAAAAAGAAAGAAGAGATACCACATCAGCAGCAAAGATTTAATAAAAAAGTGGATGGCATTAAGGAGTCTACAAACGACAGCGATAGTTCAGATGAATTTGTGGTGGACTCAGTAAGTAGTTGCAATAGATTACAATGGTATCAAGTAATAAATGTTGAAGGGGTTGAAATCAATTTCAAACTAGATTCAGGTGCTGACTGTAATACACTACCATTAAACTTATACAATAAGCTAAAGTTGGATAAAGGCAAACTAGGTGAACCTACGGTGTTGGTAGTGTATAATGGACAAAAATTCAAAACCGTAGGAAGTATTGATTTGAATTGTATAGTAAAAGGAAAAAAATGCTGTATTAGATTTTGTGTTGTGGATATGCCCATTCAGCCAGTGTTAGGCTTACCAGATTGTGTCAATCTTGATTTAATTAAGAAAGTAGATGTCTTAGTGACCGAAGATAAGAATAAATTTATACAAATAAATCAGGATGTGTTCACAGGGTTAGGTAACATCGGCACATATAGAATAAAGTTGAAAGAAAATTCAGAGCCAGTAATTAAACCTATTAGAAGAGTACCACAGACTATTAAGGAGAGACTTAAAGATACATTGAATAATTATGAGAGTAGAGGTATAATAGAAAAAGTAGAGGGCCCTACAGCATGGTGCAATAATCTGGTTATTGTAGAGAAACCAGATAAGTCACTTAGGTTGTGCTTAGATCCCAAAGAATTAAATAAAGCAATTCTTAGAGAAAATTATCAAATCCCATCACCTGAAGAAATATATAATTCACTTGCAGGTAAAAGTGTCTTCACAGTACTAGACTTGAAGGATGGGTTTTTCCAAGTCGGTTTGGAGGATGAACAAAAGCTCTGCACCTTCGGTAGCCCTTATGGAAGATATTTTTTCAAGCGCTTGCCGTTTGGAATCTGCTCGGCCCCAGAGGTAATGCAAAGAATAAACACAGCTATATTTAGTGATATACAAGGGGTTAATGTGTACTACGATGACATAATTGTTGCTGGGGATAACTTAGAGGATCATGATAAAATATTAAGTGCAGTAATAGAAAGGGCAAGAAAATTCAACGTAAAGTTTAATCCAAATAAGGTTCAGTACAGGAGTGATTTTGTCAAATATGTGGGCTTGGTGGTATCTGAATCGGGCATTAAACCTGATCCTGAACATGTAAAGGCTATTGTGGACTTGGAGGAACCAAAAAATGTCAAAGAACTACAAAAGTTTCTGGGTATGTGTAATTATTTGAGTAAGTTTGTACCACAATACTCAAAAACAACAGAAAAACTCAGAGATCTCTTAAAAAAAGATGTATTGTGGAACTGGGATGTAGCTCAAAAGCAAGCATTTGAAGAAATAAAAATGAAAATGAGTAGTGCCCCAACTTTGGATATTCTAAAAAAAGAAGGTTTAGTAACATTACAAACAGATAGTTCAAAAAGTGGAATGGGTGCTTGTTTGTTACAAAAGGGCAAACCAATATCATTTTACTCAAGATGTTATACAGAATGTCAACAGAGATGGGCTCCGATTGAAAAAGAGCTCTTTGCTGTCTGTTTAGCCATGGAAAAATATCATCAGTTTGTGTATGGTCGCAAAATTATAGTTGAAACGGACCATAAGCCGTTAGTGGCGATAATGAATAAAGACATAAATAAAATTTCAGCCAGACTGCAAAGAATGGTTCTTAAACTCTTAAAATATGAATTTGATATTAGGTATATACCAGGATCTCAAATGTATGTTGCAGACTATTTGTCTAGACATTATAATTCAACAAATGGGAAAGTAGAGCCTACACTTAAAGAGTTAGTGCATTGTGTGGAAGTAGAAACAGTGTATGGGTTAGATAATGACTTACAAATATCAGAAAATAAGTTGAAATATATTCAGGATGAAACAAATAAAGATGGTAATTTGCAACAAATAAAGTTATGGCATAATTCAGAGTGGCCAAAAAATGACAGAAATATACAGGGTAGAGAATTAAAAAAGTTATACAAGTTGAGAAATGAGTTAATGGTTAAAGATAATGTTGTATACTTTGGAAATATGGTACTTGTGCCTAGAGTACTAAGACAGGAAATGCTGGATATACTGCACTCGGGGCATGCAGGTGTGGTAAAATGTAAAAAGAGAGCACGAAAAATACTGTATTGGCCTGGAATGTCAAGAGATATAGAGGATCATGTCTTAGCTTGTAAAGCATGTGAAAAGTACAGGGTATCCAATTGCAAACAGCCTATTATATCTCATGACATTCCTGAACTTCCTTATAGTAAAGTAGGTATGGATGTGGGACATTATGCAGGAGAAGATTTCTTAGTGGTTGTAGACTATTTTTCAAAGTGGATTGAAGTTGCAAAGTTAAATAACAAATCTGCCGCCAATATCATTTTTGAGTTGATAAAAATGTTTAGCATCCATGGAATTCCTAGACAAATAGTCAGTGACAATATGCCATTTGGTAGCTGTGAATTTGAGCAATTTGCAAGACAGCAGGGAATAGAATTGGTTAAGTCAAGTCCACATTATGCACAATCGAATGGATTATCAGAAAAAGCTGTGGGAATTGTTAAAAATATGATGAAAAAATGTAGAGAAAGTGGTGATAATTTTGACTTAGCGATGTTACATTATAGAACAACTCCGGTAGCAAACTTGGATTATAGTCCTTCAGAGTTGTTAATGAGTAGATTATTAAGAACAAACTTACCTTGTTCAAAAGAAATGTTAAAACCTAAGTTATGTGTAAATGTCAAAGAACAAATGTCAATTAACAATGAAAAATCTAGGATCAATTATAATAAAACTTCCAAACCTAAAAAGTCATTTCAGAAAGGGGAGGAGGTCATTATTCAAGATGTAAATAAGAGCAAATGTTGGTATTCAGGTAAAATTGTAGAAGAGGCCAGTGGACCTAGATCATTCATTGTTAAAAATGATAAAGGCAATTTAGTTAGAAGAAATGAAAGACATATTAGACCTAGTAGAAATAAGTTTACTGTTAAAAGTTATAATATGCTGGACTCCTCTGAGTTGAAGCAAATCAGGGATAGAGTAGGGAATTATTTAAGGCAAGATGCACCAGTATCTTCAGCACCAAGCGCTCTTGCACCTGTAGCTAACCCAGAGCCAGTTGATGTACCCATGGCAACCAGGACAGGGAGGTTGGTGAGGAAACCTGCCTATTTAAGAGATTTTGATTTAAGCTAGTGTTAGATTAAAATAATAATAACTTTATTTCTTAAGCGGGGGATGTGACATATGTTGCATACGCTGTGGTAGCGGGGGGCCGGACAGATTGGATATGGCGTCGAATACACAAGAACATACTAAGTGAGTCTTTTATTTAAAACCATGTTCCATGTGATTGCATATCTAGATACTTAATATGCAACACAGGACCCACCAGGAAACTGGAAACGCCATTATTGATGTTAAGTAATACAGTAAAACCTGGATAACTTTGGCATTAAGGGACCTTTAAATCCCCCTGGCGCGTCCCGACGGCTTCTATGCATACATGTTGGACTTCATCTCCAAACACGTATTGGAAAATGAAAAGAAAATAAAGGGACCTTTAAATAATTAATTTCACTCACTCAGTGTCTGAGATATCCAGGTATAAATAAAAACCTGTTTCATCTATAGAGGATTATATTAATACAGGTAAGATTAGAAATTATTTCAGGTTTTCAACCGACGAAAAAAACGGAGGAGGTTCTCAAGTCAACGCATATATATATATATATATATATATATATATATATATATATATATATATATATATATATTTTATGTATGACCACGCATAACTTTTTACAGAGTAATTCGATTTTGATAATTCTTTTTTTATTGGAAAGAGTATACCCCAAAGTTGGTAACATATAAATTTGGAAAAAAAAACCAACCTTAAGGGTAGGAAAATAGGGGATGATTGATTTTTCGTCGGTTAAAACTTTGTTTTTAAAGTAAATTATATGTAAGGTGCAATAATTAAATTAAATAAACGTTGTAAACTTTAACAATAATCAAAAAAAGGTAATAAACAGAAGAAATCAAGCACGTTTTTTATATAAACAATAAAAAAATCTTTGATAGAGGATATAATAGATGTCATCCTAGCGTATACCCGAAACGGACGATGGTAAATTAACCTTACTAAATTAAGAACTATCAGAAGACTAATACATTCTTGACGTCTAATGTCATTTATAACTTAGTCGTGTTATATCGGTGACGTCAGTTACAGTAGGTACAATATTTTGACAGCTGGTGACAAACAAAAATTCCGTATACGCTATGAGGGAGTAAAAATATGACATTGTATCTCGTTCCCACTTGCGGTATTGTCTATGCATACATCCTTCTCACTCATGTGTGAATGTATGCGTGAGTCCCTCTATTCTATTCTACCTCTCTGACAAAAATGCATACAAGATGCGTGAATATAAAAAAAATCTGTAATTTTAATTTATCTTTCGAAAGTGAGGTAATTTATGCACAATCAGCCAAGCACGGAATTTGCGGGTAGACTAAGAATTAGACTTAAACATAATTAATTTACTTTCAAAACAAAGTTTTACCCGACTTCAATTCAGTAGGTCGCCAAGCCACATGAACATTTCCACATTTTTTTTCTAATTTACCACATGAACTGATTTCCGAGAACAAATGCGTTGATTTTTAGATCAATAAACCAAATCGCTGTATATGGGTCGATAATACTTGAGGACTTCCGTCGATTCCTCAAGGATCTCAGAATTACCTTTGGCACTTCATTGTTTGCTATTTCAACGGAATCATATCAGAATCTGTGGCGTACTTATATAATTTGAAGTACATCATTGAGGAGTTCCACAAGCCATATGTGGTCTTCATCATCACTTCCACTTCACCAAATTTATGATTTCCGGGTGTAAATACACGAATTATAATAGAAAATACCGAAATTACTACACGCGTGCCTAATATATTTGAGGAGTTCCCTCAATTACTTATAGTTCCCATAATCCAACTGGGGCTTTGGAAACTATAGGACCAATCTGAAAACATATACTTTCAATTAAAAAAAGAATTGTACGAACCGGTTCATAAATAACGGACTTCTGAGGTTACAAACATTAAAAAAAAAACATCCGAATAGGGAACATTACTGCAATGTTCTGCCGCCAGAGGCAGCACTAACAATAATAGTAAACCAGTATAGAAATTTAGGGATTCACACACACATGCAAAATTGATTGTCAAATGAGTGACAAGGATGCTTGCATAGACAATACCGCAAGTGCGAACGAGATACAATGTCAACGCTGCTAGTGTCGCCACCTACGAAGAGTTTTGCGTAATGTTCCCTATTGAGAACCTCCTCCTTTTTTTCAAGTCGGTTAAAAAAAAAGTCTGAGCTAGAATTAGAATGAGATAACGTCAATGTCTCCTACATTGACGTTATCTCATTTACAGTTAAAGGCTATAGCCGTGTTTCTATACAAAATTTGCCTTTCTGTCAAATGTTCTAGTAATTTATTTTTTAGATACTCCTTGTAGGCAAAGGTCTGTTCCCCAAAGAAGAGCCATGTACACTTGTCAGTTTTCGTAATATGGCAGTTTGTTATGTTTTAATTTTTTTTCTTGAACTCGGTCTTTACTACATAATATCCTATACTATACTATACTACATAATATCCTATCACTACAAATAAAAACCCATCACTACAAAAAATATTGCCTGAAACTTTAGTACAAATATATGTCAAAATAATGGAAACTAGATTTTTTTTTTGATGTTCTGGTGTAGCGGCACCTACAGTTTTTATTTCATAAATTGCCCATCTTCTCATCATCTCATGAATTCTCTCACTTCTAATCTAAATGAAGTTATTTCCGTCTCCATACAATTTGATGGTCGTCTAACTAAACGACTACTTGCACTTTGGGATTCCCATACTAACTGTATGGAAAAAGTTTTCTTTGATTTCTGGGCGTTCTAGTAGTCAAACCTTAGTCAGTCCTAAATAGTACTTTGATCCTTAATAGGAATGGGATCGAATGGCATTAAGAAAAAGATCGTCAAAATTGATGATTTTCTCGCTGACTGTACTTTTTTTCAAAAATATGTGATTGTAGATTGTCATCACATAAAAAGTTAGGAATGAAATCCTAATGCCATTTTTGCGTGGCGGCAGAAGCTGCACACCACTGAAATGCGTATGCTGAGATGGGCAGGTGGAGTGACACTTAAGCATAGAATACGTAACGAACACATAAGAGGAAGCTTTAAGGTTGCACCCATAAGTGACAAAATATTTTAATCAAGGCTCAGATGGTACGGTCACGTGATGAGAAAACCCGACAATTATGTTGTGAAGAAATGCCTTTCTATGGCTACCAAAAAAAGGGGAAGGGGTAGACCTCAAATGACCTGGTTGACGAATGTCCACAGAGACATGAATAGCCTCGGGCTTAAAGAAGAGGATACCATCCAGCGGACTACATGGCGCCACATGCTAAAGAAAGCCGGACAGGCGAGGACAAAGAAGAAGAAGAAGAGGCAAGGGATCTAGTAGCTGCCCTTACTCATACTCATACTCATACTCATTTATTCATAAAATATAAAAATTTACATGTCAAAAATAGAATTATAATATGTCAAATGAATTTGATTATTCAACTAGTATAACATAACAATATTTAGGTATGAGTAACAAAATGTCAAAATTAGAATTATAATATGTCACATGAATTTGATTATTCAATTAATATAACATAACAATATTTAGGTATGAATAACAAAATGTCAACATTATACAATTATTAAAATTATTATTATTACCAATATTTTATATATACTCCTTAAAATTATAAAAAGCTTTATCAGTCAGCCATTTTTTTAGCTTATTAAGAAATGTCGCATCATTTTCAATATCTTTCAATTCGGAGGGTAATTTATTGTAGATACCCGGCCCTACTACAGACATTATTTTTGTTACTGCCCCGTTTTAACTTTCCACCATGTATACCTACTAATACATATTTAAAACATACCATCATTGTGAGGATGGATTCCAATCGATGTCTCGTTTACGCAGGTGCTTAAGCCGGGTCCGCCTGAAAGCAAACAATACTAATATTATTATTTATCATGTTATTCACCAGTACACTAGCATATGTGTATACTTTTGCAAAGTACTTAAGGCGACGTGAGCTCGAAAAACTGATTTTCAAAAAATCGTAGCTCTTGTTTGGATTATAATACGGCTGCCCTAAATTTAATAAGCAATCTTGAGGCCTTTCGAAAGGGCAATCAGCTATTCGAATCCCGAGTTTTTGACTTTCGCTCGATAGAAAAAAATCACGAACATCATCACTGGCCAAATAAAGTGATGATCTTTGCCCAGTGTCGCAAATAAGTATGTAATATTAATTATTTATGTAGCTTTATTATTATTATAATTATTCCCTAATCGTAAATTTGTCAATTATTCTTCTTAATGTTAAAATATGGGTTTTTGCCCGAATTAAATCAATTTATTTTTTTTATTTTTTTTATAGGTCTAAAATACACTTCAAAAATTCATAACAAATTATGCACAACAGCTAAACATATTAAAATTAGTTTTAAAAATCGGCAATGTCATGTTTGAAGGAAATCAGCTATTACTTTTTTATTTATTAAAACGCACAAAAAATTAAAATTAAAAAAATATATATTACGCTTCCAAACACGCACTTCCATCTCGCTTACGCTTATGCTCAGTGAGAGGGAGAGAAGACCACGAACCTACGTCCCCTTAAAGCTTCTTTTACCGATCTTCTGGAGGTCCAACGCATTGACATTAATTTATCACTTTTATCAAACATTAGGACGTAACTGTATTGAATGTATTTTGATATTATTAGTCATAGTCATAACTACACAAGAAGAGCTGTTCTTCATATACAGGACTTCAGGAAGCAAGGAATGTATGTATGTAAGTAAGCAATTTATTGAACACAATACTCGTAAATAACAGGGAACCATTAGCCAGGCGGTGATCCCATAGCGACCAACATAGCAATTTTTTTTTCTAGACGAGTCGATGTTATGTAAGGAACATACAATGACATTATGTGTATTATATATATGGATGTACAAAAAAAATATCGGAAATAAATATATCTATTCTATTCTATTCTAATATTGTATTGTCTATAAAATAGGTTATTTCAGAGTTCAAAGTGAGTGTATCGGACCTTCGGTTTGCTGATGATATAGTAGTCTTGTCTGAGACCATGGAGGACTTGAGTACTATGCTCGATGACCTCAGTAAAGCTTCCGAGCGAGTTGGTCTAAGGATGAACATATGGATAAGACGAAGATAATGTCAAACGTCCATGTAGTACCAACTCCCATTTCAATCGGACACTTTACGCTCGAAGTTGTAGACGATTATGTATACCTAGGACAGACTGTCCAGTTAGGTAGGTCCAACTTCGAGAAAGAGGTCAATCGTCGAATCCGACTCGGCTGGGCAGCATTCGGGAAGCTACGGCACATCTTTTCGTCCAATATTCCGCAGTGTCTCAAGACGAGAGTCTTTGACCAGTGTGTGTTGCCAGTGATGACATATGGCACGGAAACGTGGTCGCTTACTATGGGCCTCATAAGAAGGCTTAAAGTCACTCAAAGGGCAATGGAGAGGGCTATGCTGGGAGTTTCTCTGCGCGATCGCATCAGAAATGAGGCTATCCGCAGCAGAACCAAAGTAACCGATATAGCCCTCCGAATCGCTAAACTTAAGTGGCAGTGGGCGGGGCACATTGCAAGTAGAACCAATGGCCGTTGGGGTGGAAAGGTTCTCGAGTGGCGACCACGTACCGGAAGGCGCGGCGTGGGTAGGCCACCCACAAGGTGGACTGATGACCTGGTAAAGGTCGCGGGAGTCCGCTGGATGCGGGTGGCGCAGGACCGGCCATTGTGGCACTCTTTGGGGGAGGCCTATGTCCAGCAGTGGCTGATATGATGATGATGATGATGATGAGTGTATCGGAACTTTTTTATGACGTTTCAGTTATCAAATTTAAACTGAGGGATTTGGTGCGTTTTATTCAGTTTCTTGAGTTTGTAAATGGAATTATGTGATGAATTATTACAGATTTTGTTTCTTTATTCATTCACTAGTTCGTAGTTCAAACTAAGAGTTCATTCGCTAGCTCGTGTTTCAATTCCAGACTCGCGATTGAAATACAACTTTGCACCGTTGTATAACAAATAACTATGTATTATTGAAAAGGTATCCTTTCCAGTCATTAAGTGAGGATCTGATGATGGAATCCTGGAGCAAACTTTTCAAATTAGGCAAAGTACTGAATTGTAGTCGGTTAAACCTTTGTTTTTAAAGTAAATTGTATAATGTTAAAGTCGGTGAATTGATTTGTATTACTTTTAAAATAGCGAATAATGGAAATATATGACCTGCTTGCTCGTCATCTGTTTTTTCTTGAAGTTTCAGTGTGATGTTCCGTGACGTCGCTGCCTCGCCGTAGCGCACCACCGAGCGACGGCCGCTGGCATGTACTACCACAAGATGGCCGTCCTGAGCGCAAAACAACGTCTTCGAATCGTAGGACCTGTTCAGCCGCAACGACAGTCTACTCTCGTTGGTTGTCTGGTTGTACTGTTGGCCGCTGGCATCAGGCACTTCTAACTCTGAAGTGTTTTGGTCTGAAAATATGGAAAGATGACCGAGTTTTACACAAATGATTGGCTACAAGATCCACTGAGAAGCACTTGACGTGATCGCTCTCAGCAGACACGCTATTCATGGGGCGCGGAGTCCGCTTAACTTAATCTCCACTTATAATAAATCTCTAAATTAAAAAAAGAATCAGCCAGTTTGAAACTAAGCTTTCTGTGGTACGAATGTTCTCAGCATCCCATGGACGGAAAAATATGAAACATTTTATATAGGTACATTATTATTCCAGCTGCAACTTAGGATAGTTTTTATCCGACTGCGACAATTAATTTATTTTCCGTAATATACGACTTCATTTAAGTTTCCATTTATTATTCTTAAAGTTTATCGCCGCCACATCTGTCAGCTAAAAGAAACGTCAAAATCACAGACTAATCTATACATATAATAAAGCTGAAGAGGATCGAAAGTCTGTACATGGAAGATATTCGAAAAAAAATTGGCTAGGGATACTTAGAATCGATAACAGAACACGTTCGAACAGTTTTTAGAATTTTTGTCTGTTTGTCTGTTTATCTGTTTGTCTGTTTATCTGTTTATCTGTTTGTCTGTTTATGTGACCGCGCATCACGTGAAAACGGCTGAACCGATTAAAATGAAATTTGGTATAGAGATAGTTTGAGTCTTAGGGAAGGACTTAGGGTAGTTTTTATCCTGGAAATCAACCCCTAAGGGGATGAAATGGGGGGTGGAAATTTGTATGGAGCTACTTAAACCGCTGCACCGATTTGGATGAAATTTGGTATATTATTAGTTTGAGTCCTGGAAAAAGGTTAAAGGATAGGATTCATCCCGAAAATCTTCCCTTTAGGGGGTAAAATGGGGGGGTGAAAAATTGGATGTAACCCATTTTGATGAAATTTGGTTAAGAGGTAGTTTAAGTTTTGGAGAAGGACATTGGATAGTTTTTATTCCGGAAATCTTTCCCTGAGGGGGTGAAATTGGGGGTGAAATTTTGGATGGACTCCATTTAGATCAAATTTGGTATAGATATAGTTTGAGTCCCGGAGAATGACAATGGACAGTTTGAATCCCGAAAATCATCCCCCAAGGGTATGAAATAGGAATGTAAATGTGGATAAATCCCATTTAGTTAAAATTTGGTATAGAGATAAAAGGAGTCCCAGGGAAGGACAATGCATAGTTTTTATCCTAAATCATCTCCTGAGGGGGTGAAATGAGGGGTGAAAATTTGGATAGAACCGATTTAGATGAAATTTGGTATGGAGATAGTTCAGAGTCCTGGGGAAGGACTTATTATATAATTTTTAGTCCAGAAATCATCTCTTAAGGGGGTGAAATGGGGTATGAAAATTTGGATGGAACCCATTTACGGTATAGCGAGTTGGAGTCTTAGGGAAGGACATAGGATAGTTTACTCCTGAAAATCATCCCATAAGGGGGTGTAATTGGGGGTGAAAATTTGGTTGTGACCCATTTTGATGAAATTTGGTATAAAGATAGTTTGAGTCCCGGAGTATGACAACGGATTGTTTTAATCCCGAAAGTCATCCCCTCAGGGATAAAAAAGGGGGTGAAAATTTGGATAAAACCCATTTAGATGAAATTTGGTAAATAGATAAAAGGAGTCCTAGGGAAGGACAATGCATAGTTTTTATCCCGAAAAAATATTTCCTGAAATGAAGCTTGAAGATTTGAATAGAACCCATTTAGATGAAATTTGGTATAGATAGAGGTAGGGTCCTAGGAAAGAACATAGAATATTTTTTATTCCGGAACACATAAAAGGAGGAAATCATCCCCTAAGGGGGTGAGAAATGGTGGATGAACATTTGGACTGAACCCACTTACGGTATAACGATAGTTAAGGAAGGACATAGGATAGTTTTTATCCCGAAAATCATCCTCTAAGGGGGTGTAATTGGGGGTGGAAATTTGTTTGTGACACACTTTGATAAAATTTGGTTGAAAGATAGTTTGAGTCCTGGAAAAGGACATATAATAATTTGTATTCCAGAAATCATCCCCTAAGGGGGTGAAATGGGGGTGAAAATTTGGATGTAGCCCATTTAGATGAAATTCGGTATAGAGATAGTTTGAGTCCTGGAGTATATTTATATACGGTTAGTTTGTATACGGATAGTTTTTATCCCGAAAATCATCCTCTAAGGAGGTGAAATAGGGGGTGAAAATTTGGATTGAACCCATTTACGGTATAGCGGTAATGGGGAGTCCTGGGGAATATGAACATTACATAAGTAAATATATGTATGTGACGTTCCAAGGGTAAAAGTACCTTATGGCGGCCTTAGTTTTGAAGATGTTTTTTAAAACGGGGAAAAAAGACGTTTTGTTATGGCTATTTTAAAAACTATTAGTTGTGACATTTTTTTAAAGTATTTTTTTATTTTTAATATAAAATGTTTAAATTACAAGTCAGTTAATTTAATCCTACGGTTTAGTAGAAAAGGTCCTTACGGCCGTGTGATATGAAAATATGCAAAATAATACTGAAAAAAGCCTACATGCATCTATACCCTTTCCTTCATACAATCCATACAAATATTACAAATGCGAAAGTAACTCTGTCTGTCTGTTACCTTTTCATGCTTAAACCGCTGAACCGATTGAGATGAAATTTGTTATATAAATACTTTGAATTCCGGAGCCTTCCCAAAGAGTCCTTACTAAAGATAGTTTTTATCTGGAAATTCATCACCTAAGGGGGTGAAAAGGGGGGAGAAAGTTACGATATAAACGAGTTCCGCGCGGACGAAGTCGCGGGCAAAAGCTAGTAAGAAATACTACGGACAAAATGGCGGAATTTCTTTGCCTTTCTTTCGCCTATTAATAATTTTAATCCCGTCTACGATATACCTTGACGAGACACATAGGTACCAAAAGCAAATATAAAATTAATCGATTTTGATATGCGAACTTATATGCGCAAATGTCGAATTAAGGCGTAATTTGTACAAATGTAACAACAAATTCGAACAATATAAACTTGGTTTTTGAATGGCACGCGCGCGCGCTCTTTGCGTATTCAGCCAAACCACGAAAACCCGAAACTCGAAGTTCGTATATCTGCATTCCTGTCATTTGTTAGTGCGATAGAGATAGAGATACCCGAATATTTTCGAATTCCGAAGTTCGTGGTTTAAAAGAAAATACGGATGTCGGATAGATCTGAATTAATATTTTATGTGTGAATATGGTTAAACTTATTTGGAAATACTATTGTTGTTATTGTTTTAGTATGTTTGACTAGCTTTAAGTTTAATATTGTACGTCCGAAATGGGCAAGCTGTTGGACTTTATTTTACCCAAAACAACTAAATGTACACAGTTCTGACAATAAAGAAATCTTATTTTATCTTATCTTATCGAAAATAGGGATGTAGACACTAAACAAAATAATCATAATGTTGTATTATCTCGAAAAAAAAACAACGCAAGAGGCTATACTCGTATAGGTAATCACTAAGTTATAAGTGTAAAAAGTTTTAAGAGGGGGTTTGTTGCGTCTCTTTTCCGCAAAACGCACCTTTATAATGAAACGATTGTTTTTTACTATGACGCTCGAGGATCGTGACGTCACGGTCCCTGATCGTTTTCTCACTCTAACAAGCGACATTAAAACGGTTGTAACTTCGTAATTTTTTGAGATATTTGAATGAGTTTTTCGTTTCTTCTTTTTTTTGAAGTGAGTCTACAGCTACAACTCTACGAGTATTTGGAAGACAAGCGGAAAGAACCCATACTATCCATACTAATAAATATAATCCATACTTCCATATTAATATTATGAATGCGAAAGTGTGTCTGTCTGTCTGTTACCTCTTCACGCCTAAACCGCTGAACCGATTTAGATGAAATTTGGTATACAGATAGTTTGAGCCCCGGGGAAGGATAAAGGGTAGTTTTTATATCTGAGGGGCTGAAATTGGGGGTGGAAATTTGTATGGAGCTACTTAAACAGCTGCCCCGATTTTGATGAAATTTGGTATATAAATAGTTTGAGTCCCGGGGAAGGACATATAATAGGTTTTATCCCGGAAATCATCCCCTAAGGGGGTGAAAAGGGGGGGGGGAATTTGGATGTAATCTATTTTGATGAAATTTGGTGTAGATATAGGTTAAGTCCTGGGAAAGGACATGGGAGAGTTTTTACCCCAGAAATCATCCCCTAAGGGGGTGAAATTAGGGGTAAAAATTCGGATGGAACCCATTTTAATACAATTTGGTAAAGAGATAGCTTCAGTCCTGGGAAAGGACATAGGATAGTTTTAATTCCGGAAATCACTCCCTAAGGGGGTAAAATGGGGTGAAAATTTGGATGAATCCCGTTTAGATGAAATTTGGTATAAAGGTCGTTTGAGTCCCGAAGAATGACATTAGATAGTTTTTATCCCGAAAATCATTCCCTAAGGGTATGAAATAGGGGGTGAAAGTTTGGATAAAATCCATGTACCTAGATGAAATTTGGTATAGAGATAATTTGAGACCCTTCGAAGGATATAGAATAGTTTTTGCCTCGGAAATCATCCCTTAAGATGGTAAGTAGAAGTTTGTTTGCATTATATTTTCTAAGTATAAGTTCTACGCGGACGAAGTCGCGGGCAACAGCTAGTTCACTATAATTAACTTAAGCGGACACCGCGTTGCATCAGTCACGCTTGTGGCGCATGTGCCGCATTGAACAGGTTTTCACAGAGCGCAGTTCTAAGAAGCTCTTAAGGCGGTTCAAACGCCCCAGGAATAGCGTGTCTGCTGAGAGCGATGACGTCAGGTGTTTCTTAGTGGAGTTTCTTGTAGCCAATAATTTGTGTGTAATACTCGTGTCTTTGTTGGTGCGTGACATTTGTGCGGCGTTGTTTTACTGCTTTAATAAGGTTGTTGGGGTTGTCTACATCGCCTCGTATGGCTCAAAAGCTCGAAGCAGGTCGACACTTTTCCACGCCGATTGAAAGCAACAAACTTCTAACCTCGCATGTACCAAGTAAGGCTCTGATCATCGATAAGTGCTGGCCCTTTACAGATAAGGTTGAGCGGCCTGTCACGACTGAACTCAGCTGCTTCAGTATCTGGCTCCACGCTGATGTTCGGAACTGCAACGAAAAACACCTCAATGTTCTGTTGCTAATATTCACTGTCCTACGAAGTATACTTATATAAAACACAATATTGGGTAATGTAAATAGTTGGGTGGTGGTTGGGTAGGGTAATCAGCTAGGCATATTCGAATATAAAAATTCCTCATGGTATTTTTTTACTTGCTTCCAGCCCAACCCCAATTTTGCTTAGTTTTTATATTTTCTACTTACCCAGCCATCGAACTTTCATGTAATTATAATCACCATCACGTAATATTATCCCGTTGCTCTTTTTCTCGTGAGAGGGATAGTCGGGTTTGTGTTTAACGCAATATATTGTAGATCCCTTGTCATACACTGAAACTGTTTTATTTAGGGTCATATTGATCTGGCCTTCCTCTTCTTTCAGGTACTGAACTATTTTTAGTAACACATGTTTAGGTCCTGTAAAAGTCAGTCAAGGAAGTTTAGACAAATTAACGCTTTGGTAGAGAATTAGGATGTTCTGAGAGTTTTGTGAGACCCAGATGAATACACTGTTTTTTAAAGTAATAAATACAAAGTACGAGTATCTATTGAGAGAGAAAACAATATCGAATTTTGATTTTGATACGTATATATTAAAGGTATTAGAAAGAAAGAAAGAAATCATTTATTCACGACAAAAAGAAACATTAAACAAACTGTAGATACCTACATACGAACATACATACACATTTGCCACGAAATGGTCACAACTCAGCGTAAATGCTGGCGGCGCCAGCGCTGGTCTTCCGTTGTGACCATTTGGTGAAACACGGAACAATGACGCCACGATCGCACACAAGGAAGATCGTGTTCTCGAAAATGGTTTCTATTAAGATGAAATTTGGAATGGATATCTCCATATCCATGCATGCATCCATTGTTGCGGGGGCGAAAATTCGGTCTAGCTCTTTGAGTATTAAGCCCACTGGAGATGTCATAACGTCAACTCTTCGAACAAATTTTTTCGCCACTTTTAGCGGGGGGTGAGGTAAACACGTACAGCACACCACCAAAATATGAATACATCAACAGACACAAACTTAGCTGTAGAGTTAAACGCACACTACAAAAAAAATAACACATCAAAAATTACACGCACACAGACAGAGTTTTCACGTGACCGTGCAGCATACATACGAACAAGTTAGTGATGGGACACAACGGACAGATCTGAAGAATGAGTCAAATCAGTTTGATGAATGAACTGAATTATCTAATACTATTTATTATAAAATTGTAAAAGTGAAAATTCTGTACATTGAAGATACTACCCAAAAAATGTTTATGTACCTATATGTATGTCATTATTTAAAAACCATTTAGTGGAATGCTCTTTTTTTGTAAAAAGTTTTTCGTTTACAGTAAATACGTGTACCTAGACATTATTGATAATATTCCACTCACGACTGTGAATTATTTTTAGCGTTTTGTTAATATTTGTCTTTAAAAAAATGTGAACGACCACCACGAATGACGTTGACATTATTCACCAACCAATCACAAATAACAACAAATAATCATAAAATCATTGCCTATGTAAGAAATTAGTTCCAGTGAAATTCCGCAATATGGCGCATCCTCATTTACATTTGTTAGAAATTGGGATATATTCGAAAATAAGTGTAAAAATGGGGCAATATTTAATTTGTTATCATTAATTTGATTTTATGGAAAAAAGCCGGGTTTAAAAATTAAATGTATACCTACTAGTCGCAGATTTAGGAAAAACAAAGAAAAAAAGAAATTCACCAAACAAGGACATAGTCGCAAAGAAGGTATTGCACCTTCAATCAATGTCTTTCTGTTAGTATCATTTTTGTCGCTTTCCGGAGTAAAGTGCTCCGAACAGATAACACTTGTACGTGTAGGTTTCCAAGAATAATTTTCGTTATTACAAAATTTCGTCCATTTCTCCTTTATATAGGGATCTTTTGGAAATCTAAAAGGACATATAATTATAACATAAAGTAAGTAGTTATATATGTCCTTTAACATAAAGTATTTAAATAATAGTATATGAATAACACATACATTCATGGTCCCGCACTAAATGTATTTTCCATTTACCTAGATATTTTTTTGCCAACAATTCTTTTCGCTTTAAGACTAAATTTCAACAACGTTATGTCCAGAGAAATGTAATTTTTCTAATTCACCTTACAAAATTCAAATGTAACATACATATCTTTAATTCAATATCTAATAAAAAAACTGACTATTAAACAAACTGCAGAGATTGAATGAATGAATGATTAATTCAAATGTTGAGTCGCTTTTCTTACTTTTATCGCATCCCTAAAGACAGATTCGACCCCTCACCACGACACCATGTTTACATTTTCTGTCGTTTACGTATCGCAAACGGTATTTTCTTTAAATGGAGATTGCACTTCAATACACATTTAATAGTTAGTAAAAATACTTACCTATGATAGGAAACGCGAACTTGTTGCGAATTTGAGCTGTCAGATCGCCTTTTACATGATAATACTGCACAATGCACCATTTTTCGAGAGAAACGTCACGCGACACGGATCGATACAAAATGGCGATGAAGCGACTTGAAGTAGTTTTATATAACGTGGTTGACCAGTTGACCAATTTACTTTGCCGGAGGGGGTCGCCTGTGTATGACATCTCCAGTGGGCTTAATACTCAAAGGTCTAGCTCGAATTCGGTTGAGCTTGGGTCATATCTGGGAAAATTTGATTTTTTCCGTATTTTCATCCGAGCTGAGCTCGGCCGCCCAGGTATAATATATTTAAAAGCACAAGTAATTGCAATAACTTTTAGGGTTAAAATATATATCAACTGTAATTTTTCATAGGTGCGGTGGGATTACTACTTTACCTTTAGGCTGGTTCTGGTACAAAGACAGAAGGTCAAACTTTTGGCCCACCGCAAAGCAATTGATGGTAACCCGAGGGTCGTAATCGCAGTCAATAAATAGTTTAGGCATATCTGAAAAAGTCAAGCAAATTTTTTTTGAGATTTGAAACTTTTGAAAGCATATTTCTGAAGTTTAGTTTAGTCTGAGAAAAAATAAATGTACTCAGGCGTGGCGTGGGTAGGCCCCCGACAAGGTGGACTGATGACCTGGTAAAGGTCGCGGGAGTCCGCTAGATGCGGGTGGCGCAGGACTGGCCATTGTGGCACTCTTTGGGGGAGACCTATGTCCAGCAGTGGACGTCTTTCGGCTGATATGATGATGATGATGAGGTACTCATACCTCGTACTTCCAATTATACCAATTGGTGTAAGTACTAAAAAGCTGTAATGTCATCTCAGTATATTTTACGTTACTTTGGTAGAACACTTTAATTTCGTTTCATATGATCTGTAAGGATTGTAGTGATATGGCAGTTGTTAAACAGGTTTTCACTTCTATTTTAAGCTTCAAGTTGTCGTCATGCACGAGGTCCCTTGAACCCAATGTTACCTAGTAGGCCTAAACTGGCCACGATGAGATCCTTTGACCAATGAATCTTTTGGTGAGTAAGGGCCTATGCAGACTGCGTTTTTTTAAGGTGCGTGAAAAAAAACCGTACCGGAACGCGCGGCGTCCGTAGGTGGACTGATGACCTGGTAAAGGTCGCGGGAGTCCGCTGGATGCGGGTGGCACAGGACCGGTCACTTTGGCACTCTTTGAGGGAGGCATATGTTCATCAGTGGACGTCTTTCGGCTGATATGATGATGATGATGACAAGTGTACTTGAAGTAAATTGTTGTTTACCTCCATGGTCCGGGCGCCGCTGTGTCGAACCAGATGGGTTCAAATTTTTGCAATAATTTCCCACATCTAAAGTCAGTTCGCATTTTCCTCCCGGTGCCGTACAAGCACTAGCTATAGAATGAAAATAAGATTATTTGAAAAAACAAAATACAATCACTGTCTGTAGGTACTCTGTAGAATATAAAATAAGATTCACAGAAAAATCGAAATACAATAACTTTGTCACATAAAAAAAAGATTCACTGATTTTTTTTATACAATCACTCTCAATAGAATAAAAATTAAAATTTTGTGAAAAATCTAAACACTATCCCTGTCGATAGAATAAAAATAAGTTAGAGACAAGTGCGTAGTTATTGCCTGACATATTATATTATAACTGCATTTTTCTTACTGCGTGGCTAGCATAACTGACACCGCGACGCAGGACGAGAAAATCTACCCCTCTCTTGTACTTTGTACAAGAACGATAAATAAAGAGGGACTCATACAGGAAGTGTATGAGTGACAAAGAGGTAAGCATAGATAATATCACAAGTGAAACAAGATACAATGCCGTATGCCACTATCGTATACAATGTCTTCACATATACAAATTTACTCTTTTTTGTTTGTGTCCAGCTTTGTTTGCCACCAGAAATATTAAAACTAAATAGGGAACATTACGCAAAACTCTTCGTAGGTGGCGACACTAGCAGCGTTGACATTGTATCTCGTTCGCACTTGCGGTATTGTCTATGCAAGCATCCTTGTCACTCATTTGACAATCAATTTTGCATGTGTGTGTGAATCCCTATATTTCTATACTGGTTTACTATTAGTGTTAGTGCTGCCTCTGGCGGCAGAACATTGCAGTAATGTTCCCTATTGAAACTGACGTGCTGTAGGTATATTTTTCAAAGCAAAGACTCGTAGTTGCAGTATCCAAGAGGCAACCGGATGGCTCGCGGTATTTGAGCTCCCGAAGAGTTGTGGAATCACCCGCCGCGCCGCAACCCAAATTGAGCCGAGGCAGGCAGAAATAGCAAAAATTTACCTATGAAAAAATAAATATTTGTTGCGAGGCAGCCGATTGAAACAGTGGTTGTCAGAAAGTGTTTGCACAGGTTGCCTCTTGGACACTGCAACTACGTGCCATTACTTTAACTATGTAATACGACGAAAGTACTTACATAGATCATGAGATGTCAAGGATGGATTAGTCTTCTTATACATCTAAAATTTGTCAGGTTTATTTACCTCCCCCTCGGAAATTCACCAGGACAGGCCAGGACCAGGACTGGGACTACTCATCAAGATAATTGTAAATGCTCAAATTCGATAGGTTTGCTACACACAATGGTCTTTATTGATGACCCGGTTTCCGAATAGTTAAGACGTTGGTCTGGCAAGCCAGAGGTTCCAAAACCCAACCTCACGCTAGGCAGTTCCCGAAATGGTCCCGGGGCGCTCTCCCTGGCCAGATCCGCATACAACGGGCCAGTCGCGAGGGTCAAAGTAGTCGCGTCAAGCGAACCTCTGGCCTCCTTAAAAGCGACATGGCTGTACAATCGTTTTGTTAGTGTTAGGGTTCGTCTGTAGCTGTTTTAACTTCAATGTTTTTAAATCTTGTTCATAAAATAATAGCAAATTGTCCATGTTAAAATGGCGCGGAAATACTGTTCGATGATTGGTCCACGTTTTTAAGTTGTTGACCGGTCGGGGAGGATTTGAAATTAGAGGGGATTTTAACGGCTAGGAGTTTCGGGACGAGGCCAAGGGACCGACTTTTGACTTTCGAGCGCTCGACTCTTTCACTCGAAAATTGACAAAACTGATCAAATGCTATTTTGAAATAGGCATAGAAAATTTAAAAACGAGTGGTATCGACCACTCGTATTCAATTCTATCGGTAAAAAGTAAGTGCCTGCAATTTTGAGACTGTAATCGTATTTACTGTTGCTGTACTTTATAAAATAAGTTAGTGAGAATAAAAGTTATAAAAGTGTTGCTCCTGAGTTTTAACTATTTCTCCCGAGTTTAGAATTATCGCAGTAGACAGTGGGAGTGAGTAAGCCTATATTAGTGAGTAGTATGTCAGCGCATTAAGCGGTAATTACCTTCGTCGTTCAACGCATGCTGCATGCGGCGACCGCAACAGTGTAAAGAACACGTTAGTCGGCCGTATTCGGCGATCGACAGCCAAGTAATAGCACTAATAGCCGTAGTAGGCGGACAGACTAATGTGAAGACGACATTTGTTGGCCTAAGTAGTTTATTTAAAATGAATTCGGCGGCCGCATTAGGTGAACCACGCAGTGTATATAATTGCCGCTTTAAAGTGTCGGTACATATTTAGGGGAGGATTAAATCGATACATATTTTTGCACTAGACTGTACAAATACTTTGTAAAAATTGCATTAAAGTAGTTGTTAGCATATATAACACCATACATTTATTCACTTACATGTTGGTTCTTCGGTATATTTTAAGATGATCACATCATAAAACTTGTCTTTGCTGAATTCGCATCCAAATTTTTTTTTTTCGTGTAAACAAAATGCTATATGACAATTGTCCCAATCTATATTAACATTTTGGTAAAGTATAATATTTTGATTTGGCATGCATTTACTACCTACTTTCAGGATCGCTTTGATTCTGTGATGCCCATCTGAAAATCCGGTATAAAATTAATCCTGTACTTAACTTGTGAAATATTTTTTGAAATCGAAAGAGTAAGTGGCTAGTAGTTCCGGAGATTACCCCAATACGTACAAACTTACATTGTCACAGACTTTTTCTCTAAATAATAATTATATAGGTAATCTCGCATCTACCTGTGGCTGTCTGTCTATCACGGGTAATTTTATCATACAAAACAAGAATAAATAAAAACTACAAAGGCGAGCCGAAAACACTTTAAAATCTTCGGGTTTCAGGGAAGCATTCGTTCTATCGGTAAAATGTAATCGGCGAATCCGACTCGGCTGGGCAGCGTTCGGGAAGCTACGTGCCACATCTTTTCTTCCAATATTCTGCAGTGTCTCAAGACGAGAGTCTTTGACCACTGAAACGTGGTCGCTTACAATGGGCCTCATAAGAAGGCTCAAAGTCACCCAAAGGGCAATGGAGGGGGCTATGTTGGGAGTATCTCTGCGCGATCGCATCAGAAATGAGGCTATCCGCAGCAGAACCAAGGTAACCGATATAGCCCTCCGAAGCGCTAAACTTAAGTGGCAGTGGCCGGGCACATTGCACGTAGAACCGATGGCCGTTGGAGCGGAAAGGTTTTCGAGTGGCGACCACGTACCGGAAGGCGCGGCGTGGGTAGGCCCCCCACAAGGTGGACTGATGACCTGGTAAAGGTCGCGGGAGTGTGCTGGATGCGGGTGGCACAGGACCGGTCATTTTGGCACTCTTTGGGGGAGGCCTATGTCCAGCAGTGGACGTATTTCGGCTGATATGATGATGAGGTACTTTAACTAATTACTTTCTAATATCATTTATTACGATTTTTTTTAATAAGGTAAAATATCGAACGAGGGAGCGAAGCGAGTGAAGTTCTATGCTACAGCTTGGGCCGAAAATCGTTCGTATGTCCGTCCGGTGTCTCGTGTCTGTCACTGTCACTCTGTCCGCCTGTTCGTCTCGATTCTTGTAAACTTTTGTAAGCAGATTCGTAAATTATATAAGTAGTTTCTTTGGTCGAGACACAATTAAGAAATTAAAAAGAAAAACTGGTTTGCGATTACTACAGCTCACAGAGCCACTAGTTCATATAAGGTTTGATAAATATAAAATTACTTATAATTATAACAAAGGAGGCCATTAAAAGTGTGCTACTTTTCAAGAGATAATTCAGGCATTAGTAAAAAAAATATACCAAAAGTCAGTAAATGTAGGTAATGAGGACTAGGTATGTACGTATTTATGACAGATGGCATGTTTTTTTCACAAACTATGCTCTATCTGATTATTACCTTTCTCAGAATAAGCGAGTACCCTATAGTCCAGACCTTCACACGTCGGGATATTTACTGGCTTAAGGTCCACTCTCAACCTGGTTGGAAATCCCATATGATCGCTGATCCGCACCACAAGTGGCTCACAGGTGATGTTGTATTGAGTGACAACCTCCGACGCGACTGCAAACACAAAATAGGTACCTACCAAAACTCGGAGGTACCTAAAACACAGTGCTTTAGTAAACTGGAAATTTTCACATGAAGTTAACTAAGCCTTAAGGAAATGGCCAATAGATTTTGAAATAAAAATATGGTCCAAAATTATCAAGGACCACATCATCGGGTGACAAGCAAAAGTCGCTACCAAAACTGTCACTGGTCTTCAAAACCTCGTATCTCAGTACGTAGTCGATATCGAGATACGACCTTTGATTTAAGGTGGTTCGATTGCCATACAAAACGTTATTTGACATTCGCAGGCTAACGGCGTGATATTTTAAGAAACTTATGTAACAAACTTTCAAAAATTGGCTTCCCATTTGCGCCAAATTCCCCCTTTCCTAGAATAAACTTATGTAAACTAGATTAATTTGAGAAATTGGTTTGGGACGTGATATTTTGGGAAAACTATTTTTCTCAAATTAATCTAGTTTATACAAGTTTATTCTAGGAAAGGGGGAATTTGGCGCAAATGGGAAGCCATTCGATGAAAGTTTGTTACATAAGTTTCTTATAATATCACGCCGTTAGCCTGCGAATGTCAAATAACGCTTTGTATGGCAATCGAACCACCTTAAGTAGGTATTTGTTACTTAGTGAGTTTTGCTTGTCACCCACCCGACCACATATTAGAAAGTTTGTAAATTTCTCGCCAGTACATTAGGTGAGTAGTATTACAGTCATCATCAAAAGTAGCTACGCAAACGAAGACGTCAAAAGTCTTTATTAAATAAATAAATAAATATTACGGGACAATCTTACATAAATCAACCTAGGCCCACGGTAAGCTCAATTAAATAAGGCTTGTGTTGTGGGTACTAGGCGATTATATATATAATAGATAAATACATATAGATACTTATATACATATATAACATCCATAACTCAGGAACAAATATTCGTGATAAACACACAAATAAATGCCCTTACCGGGATTCGAACCCGGGACCTCCAGCTTCATAGGCAGAGTCACTACCAACTGGGCTACGGAGGCCGTTGTTTTTATTTAAAGAGAATAAGAGCTTTTGACGTATTTGATTGCGCAGTTACTTTTGATGCTGAATGTACATATAGTGAAAACCGTAAAATCTTTCCAGAAGTTTCTAGTTAGCCCCGAACTTTTATAGGAAGGTAAGTTAGAATACAAATTAAGTAAGTAATATAAAGTAAGGTAGAATACAAATTATAACATTGTGTTTTAATTTCCGTTAATTTAATTTATAAAATAACTAACCTAGGACAAGTATGCTCATCACTCTGGACCCCAGTTACGTTAAACAACTAAATAATAAAAATAATGATATTTTACTAATGATTGATTTCATGCAGGACAACGTTATGTAGGTACCTACATATTAAGGAAAATAAAATACACGTCACTGATGTGATCAACTTAATATGTAGACTGTGCAGCAAACACACTTTGAAATAATAATAATATTTATATAATTATAATATTTAGTAAATATTAATAACCATATTCACAAAAATTACTTCAACACTAATCCATTTTTTTTAAGTTTTTATATGTTTACCTAAGAGGTAATCACGTAACGTTCCGAACGCGCGTCGGTACAATTTAACTGTAAGTTTTCCATATAAAAAGTGACATTTAGACCTACCCGACGTTCGTACAATGCGTTACGTGATCGACCTGCTGTTATGGGTATTATATTAACTCTACCTCTACTTACGACTCTAAGAATAGTTAAAAACATTATATTCGTATTATTTTGGCGTAATCTTAGCCAATTTACCATTCATGCCCGTGGTATAAATGTTCAATTGAAACTAAAAGAAAGATCGATGAACACCAGAATCCTGTGTATATGTAGTACATAGTTACATGTGCATTACTTATTAATAAACGATATTAGAACATCAAATATTATGATTAAAGTTAATACAGTAGTATAGCGTACAGTCAAGCAATTTGATTCCTAGGCCATCATAGAACCTTGCCGTTGTAAATGCTATGTCAATACGGGTTACTAGGATTATTGCGTCGCTATGTAGCAGTTAAAATGGCAGGGTTCTACGGTGGCTTAGGAATCAAATTGGTTGACTGTACCTACAGTATACTGTAACTATTATGTATACGTTCACGAACAGTCAGGGGCAATTCAATAAAAGCTACACTAGCCAGCCATGACTCTGTGACTCAACGGTTAAATGCCGCGAAATAGGCACTTCTCTGATACAGAACAGCAGTATCAGTATTGACAGAAGGTCGAGGAAACAGATTCTGGTGGGAGTTTCGACCAGACAATAGTGGGAGGACAGGACCGGCCATCATACTGCGACGTGGAAGGCAGGTGGGGAAATACCATATAACAATTCCCCAATATGCAGATACCTACATTGGAAGGAAAGCGAACACATCAACACAGCTATCATAAGACTGCAAGCAAGCTCTCTCGATTTTTTTCGCACTATCCGTCTCTCTCTTATTAGAAAATTTAGAAAGAGAGGTTACCAAGTCATCATTCCACCTTTTGGGTGATCTACCTACGCTGCGTCTTCCGGTACTTGATCGCTACTCGAGAACCTATGCGCCCCAACGGCCATCGGTTCTGCGTGCAATGTACTGAAGTTTAGCGATTCGGATTTCGGAGGGCTATATTATAATATATTATATTATATATTAAAATGTTAAAAAAAGTTTCAAAAAAATTTTTTTTTTGTACCGGCTGTACTCGAGCTGGTCGGAATCGCCAAAAACGACGGCAAAAGACCAGATGGGATTACACTAATTCCGTGGAAGATGGGACGGGTGATAGTGTGGGACGCGACCTGCGTAGACACACTGGCTCCCTCCCATCTCAGCTGTACCACAAATAAGGCCGGTGCGGCGCCAGAAGCTGCCGAGGCGAAAAAAGGCGCAAATATAGGGGCCTCGATACCAACTACAACTTTGTTGCTTTTGGTGTCGAGACCCTTGTTCCGTGGGGCCCAGCCACACAGGCACTCTACCGTGAATTGGCAAAACGTTTGGTGGACGTCACAGGGGATAGAAGAGCTGGCAGCTTCCTCGCTCAACGCATAAGCATTGCTATTCAGCGAGGAAATGCTCCCAGCGTCCTCGGTACCTTTGCCACATTTGATTATTAGTTTTATTATTTCTACTTGTATTATTTTTTAGGCTAGCTTAATTTTATTTTTATAATGTGTTAAGTTGTTCTTTGAAATGTAAATGTGAATTATATTTATGTTATAGTGATATTAAAAAAAAAATATTGTATTAGCATTTGTAGTTTAGGTGGAAAGAGTATTGAACAAAATGAAGAAGAAAATGGAGCTTGCAGTCAACATAAAACGAAAGAAAACAGCATATTTTGGCCATATTTACAGAAACAAGAAATACGAAATAATAAGAAACATAATAGAAGGGAAAATAGAAGGTAGAAGAGGTGAAGGAAGACCTAGAACAACGTGTTTGGGAAATATCAGGGACTGCCGGACCGGTACTATTGACGCCGCTACTCTCGCCAGGACGGCGAAGAGTAGGGAAGACTAAGAAGGGCACCCTAAGAAGAAGTAGTTTAGGTACATTTTTTTTATCCGATTGTAATGGTTAAACAAAAAACCCTGAATTGAGCTTCACATACCTAAACCAAACATTACATTTGCTTACACAAAACCTTAAAATAATGTCTAAAATAAATATTAATTGAAAAACTCACATGGTATAAGAAGGTACTTAATATTCTGTGACTCTCATATCAATTATGATGATATTTCTAAGGTCATTTTGTAATTAAGTCATTTAAATTTCACGTTAACACAGTTTGCGCACTCGGTGATGAGTAACTCTAGTCAACAGCGTAATAATCAGGGTTCCGTAGTGAAATAGGGGTGTAGACTCAAAATTTAATATCACTCCAAAATAAAGAAGGCAAAAAAATATGCCTAGTGACGAAAATCCCATTCCGATATCTCAAAAAATTACGACGCTACAACCGTTTTAATATTGCTTGTTAGAGAGAGACAACGCTAGGGGATCGTGACGTTTCGTTCCATGTGCGTCATACTAAATGACAATCGTTACATATTAAGGTACGTTTTGCGGAAAAGGGACAGAATATACCCCCTCTTAAAACTTTGAACACTTATAACTTTGTGATTATTATATCCCCTGCTTTATTTTTTCTGCATTTAAAATTATTTTTAATCCATTTTCGAGATTTTTTTTCATTATTGGTTATTTTATTTGGTGTCTACACGCCTTTTATTAGTAATAGGCGTGTAGACACCAAATAAGTCATATAATTAGCGTTCGGAAGAATACTCCCTGCCACACATCACAGCAGACATGGTGGTGTTATTGTGCATGCGGTGTTATTTAAGCTGGATTTAACTCGGCCTATTATTTTTACGCGCTCATGTGTCCAGTGGGTCGATCACGTAACTTTTCTTACGCGCGTCTGTAAGGTTTAAATGTCAATTTTATATGGAAAAATGACAGTTAGATTGTGATTTTACTGTCAGACGCGCGCAGTTACGTGATTGACCTACTGACCCGAAGCCTAACGAAATTATAATGTTGTGATTTTTGTACTTAAAATTCTTATTTGTCTAAGTATGGCAACATTACAATACTTGAAGCATTGATTTTGAACGGTACTTCGCCACAATCACGACTAAGTTATAAATAATAAAAGGGTAGTTGAAAAAAAAGGTGAGGTGATGGTGGGGAAGTGCGGTTGAAAGAAAACGTTGGGGGTTAGATCATTCTTTGTTACCCGTGCGAGGATAAGGTTGTGTGAATTTAGTGGTCAAGACCCAGTAATTATAGCTCTAGTTCAATTGTGTTGTTGGTTAATTTTGTGATTACTCATAGTGGTGACGAAGTACAATAAATATTTATTTGGATCGAGGAATTTTATTACAATTCAGAAGTGGGCGTGAGTTTGCGCGCCATGCCAGACGAAAACAGTAAGTAATTTTTGAATATCCTTTTTATTAGACATGAAAATAGACTATTGATCGCAAGTGTACGCTTACAAAACGAAATAGCGTTGCATTCGTTTAGAGTTTTAGAGCATTTGTCTGATTAACGAATTATAAAACTGCTTGCATGGTGTAACGGTATAATGTGCAGTTTTATGTTGAGCTAACAGCCATGTAGGTGTGCTGTCTAGCATAGGTGCAGCCATGTAGGTGTGCTGCTTATAGGGAGCTAACAGCCATGTAGGTGTGCTGTCTAGCATAGGTGCAGCCATGTAGGTGTGCTGCTTATAGGGAGCTAACAGCCATGTAGGTGTGCTGTCTAGCATAGGTGCAGCCATGTAGGTGTGCTGCTTATAGGGAGCTAACAGCCATGTAGGTGTGCTGTCTAGCATAGGTGCAGCCATGTAGGTGTGCTGCTTATAGGGAGCTAACAGCCATGTAGGTGTGCTGTCTAGCATAGGTGCAGCCATGTAGGTGTGCTGCTTATAGGGAGCTAACAGCCATGTAGGTGTGCTGTCTAGCATAGGTGCAGCCATGTAGGTGTGCTGCTTATAGTGAGCTAACAGCCATGTAGGTGTGCTGTCTAGCATAGGTGCAGCCATGTAGGTGTGCTGCTTATAGTGAGCTAACAGCCATGTAGGTGTGCTGTCTAGCATAGGTGCAGCCATGTAGGTGTGCTGCTTATAGTGAGCTAACAGCCATGTAGGTGTGCTGTCTAGCATAGGTGCAGCCATGTAGGTGTGCTACTTATAGTGAGCTAACAGACATGTAGGTGTGCTGTTTAGCATAGACGCCGCCATGTAGGTGCGCAAAGTCAAAGTCATGAAAATCAAAGTCATCAAAGTCAAAGTCATCAAAGTCATAGTCATCAAAGTCAAAGTCAAAGTCATCAAAGTCATCAAAGTCAAAGTCATCAAAGTCAAAGTCATCAAAGTCAAAGTCGTCAAAGTCATCAAAGTCAAAGTCATCAAAGTCAATGTCAAAGTCATCAAAGTCAATGTCAAAGTCATCAAAGTCAAAGTCATCAGTCAAAGCCAAAGTCATCAAAGTCAAAGTCATCAAAGTCAATGTCAAAGTCAAAGTCATCAAAGTCAATGTCAAAGTCATCAAAGTCAAAGTCATCAGTCAAAGCCAAAGTCATCAAAGTCAAAGTCATCAAAGTCAAATTCATCAAAGTCAAAGTCATCAAAGTGAAAGTCAGTCATCAAAGCCAAAGTCATCAAAGTCAAATTCATCAGTCAAAGTCAAAGTCATCAGTCAAATTCATCAGTCAAAATCATCAAAGTCAAAGTCAAATTTATCAAAGTCATCAGTCATCAAAGTCATCAAACACAAAGTCATTAAAGTCAAAGTCAACAAGGTCGTCAAAGTAGTCAAAGTCAGTCAAAGGGCGCAGTTCTGAAGGAAGAACATAAAATGCGCTTAACATTTACAGATGATGAGGCGAGTTACACACCGAAACGTCCCAGGCGGAGACGCAGGCGATCCTCGTCATCAGTGGAAGCTGACGAGACTCCTGCACAAAGAAGCCGAACGGGATTAACCGCCGATGAATTGTTGAAGATCGTGACTGCACTGCAAGGTGTACCAAGTAAGAATACTTCCTCTACTAACGTAGTTCCGGAATTCGACCCTAACAACAGAGCACAGGATGTTGAACGTTGGTTAAGGAAGGTGAACGAGTGCACAGAAATCTATTCCTGGGATGAGAAACAGACGATTCACTATGCGTTACAGAAGTTACGCGGGTTGGCCAAAAGTTGGTACGAGTCGCTTCCGTCGCTCAGTTACTCTTGGGAGGTTTGGCAGAGTAAATTAATGAAAGCTTTCCCAAATGATGTAAATTATGGTAAAATATTGGATGAAATGCTGAGCCGAAAATCTCGCACAGACGAAACTCTTACGGTCTTATTCATAAAAAGTTAAAACAGTGCTATAGCCTCGCTATAGCACTGATTCGCTAAAACGTGATTCATAAACGTCAAATAACGCTATTGGGTCCATCAAGCCTATTTTAACGGCTCGCTAACTTAGCGAACCGTACACCCTTCTTTAAACCTATTTTATCTCCATTTTAAGGATAAAAATGGCCGCCGAATTGAAAACAGCTGATTTTGACAGCAAGTATTTGAGCAAACTAAACACGATTTTGAACGTTTTTAATATGTTAAGTATTTAATACTTTCTCAGTTTATTATGAAGTAAGCAGATAAAAAAAAATGTAAATATACGTGAAAGAAAGTTTTTAATACGATAAAAATAATTATTAAGAAACTGCCTCTCACATATTAGATCAAGTTAAATTTTGACTTGTGCCCTACTTGTAATTACGGCTGCCCTATCTTAAATTCAACTCTGGCTACGGCCCTGCCTACTTCCCCAGTTAGCCTCAGTTAGTTCATGGTTAAGGATAGCTAGGCGGGTTCCTGGCAGTGAAAGTATTCATAAAATAGCTATACCTTATTCCAGGCAGGATTTGATACGAGAAAAAAATGTTGGTGTTGTATAATAATTGACAAAAGATGAATTATGTTTATTCTTATTAAAAATAAAACTCAATTTGGTTATTGCATATTTTATATTGAATACAAAATATCAGTATGAAGAGAACAGATGGAAGATTGTGTAGTTCTAATTGGTAGTATTGGCACTTAATTTCTGCGGCAGCTATTTAGCTCCCACAGGCTAAATAGCTGATATCTGAAAGTAAAGAAACAATGTTAAATATAAATAACATAGGAAAGCTGTTTATTATTTGAAACTCACATGTAATATTAAATTATATTGTAATAAATAAATACCTTTATATTCTTCCTCTAGATGTCCCTCTGGGCTTGTGGGGCTCAGGCCCTTCTACCCCCAAAGCCTCGGTGGGCTCTCCGGGCTTGTAAGGCTCATGATTTCACATCCAAAGCAGGAATTATTTCAATCTGAAGCAATAAAACATGATGTTCAACTACACTTTGATTTTCATTCAATTTTATTTTAAGCTTATATATTATATATTATCCAATAATGTTACCAATCTATGTATGTTTTATTAAGAAACTGAGCAGCGTCAAATGATAAAATAATATGTAGTGTTGATTATAAGTTGGGCTGCTCTTGAAAATAGGCATGGGTAATTAACTTCATATTTAATGCCGAATTACAGTAAATACGTATCCTTTCTTACCTTGTCTTCCAACGTCCAGTTTTCACATCGTTTTTTATTAGTTTTCATCTTATTTACGTGCACGTTAGTTTCGTGGAGTTGAATTAACTACAATTTGCCGGTATGTAAGCTGTCAAACTTTTTTTTAAATCGAAAATCACCAATTTTGCTCTATGATTTCCCAGAACGGCAACATAACATCTCTAATCTGTCAAATAACGGCCCAATAGTTAGCAGAGGCTTAGCGGAGGTTTATGAATCACACTTTTTAACAAACGTCAATTAGGCTTAGTGAGTGTTTTAACTAAAACGTTGATCAACGGTGTTTTAAGGATTTTTATGAATAAGACCGTTAGAGATTATTTTTACGAAAAATTGTCGTTGTTGAGTAGATGCGAGATTTTCGGTCGAAAGGTAGTAGACTGTATAATATATGGAATTACGGATAGTTCAGTTGGAAACGGTGCCCAAGCTCTCAAATGTAAGGAACCGGAGGACTTGTTAAATTACCTAGCTTCGCAACAGCCCTCACAATCTAGGGACGCATCACGAGGTCCATCGGTATCAAGCTCGTTAAAGAGGCGTGACTTTCGTAGTAATGTTTCGGGCAGAAGTTTCATAAGTAGCAGGGGAGCTGATTCCACCTGTTTTAATTGCAACGAGCGCGGACATATTTTTCTAAATTGTACCAAGCCCATTGTCAAGTGCGGGAAATGCTACAGAGTAGGACATAATATTGAGAACTGCGCTAGGAGACCATTACAAATACAAGCGCGCGGAACCACCGGCCCAAACGATCAGTCTGCTGAAAAGAAGGTGCTCAAAGTAGTAGTAGATAGCGGCAATTTGCTGACAGGGAAAGATGGTCCAAGACCGACCTTCGAGAAAAAAACATCTGAGGGTCACCTTGGACACGACACCCCGCTTTGCAACGGCGTGACCATTGACGTAAATGATAAGTTCAATAAAATCGTTTGCGTCAATGGAAAGACGTTAAATGCCTACATTGACTTCGGGAGTGACTGCAGCCTAATTCGGTATTCGGATGCAGTCGCGCTGGGGTTAATTGAAACCGGAAGCACGTCATTGCCTACAATAAGAGGCTTCGGAAATTCTACAGTCATTCCGAAATTCAAAGCTGCTGTGCAGGTTATAATTGACGAAATTGATACGGAACTGGACGTTTTGGCCGTTGATGACGCGTATTTGCAAGTTCCCTTATTGATAGGACAAAATTTTACTGAAATGTCATCTGTAACCGTATTGAAAGACAATGAGAAATTGTTCTTTTATCATACTCCCACCGATGTTTCCGAGAAACAAAGCCAGACCCTTGGTCTTTATGTCTTTAGAGATGTTACGATTACTAAAGGAGGTTTAGTGGAAGTTTGCACAAAGGAGACTTACACTGGTAGTATTTACTCGGACGGAGGTACCAGGATGAATCCCAATCAGGAGTATCACCTACATCAGGGTTGTTACGAAGTAAATGAGAATAGGGCGGTAGTATTTATTACGTCTCTGACTGGGGCGCCGCTTAAATTTAAGGCAGGGACGTTGTTAGCTAGGGTCAACCTTATAGGAGGAGTCAAGACTTTGCTTGTACAAACTGAGCCAGACGAAAAGGAAATGACGCCAATTGACAAAACGGAAGTTAGAGTAGATGACAAAGCCGATGAGAAAACCCGAGAAAGACTTCACCAGCTCCTCCAAAAGTATAGAAAGTGTTTTGCTAAAAACCTTAAGAAGTTAGGATGTGCTAAAGATGCCGTCATGAATTTGGACCTGCATGATGATACACCAGTGGTGTATAGACCTTATCGATTGTCGTATCAGGAACGTCAAAAGGTAAGGGATATTGTTGACGAGTTGGTCACAAATGATATTGCACAGGAGTTGAACTCTAACTATGCGAGTCCCATATTGCTAGTAAAGAAAAAGAATGGAGAGTCTCGACTCTGTGTGGACTACAGAGCCCTCAATAATAAAACTATAAAAGACAAATATCCCCTACCTTTAATTGATGATCAGCTGTCCAATTTGAGCGGGAATAGGTATTTTATAACTCTGGATCTAGCCTCCGGCTACTACCAGATTCCGATGGGAGAAGGCAGTCGACACCGGACCGCGTTTGTCACCCCTGACGGGCATTATGAGTTTAAGCGAATGCCTTTCGGGTTGGCAAACGCGCCAGCCGTATTTCAAAAGATGATGAATGGGTTATTGGGTACGCGTAGGTTTAAGAGTGACCTAGCGTATATGGATGACCTTCTCATTCCATCGTCATCAATCGATGAGAGGTTTGAAAGATTAGAGGACGTCTTGAAACTCATTCAGGAAGCTGGTTTAACCCTTAATTTGTCGAAATGCAGTTTTTTCGACTCGAGCATTCAGTATTTGGGGTACGAGATATCCGCCGATGGCATTAAACCAAGCAAGAGGAAGATATTAGCGGTGAGAGATTTTCCCGTACCTCGAAATGTCCATGAAGTTCGACAGTTCCTGGGCTTGGCGAGCTATTTTCGTCGATTTGTAAAAGGGTTTGGCGAAACTGCTAGACCTCTAACTACGCTTCTCAGGAAAAATGTACAGTGGCAGTGGAGTACTGACGAGGTCAAGTCATTTGAGACGTTGAAAGAATGTCTTATTAAACGTCCTCTGCTGGCATTGTACAATCCTGAGTTAGAGACTGAGGTGCACACTGATGCAAGTTCCTTGGGACTAGGTGGCATTCTCATGCAGTGGCAGAAGGTTCCCAGGGTGTTGAAACCTGTTGCATACTTTAGCCGGCAGACCACGCCCGAGGAACGTCATTTACACTCATATGAATTAGAGACTTTGGCGGTGGTCTGCTCGCTGAAAAAGTTTCGACCCTATCTCCTGGGACTTGACTTTACTGTATACACGGACTGTAATGCGCTACGAACCACCCTTACAAAGCGTGATCTGATCCCAAGGATTGCGCGCTGGTGGTTAACGATAAGTGAATACACCTTTAATATTGAATACCGACCGGGTTGCCGGATGAGTCACGTGGACGCCCTGAGCCGCAATCCACCAAAGGTTAGTGATTCACTACTGTCAGCCAACGTCTTACACATAAACGCTGATAATTGGATTCTTACATTGCAAATGGCCGACCCTAAACTCGAAAGAATGTTCAAGGTCTTAAAACCAGGCTTAGATCGGGAGGCTTCTGACATAAAGAATAACTTTGTTGTTAAGAATCATGCACTACACAGGAAAGTGGAAGACGGGTTGCGGCTGGTAGTACCCAAAGATGCTAGATGGCAGATCTGTAGAGCAAACCACGATGATGTGGGTCACTTCGGATTTGCAAAAACGTTGGAACGCATACAAAATCGCTATTGGTTCCCCAAACTAAGACGTTTTGTTAAGAAATACGTGTCGGCTTGTATCGATTGCGCGTATAACAAAGATAATGCAGCGCGAACGAGTACTGGCTTCCTACATCCAATAGAAAAGGTGGCACATCCGTTCGACACATTGCACTTGGACCATTTGTTAAAAGTAAAGCTGGCAACAGCTACGTTCTAACTATAGTGGACGGTTTTACAAAATACGTTTTTGCTAGACCAGTCAAAGATACGAAAACAAAGAACGTAGTTAAAGTTCTCGATAATTTATTTTACGACTTTATGATACCACGCAGAATTATATCGGACCGCGGAACTGCATTCACATCGGGTCAATTTAAAGACTTTTGTTCGAGCAAAGGTATTAAACATGTGCTTAATGCAGTTGCCTGTCCTAGGGCAAATGGGCAGGCTGAGAGATATAATCAGACTATTCTCACTGCCCTAGCTACACAGAATTTTGAAAATGATGAACGCCACTGGGACAGGCGGCTGGGTCAAGTACAATGGGGTGTTAATAATACCGTTAATGCTACGACAAAGAAAAGTGCGTCTGAATTACTCTTTGGGATTAAATCGAACTGTCCCATCGATAACAAGTTATCGACAGACCATGACGAGGAGAGGGATACTGACGGTACGACGTTGACTTCAGTTGTCAGTGAGATGGGAGGCGAAGAAATACTTCTCCACCGTCCCTCTTTGGTTACAGAAGTTTTGAGTGAGGGTCAGGGGATCACCTCGCATTCACTGACTGACGATGCGCCTTCCGCGGTAGGGACTGGTAGGCAGGTTGATTAAATTAGGAAAGAGGCGTCAGCGAATATCAAGCATAGTCAGGACAGACAGAAGGAATTATATGATAGGAATAGAGTTTCAGCGGTCGCATATTCGGTCGGTGATCTAGTAAAACTTACAAAGACTAGCTTTTATAATAACGGAAAGAGTAAAAAACTGTTACCTAAGTTCATCGGTCCATATAAAGTTACTCGTTGTTTAGGTAACGATCGTTATAGGGTTACGAATGTACCTGGGTTTAACGCAAAGAAATATGATAGTGTGATAGCGTCTGATAGGATGCGTCCTTGGATCAGTGTACATGCACTGCAGGTAAACAGGTCATCTGGTTCCGAGTCATTGGACTCCGATTCAAACTCCGAATGAAATAAATAAACGAAATGGGATGCAAGTACCTAATCTACTATTGATTAATAAAATTATGTATAACCCTACTAAGAATACGATTAATATGTTAGTGTCATTAAATAAAAATAGTTAACAATGTTTAAGGTGTTATAGTAAATAGTAGATTAAATATGTCAATGATTGTTTTTGTATCAAGGGTTAACTGACGAGTGTTGTGATTTGCACGTGCTCCGGAGATAGCACGCAGTCGGATGACCGAGTGTTGTGATTTTTGTACTTAAAATTCTTATTTGTCTAAGTATGGCAACATTACAATACTTGAAGCATTGATTTTGAACGGTACTTCGCCACAATCACGACTAAGTTATAAATAATAAAAGGGTAGTTGAAAAAAAAGGTGAGGTGATGGTGGGGAAGTGCGGTTGAAAGAAAACGTTGGGGGTTAGATCATTCTTTGTTACCCGTGCGAGGATAAGGTTGTGTGAATTTAGTGGTCAAGACCCAGTAATTATAGCTCTAGTTCAATTGTGTTGTTGGTTAATTTTGTGATTACTCATAGTGGTGACGAAGTACAATAAATATTTATTTGGATCGAGGAATTTTATTACAATAAGCTAGCTGAGTCACACAGTGAGCAGGAAATAGTCCAATAATACACAAGCCGAGTCGCACAGTGAACAAGAGACAGTCCAGTAAACAAGCCGAGTCGCAAAGTAAGCAGAAAATAGTCCAGAGGGCCTACCGCGAACGGCATTCGAAGTTTTGCCTCTCTGTCGCACTAATGTACGAACTCGCAAGTATGACAGAGAGAGAAAACTTCGAATGCCTTTCGCGGTAGGCCCTCAGTAAACAGGCCGAGTCACAGATTAAACCGGAAACAATAGAGAGAGAGCACTATAACGCGTCCGCACCGTACAAGAGACAGATGTTGACTGATTTTGACCGCCATGTAAACCCACCCAATGCACATGCATGGCCCTTATCGCTGACCAATTACGTGCCGTCTAAGTTTTCTAGTACTAGCTCGTTATCGTGGATCGAGTATAGACCTCTACCTACACTAGAGGTATCATTAGTATCATTAGCCGTGACGGATGAAGTACACTTAGTTACTACGAATCGCGTCGTCAAGATATACACACATACATTCACGCCTGTATCCCTAAAAGGGGTAGGCAGAGCACATTAAACTTATGTTCCAGTGCCACTTTTAGCATAAATGTGGGTATTAAAGGTCGACAAAATGTGATATCGCAGTAATAGGTTGCTAGCCCATCGCCCACAACACACTTCAACCCTGTTCCCTTAGTCGACTCTTACGACACGCACGTCAAGATATAAATATTTAAATAAATATTAGAGGACAATATTATAAAAATCGAACTAGCTAGTGGGGTAGATTGCTAGAACCATAGAGCATAGAATACTAGAGAGAGGACAAGCCGCTGGCGGCCGTGTCGCAGTTTTTAGCTCAATGGGCATACTCTGCCATACTGTTCACGCATGCCGATCGCAGATAATATTACGTTTCTTCCCAAAATGCCTGATATGATGCGCGTTTATTGTCAAATAGAGCGTAGGTATACAAGTGTGTGTGTTTTAGATGTGTGCGTGCTTTGTCTTGTAAATTACTTGGGCGTTGTGTGGGTTAATGCACTTGCGACAGGCGTACTCAATACAAATCGGCCGGCATGTCCGATCTCCTTATATTCATACATCTGTGGCTAGAACAAATTGTCGTAAACATGGACACGCTGGACAAAAGCACCAAATTTTTTTTTCAGGTTCTTGTTAGGTCCACAGCTTTAAGTTTTTGATAGGAACCAACTCCTCCGTCGGCCATCTTTAATTTAATTTGAATTAAAGGTATATTTATTAATATCTCGAGTTCTAAATCACTTAGAATCACAAACGTTGTGTCTAAATATAGATATTTGGGGTAAAGGAATTCAACTACATATTTTTTAGAGTCGAGTTCCCAAAGGTTACCAAACGGAACCCAGTTACTGAGCCACCGCTGGCTGCGTGTCAGCAATAGCTAATCTATTAAAATTTTCACGGAACTTGTATTTTTATTGCGGCTTTAACATACATTCATAAAAATAAGTTAATAATTAAACAGTGTTCTCATACATACATACTTTTATGGTGTTTTTTGCCTGCTCATAACAATGGGTCTATCCTTAGAACCGTAATATGTAGACACTTGAAATTTCCTACTTATGCCTCTGTAATAACAAATAATAAAAATAAAACAAATCAACCTAGTCCCAAACTAAGCAAAGCTTGTACTATGGGTACTAGATGACGATATAGATACTTATATACAGAAATAAATACTTAAATACATAGAAAACATCCATGACTCAGGAACAAATATTCGTGCTCATCACACAAATAAATGCCCTTACCGGTATTCGAACCCAGGACCTCTTGCTTCGTAGGCAGGGTCACTACCAACTAGGCTAAAGCGGTCGTCACGTCAATAATAAAGTTAATAATTGAGCTCAATAATGCTTGTGTTACGGGTACTAGACGACGATATATTTAATAGATATAAATACTTAAATAATGGAAGGAAAGATAGAAGGATGGAAAGGCAGGGGAAGACCACGGCGCAGTTATATGGACCAAATAAAGGAAAAAACTGGTGTCGTGTCGTATCAGCGAGTCAAGGAGATGGCGTACGACAGAGAGAAGTGGAAAATACTCCACCAGAGGATAACTCTTAAATTTACAGAAGAAAGAAAATACTTTAATACATATAAGACATATCTAACAAATATTCGTGCTCATCACACAAATACTTGCCCTTACCGGGACCAGAACCTTCGAACCCAGGACCTTCAGTTTCGCAGGCAGGCAGCACCCACTGGGCTAACCAGTTGTATAATATATTTGTGGGTGAGCGTTAAGGTGAACTTAAAACATGTTACTGAATACCGGGGTTTTTGGCCCCCAATGTGCAAGCCCCCAGTTTGCAAGCCCCCACTAGCTACGCTGTTGGTATCTGTTATACGAAGCTACCTATAAATTACAATTTTACAAGTCTGATCCGGCAACACAGGTCAAATAGCTAATTGGTAAAAAGCCTATGTGGAATTGTAATATTGTAAACAACTAATAACTTCGTGAAACGGCCATAAGCAGTCCACAAGATTGATTGCCACCATCGTAATAAAAAAAATACTGTTATTGTTATCGACGGAACCCGGAATTAAACACCAACTCACGCTTGCCTGTGTTGAATCACAAGTTTAATCATTTTCCTTCCCGATATAAACATATTCAAGTATCCAGTACATTCTGCGTATTATTATAGGGAAATTATTATAGGCTACATTATTTAGATACTGGTGACATCATGCATTTGTTAATTTTAGTAACGACTAAATCTAAAATAACAGCAAATTCCCAATTCGAATTCCAATTCGAGTTCAAAAAGTGACGTATAGTGCGGATACTTTATCTAGACCGGATCCATTAATCCATCCGGATCTTAATACCCATTGGTTTTACAAAGCAATTGTACTTATAGCCACAATAGCCAAAGTTAACAAAAAGTGTTGCACCTCTACTCAAATAGCGACTCTATCATAAAAGTAGTATACTAATTCAAATACAAAATGGTCCTAATAAGGAGTACTCGTAATACTACAATGTTCTGCCGCCAGAGTGCAACACTAGCACAAACCGTAAACCAGTAGAGGAAGATAGGGACTCACAAACACATGCACGATTGATTGTCAAATGAGTGACAAGGATGCATGCATAGACAATGCATATATGTGCTGATCTGATGATGGAGACCGAAGGTGTAAATGGGATTTCGTTCGACGTAACCCCGTTGAGTTTGGGCTCGTTAGAATCTTCAAAATAAGTAGTTGATGACGGTATACAGAAAAGTACAGTCGGCCATTAAATCTTGTACCAAGTATTATTTTTTTAACAGAAGCTTATTTACTGTTGTTCAATTTTACTTAGTTGTCTACTAAATTAATAGGTCAGCGACTATTGTTAAGCGTCTAATAAATACTTTTCAAGCAACCGTATATTGTGTGTGTATCGTGGACTACGCCGATGATCAGAGCAGATAGCTTGACCCTGGTGCCATAGCAGAAGGGTAAATGCCTGCTGTAAGACGCCACTTGTGTGAGCACTTTCGCTGCCTCGCACCTTGGTCGCACCATCGGGGCAGCAGGAGCTGTTGCTGAGACGGCTGCGCTCAGGAAGCGGGATAAATACTCCACGTTGGCCAATGGGGAATGGATGAAAATTTTAGAAGTGCCTGATTATTTTATATAAGTTGCGGACTTTTCAGCTGCGTCAATTATTTTGGAAAAATATAAACATTTTCCTCACATACCTTTTGGGTTTAGAACGGCGAATGAGACACTTTCCTGGATACGTCTCACATTACAAAAAATATTTTGAATATCAGACCCTAGCAATGACAAATATATGTAGCTGCTGCAGCAGTCAATATCATTGCCAGTGTCAGTTTACCACGGATTTTAAAGATATTTCTTTGTAATATGAGACGAATCAAGCAAAGTATCTTATTCTCCATCCTAAACCCAAAACCTAAGTGAGGATAATAACTATATAAAAAAAAATTGTCGCACCTGAAAAGTCTCCAACTTTTTTCTGGTTTATTCCTTTCACCAAAAAAATAATCAGGCACTTCTAAAATTTTCATCCATTCCCAATTATTCGTTTGTCCCTCTGGCGGTGGAGACGATGGGTTGCTTGTGCTTAGAGGCCAGAACATTCTTGGCGGAATTTGGGCGCCGTTTGCGACTGAGAGGGCATGACTCCCGTTCCGTTCCGGGTCATTCCTGTTGCAAAGGTTGTCGATCGCGATTCAACGCGGCAATGCGGCGAGTGTGATGGGCACCTTTGCACCCGGAATGACACGGGGTGGGTTATTTGACTAAATGTGATTTTATTGACAAATGCTAATTTGCTTTTTAATGTTTTAGATTAGAATTTTGATGTAATTAGTCATTATTATTAAAGGCAATGTTGATTTTCCTAACTTAATTAGAAAAATTTCTTTCAGTATTCCAACAGAGGTATATGCTGGGCACTTTCGTCCCAATAGTATTTTTAAGGCTGTGGAAACTAAATATAGGACAAACAGTTTTTTGGGCAGGGCAGGCATGAATCTTAACAGACGTATTATGAATTAGAAAAAAAAATAGATTTTATATGGGTGATACTTAAAATAGCGCGTTCGGTTTCGGGTTTAGTTTGCTTAAGTCATGCACCTGCGGCCAAAAATTCTAGGCGAGAGGCGGTATCCTGATCACCTTACCCGATCACCCAGGTGATCGTATTAGACGATTATGGCTCATGAGATCACCCAGGTGATCCTATTGTACGCCATATCCAGCACGATCCCCTGGATGATTGTAGTGGACAGAATTATTTCCAGTAGGATACCCCAGAAAATTATATTATTTTGCAAGTGATTCTAGTGGACGAACTTATCCAGTAAGATCACCCAGGTGATCCTATTGTACATATTGTATCCAGCACAATCCCTTGGGTGATTTTAGTGGACAGAATTATATCCAGTAGGATACCCCAGAAAGAGTAATATTACTTTGTGGGGTATCCTACTGGATATAATTCTATCCACTACAATCACCCAGGGGATAGTGCTGGATATGGCGTACAATAGGCACATGACATATTCGTCCAATACGGTCACCTAAGTGATCGAGTCAGGTGATCTTAAAGGATACCACGAGGTTCTTACTCTTCCTTCCTAAAAAAATGAAATCCACAAATGCATTTGCCATTATTGTTACGTTTAACCCAATTCGTTTTTTACAAACTAAACTTATCAAGATTTTTACAATAGTACATTACATCAGAGGCCGGGAAAACACGGATTTCCGGCCAAGTAGGTATAGACGGCCGAGCGTAGCGAGCTCGCAAGCTCGTCCGTTTAAACAAATACTCAGCCTGTAATTGCTTCCTTCCCGGCCACGGCAATAATGTACTATTATAGCATGTATTGTAAATTTTCCTGACTTTTTTGGTGGTCCTGCAAGTGTTTCCTAACCTGAGCCTTAAGACTATGTATGCCTTCTACAGTTCTAAGCGGTGGCAATAGATTGCTCGCACATTTAATTGCAACATATCTAAAACTTCCCCGAAAGGCCGCTGACGCATGGCGATGGGTCGTCAATGGCAGCCCACATTGCCACTCACCAAGTGGCTTGCGAAAATACACAGACGAACTCTTTGTACTATTTTAACACAGCACCAAATTTACGTGACGTTTTAATACTTTGGCCGTGACCATAAAACCTATCGTGCTAGCTCGCCAGGGACCTTTCAGTGAGGTAAGGTATAGTTAGGTTGTTTTCATATTCATATTCATTTATTCATAATATCGTTAGTATATTATATGTCAATTTATTACAATTTAAATAAAACATTAAATATAAAGTAAAACCAATTGGTTAGTAACAGGGCAACTATCCCCTACGCGTCTGATGCCATGGCGGCTTGGTTGGCCCTCAACCCGGGTGTGCAGGTGCCTGAGAGACCGGACCGACAACGCGCGTGGGATGACGTGGGAATCAAGAGGGTGTTTGAGAGCCTGCTGGGGAGGGCGATGGGTGTGGACAGGGCTAGGCTGTTGGCAGTGTCGAGACCTGAAGCCGGAGCGTGGTTACGGGCGCTGCCCTCTCCGCACGTGGGCACTCTTCTCGACGATGATTCCATGCGGGTGGCTGTGGCTCTCCGCCTGGGCTGCGATGTTTGTGAACGTCATCTATGCATCTGCGGCACCATGGTGGAGAGTAATGGTCACCACGCCTTGAGTTGTGGTCGATGTGCCGGCCGATTCCCGCGTCATCACGCTCTCAATGATATTGTCCGGAGAGCGCTAGTCTCGGCAAATGTTCCGTGTGTGCTGGAGCCTTCAGGCCTTAGTCGGACGGACGGTAAAAGACCTGATGGTTTGACCCTGGTGCCTTGGCATAGAGGGAAGTGCCTTCTATGGGACGCCACGTGCGTCAGCACTTTCGCGGCCTCGCACCTTGGTCGCACCACGTGCACGGCTGGAGCGGCTGCTGAGATGGCGGCTCTTAGGAAGCGGGACAAATATTCTGCTTTGGAGGGTTATTTATTTGTCCCGCTCGCGGTAGAAACGACTGGTTGTTGGGGTTCGGAGGCCAGAAAATTCATCAAGGAGATCGGGCGCCGTCTGGCGGAGAGGGGTCTTGACCCCCGTTCCGGGTCATTCCTGGTGCAACGTCTGTCTATCGCGATTCAGCGCGGCAACGCGGCGAGCGTGATGGGCACCTTTCCACCGGGGGTGGCTCGGGGCGGGCTCTTTGACTAAGTTAATATTTTTTTATTAACACTCATTGTACCTTTTTATTTATTGTCTAACTGTGTAATTGACCAAAGTGTATGTATATTACATTGGATATAGTTATTATTGTATTGTTGTTGAATAAATTTACTATTGTTACTATTGAATTAAAACAACGAGTTGCATGGCGATCACAGAACAGACAGACTTCATTTTATTATTCATAATCTACTCCACGGTGTTTGCAGTGCCTTATAAAGCCTATTTTGACGTTTATACGTCAAAATAGCGGCGTGTTTGAGGAGACCTATCGTAGTTCTGTTTCGACGTCTGCAGGTGGCAGTCCAAAGCGGAAGCGGAAACAGGCCTGCCTAAGTATGGCATTAAAGCAAATTCCATTTTACGTAGTTTGATTGTAACTGAGACTACATTTCCACATTAGTATATTCGTTATACAATTGCTTCGGCTAAAAACACTTACTATTTACATATACTTTATTATTAAAAAAGAACATTGAATTTACGGTTCGAGCCTTTTACGTGAAATGGAACGTAAAACATCCAAACTTTATTCAATATAGTCTATGCCCAAACTTCCGTCATTCACGTCATTGTCAGACTGTCACCATTACATTGAAAATGGATTCATAATTGTCTTTAATTATTATTTATCGTTTATTATCGTTTGCTACGAGTGCGCTGATCGCTTGGACCTGCTGTTTTCTCATGTGTACCGTGATTTGGTTATTGACGATTGTAAGTCAGTAATATTATACCAAACTCGTAATAAGATACCAAACTGATGTAACCTACTGCTTGAATAACTGTTTCATGTTCGTAATTGACTGTGATTTCTCGAATAAAATATATTAGAACTCAGAAATTGCCTTTATTATTTTAAATTTATTCGTTAAGCAGGAATTGGCATATTATTATATATCAATATGTATGCATGTACAGGTAAAGTGTATATGTGTGTGTGAGGTAAAGTGTATATGTGTGTATTTCCGTTCACGCACACATGCGTACACTCGACGCACACATATGAACTTACTAGAGCTAACTCTTGGGCTGTTGAAGTCGGTTAAAACTAGATGACGCACGGCATGCAAAACCTTGACTGACGTCTCTATCTCTATATATTCATAGTACTCTTTGATCTACTCTACCATAAACATCAACACAAGATCAGAACCTCTCTGGAGTATTTTGGTATTTCATACATAACACCCCCACTAAATATGAAAATACTACAATTAAATCCATATAAAATTATCTATTTGACACAAAGCACACCTAACTTCTGCATTAAGTAGTAATGCTTGCTACTGGTTAAACTCTTAGTCAAAATGTCAGCAGGCATTTATTTTGTCTCTAAATATTTAAGATCTACAATTTTTTCACTGATACAATCCCGACAAAAAAAAATATCGCATATCAATATGTTTGGTGCGTTTGCTGAAAACATTATTTAATAACAATTTGATTGCACCTTGGTTGTCATTAAATACATTTACAGTATATGTTACATTTATAATTTCATTCAACAAATTCCGTAAATATATAGCCTCTCTACAAGCCTCAGTTATTCCCATCAGTTCAGCTTCTGTCGAGCTTAAGGCGACAGTCCTCTGCTTCTTGGTTTCCCAAGAAATAGCTCCCCCGGACATTACAAAACTTAAACCGGTGTATGATCGCCTATCAATAGCATTATTGCCCCAATCAGCATCAACAAAACCCACAAACTGAGAATTGCCCGTTTTAGAAAACTTAAGACCTATTTCTTTTGTTTTCTTTAAGTATCTGAGAACCCTCTTAGCATACAACCATGTCTCATGACTAAAGCAATTATTAAATTGACTTAAGTATCCAACTGCAAAAGCCAGGTCAGGCCGAGTCAATACAGCCAAATACATTAAGCTACCAACCAGCTGTTGATAGGGAAATTGTTTAGTACAATTATTATCAGTGGTACTAATATTAAGCTTAGCCTCTAATGGTGTATCAACAGTTTTACAATCCACCATTTGAAATCTGTCAAGCAACTGGTTAATGTAGTTTTTCTGACTCAATGTAATCACTCCATTGGCTTTATCTACATTTACAGACATACCAAGACATTGCTTTATTTCACCCAAATCCTTTATTTTAAACTGTGAAGCTAACACACTTTTCAAATTGTCAGTTTCATTACTGTCATTCGAAAATATGAAAAAATCATCAACATACAATGCAATGATTGTTTTCAAGTCATTCTTATTTCTGGTATAAAGACAAGGTTCCAATTTAGATCTCTTATAACCCATGCCAATAAGACAATCGTCCACCTTCTTATACCAGGCTCTTGAGGATTGCTTCAGCCCATAAATTGCACGATTCAATTTCAATACTTTATTACTTTGAGCATTTGGAAAACCTTCTGGTATGTGCATGTAAAGCGTCTCCTCAAGATCCCCATTCAAAAAAGCTGTTATTACATCAAGGTGGGTTATGTCTAAGCCGAGTTGAACTGACAATGCAAACAACATCCTCAATGTTGTATGTCTAACTACTGGCGAAAAAGTATCTGAATAGTCCATACCTTGTTTCTGCATGTAGCCTTTTGCTACCAACCTTGCACGAAACCGAACATTATTGTCAGTGTCATATTTCTTCTTCAGCACCCACTTACACCTCACTATCGTCCCACTTTTTGGAATGTCCACAAGCTCCCACGCACTACTTTGCTCAAAACACTGAAATTCTTCAGTCATAGCCTTAAGCCACTGATCCTTCTCGGGTCCACTTAACGCCTCTTCAAGTGTCAAACCGCTGGCATCATCTGGTACTTCCACCTCTTGACACTTATTGGCAAAACCATACCGATCTGGAGCTTTCCTTATTCGGGTTGACCTTTTTGGGTCTTCAGGTTTAGTGGTGTCATCTGCTTCCTCATGTTCACTACTGCTGGGAATAAAGGACTCATCAGTTTCAGTCATAGTCTTATATGACATGCTCTCTGTCAAAGTCTCATCTCCATCTGTAGGATCCCCCACTGAACCTGAGCTCTCTTCTGAAACAATATATTCACCTGTGTCTTCGGGTTCCGTTGGTTCTATAGACTTATCACTTATGGGCATCACAATTTGACTTTTGACATCTTCCATTATAATCACATCTCTACTGGTTGTTATAGACTTCGTTTCAGGGTTGTAAACGCGATAGCCTTTGATTCCTTCTGGATAACCAACAAGGATGTGTTTCACTGCTTTTCTGTCCCACTTTAAACGCTTTTGTTTAGCTACATGTACCATTACAGGACTACCAAATATTCTGATATGACTTAGATCAGGCTTGACTCCAGTCCACATTTCATATGGTGTCTTGTTCTCCAGTCCAGCTGCAACAGTACGATTCTGTAGGTAAACTGCAGTATGGGTACTTTCAGCCCAGAACTCTTTTCCTAGTTTTGCCTCGAACAACATGCATCTGGCCTTTTCGACAATCGTTCGATTTCGGCGTTCGCAAAATCCGTTCTCTTCTGCTGAATAAGCATTTGTTGTTTGACGATGAATGCCATGTTGCTTTAGGAACAAATCAAATTCTCTGTTTGTGTTCCTTGCCTTGGTCTGTACGGATACACTTGATTTTCTTGTTTGTTTGGTTCTCCGACATGGCCTTAAATTCTTTGAACTTCCCTAAGGCTTCACTTTTATATTTCAGAAAATATATAAAAGTCATTCTACTATGGTCATCGATCATCAGTAAGAAATAGGTAGAACCCCCAATGGATGGAGTTTCCATTGGCCCACAAATATCCATATGTACTAGCTGCAGGACCTCTTCGCGCCTTGTACCAACATGACTAAAGGGCAGCCTGCTCTGCTTGCCTTCACAGCAAACTGTACATGATGCCTTACTGATCTGTTGTACTTTTTCCTGCAGTTGCAAGCCATCTACTGCACTTGGCATCTTATTGAGGTAATTGTTGTTCAAATGTCCCAGCCTGCGGTGCCATGTGTGGTGTCCAAGGAACCACTGCTGCAGCCGCCAGCACGCTTTCAGCCATTTCTGTCACTTTTAGCTTGTAAACACCATTGTCCAACGTGGCCTCTGCGACAACCACGTCGCGTTTGTTGACAATAGAGCATCCAGTGGATGTGAACATAACTTTGTTGCCATTTCTTATAAGTTCACTTACTGACAGCAAGTTCGTTGTCAACTCCGGGACACAACAAGCTCCTTTAATGTTAACTTCAAATTCTGACGCGGCAGTTTTTGTAACTATTTTACAATCTCCTGAGCACAACACTTTCAATTTCTGGTTGTTTGCAACAATAATCTCCTTCTCTGAATGATATGATGCGTTTTCAATCCATTTCTCGTTACATATCAGATGAACAGACGCACCGCTGTCGATATAAAACTCATTTCGGTTGAAATTTCCACTTAAGAAAACAGCACTAAACGCATGTGTTTGTTTTCGCATAGTTTTATCATTATTTTCGCTGTAAGTGCACTGATTTTTATAATGACCGAATTGTTTACATTTATAGCACTTGACATGAGCTTTGGATCCGTCATCTTTTTTTATCGCACTGCTTCCGCTGGCCATAGACTGAATATTTTTATTTCGATGTTGCCACTTCTGCGTACTAGCGAACGCGCCCGAAACTTCACGATTTTCGCCGACATTCGATTCCATGTCTAACAATTTTGTTTTAATGGCGTCCGTCGTTATGGCTATGCCGGAATGTTCGATCGCCATTATCATAGGAGAGTATTTATCTGTTAATCCTGCTAACAATAAACATCCGATCCATTCATCACTAATGTTGAATCCGGTCCCACTCAATTTCTGACCCATTTCGACCAATTGAGTGACGTATGAAGTCATGGAGTTGCTGTTTTCTAGGCGTATTGATATCAAATTGCGTAGAAGACTTATTCTTCTTGTAAATCCTGCATCATCAAATAAAGCCCTCAGCTTATCCCAAAGTTCTTGCGACGTAGTCACATTCTTTATATGCACGTAAAGTGCCGAGTCAATCGTCATAATCAATTTGGCCTTGGTTTTTGCATCATCAGCGACTTCAATTTTCTTGTCGGCAACTGGTTTATTGCAATGCAGCATCCCCTCCAACACCAGAAAATTTTCCGCAGCAAAAGTCCACTCGCTGTAGTTTTCACGCCCCTTTAGCTTAGGCACATTAACTAAATAGTTCGAAGCCATTATCGTTTTCTGCTAACTTGCTACGATAATAAACTGACCCTAAATACTATTTAAATGGAACGGTAGGGCTCCATAACCTATTATTACTATTGAATTAAAACAACGAGTTGCATGGCGATCACAGAACAGACAGACTTCATTTTATTATTCATAATCTACTCTACCATAAACATCAACACAAGATCAGAACCTCTCTGGAGTATTTTGGTATTTCATACATAACAGTCTTGACCCCCGTTCCGGGTCATTCCTGGTGCAACGTCTGTCTATCGCGATTCAGCGCGGCAACGCGGCGAGCGTGATGGGCACCTTTCCACCGGGGGTGGCTCGGGGCGGGCTCTTTGACTAAGTTAATATTTTTTTATTAACACTCATTGTACCTTTTTATTTATTGTCTAACTGTGTAATTGACCAAAGTGTATGTATATTACATTGGATATAGTTATTATTGTATTGTTGTTGAATAAATTTCATTGGTTAGTAAGTAATAAATTCGTAATAAATTCAGTCCATCATGAAATTTCAATTAAAAGTAATTTTAACTATAATTTAATGTTTAAAAATTCGTCAAAACTATACAGTGTGTGCTCGAGAAGCCAAGCCTTTAGTTTTTTTTTGAAACATTGCAGTGAGGGGGCTGAGGTGACTTCTACCGGTAACTTATTATATATAGTCGGTCCCATTATGTGAGTCACCTTTTCGGACTTTGCCAGCCGTCGCTCCACCGGGAGGAGTCTATTCGGGTGTCGCAGCGAGCGGTTCGAGTCTGCGCGTTTATTGTAGTCGCATAAATGTGTGTGTGTGTAAACTGCAATCTGTGCAATGACTATTGCTGGCAGAGTTAATATGCCTAATTCTTTGAAATAAGGTCGCACGGAGGTATCTTGGGCTACCTGTACCACAGACCGCACGGCTCTTTTTTGTAACCGGAAGGCACGTTGCCAGTCTGCGGCCCGTCCCCACATCTCAGCACCGTACTGTAAGAGTGAGTGTACGGTCGCAAAGTAGCTAGTTCTGACAACATGCCGCGGCACGACTCGAGCCAGACGGCGGAGCGCAAAGCATGCACTACCTACTTTGCCACATAGCTGGTCTATATGGGTTGCCCATGTCAGTTTGCGGTCTATTTTTAAGCCTAAGAAAGTAGTGGCATACGTAAACAAACTGTTATAACAAGGAATATAGATGCTTTATTAGAATGTATGTAATTGTAGTAATAACACTAGTTAACATGCCGACTCTTTCCTTACTTTATCTTGGAGTTATAGCACATTATTCACAATCATAAATCATGTGTTAAAATACGGATATAAAAAATAAAACGTATATTTACAAATACTAGTTACTATTAATATTCAAATTAAAACTACAAAATAAATTATTCAAAAAATAACCGTCGTTGGAACAATTCTCACGGTGGTGTTACACTTATACTATGACCAAAGAATAGTAACTACATAATACCTTCTCGTATACATTAAAAGTAACATTACATTTTGAAAATTTCTATGAAATTCCCGACACCTTTATCAGAATCGGGTAATAATCTTTGGGTTCTGTATCTTAAGCGCTACAGCACGGCTATCACAAGACTCTCTCTCGCACCTCTCTCTTACTAGCCCACTTAGAACGGATAGTGCGAGAGAGCTCGAGAGTATTTGCCGCGGCCGTCTTGTAATAGCCGTGCTGTGGAACAATAGACTGCTAAAATCATATCCTTCAAACTCAAAATCTTTATTGTTGGTTATATGTTAGTAATACAGATGTTATATGATTTTAAGTGCATTATAACTGCCTAAAAGGCGTAAAACTTCCTTTCGGCTCTGCAGTATTCCAGCAAAAATAGTAACACTTTCCTATTCAAACAATCTACAACTACATTGCAGATGGGCTTTTATGTATTGATAACACGGCAAGATAATACAACAGCTTGTAAAAATGTAAAGGAAATGCAAGAACGATGATATTGCTACTATTGCTTTCGCTGGTGGTCAGGGACCCGCCCACCCCTTCCCAGAAAAAAGCCTTTGAACGGCTAGTCGTTCGTTTAACAGCCCAAATCACTTGCTGTTCGATATCGATTGAATACCCATTCATTTTACTTAGCCGTATGAAGGGGTTTCCCTTATAAGGCTACCTCTACTGATAGATAAACCCTTTCGAAAACCCCTTCAAGAGCTACGAACGCTACCCTTTTGGAAGGCTTTTTTAAGCGCTTGGGAAGGTATGTGATATTCGTTAGTGGAACTGCTTACCCGTATTTAAAGCACTTTAATAGCCAAATGAATGGGTATTGAGAAGCATCGGCTTTGGTAAGCAAAGCCTTACGAAAAACCCTTTCAAAAACCCTCGAAGGGGATACCGGGTCCCTGCTGGTGGTACTGCTACTATTGCTTTCGCTGGTGGTACTGCTACTATTGCTTTCGCTGGTGGTACTGCTACTATTGCTTTCGCTGGTGGTACTGTTACTATTGCTTTCGCTGGTGGTACTGCTACTAATGCTTTCGCTGGTGGTACTGCTACTCTTGCTTTCGCTGGTGGTACTGCTACTAATGCTTTCGCTGGTGGTACTGCAACTAATGCTTTCGCTGGTGACCGTGGGCGATCTCCACGTAGAGGCTAGACTCCGGCGCAGGCGGCGCACGTGCAGCCTTCGGCAGGTCCACGGTGGCGTACGTTACCTGCGTAGGTTCCTGCAACAGAAAATATTCAACGTTCAACGAAAATCCCAAGATTTTGGCATTTTATATTATCTCCCGATAGGTACACCAGCCCAAGACAAATCTCAAGATCACCCTTTAAATAACGACAACGACTTGGTCCGATTGAAATCCGAGCAATTCCAAGTAAATTTGTAGCGATTAAGTTTATTTTAATCTGAGAATCAGAGCTCACATTACAACAATTTAATGAAAGAGTACGTCATTATATATCGCAAGATGGTACAGAAGGACTAGAAAGTGTTAGTAGTAATAATATGTACAAGGAAATGTTCTCAATAGTAAGAACTCAATTTGATAAAACTTTTCCTATCAAAGTAGTAAAAGTTAAACAAAATTTTAGGTTTAGTGATTGGGCGACTCCAGGTATCCGCAAAAGCAGAGAAAAAATGTTTGAATTGTATGAATTGAAGAATCTAATACGAACCGAAAGTTGCACGGAGTATGTCAGAGCTTATTCAAAAATATTTAAGGGTGTCTACTGGGCGGCAAAATCAAATTTTATTTGTAATAAGATTAAATTAGCTGACAACAAAATTAAAATGATTTGGAACATTATAAGGGAAGAAACTGGGAAAATCAGATCCCCAACCAATCACATAGTACTCAAAACCTCAGAAGGAATCATCAGTTCTGAATTAGAAGTAGCCCAAGAGTTCGTAGAGTTTTTCACGAACATTTCAATTAAAACCACTGCATTACTCAATTATTCTTCAAGTATGGCCAAGAATTTTCTTATAAAACACGTAAACCAAAGTAAACATACATTTGAATTCCAGCACGTCAATTCAGAAAAGATTAGAAAAACATTTAAAGAAGTCAAAATTAAATTTACAGAAGATCTGTGGGGGCTGTCTGTGAAAGTATGCACTGCTATCATAGACATTCTGGCACCCAATTTAGCTTTAATATTTAATAAATGTATAGACGAAGGCATATTTCCTGATTTGATGAAAGAGAGTAAAGTTATACCCATATTTAAGGCCGGCAATACCAAGGATCCTGGAAACTTTAGACCTGTATCTGTTTTGCCTGTGCTGAGTAAAATTTTTGAGAAGGTTATAATGGAACAGCTACTTACCCATTTTAATAAAAATAGCTTGTTTCATTCTCAACAATTTGGATTTACCAAAGGCAGATCGACAATAGACGCGGGAATCTGTTTAGTTAAGTATATTTTTGAAGCATGGGAAGAGAACAGGGACGCGATTGGCATCTTCTGTGATCTGTCGAAAGCGTTTGACTGCGTGGATCATCAGACTTTGATAGTTAAATTAAACCACTACGGTATTGAAGGAAAATCACTCGACTTATTACGGTCATACTTAACAGATAGGACTCAAACAGTAGTTTTAAATAGAACTAATTCAGCAGGGTATCAAGTTAGAATAGGAGTTCCACAAGGATCGATTTTAGGACCTCTCTTATTTCTAATATATGTCAATGACCTTCCATTTACGGCGGAACAACTATCGAAAATTGTGTTATTTGCAGATGACACATCACTCATATTTAAAGTAAATAGAGATACCCAGGACACATACAGTATAAACAATGCACTTCAACAGATACAGGAATGGTTCACGGCTAACAATCTGGTACTAAACGCCATAAAAACCAAATGTATGCACTTCAAGCTACCTAACGTCAAAGGTAGCATACAAGGATTGAAAATAGATAACCAGGATTTAGTTTCCGTCCAAAATGCAGTTTTCTTGGGTATTACTGTAGATTCCAAACTGCAATGGAGTCCTCATATTGCAGCACTGTCTAAAAGGCTAAGTTCTGCAGTGTACGCTATTAAAAAAATAAGACAGCTAACTGACGTGGCTACAGCAAGACTCGTCTACTTTAGCTACTTCCATAGCATCATGTGCTACGCTATATTACTGTGGGGCAGAGCAGCTGACGTTGAGTCCATATTTATCCTGCAAAAACGAGCAGTTCGTGCAATGTACGGACTAAAAAGCCGCGAATCACTCAGGGAACTATTTAAATCAATTAATATAATGACCTTGCCTTGCCAGTACATTTATGAAAACATATTGTATGTAAGAAAACACATTACACAATTTCGTAAAAATAGTGATGTTCATAAATACAATACAAGGAATAAAGATAAATTGATAGCAGTAAGAACTAGGTTAAGTAGGGTTCAGAAGTCTTTTGTGGGATTCTGTACACTCTGTTATAATAAGTTACCCAGTGCCATTACATGTATGCCAGATAATAAATTTAAGGCTGTTGTGAAACAAACATTGAGTAGTAGAGTGTACTAAAGATTAGACGAGTATTTGTTAGACAAACAAATATGGTCAGATGTCATACTTCCAGTGGCTCCAGTCAAGTGATATGTTGCGATTGGTATGATGATACCCTAGCACTTAAGTATACATAGTGAGCATTTTATTTTTATATAAATGAGTATTTGTTAATGGACTAATGTAACGACTCCACCTCTGGATGAATGCTATTTATAAGATTCTTGCAATTTTTGACATTCGAAAAGTATTCTGTATTGAATCTACTTTGAATAAAATGTTTTGAATTTGAATTTGAATTCACCACAAGCATAAGTTTGAGGTCCAGTTGCTACAATGGTTTTTTCCAAAAGTGACATGTATATTTTATCTGACCTTTGAACGACGAAGAGACATTACGACGCGATTTTGTCCCCAACCCAAAAAACCAAATGTTTGGTATTCTATAGCCACTACAAACGCAGTGGCGTAAGTGGCACAAATTTTCGATGTCGTAATATACCAACTGACGGCAAAAGGGCTTAATGGTGATATCAATTAGTAACATGATTTTTCAGTCAGAGTATTCATTTTCATATTTTTTCTCTCAAGAAGCTCCTTTATACTGATTTATGTCTTCTTATCGTACTTACGGGCTACCGTAGCGAATATTGCCTAGTTGATGGTGATGAATCGTACTTACCATTCTGGAAACGTTAGCGTAGTCCCCGTAGTTATCGTCAGTATTGGGTTGGGGTGCGGGCGCGGGCGGCGCGGACGCGGGCGGCGCGGGGCGCGCGGCGCGGCGCCGGCGCAGCGCCCAGCACGCCGTCGTCGCGGACACCAGCGACAACAGCGCCAGCGGCGTCGCAACCATTAATAGTAGGTGGGTGCTTTCTGTAGGTAGGGCGTAGCGGAATGTCATCCTGCTCATATTTGGGGCAGCCCAACGTGGAAGTAAGTATCTCCTCCTCACAGAAGGCCGCAGCCATACTAACACCACTAGTAACTCTGTATGTAGTTTTGTGTTCCTGGTGGTGAGTAAAGGCTGTCAGATCTTCCGCAGATGCGTTGTGTCTATCAGTAATACCACCACATACCTTCAGATTAAGTAGCAGATAGTGTTATTATGGCTGCATTCTTCTGTAAGGTGAAAGTAATTCCCCAGTCGCGCTGTCGCAAATATGAGCATGGTAACATTGTTACGAGTAACATTCGCCTGTGGCCTATCTCTTGAACCTAATTTTAATCTGGTGTTGATTCGTGTAAAACTTTGTCGGGGAAAAGAAACAGTTCAGCAATATCAGATAAAAATGTTATTTTAATATTAAAGTTTTTCAGTTCATCCCATAATTCCATAGAGAAAATTCTACAAGAGATATCACCCTTGAACAGCCAAGATATTGATATGACATACACGATCAGACTCAAGAACAAAGAAAAGCGGTTCAGTTTATGTTTGAAGATCTTCATTAATGTCCGAAAATGTATCTTACCCGCCAGGCAGGGAGGTGATGCTAACTCCTGCTTCTCTTCTAGAAAAGAAGACGGAAAATATAATACATTTAATTGGAATCTGTCTTGTTGTAATGTATGTATTTGTCTACTGAAACTGAGATGTTACATCTAGATTGGGTCCGTCTTATAATGTATACGCCCTTTTGGTATAATTCCAATTTACAAACTCTATTATCAATCGAGTACAGAGGCAAATATAAAATATTCCTGAATTGCCATATCAGGGATTGTGTCTATTAATAAAACGGTAGCGGTACGTTTATTGTATTAAACATACCATCTTTTTCCTGTTGTATCAATGTGGTAATGTTGGATATGACGAGCTCCCCGTAACTCTTGACATGCAGTGAACCGTCCGTATCTCGGATGTACGAGAGGAACCCTTGGGCGCAGAACAGTTTGTTCAGGTGATGAGACTCATTGAGAGACAAATATAAAACGTTCAAGTTTGTTGATGCGTCGTATTTTTGATCCTTGGGAACTGTCAAACTGGATTTTGACTCTGGAAAGAAGTGAACAGGACTATAATTCAAGATATAGGTAGGGTAGGTTCCGCGTAGCACCGTGTTTAAGTATTACTCCACCATCGCCCGACCGCGATTTGGGAATAGAATACTTGACTCTTTCCAAACATGTATTTGCCAAAATTGTCACCTTCATTCGCTTTCTAATCGTGGCTAGATAAAAGTGAGGACATCAGAGTCATCAAGAGATTAAACGTGCTCTCTCTATGCAACAGAAGCCGAAAACCACAATATACTACTTGTCTGGTGTACTCGTAACGTAACTATATATTACATCTTATGTGGAACTAAAGTGTTAGCACATGGTGACACACTAGCTTAACGACCGCTTTAACCTAATGGGCAGTGACTCTAGTGACCCTGCCTGTGAAATTTTGGTGATGGCATATATCGATGTGATAAGCATGAATATTTGTTTCTATGTCTTGGATTATTTATCTATTAAATATATAGTCGTCTAGTACCCATAATAAAACTTTATCGAGCTTACTATAATACTAGTTCGATGTGTGTAAGATTGTACCCTAATATGTATAGACTAACACTACAGATAACTTAACACTTTCGTTGACAGTACCATCAATTAAGCGTTGTTAAGCCTACATATGGCCTGCCTGTCGACGTACTGTTCACGAAAGTGTTAATGTACTAAACGAAGGCAAGAAAACTTCTCACCTTTCTTGAACCACGTGTAAGTCCTGCCGTCTACAGGCTTGCTGCCGCCGCAGGTGAGGCGGAGTGGGGTGTTGACGTGGAAGGACACACTTGCGCTGTTGGGCTCCACTCTGATGAAAGAGTGTTCTGTAAGGAAACCAAACGTAAAAGTGTACCTATTTTATTAAAGTTAAAGCTATCATCACTGCTTGGACAGCTTTCGTAGAAAGAAATGGTAGTAGAGAGCCATTGATTTAGTATATGTAACTAGATACACAATCAGCCGAAAAAAATGGCAGTCCGAAAGAACCGGCTGATGGAATTGGCCGGCTCTTTTGCGTTTAGTCTGGTTTCGACCGTCAGACTTGTTGGTTGTCAGATATGTCTAAATGTTCAGTCAAAAACTGCGTAAATACCAACAAAAAAACAAGAAAAACGATAGGATATATTTATTCCAGTAAATTCTTTTGATAACGTAACGAAATTTGTGAAAACTCGTTGTAATTTAATAGTTTTAAACATGTTTTAAATAATTAGTTTTGTTAGTTCAAATGACGTACGTCGCAGAACATAAATCTAAGGAGTCGGTATTAGATACTTTTTTTATGACGTTGTTACCTACGTTATATGATTCAGATTCAAATTCAGATTCAGATTTTATTTGTGAAACATAGGTAATACAAATGTGGTCTTATATAATAGGTATACATGAATCTCTATGTTTTGCCGATTGGCATACAAATGTCAATGTTAAAGAAATTACAAATTAATAAAATAATCATTTAACAGGAGCAAAATATAAGTACCTACTTTAACAATGTCAATTATATTATAAATTATAGATCTGTGTCATTCATAAAATCCTGAGTAGAGTAGTAACATTTTTCAACTAGTAACTTCGTAATTTTTTTTTTAAAAGGTTCTTTTTCCAGGTCAATTATGTCTACCGGTATTTTATTATAAATTTTAGGCGCCATTCCTAATAAACTTTTGCTGACTTATGCGGTTTTACACTCTTTACCACGTAACTTGTTTTGGTACTGTAAGCGAGTAGGGAGCTGGCGTGTATCCGCAATTTTATTAAATAAGTTAGGATTACATTTAACAAAGATTGCAACTTCCAGAATATATATACAGGGTAAGGTAAGGATCTTGAGAGATTTAAAATAAGTACGGCAGCTGTCTGTTATTTTTAAGTTACACATGGCTCTTATGCACCATTTTTGAGCTTTAAAGGCTGTTTCCTTATCGACGGAATTTCCCCAAAAAAGAATACCATACCGTAGTGTTGACGCAACAAGGCCAAATGGTTTTCATATTTAAGATTTCCAAGAAATCCTCAGCGACATGCAAAATGGGCTGCAGTCATAGCACGCGACAGTCGAGACGATTTATTTAAACCAAACCACTTTAAAATAAAAAGCGAAGTAAAACATCAATATGTTACAATCTGTGAGCTGTAAATTTGCTACACGATATAAAATAAATGTACTGATCTTTAAGACATATTCCATAAAGGAGACACCCGTTTAGCGGACATGATTGTAACACCGAAAAGAAAAACAATAAAGAACTTTCTATTCTATTCTATTCGCGCGTCGTTTGTTGGACTCATTCTTCTGCTTCGGATAATATATACGACAAAAAATGGATTAAACAGCCAACTAAAACTGCCACACCTGTCATGGAAAGAAATGGACTAACGAGTCCAATTTTAATTTCAATTCTTTCCAATAATTTGTCAGGCAAAATTAATAAGTTTATATGGATCCAGTTTATAAAACAAACAAAATACAGCAAAAACAAGTTTTGTATGAAAAAATTAATTTTGCTGATTTTTTTTACTATGGTACTGAAGCTACATAAACTAATTAAAGACCAGGATGGTATTCTAAGTACAAATTTTTAGAGCAAACTAGCTAGTCGTTTTAAAATGAGAGCGTAACTACGTTTGTATGGAGAATTATTACTGCGGACTCTTAATTAACTATAATATAATTGAATAATCCAATATCAATACATAATTTGGAGATTTGAAACAGTTTATTCCCCATTTGTAAAAAAAAGAAAACTGATTTATTTGTGATATTGGTCTTTCTGTTTAAATTCCTACATAAAATATTGTTAAAATAATTTTATAACGTGACTCCATTCATTCGCTATTTAGTTTTGACGTGAGCAGTTAAGTCACATTATGATAAAATTTAAATAAACTAAAAAGTATTTTATCTGTTGATGTTGATTTGCTAATATGGTGCTTAAAGTCTAATAACTGAGTTCTTTTTTTTTATGAAACATATAGAGTGCTCTTCAAAAAAGCGCTCGCTCAGAATTCGGTATTTTGACACGCGTAGTGCGTTTGTGTGTGTAAATACTACTACCACCCACACAAACGTACCTAACCCCCACATGCACAGCGAGATCGCACCAGCCGCGGGTGCCGTCCCTTTCTAGCTATATGTAAGTGCGATCGGGATAGAACTAACCGCGGAGCTTGCCGATGCAAATAGCTGTATAGCGCACCGTTGGAATTCACTCCGTGACCGATATTGATACTTGCACTAAAAAGTGGTAAGTATTACTTCGCTAACATGATGTTCTAGAACATCATGTTAGCGAAGTTAGATAACTTGAATAAAGTAAGTATTTGATTTTTGAGCACAAGTTTTCTATTTGTATTAAAATACTATGATATGACAAAGTATATTTAGTTTCGTTTTTTTAGTATAAAATAAACTAACGAGTTTTAAAGTTGTCAGTAATAAGAATAATAATTTGTTTTACGGATATTAATAGTTTGCATATTATCTGAGTCTTATTTATATATAGTAATGTAATTAAATTATACCAGTAGACCCACTACTAGGAAATTACTGGGTACTTACGTATTCATTTCTTGAAGAAATTTTTTTTTGTTATGTACAGTAAAAAAAACGGCCCTTTATAGAAATTGCTATGTCCGTTTCTTACCAAAGGAACTGAAAATTATAAATTATACAAACACAGCTTTTTATCTAGAATACAATTAATTAATGCGTGATTTTATTCAAAAGCCTAAAACCTCAGATGATAAAAAGGAATAGATATGAAACGGGGGCTTGGCGCGTGTCGGTGCGACATGGCCAAATGGGCATGTCACTGCCCACCGCATATTAGTCGCAATTCGCCGTGAATCTGAAATGTTTTTCTATGTTTACTCAAAATGCCGAATTGTAGCGTGGTTACATGCAAAAATAGGAATGAAACTAAAACCTACATGAATGGTGGAGTCACGCACCACATGTGAGTATTAGTATTTTCACTTAAGTCAGTAAAAACTAATATTTTAATAAATAAACGCAACGCCGCATCATTTCTCGGGATCGAACTAACATATCGAACGAAAAAGCATATTTTTGTTCTATGCGTTGTACATTGAACGTTCAATACAGTAAACCACGGCGCAATGTATTAAACCACTATGGATATGGACGATGCTTGAATTTTTTAGTGGTACGGCCGCTGTTTGGCGTCGCAAACTAGAGCGGTGCCAAAGTGCAGTTACAATTTACGCGTAATCGATAAAATAGAAGGACGATATCATACTAGTTATTTTATTTCGACTACTTTCGCTGTTTTATTTTATTTAATTACTTGTTTTGGTTGGGTGCCTATCTTAAAGGTAACTAATAACATACTAATAAGATTAAAAGGCACAAAATGTTTACGGTACCTACTAATAAGATTTTCACTAAGTTGCAGTATGAACGGTAAATAGACATATTAAAATTGTATATACAAGTATATAATTTAGTTGCAAATGGCTTCAGAACAACTTAAAATGTGATATTATTACCAATAATTTATTTTTTCTACTCCTGTACCGTTATCTGTCATTTATATAGGCTGTAGCTCAAATACAATGACACCACTAATAAGTCGTCGAAAAACTCTATTCTCCATGGCTCAAAAACGAACTGTTTAGCGTACTTTTTTGGTTCATACATTTTTCATAAAAGCACTGTTTAACTTTTTTTTTAATCGGCCGCTATATTGCAGTGGTGCCAACTTCATAAACAAATATTTCGAAATAAAAGTATTTATTTACGATTTAACATTTGTACATTATAAATTATTTACTGCAATAATAATAAAACATCATCTATTGTGTATTAAATTACATGTTTTATAAATTCTTGGTATTATTTATAAAAATAAACAGTTCGAATTCGGTCCGGGTCCGGATTCGGTTTGGTTCGGATGGCAAGTGCAAACAAATTAAAAACTAAACAAACCATAAGCAAGAGCTGTCACATTTCCGATTTCCCACCAAAATACGGTTCAAAATGAAAAGATGAAAGACGATAAACTATTTGTCCTAAACTATTAAGATTTTATTCGTGTTTGTGAAGACAAAAGTGTACGTTCCTGTTAAGATGGTCGAAGAAATTAATAACTGTACTCCTGAAGAAATTGTGTAAGTAGCAAAAGTACGAATAGAAAACTTGCTGCCTGAAAAGTTTAACTATTCTGTAGTCTGTTATTTATTTAAAATTTGTCGTAGAAAAAGTATTGTATGCAACTAGTCTAAAAACGCTCGTGGCGTCTTTAATTGCGATGCTCGCCAAGGCTCGCATCGCAACCCACGCCACTCGCGTTTTAAGACCCTTCTTATACAACAGTTGCATAAAATACTATTAAATGAGTATTTTTTACTTTCATTTGAAATGTGATAATTGAAGAAGAAATCTCGGTTTCTTATTACAGTTTTCCAAAAAATTTGAGTAGGTACTAAAAAAATGAATAGATGCTACTGGCAGAGGTCCTAACTGGTTTCCTGTACAGAGAAGAGTTAATGTGTTCGTAACATTTTCAAGAAAAATGTTTCCAACCACTTAATAAGAGCCGTACACTTTTCGAATATTTGACACCTCGCTTGCTTGAAACCTTGGTGTAAAATGTATGGTAACACATCTTCGCACATCTTTGGTGGATACTCGCCCTTAGCCTTAAATCTCGTAATATAAGTAATGGACATATTATTTCGCGCCAAAATGCGAGTCGGATCGGCCTGGTACCTACAGGTCAAAAATATCGATGTGACCAGAGTTTTAAATGTATGTGAACACGAACTTATAAAAAGCCGTTTATGTTACTCTGTAGGTATTCGTCAATATTTTTTACTTTTGCGATTTATGGTAAGTTAACAACCCGTGTTATTTAAACTTGTAGCTAAAAGTTTAAATACCACCACATAAACTTACCATGTTGTTGAAGTTGTTACCCATCAATATCATAACATAATATAGTTGTTTACATTTTTATTACTAATTTTTTATTTATTATTATTATTTATGGACTTAATATTTATTTTCTAAGAGATACATAATTTATTTACACGTATACTACATATATTTTAAAGCTATAGTAACAAATTCAACTTAAAAACCAGAAAAAAAAGAATAAATAAAACTAAATAAAACTACTTATGACTAAACTAAGGGGTCTCCCCGCGGCATGGTGCCGAAGATGCTGGCAGCATTTCCCCGCTGTATCGCAATACTAATGCGTTGAGCGAGGAAGCTGCCAGCTCTTCGGTCCCCAGTGGTGTCGGCTAATTTTTTGGCGAGCTCTTTGATTAGGTTGAGTGCGCTGGGACCCCATGGACCAAGGGTCTCGACGCCGAATGGAACAAAGCAGTATTCAGCGCCGAGACCCCTATATTTATTAACTTTGGCCTTTTCCGCAGCCTCTGCAGCCGCACCGGCTCTGGAGGATGTTCCGTGGAGATGGGAGGGGGCCAATGTGTCGACACAGGTGGCGTCACACACGAGCACCCGACCCATCTTCCACGGAATTAATGACATTCCATCCGGTCTCTTGCCATCGTCCCTGAAAATGCCGGGCGGCTCTAACAAAGCCGGCACATTGACGCTGGCAAGAGAGCGGCGTAGAATGTCATTCAGAGCGGCGTGCCTGGAAAACCGGCCAGCGCTTTTCTGGCAAGAAAGCCCGTGATGTCCCAGTGAGTCTACAGAACTGCCGCAGGGACATCTGTGTGGAGTGCATATAGGAATCCCGAGTCGCAGACATGTTGAGATACGGAGCGATTCAGGCTCCAAGAAAGTGCCAGTGTTTGGCGACGGGTAAGCGTGGAGCCATTCACCGGATTCCTTGGTACCTGACGCCAAAAGTCTGGCCCGCTCCGCACCTGTACTGCGGCTCAGGAGAGAATCAACATAAATTTTGCAGCATACATCGTCCCAGCTCCTTTGGCAACGAGGATGGTCTGGGAAATCTTTTCCCGGGCAAGCGGATGACCAAGCGTTTTTTGCCTCCATCAATAATATTAATTTTAATATCAATGTCGATAAAACATAATTTTAACGTTTGTCGCCCCCCTAGTGTAGTGCGTTTAAGCCAATCATAGCCCTTGTTTGCATGTTGCCGTAGACTCACTGGCAACGCCCGAGTCTTTGTTTTTACACGGTTCAATGTGTGTGCCTGTGGGCGCTGCGGTGGGAGAAAACTGGGGACATCGGTTTTGGTTGAAATTAAGCAGTACGGCACTTCTCCCTTTTTTTATGTTCTGAGCCTAAAACCTATGTCACTTATTAGGATTCCGTACTCAAAGAGTAAAACGGGACCCTATTACTAAGACTCCGCTGTCCGTCTGTCTGTCTGAATGCCTGTCTGTCCTTCTGTCACCAGGCTGTATCTCATGAACCGTGATAGATATAGATTTTCACAGATGATGTATTTCTGTTGTCGCTATTTATAACAAAAAATACTAAAAAACAGAATACATCTTTTTATTTTTATTTTAGTTTTTATTTGTTTCTTTTTCTTTTACAATCTTACACAAATCGACCTTGCCCCAAACTAAGCAAAGCTTGTACTATGGGTACTAGACGACGATAAACATACTTATATAGATAAATAAATACTTAAATACATAGAAAACATCCATGACTCAGGAACAAATATTTGTGGTCATCACACAAATAAATGCCCTTACCGGGATTCGAACCCGGGACCTCCAGCTTCGTAGGCAGAGTTACTAACTAGGCTACAGGGGGCTCCTATACAACAAACGTGATTTTAGATATATATATTTTGCCGTTTTTAGATATAGATAATGGTACGGAACCCTTCGTGCGCGAGTCCGACTCGCACTTGGCCGGTTTTTTTAACATTTATTTCGAAATAAAGAGTGATACTCGGAAATGTCGAAGGGAAGGCCAATCATCGAATCCGACTCGGCTGGGCAGCATTCGGGAAGCTACGGCACATCTTTTCGTCCAATATTCCGCAGTGTCTCAAGACGAGAGTCTTTGACCAGTGTGTGTTGCCAGTGATGACATATGGCACGGAAACGTGGTCGCTTACTATAGGCCTCATAAGAAGGCTCAAAGTCACTCAAAGGGCAATGGAGAGGGCTATGCTGGGAGTTTCTCTGCGCGATCACATCACAAATGAGGCTATCCGCAGCAGAACCAAGGTAACCGATATATCCCTCCGAATTGCTAAACTTAAGTGGCAGTGGGCGGGGCACATTGCACGTAGAACCGATGGCCGTTGGGGCGGAAAGGTTCTGGAGTGGCAACCACGTACCGGAAGGCGCAGCGTGGGTAGGCCCCCCGCAAGGTGGACTGATGACCTGGTAAAGGTCGCGGGAGTCCGCTGGATGCGGGTGGCGCAGGAACGGCCATTGTGGCACTCTTTGGGGGAGGCCTATGTCCAGCAGTGGACGTCTTTCGGCTGAAATGATGATGATGATAATGATGACTCGGAAATGTAATAAAACCACGTAAAAATCTCCCTTTCCAGTGTAAACCCCCGGTGTGTGTTATTATTATAAATAATAAAAATAAATAAAATAAAATATCTTTATTTTCAGACATCATGGTCCATAGGTTGTTAGTAAGCAAAAGGAAAAAAAAATACTTAATGACCTATGTTAGTACAGCAAAATTTTATTTTGTTTATAATTTAAAAGCCAGACTTGGCAGCCTCAACGAGGTGCACACGTACTAGGAGCGTGCAGCCCATTGAACCTGCCGAATTATATATAAACGAAAATAATAACTAAATGCAAGGTAGGATCGTGCTGTACTTAACAAACGCCATATAAGCTTGTTTTTTAAAAAGTTTTTTATTCATCTTGTTGTTTTCAATAACCCTGCATATTATGTCGCTGGTTCGTGGGTACTTGTACAGACAAATCACACAAACCCAAACAAGATAGGTCTATCTATTTTAGTTTAGGAGTTCCCATGACTACCTTCCATCATCAGATCCTGGAAATCATCCATCACCAAAGTGTTTACCAAGACAAAACAGATGAGCCCAAACTAGATGGGTTTATCTAGTTTGGTTTAGGAGTTCCATGACCACCTTATAGCTCCATCATCAGACTCTGGAAATCATCCAGCACCAAAGTCTTGCCGTGCCATGACCAAATAAATGAGCCCAAATTCGATGGCTTTATCTTGTTGAGTTTAGAAGTTGCTATGGCCACCTTCCGACTCCATCATCAGACCAGCTCTATGATATTATGTCACCGAAGATACGCAATTGTACCTAATTTGAAGATTTCACCCAAACTCCCATACTTACATAGAAATAGAAATATTTATTCGACAAAAACATGATACATTAGGATACAAAGTCATTCAAAGACATACATACTAACAAGGTGGACTGATAGTAACAAGTAAATAAATTAAATCTATCAAGTATCACGATCACTCGTACAATAATAATTGACTATAGAACGCGTAGTTTAGACAAAAGGATCCAACCCACAAGACATCACCATTGAAATGTATGACTTTTGTTTTAGGTAGAAGGTTCAATTTTAAATGTTACGTATCCGGTGGGTTTGAGCCTTTTCGCTACACTACGTCATATATGGCAGCTATGCAATTCATAACTTGTCTCGATTAGCCTCACGAATGTATCCCCAGTATAGTTTGACCCCGAGGTTGGTAACAACTATGCCTAGTCGGAGATCAAAATAATATTATTTTAACTGAAGAGTGGCCGGTTAGCTTCGTGAATAGCCACAAATAAACACACTACACGTCTGTCTCGGAGGGCTATTCAGCCGGTACTGAGATATATTCCCGCGCGACGGTAAATTTATACTAGTTTTGAATAATTATTTATAAATATAAATTTTGACAAAAGTTATATTTTTTGGACTGGATCTTGTTGGTACAAGCATGAAGTTTTATGTTGTGTAAGATTCAATACAAAAATTATTCAACAATAATGAGAAAATCCTTGAGTTTTCAGTACGATTTTGTTGACAAATATGGTGTAATTGAGAACAGTTTACATATATATACGTGCAGAATAAGGAAAATTCGAGGCGGCTAGGCGCAATGGCAACATATTACGCTAGTGAAAATAGAAAAAAACAAGTAGGTTCTCATATAACATCATGGAGTATTAGGGGCTCAAACTTATGACTCTGCGCTCTCTTCAGAAAACTACTGTCGGTAATCGGGTATTTTCGGTTAAAGTATTCAGTTCTTCGTAAATTGGAGGCGGCTAGGACCAATATGAGGAGTTTACCTATGCAAATAAGTAATCAGCATCTAGAAAAAGCTCTCCGTTTCTTAGAATTACAACGTCAAAAATCCGTCATTCTCGCTTATTCCTGACCAAAAAACGAGCGCCCTCTTAACGCTATTAGCAACTACCGAAATATAGCTAGAGTTATCATTTTGGGGCACATTTCTAGAAATTTTGTTTGGCATTGTGAGTCTATTTACTTTATGGTACGTCAATGTGAGCCCTCTTTTCAACCGACGAAAAAAACGGAGGAGGTTCTCAATTCGACGCGTATATATATTTTTTTATGTATGACCACGCATTACTTTTTATATAGTAGTTCGATTTTGATAATTCTTTTTTTATTGGAAAGGGTATAACCCGAAGTTGGTCCCATATAAATTTGGAAAAAAAAACCAAACCTAACGGTACGAAAATAGGGGATGATTGATTTTTCGTCGGTTAAAACTTTGTTTTCAAAGTAAATTATCTTGACACGAATTCAATGAAGTCTAGTTTTTTTTAATAACAATAAGGAGAAGAACTCTATTTCTCGAACAATAACGGAGAGTGGGGACCAAAGTATATCGAGAATTATTTGGGAATATGTTGTCTTTCTGCAAGTTTTCGAAAAGTTACATAGCTGCCCCGGGCATAACATTCAACACCTGAACCATTTTCTGCTCGCAAAGCGATTGTCGAGTTTCACTTACCTAAAGATGGAATGTCTCTTTGAAGTGTGAGTGATATCCGCTCTGTCTGATTGAACTCGTCTGAGAAGCTCCCGTCTGACCGCACGCTCTGCTGCGCGCAGTATATCTCACTGCCGTTGTCGGATGGTTCGAAGGTTTTGCTCAGAGTAAGCACCGTCCATTCTCCTTCCTTAGTTTTAGGGTCTTGGAGTTGAATCATTCTGAGCAATGAACTGGCTGATTTGTTTAATCCTGATAATAAACGTCACATTTAGGTAAAGACCTTGCATTGCATTTTTTTTGTTCACTCAAATTTGTTTTCACCGGAGTTTAGTGGTACGGCAGCGGAAAATTGTACTTTTTTTAAAGGTGTAAATAATATTGATACGTCAAACTGTCTACGTAGTATTTTTTACGTAATAACGGTATAAAATATTAGATATTTCTAGGATAAAATGTCGTAAGTATTATCCAAATGGGGTCCTATTTTATCAACTAGACAATATAGTCGCCAATATAGCCATTACATGTCTGCACCTACACTACAAGTAAAGATGGTCGATGGGTACTTTTTTTTTTTTTAATAGCTTATATTGTGTCTCATTGCTGGGCAAAGGCCTCCCCTTTTTTGCGCCACTTGTCTCGGTCCAGTGCTAGTGTTCGCCAATCTGTACAAAATGTGTCAAGGTCGTCCCGCCATCGCCTTTTCGGTCTGCCTCTACTTCGAAAGCCATCTTGTGGGGTCCATTCGGTGGCTAATTTGGCCCATCGTTCTGCGTGCATTCGGCAGACATGTCCAGTCCAGTCCCACTTAAGCTTCGTGGTCTTGGCACCCACATCTACGATGCCAGTTTTGGTACGCAGCTCCGTGTTCCTGATCCGATCGATCCTACGAACTCCGAGTATGCTGCATTCCATTGCTCGCTGGCAAATCTTGAGTCGGGACTTTTGGGCTTCTGTTAGTGACCAAGTTTGGGCGCCATAGGTTAGGATAGGCAGGATACACATATCGAACAGCTTGCGCTTCAGTGCTAAAGGAAGGTTACCCTTCATTAGCGCCTTCATGGACCAGAAGCTCTTCCAGGCATTTGCGATGCGTCGATCGATTTCTTTAGACTGCCTGTTATCGAAGGATGCTGTCTGGCCCAGGTAGGTATACTCGTCGACATATTGCATATGCTGCCCATCTACCTTAACCCTATGCTAAACGCCATTGGTCATCAACTGGGTCTTTGCCCTGTTCATTTTGAATCCAACTTCAAGACTGGCTGTGCTCAGTTCTTAGAGCATTTGTTCTAGATGGGTTGCAGTGTGGGAGAACAAGACAATGTCATCGGCGAAACGCAGGTTAGTCAGCCTTGTGTCGCCGATGTCAATGCCCATTGCTTCCCATTTGGCCGCAAGCTTCAGAAAAAAATCCTGTAGGCAACTAGTGAACAATTTCGGAGAAAGCGGGTCTCCCTGCTTAACCCCTTTTTCGATGCGAAATTTTGGACCGGAACTATTAAATTTAGACATAGATATAGAGACATAGAAAAACTTTATTCAACATCACATTTTATACAAAAGGAACAGTGTACAAATTAGACTTAGGAATAGACAAACACACTCAAACAATATCGTACGAGGCATTTACATTTTGTGATGCCAAAAAGGGGCTAGACTCAGCATACTGTTGCAGTGAGTACCTACTGAGTACCTACACTGCAACGCTGATTTTCAGTCAGACCCTTACATATAATAAGTTTTAATTCTAATTAATATTGTCGGAAGGGAATGAATATTGGAATGTGAGTAATGTTGTGTATATTTAAATTATGTAATGACTGTGGTTTGGTTGTACTTGTATAAATATGTATGTTAAGTAAGCAAGTATATAAAAAATATGAAATAAAATAATAAACAATTTGAAATGACACGTATGTAGTAGCAAAAAATTACTGACTGTTGAGTTTGTTTCGGCGTTTCTTCTTAATGAGAAACACTAGTAGATTTTTGACATGTAAAAGCAATAATGTAAAAAGAAGTAGATAGGTACGTTGTGTTTACAAAATTCCGTGTTTAAAAATGGCCACCAAATTCTGACAGCATTCGTTTCCATTGAAAACGCGAAACTATGGCAAGCCGTTGTCAGTTAACCAGGTTTTAGTGTTCCACTTTTGGAGCGCTTACAACATATCTACCTATATTTTATATTACATCATTTTGTAAAAGTGCTAAAGCAGCCTACTTGCAGAATAAAGATCATTTATTTCATTATTTTAATAACTGTATTTACCGGTTTTGTTGGGACTTGGAAAATAAAGTATCAATTGTCATTTTAGTCATTTATACCTATGCATCGTAAAAGAAAAACACCTGCAAATACATACATAAGCTATATTTTAACATTTTCAACACTGCGTTTATTTCAGTTTTACCTGTTGACTGATACCATGACAACAGCTGCCCAGGTTTTAAAAACGCGTAGCAGGTGAACTGAACATATGGTTTATGTTCATCTACAAATGTGGGCGGGATCACACGAGGCTGGTCTGAAAAATTACAGAACACCTACATTTAGGTAAGCATTAATAAAGCAGATTTCATTTAGGTACCTAAATTAAAAGCTATTCACTTCAGTAAAAACACAAAAGCACCATGAGAGCGAAGTTGAAGTCTTATAAAAGTTATATTATAAAGCATATGGCGTCTGGATCATACTCATTTTTGTGCCTACTGTCACAACCAGAGATGTCACTTAAATATCACTAACGTGAGTTTTTAGGAAGAATCGAAAAAAAAAAAAAACTGCATGTAAATTTTAATATAAAAGAAATCCTTTATTTCTTTCCCTCAGTACCAATGTAAGTAGTAGCGATCTCATAATGAGCATTAGAACTCCCCTGTTCCCTATAAGACAGGTTTACCTAGTTTAGGGCACAGGACACCGTGCCTAGGCTTATCTAAAAATAGTGCACTCTATCTATCATGATGTATTACTTAAATAAGCTGATGTACTGATTCTACAATAAATATATTTTCATTTTCATTTTCATTTTTCATTGTACTCTTTGTTTAAAACAAATACACTAATAAATTCAGAGGCTCTAGTATAAGTTTTATCGACACAAGGGGTGATCCAAAAGTTTTGATAATCGGCATAAAAAAGACAGGGTATCCGTATAATATGATTTTTTATTATTAATTACACTCTTTCTTAGTTTACTTACCAATATAATATATGCATAATATTAAAATTTTGTTCTATATAAAAAAAAAACCTTGGGATAGACGAAATGAGGCTTACTTTTTACATCGACGCAATTCCACAGATTTTATTGAGGAGTTTTCAATATCAAAGAATAAGACGTAATAGTAAAAGAATTAGTCTAGATTACACGGTAGGTGACTAGTTTTATAGAATTCACAAGCCTGAAAAGCAGCGCTGGTAAGCGGCAAGCTTAGCCAAGAAAAAAAACTCATAGGATTGGTATTTTTTTTCTTTGGTTTTTTCTTAGACGCTCTCGGGGTAGCCTCATTCCCTAGAGAGCACGTCCCCAGGTGGCGGATAGGGGGATGCTCACTGAGTTGGACTCACCAGCTCAGAGGGTAGGAGGGAAATAAAATACCTCCCGCGGACCACAAGGCCGGAGATGGTAACTCCGATACCAAACCCCACCGGCGGGCTTCTCTGACATATTCGGAGTAGAGGTCGTGGGTGTGCTGGAAATACAGGTTGGTATTTTCAGTAGGGAAGGCGGCGAAAGAACCATAAGGTCACCGGCGGCTCCCAAGCCCTCCAGGAGAGCTACAACCTTGGCGTCAGGTGGTAACCGACCGTAAAATACAAACCAAAAAAACCTACTCCTAATTACGAAAAAAGCTAAAGACATTAAGGGTATAAATGCAAGGGCGTACCCCGTAAGCGACGTGAAGGTTTTAAATGCGAAGAATAATAGGGCGTGCCCCCCAAGCGACGATACTTATGACAAGAATAAGAAAGTTTCGCAATCTACACAAAAACTTAGAATAGCGACGTGGAATCTGGGGTCTCTTACCGGTCGCAGTCAAGAACTGGCAGAAACACTAAAGCGTCGGAACATAAATATATGCTGCTTACAGGAAACGCGCTGGCTGGAAGGGATCAAAGTCCAGAGACTTAGGCTTAGGGTATCAACTGGTCTATTATGGTACGGATAACAAACAAAACGGAGTCGGCATTGTACTTGATCATCACCTCAAAAACAGAATTGTGAAAATAGACAGAAAAACTGACCGTATTATTGCTGTCAAGCTAGCGTTAGACAATGAACCAATAGTCAACATCATCTGTGTCTATACGCTACAAGTAGGTTGTCAAGACCAGGTCAAGGATGCTTTCTGGGACGACTTGGACGATATGATAGTGAACATCCCATCCGAGGAAACAAAGTTCATCATGGGAGATCTCAACGGCCACGTGGGAAGTTCGTCCTTAACCTATAGAAAAGCTCATGGCGGTTTTGGTTATGCAAGTGTTAACAAAGAGGGAGAACAAATACTTGAATTTGCCTCTAGGCATAATATGATTATTGCCAACACACACTTCCAAAAGAAATCGGATCACTTGATCACCTACAGCAGCGGTGGGAAAAAGAACCAAATAGATTTTATCCTAGCAGACAGCAAACTGAAGAAGGGCTTTAAGGACTGTAAGGTGATCCCTAGAGAGGCTCTTACCGCTCAGCATAGGATCCTGGTAGGAGTATACGTATTGCCCAAGCCAATTAAGAACACAATAGACAAAACACCCCGAATTAAATGGAAAGAACTAACAGTTTCAAAAGGCGAGGCACTCATTTAAGACCTAAATGATTACTTGGAAAAGGACATGAATAAAACATATAGCAGTACAGAAAAAATGTGGGAAAACTTAGAAAATTATTGCCGCAGCCAAGCAGCGATACGACTAGGAGTTGCCAAAGGTGGTCTAATTACAGGAAAAGATCCCTCTTGGTGGAACCAAGAAGTCAAAACGAGCATTGCGGACAAGAAAAACTGGTTTAAAACGTGGCAAGATACAGACCTAGATGAGGACCGAAACAAATACAAAGAGGCAAAATCAAAGGCAAAGAAAATGCTGGCACAAGCTAGGGCAAATGCAAGGGAAGGATTTTATAATAAATTAGAAAAAGCAGAAACAGACAACGAGATCTTTAAAATAGCAAACACCAGACACAAGTCGACACAGGATATAAAAAAGGGTAAATTTATAAGAGACAAAGATAAATCATTATTAACTATAAACCAGGATATATCGAAGAGATGGTATGAATATTACAAGCAACTAATGAACGAAGAATTCCCTAGCCAAACTATAGATCCCTTGCCACCGACCCTAGGACCTATACAGGAGATCAGATATAAGAATTAATTGTATTTGGACGCTCAGATACCTTATATGTACATCTATGGGGTACTAAATTAATATCATAAACGTATTGTTAATTCTGATACAGACCTTATATCCAATGTAATTGATAATATTTTACAATTTTGGCTTTATTTACTTTTCATTTAGTGACATTTAGTTTGTTAACCGTTTAGGTACTAATTGGTTAAAATCTGCAATTTTAAAATGATTACTATGTTAGATTATTCAAATTATATTGTAGAAAATACCATTTGACATGTAAAAGTGCCCTTGTGGCATATTTGCAGAATAAATTATTGATTTTGATTTTGATTTGGTTTCAGCATCGAGGAAGTTAAACGTACCGTCAGAAAGATGAAGAAACATAAAGCCACCGGCCCTGATGAATACAGATCAGTAAAGCATTTTTTCGGCCTCAACGAAGGAGCAGCTCTACCCAACATCGCCCCCTTACCCCTCTCTACTCTCTACATACAACCATCCGTTCTTTTTTTTATATTTATATTTGTTGTAAATATTTGTTTATAATGTATAAGTAATAAAATATATGTCTTTATTTTATAAATGTATGTACATAACATGAATATCTTTATACCTAAATTAAAGAATTTTATTTTTGTTTTAGAATTTAGATTTATTTCCACGGCTTTTTAGCTTTCTGCAACGGATTTTAGAATGACCCAGGAATGACATTCGCAAGTTATCATCACGAGACCAAATCATGCCGATTATCAAAACTTTTGGATCACCCCTCGTACTATTTCGAACGCGTTTGCGTTTAGTTTAAATTTCTATGGCAACGTGAACAGCGCATCTGGTGGTATCTATTAGATCTTTGCTATTAGGGACTACGCGTTGCCATACAAATTGAAACTAAGCGCAAACGCGTTCGAAAACGTGTATGTATCGATAAAACTTATACTTGAGCTACAGATACTTAATAACTTCTTCATCAGCGTTTTATAACTGTATCCACGTTAGAAATGACAATGGCCTGTATAAAACTTATATCTCAGATAAAGGTTTTGACATACGAGTTACGACTACAGCGGCACTGGCACCACACAAGTGGGACACTCTTCTGACTATCCCGCCCTTCTGTCAAATAGTAAGAGTAGTAAGAGGGCTATCGCGCTCTTTGGCTGCAAGAAACATCATTTACCAGTAATACCCATTATGGATCAAAAGAACAGACTGGCAGACGGATAGATAACGGCGGCAATTATGCCTTAGTCCTGTTGGTGACCCAAATCAAAAGCGAAATCGAAGATCTTATTCATTTAGCTCAATAAGTTAATTATACGCAATTAAGTCCCATTTAATAAAACTAATGTGTGAAAATCGTGAAAGTTTAAACCATTATATATGGGTACGGAGGTTCTATAAAAGGTTTTCCTACCTCTTGTGTCGCATTGTGCTCGATGTAACAGCATGATGTTTCTAGTTCTCAACAGCAGCTCGCCATTTTTTTTTACCGTTTCGTGAGGTAATTCTTGGATGCAGTTAAGTAGTTTTTCGTGATCAAATACGTCCATACGTAAAGTCAGGCGGTTTTGGTTCTTATACTTAGAAAAATGTTGGTCGGGAGGTGTGACTTGATATAAACCTGGAGCTAGAAATGCAAAAAAGATGCTTGCTGATTACATGAAGACCTCTACCGTCAAAAAAAAATTTTTTTTCGGAGTAGCTTTAACACTTTGGTGCTTTATTCTTTTGTAATGCGGCGAAAAAATTGTATATGCATAATGTTTTGAAGTCAGCTATACTCATATCATCTTACTTTGTAAGTACCACGTTAATCCACGGCCATCGACTGGCTCGCTCCCGCCGCAGACGAACTCCAAGTCATCACCTTCATCGAAGAATACTACGTCAGTGCTCGGCTCCACGGTCACATAGGGCTCTGTTAAAAGGTGAGAAAACTTGAAGTAAATCATAATATTATACTACGAGAATAAGCAGGAGAGCTAGAAATAAGGATCAATGAAGAAAAATACGGTTGAAACGACAATACACAAAATAAAAGGGCAGGATAGCCTAAGAAAACTTGCCCCCAGCGTTTTTGGGTCGAAACTATAATCAAACGATGCCTTTTAAGGAGGTAATATCCTGCACAGAGTTTCATCCATCTCTACCCCCTGGGGGTGAGAAATGCCTGATTGACCCCAAAACTGTTTTATTTATTTTCTCCTAAACTATGAAAGTGACGAATTTCAATTTTTTTACAAATATTAATGAGAATAATAGCTATATGTTAAAAAAATATGACCCTTCTAACCATTTAAATTCTTGTAAAAAATATATATATATATCAGCCTGTATAACAAGTTCGGCTCTTGGTACACACACAATTTTTTTTCCCAAATATGAACCAATTTATATTCTACATCATACAAAAGTTTCATCGACCTAGCCCAAAAGGAACATTGCAAAATTAAAATGAATGTACTATTTAGTAGGCACTACTAATTATATCTATAGACTCGGTCCTGCAACCAGAATAATTAAAAAAAAAACCGGCCAAGTGCGAGTCGGACTCGCGCACGAAGGGTTCCGTACCATTATCTATAAAAAAACTATTTTATTCTGTGTTTTTAGTATTTGTTGTTATAGCGGCAACATAAATACATCAACATGAAAATTTCAGCTGGAACTATCACGGTATCAGTGAGATACAGCCTGGTTACAGACAGACGGACGGACGTACGTACGGACGGACGGACGGACGGACGGACGGACAGCGGAGTCTTAGTAATAGGGTCCCGTTTTACTCTTTGAGTACGGAACCCTAAAAAGCCGCCCGCGATCGAATTTAATTTTTTTAGCATACAGATAAAGTCACATCATATAAATAAAAAGACATACCATATTTTCATACGTTATGTGCCCAATAAAAACGACTACGGAGGTATCAGCGATCACTTCTGTACTTGCCCCAATGGAAACTGAACTGCAGGTTGCTGCTCGCATATTGCTTCAACAATATATTATTTATCCAACGCGAGATATAAATCAAAAATTATAAAACCAGCCGAAATTCTGACTAACACATTTGATAATAACTTTGACAATTTGACAATTATTAACAGTGATCGGCACGACCCGTGCAACACGGTGTCAATGACCTCAATCATTATGTTAATATGGATATTCCCCGGGATTGCGGAATTCGAGTCGTTAAAGGAAGACAATATTTTCTCATTTCAGTTAAGTATATAACGGGGACAAGATTAATGATTTTTACCATAAAATAAATTACCCTCCTCTCCTTCGGCAGTCGGGTAAAAAAACATAAAGATCAAAATAGGTTAGTAATAATAATAATAATACTTAAATTTCTGGTGCAATCAGTCAACGTAAGGCAGCTTGTGGCGGGCTGTTAGGGAGTAGCGACCCTACGTACCCGAGTGCTCCTGGGGGTGTCCTGTGGTCAGGCTGAGCCGATCGGGTGGTTGGTTGGACAGGCCCCCCACCTCTGGCTTGCCTTAACTGGCTGTCCAGAGTGGAGTCGCAAGAGCTGTTGCTCGAGGGTAGATGTGGACACCTAAGTGGCGAGTTGGCTATATGTTTAAAGTCCAGTGCCACCTCTCTACCCCCCCCCCAGCCTCTCTGACTGGTGTTGCCCTTAGGCCATTTTTTAATGTCGCTATTAATAGGGGCCCATCTAGCAGTTGGCGAGTCACCGTCTGCCAGAGATAAAAAATGAGACAGTTTATTAGGCAGGCGTCCGATGTTTCACCCAATAGCCCAGCCACTAGTCCATCATTTTCACCCAATAACCCGTTTTCTTTAGATTCCATCAACCAGCAATAGTCCCTATACACCCCAGCGGGAGCTGTCTCTGTGTGCGTCCCATGACACGGGCAGGGACAGCATCCGCTCGGTGTACTCCTTGCATTTCATTAAATTGTCAAAAGGGCCTCTATGTGTTGGCTCAGTTGGTACTTTGTAGGTACCTAGCCCCACGCACGCCTCCCAAAGGTCCGGGACATCATTGTCGCGTGAGCGGGAAAGACATACATAATAATACATATTTGCGGACAATCTTACACAAATCAACCTAGTCCCAAACTAAGCAAAGCTTGTACTATGGGTACTAGACGACGATATAGATACTTATATAGAGAAATAAATACTTAAATACATAGAAAACATCCATGACTCAGGAACAAATATTCGTGCTCATCACACAAATAAATGCCCATACCGGGATTCGAACCCAGGACCTCTTGCTTCGTAGGCAGGGTCACTACCAACTAGGCTAAAGCGGTCGTCACCGTTACAGTACATTACCAGTACATTTAATCATTAATCACAAAGTAAAATACCAAGCTGTTGGTAAATTTGTTCCCCGCTCTGGTGGACCCTACACCAAGAATGCATCGGCAACTTACCCAAAGCTTCAATTTGTCTTTCGAACGTAATCGGAATGTATTTAGAAAGGAATGTATTCCATTCAGTCGATTGGTGTTGCTTGGTGTTGGCGGTGCAGTAGATTTCAGAGCCGTTGTCGGATGGCTCAAGAGATTTCTGTAATGTGTTCTTCACATAGCTGTATTCATTTTCTTGCCATAGCACCCCAAGCGAAGATTCACTTAAGCCTGAAAACAACGTAGCTACAGCTTATGGATGCGACTCCAGGAGTTACTTGCGGGCTTTTTGATGGTTTGAGGAGGCCAGTTAAGAATAACGAGGAGAAAGGTAATTACGTGCATTGCAGTGGCTAGGAACTTCAACTTGAGTGTGGTGAGCGTGCCGCGGCCCCTGAGGGAAATTACCGCACGCGCTGACTCCTGACTGAGGATGTCAGGTGGCCATCGGCAGATCTGAGGCAAACTACGTTACACACTCTCTCGTAACCCTAGTGAATAAGAATGCACCATTTAGGTACAAAGCAGGAGTATATTGTAACTCCCAAATTACAAGTAAATAGAGTCATTTACGCCCTTCCATGGCGATCTTGCCAATGAAACGTTTTTAACCGGATGCTAACAGAGAAAAGGCATATTATACCGGGTGGTTTATTCAAACGGAGCGGTGACGGAAAATCCGAAACTACAAGAGATACGGACGTTTGCTCTTAGGAGTCACGAGACCAATTTTAGAAAAAAAAAATGCATTCAAAGATTTTCAATTGGTTGAAGTTGAAAACCATCGAGCTGATCTGATGCTGGAGACAGAAGGTGGCCATAGGAATTCAGTACGTAACCCCGTTGAGTTTGGGCTCGTTAGAATTGTCTCAATTAGTAGTTGATGACGGTATACATAAAAGTACAGTCGGCAATAAAAGCTTGTACCAAAAATTTAATTTTTGAAAGAATCTTATGTTTTTTTTCTAAAATCGGACTCGTGACTTCTAAGAGCAAATTTCATTATAACTTATAGTTTCCGATTTTTTGTCACTGCTCCGTTTGAATAATAATCCCTGTATATTACACACATACGAACTATAACTAGCTTTATTTTAGTACCTACTTTAATACAGTTACTGTATCTGTTCATGATGCTTACTTCCTTACTTCGAATTATTCAAAACTCCGTTGGCTCAGCGAACCAAAATGTGTCTTGGCCTCCGACAGTGCGCCATTTTTTGTCGGTTCTGCGCTAGCTCTTGCCAATTGCAGATTTGGAATTGCAAATAAAAATTAAAATTGTTATTTCACCTTTTTTCTGATAGCAGGATAGCGTTCCCCACTTGTTTAGGTATGCATAGCTAGTAAACTCAATTCGTTTCCCGTCGTCCACAAATTCTGCTGGCATCAACCATGGGCCACGTTTATCGGCTGTAACTGAAATATGTGAAAATATCTTAATTAAGTTACTATGTTGTAGTTATTTATATTTATTTGTCTAAAAAAATAGTTGCACCGCATAGTCGCATAACAGTTGAAATGAAAGCACTGCGAAACCACAGAAACAACAATATGAATACCTAACAATAATAAAACAATTTCAATTCAATTTGAAAGTTGAGATTCCGTTCAAATAACACGGAAATAGTAAGTTATGTATAGCAGTGACTATAGAAACTAAATACTTATTGTAATATTTTATAAAACGCTTAGGTACAACTAAAGTGCACCGCTGAGGGCAAAATTGCGAAAACTGCTGTAATAATAATAGGTATATCTTTAATAATACAATGTTACACCTGTTGGGGAACCTTATCAAATAAATAAATAAATTTACCATTTATTGCAGGCATCAAAGGCCCATAGTTACAAAACTTACAAAGACCTTAAACACAAAACAAATAAAAATAAACGAATTATTATTTAGGCGACGAAACAGCATGGCTATGTGGCTCCGCTGCGTCTTCAAGTCCGGTGTGAAATTCGGTAGGTTGCCTCGGAACCGCCGAAACACCCCCACCCACCCCTTCGGCCAGAAGTCAGCACACGCGATGGTCTCCTGCAGTGGCAGCGCGGCTGCGGCATGCTATGGCAACTTCCGTTAGTGGAAACTTGCCTTAAAGTGAAAATTGTCAAATAGTCAAATTTCAGAGCGTAAGAAATTTCCGAATCTAAGGTTTGTTTATATTTCTTCTTGTTTTGAACTTGAGATAATGATTTCTTTATTGCGGGAATGATCGGTATAAAGGATGACTCACGCTAGAACGGGCCGTGTCCGGCCCGGGCCGTTTTCTCAGAAAAACGGCGGCGTTTTTTCGCGGCAAAGACATACCTAAGCCCGGCCGAGCCGCGGGCGAGGCTCGGAAGCGGCTCGGTATCGGCACGGCTCGCCCGTGGCTCGGCCGGGCTTAGGTATGCCCTTGCCGCGAAAAAAACGCCGTTGTTTTTCTGAGAAAACGGCCCGGGCCGGACACGGCCCGTTCTAGCGTGAGTCATCCTTAAGTAGGTTAGTTACTGTAGTTACTTACTCTCAGGATATTTGTTTTTCTTGAACTTAATAGGAATTGACTTGCTGAGTGTTCGTGTTCCGTTTAGTTTGCAACAATATACTTTTATATTTCCCAGTGACGCAAGTGGCCACAGGACCTTCAGCGTTATATATCCACCACTTAGTGGCTGTATTGATGAGAGAATTTGCGGATCACCCTCTAAAAAAATTTAAATTTGAAATCCGTTAATTAAATTAGTTCCGTCAAACATGCCTACTTTGCCCGCATTTTTCGGTAAACACGAATATCTCATATTTTTTATATGGTAGGATGATTTTTTTTGCTTAACGAATCCGTCGTAGTAGTACGCGTGTGCTCATGAGGAAAAATATTTTATTTATCAACAATTTTTATCGAATTTGATCGCGGGTAAAGTTATCTCGACTTTTGCCAACATTGCCCCTGTCGAATTATTGGCGCAACTGTAGCTCTAATGATGTTGAGACAAGATTTAGTCCAAAATTTTGGGCAAACATGGCGTCCGTTTAAATATCTTGGTCTTAACTACGAAAAGTTTTACACAATATGGATGGGTAATTTTACCTAAGTTGTGTCAATCTTTGCCCTTCGGACATCTTGTAGACCTCACATTCCACAATTTTCTGCAAGCTCATGGTTGAAGTCAAAGACATGTATGACTCAAAGTAAAGTCATAAATATAATCTAGTTGCTACAATAAACAGTAACGCTTGCCCTAATATGCTGTGTTTTCGTTCATTACCAGATTTGGTTAAAACATTATTTTTGGGCAAAGTTCCCCCTGGTGGCAAAGTCGGCATATTTGACGGTTCGTCTACTTCTCTGGTAGGATCTCAAGTTGCTTTACAAAGTATTTATAAGCACTTCATTGTACACAATAACAGGTTAAAGAATATACATATCACAAATTGAACTTATCCCTATAAGGGATCTCTTCCAGCTAACCTTTGAGCAATTGAAAGGAAGGTAGGTACAACGAGATAGGCAAACTTACAACGTGTACAAAACACACAGAAATTAAAAATAAAACCTAATTAATAGCTATAAATCCAGACAAATAAAGAACCGTACAATAAGTACGTCTATTTTGCCACCACGGAGATCATTGTGCAAAAATCAAATTTTAAACAAAACACTTCCGAAATCCGCTTAGGGTTGTCATCTTGTGACTAGTAGAACCTTACAAACTATGTTTAACTATTAAAAGAAACTTACCTAAGGGAAGTTCAATAGTAATTATACGAGCTTGTTCTTCCGAGAGATTATATTTACTTGTAGTAGTGTTCTCGTACGGCCGTTGTCACAGTATTTTAGAGAATCTGTATAGAATTTTGTTAGATAGGCACCTTCGTAAAACGAAACACAATAAAAAAGTTAACCCCCACTCCCAGCAATGATTGTCGCCCGCTAAATCGATACGCCATCTTGTCATTGAGTTTAAAGAAATTGCTTTACGGCACGGATGACATATTTATTTTATTTGACTACGGGCAAACGTAAGCGGGTTGGGAGGGACTATTTTGGTCTAATCTCTCGGAAGAACAAGCTCGTATAATTACTATTGAACTTCCCTTAGGTAAGTTTCTTTTAATAGTTAATTATACTTCACTTGTTCTTCCGAGAGATTATATTTACTTGTAGATGTTCAGAGCGGAAAATAAAATATATATTAAAAATGATCAAATTTGATTTATTTGTAAAGACCATTATAATAATCAAAGCTGCTTGTAAATCAGAATACAAATTATCTTTTCAATTATTCATAATATATAATGTTGTATATCACTCAGCCTGAGAAAGAATTGATCGAGCAAAATTTTCCTCGACCAGAGTATCGTCAATGACAGGTCTATTATAAAAAGTTCCAAAAACTTTAGATGTTCCCGTCCATCCAGCTGTTTTTCGTATTAACTGGAGATTTACTCCTGACCTCCGTGCAGCTGATGTCGAAGCATGTCTGGTACTGTAAGCGTTAAAAATTGTGGTGTTTATTCCACTCTCTTCAAGCAATAGCTTTACCCATCTACCAAGTGTCTGTGACGATACTCTTGAGTGAGGTTTTTTGAAACTTATAAACAAATCATTAACATTGTTGCTGTTTCGCAACCCTTTCGTTCGATCTAGGTAAGTTATTAATGATTTGGCTGGGCATATTTCTGGGAGTTCCAAAAAGAAGGGTAAAACCAGAATAGGTTGAACTCGATTTAAGCCTGAAGTTTTAATAAAATCTGGGATCTTTACACAAATTTTGGTATCTGTTTTCTCAATATTGCAAATCTTTATAATCGATAGTGTTTGCAACCGGTGTGCAGTTACTAATGCAAGTAACGTTATTAGTTTTTTGGATAACATTTGTAGTGATATAGACTCATTACCTAAAGCACTTAAATAATTGAGTACAATCGAAGTGTCCCATGTTAAATTATATCTTGGTAACGTAGGGACTCGCCTATGAACTCCTCTTAAAAATCTTGATATTAAATCATCATTTACTTGATCGCCCAATAACATCACTAAAGCTGATTTATGAGAATTCATTGTGCCATATTTGCCACTGCGATTATAAATTGACGACAGATATTTCAAAATAATTGGCGTGGATGCAGTATAACAATCATAATTGTGCTGATTACAAAACTTAAACCATTCTTTCAAACAAGACTGATACTGCTTAAAAGTGTTAGTAGATATAGAATCTAATAATATATCTAATGCTTCAATAGGAGCCCCTCTTCTTATGAACGCTTCCCGCATAAAATGCCTGCCATCAAAGACAGGGTCTTGTGAAGCGGATGTATGATTCTGGAAGGAGATAATAATAATTTTGGATTAGCATCCAGAATTACAAGTTCTGAGTCAAGCAACCGATGATATAAAGGAAACCACGGTTGATTGGGCCAGTTTGGTACCACAACAATTCCTTTGGCTTTATCTGAAACGATTTTTGATAAAACTTTTAGAATCAAACAAAAGGGGGGAAATGCGTAAAAGGAATAGCCTTTCCAATTTAATGTGAACGCATCAATAGCAACCGAATTGGGATCTCCATGCCATGACACGTATTTTTCACATTTGCGATTCAATCGACTTGCAAATAAATCAATTTCAGGAATAGCTAGTTTACTTAAGATGGTCCCATAAGCCAAATCATTAAGCTGCCATTCAGTATCATCATTTAATCGTCTAGATTCAAAATCGGCTATCGAGTTATCAGCAGATGTAATGTACGAAGCGAACACAAAGTTATTCCTTGCTTCACACCAATCCCATATGTCTCTAGCGACTTTATTTAAATGGGGATACTGAATGCCGCCCATTCGGTTTATGTAAGCAATAGCCGTTTTATTATCAATTCGCATGAGTATTTGAGAATTATAGCAATGCTTGCCAAAAATCTTCAAAGCGAAGTAAGCGGCTATAAGTTCCAATTCATTAATATGCTTGCTAGCTTCAGCAACAGACCAAAAACCATTTGCTCTTGTATTATTACAAGCGGCACCCCAACCGCTCATAGAAGAATCAGAATAAATTTCTATATCATATTTATGATTTCTGATAAAACTGATTGATTTGTCGATATGATTTACCCACCATTGAAAATCCATTTTTAAATGTTTGGGAATAAGAAATGTTTTATCATAATTTTCATTTCCTTTTAATTGTAAGTATTTGACTCGTTCAAATAATTTTGTATGAGCCCAGCCATAAGTTACTGCGGGGCAGGCTGAACAAAGTAGCCCAATTAGACGAGCAAATGTTCTCACTGTACATTGTTTTGTATCTTTTAACTTTACAAGTTCGGTTTTTATCAATAAGCGCTTATTGTCTGGCAGCGCAATAGAAAGATCGTTGGAATTTAGTATAAAACCCAGAAATTTGCTCGTGGTTTTTGGTACAAGTTGACTTTTTTCATAGTTAATGATAAATCCTAATGATTCAAAACGAGCTATTGTGTCAAACAAATTTTCTTGACATTTTTTGTACGTCTTGGCCAGCAACAAAGTATCATCTAGATAAATGACAGACAAATGGCCTTGGCCTCGTAAATATTGCATAACTGGCTTCATTAATTTTGTAAAAACATTACAGCTACGTTTAATCCGAACGGGAGTACTGAGTACTCATATAATGTAGACTTATACTGAAATCTAAGCAACTTTCTGTAATTCTCATCAACACTTATTGCATAATAAGCGTCCTTTAAATCAATACAGCACATAAAGCAATTTTGAGATAATAATTTTATTGCCGTTCTAAGATCTTCTAATTTAAAATGAGCTGTGTCAATAAATTTATTCAATTCTTTTAAATTTAGAATCATACGCTTGTCACCATTTGGTTTGTCTAGCAAAAAGATCTTAGATACGAATTGATTCTTACAAGGTAAGCATTTGTTTACTACCCCTTTAAGAATCAGTTCATTAATTTCTTTTAAGAAACATTTATCCTCTTCAAGATTATGGGGTCGGGTGACGAGTGGTCCATTTTGATGAACTCTGCGAGAAAATGGTATCTTAAAACCTTTCACCCACGACAAAATGACTGCATCGCTAGTTATTTGCTGCCATTTTGCGTAAAAATGTTGTAATCTGCCCGCACATTGCGTTACCTGAGAATGGTTCAATATCTCTTGGTCGATGACGACGCCTGGTGTCTGAAGTTCCGGTTGTACTGTCTCCGGGCTGGTGCAGCCGCTGGCTGGCGCCGGTCGCGGTATCCACCCGTCGTCATCGCTGGATACGCTGGGAGCGCTGAACGACGCGACGGGCCCCTCCAGTTTAAAGAAGAGTTTGTTGAAGTCCTGAGTGTGCTAGGTCCCGCGATACTTTCATTAAAACGTTGTGCCGGCTTGAATGGCTTAGTTTTTATGTCAATTGCAGATCTGGAGCATGCTTTTATTGCTTTTAATGTTTCTGTAAGGCCTTCGCCAAATAAAAGCTTGTCCCGTGTGAGGTCTTTTACTGCATCTTTTGTATTTTTACTAAGACTTTGTATTAATAGGGATCTCCGTGTTATTGTGTCCAAATAATGCAAATCACACAATATTTGCCCAGCTTCGCCTAAGTGTTTTACAACCAGGTCACGCGATTGTTTATCAGGTATTTTAAAAGCGATGTCAAGTACCCTACCTAGGCAGGTTATACCGGATCCAAGCTGCGATTGTTTAATAACAAATTTTTCATCCCGCTTAACCGAGGAATCCGGAACAGCAGCCTTTATTTCCTCATTCAGTTTTGGAGTCTCCAGTAAAGTACAGTTTGCTGGAGGTGCATACTTCGTTAGTAATTCCGAACGATGATCCTTTTTCAAGCCCTTCGATAGTACGTGTGTCCACCTAACAGCCAGATGCGCGTGAATATCATCACCGTAATCTTTATTTTGGGTCGGATCTTCGCCCAAAAATGTAAATAAGTCGTTTGTATTTAAATCATTCGTTTGACCTTGCCTGGCAACTGAAATTTAGAAAAAATACTAATTCAGTATTATCATAAACAGCAGCAAAATAAAAATAAATATTTTGAGGGTAGACGCAGTTTTTATCGTTGCGTGAGACATGCAGTCGTCACTTGCAACGTAATTAGATGACAACATGAAGTAATATAGATAGGTATGGTTACACGTATCTTGTACTTTATGGTATTGTACTGTTTTGTTAACAAATGAATGTTTTATGTATAGTTGCGTATTCCATCCAGGTTATACTTGCAACTAAAGGGTATTTTGTTGCGTACGCCATCCAGACAATACTTGCAACAAAAGTATGCACTCGTTAGGTAATAACTAAACTAACCGTTGGTATTTTCGTCGTCAGGCTCCGGTTCAGATGAATCGGACGATATAAGTCGTAGACGGCAACGCCTTTTTGGGGAAGGAGATCGTCCTGGTGAAGAATTCGATGGAGTTGGCGATCTCCTTCGCTTGAGCTGTTTTTTAAGATCTTCAATCTTCCGTTGAATTGATGCCCTATCCATGGTGTGTGAACAACGGCGCACAAAAACAAAGAATGACAAGATGGCGTATCGATTTAGCGGGCGACAATCATTGCTGGGAGTGGGGGTTAACTTTTTTATTGTGTTTCGTTTTACGAAGGTGCCTATCTAACAAAATTCTATACAGATTCTCTAAAATACTGTGACAACGGCCGTACGAGAACACTACTACGAGTAAATATAATCTCTCGGAAGAACAAGTGAAGTATAATTTCCATTATACTATACGTTTAATATTAGTAATTGCTTTGAAAATATTTAAATTCTAAATTTACATTTGTAACTCTTGGCTGCGAACTTCGCTCCTCCCGTAAACCTGTCCTAGTCTCTTTTTCCAATCACCGGTCCAATTCAATGTCCAGTTAATTCACTGTGCAGGCTGTCCGTGTACGTCTGTGGATTGCTCTCCCCATTAGCAAACGACGGGCTCAGTAAATTCTCCTTCAAGAGCAAATCACGTAAACATATTTTTAAAAACTCTCGAGACTAAGACGTCAGACTCTTCATAGTTTGTAGTAGCAGGTATTATATTGCATTTATACCAAAAGTTATAAACGTCTCAGTCATAAACGTGGTAATTTTACTGTTGGAAAGCTAATACGGTGTAGAATAACATGAAATAATAAAAAAGTTAGGTAAATGGGACATTTTATTGAGTTTTTTTTTTAAGTAGGAAAAATAAACACAATTTTATGAAAAACCTCGTAATAATAAATTGGGGGCGTGATTTTTTTCGCCAATTATCATACCTGCCTACCTGCAATTATCAGCCTTAGCCTGTTTATTACCAATTATTTTTGTTTTTTTTCGTGTCGATAGGTGGTGTAGTTTAAGAGCAGTAACGTTTTATGTACATATAGTATGGAGTTGCGAAACAAAAATTAAAATAATCGTAAATAATTAAAAACAGTCAAAAAAAACGCCATGTTTACCCAAAATCTTGGACTGAGTTTTGTCTCAACAACATAGGAGCTATATATTTAGTTGCGTCGATATTCGATAATCGACATAGATAATGTTGGCTAAAAGTCCAGATAACTTTACCAACGATCAAAATAGATAAAAATGTGAATTAGATGTTCATTTAAAAACTATTTCTCCTCATGAACACATGTGTAATCTACGAAGGACTCGTACATAAAGCAAAAAACAATGTCATCCTATCATAGAAAAATATGAGATATTCGTGTTTTTCACCCTCTTTTAATTTTTTTACCGTCCCTCGCCAATAAAAGTGTTAATACAGTTTTGTGTGGCAATGTAAAAACACATAGTTATCATTAATTTTCTGATACCAATAAACTATCTATGTGAACAATAAGAGTGACTATGATAGACCGATACCGGCAGAAACACACACATTTGGGAGCAATAAAAATATAGAAGAACTGTTTGTACCCTTTTAATTTATTTGCCAAGTTAGCACTACGTACCTTTATGCCAGTTTAGCCATTCTTTCGACTTTAAATACGCTCCGCAAGTAAACTCGACGAACGGCTTGCCGTCGTCCACGAACGTGTCCGGCCATATCCGCGGGTCCCACCATGGATCCACCGAGACATCGCCTGAAAAAGTAATTAAAAAGTAATCTAAGCTTATGCACACACCTCAAGGTAACGCTAAGGAACTTTTATAAAAACTTTAATATGAAATGCGTAAGTGTCATCCATCAGACATGAAATAAAAGCATTTATGTGCATTAATCGCCGTAGAAATGAGGGCGTTGTGACGGGCACAGACGGCACAGTAACTGAAGGAAAAGTGATAGATAATGAGAACATGCTGTAATGATTTGGGCACTAAAGCACACCCGTTCCACTATGGGTCCACGGAAGTCTGAAGGTCCCACGGGTACGAATACTTGCCTTAAAAAGTTATTAAAAAATAAATAAAATAATGCGCATACCTCACGATTACGCAAAGGTACGCGGTCGAGCTATTATAAAACTTTTCGATGGCGCTGCAGGCACAAAATAAAATGACTAAGTGCCATCATTGACACTGTAATATGCAGTAGATAAGAGAGCGTTGCAAAGTGCAGAGTGACATAATATAAATTAACACATATTGAGGACACGCTGAGATGGTTTGGGCATGGAGAGGATGAGTGAGAGAAGATTAAACGACAACGAGAGTGTTCGAGAGAAAATTGGTTAGAGCAGTAAGTAGGAAGTGGAAGACCTCGGCGAGTCTTCTCCGAGCGAATCGGGAAAATTCTACAGAGAGACCGGACAGGCCACGAGTATCCCAAATCGACGAGCACGTATGAAGAATGTCATGAAAGTGAAAGAACCATAGAGGTTTGTCCAGCCTGCAAGTGGAAACCCGTGATCTCTGTCCATCCTTCCGGGAAACGTGCATGTTCAGCTACCAATACTCACGACAGTGCGTCAAAGTTTGATAGTAAGACCAAAGCAGACTGTGCACAAAATTGTAAACAACGATCACGCGATGTGAAGTGAAGATCCATTGCTTGTCTCACCAATACGAATTTCATGTAAATGAAAGAGAAATGTTGGGAGTGTAAAAGGGTTGCTGCCACGTTGCTGCGTAGATTGTAAGGAGTCAGTCTCTAAAGTATTTGGCTAGTGGTACCGTAAAATGGGGTGAATTGGGTCAAACTAGACACTCAAAGCTCGATAAAAATGTTGTTAAATCTGCATAGGTATACAGACTTTATAAAACATGCCTATGTTGTCAAAATCATTCAAGAACAAGAAGAAACAGTTGCTAGGATACGTTGTTAGGAAAAAAACTGTCGTGTCAAGAGAATGTGGTCATAATCCTAATAAAATTGTATTTAAACAATAAATAAAGTGATAAACATTAGTGTGTGCACACAAATAACAAATAGACCTCTTTCTTATAATACAAAATCTTTTCTAAAATCTATTGTGAAATATATTCGAACTTTCGTACTTCCGATTCCACTGCGTCTGGTAAGTCAAAACAAATTCATTAAATGTATGTTTACATGAGGCACGTCTATTTTTAAGAGTATACATAAAAAAATGTTCCGGCCATTTTAGTTTTTTAATGATAATCTGTCGTTTAATTTCATAGTTTTACAGATAAACACAAATATTGTGGGAAATCCCACCTAACTCCGTAGTGGAGTTAGAGGGGATATCAATGGGGTGAGCTGAGAAAATGTATGGGTAAATCTTTCAGATTGTGAATTTCGGATTAGCTTGCCTCGATCCACGTTCTGTCCCAAACTCTCCGCTCATATTTATCGCTCCTCTTCCGCATGATCGCTCCCCGCAACCCTGGTTCCAATCCACCACATATCTTTCACCTCTCACTTCTAGAGAATCCACTTTTTTATTATATAATTGGGCTACTCTGTGTTGTCACAAGATAAAAAAATTACTAAAAGTATAATAAAATTACTTTTAGGGCAACCTGAGTCAGAAAATCAAAGTTTAGCAACTGAAAATATTCGCGTCCCATCTACCTCCTAAATCCCTTAGTACCCCATTTTACGGTATATAAATTAACAACATTGAGTAGGTATCACCAGCTAAGCCACATATTAACAAGAAATATCGCAATCAGCAAGGAATTATTACAAAATTTACCTATCACACGCATGCCCATACGGAAAAAACTACATATATGAGCTAAATGATAAAATATTATTTAATAACATGATTCACTTTTATCTGTATCGTATACTATACATGTTTAATGTAAAGAGGGTCAACTTAATAAAGAACCTTAATACCCACACTGACCTTTGGTGGTAATTACCTAGCCCTTTTCTAACTCCACTATCGAGACATTTTCGAAGGACTTAAATTTTTTCGGCAAAGAATGAAGCCTAATTGATGTCTAGATTTTTATTATTTTGAATGTCAATGCAATTCAATTCAAATTACTTTTTGCATATCACATGACAAAACATAGATGGTATAGACGTACGGTCAGCCTCACACGAGTGAAAACGACAAGGTATAGTTGTTATTTTCTAAGCCGTCCGTTCCGCACTAAAGAACGCCGCACTGCAGAACGGACGGCTTAGAAAATAACAACTATAATACTTAGATGTCCAGAAACTTATGAGGCAGACTGCACATTAGTAACTTTTTTTTTAAATAGGAACCGCCTTCAGAACACCTACCCACTAAAAAACACAAAATATGTTGTACACCAAAACCTTCTCCAGAATGTAACAAACGCATAAAAATCAGTTAAGCCTAACGCGAGATAATCGCGAACAAACATACATACAATACTTTTTTTTTAGGCGGTTAATAAAATCAACTGTTGTTTAATTTTTTTTGGCTTAAGTACCGAGGTCTTTTTTATGATTCGGAAGATACACATAGATTTTAGTTGCCATGTAAAGGATGACTCACGCTAGAACGGGCCGTGTCCGGCCTGGGCCGTTTTTTAAGAAAAACGCTGGCGTTTTTGCGCGACCGAGGCTCGGAAGCAGCTCCGTGTCGGCACGGCCCGGCCGTGGCTCAGTCGGGCTTTGGTATGGCTCGGCCGCGCAAAAACGCCAGCGTTTTTCTTAAAAAACGGCCCAGGCCGGACACGGCCCGTTCTAGCGTGAGTCATCCTTTATGCGTGCGTGGAACTAGAAGTGACGAGTTTATATTTGGAAAACAGTGTTCTAATTTTATGTAAATTCCGATATTTCCTTTTAATTCGTTATCAGTGTGTATAGACTTATTATGCCATCGGATAAAATGACACGATTCAAATAATATTAATTAAAAAATTAATTAAAAATTAAATTAAAATCCATTTATTTCAAGCTACATATAGGCTCATAACATAACACATAATGTGCGCGCGTTTATGGAAGTAAAGGTGAGTATCTGGTATTTGTTAAAATATGGTCTGCAGGAGAGGGCTATGTTGTGAGTATCGCATCAGAAATGTGGCTATCTGCAGCAGAACCTAGGTAACCGATATAGCCCTCCGAATCGCTAAGCTTAAGTGGCAGTGGGCATTGCACGTAGAACCGATGGCCGTTGGGGCGGAAAAGCTCTCGAGTGGCGACCACGTACCGGAAGGCGCGGCGTGGGTAGGCCCCCCACAAGGTGGACTGATGACCTGGTAAAGGTCGCGGGAGTCCGCTGGATGCGGGTGGCTCAGGACCGGTAATTTTGGCACTCTTTCGGGGAGGCCTATGTCCAGCAGTGGACGTCTTTTGGCTGATATGATGATGATGATGATGATGATTTTAGCTAGGATTCTTATGCACTTTTTCTGCGGGGTAAAAATGTTGTTCATATCACAACTAACTAAAAGCCAGTATTATTTTTACAAACGAAACGAACCATGTACGTGTATCTGTGTGTGTAACTATTACTTTCAAAATTATTAAATTACAATACTTACAGTGAACTTCGGTAAAACACATCCATAACATCGGTAAAAAAAATAATATCATTTGAAACATATTCGTTAAGAGCTGACACGTCCGAACACTTTAACTACTGTCCCAGACTGTACATGTATAGTGAGACGTTATTACATAAAAATATTATCTACAGGAAAATGCCCATTATTCAGGAAAATACAAACAATAAACTTTAGTAAAGCCGAACCAGGCTTCAGGTCACATAATTAACTAATAATGTGTATTAATTGCACCCAAAAGCATGCACCATCTTAACGCCATTTTGAACTTTCTAGATAGACCTGCAATCTTTGTCTTTGAACAAAATATCCGGGCGTTAGTATTGTGGTCACGTGATTGCACGTGATTGGCTAATGCTAGTGACTAAATATTTACCGCGCTTCCCTCACCCCGCACCTACTGCCATCATCAAACTGTCCGAGCTGTCACTCTTGCCGCTTGTTTTTGAATTTGTTTGAGCGTTTTAACCAATATAATTTTATGTTTTGACATAAAAAAATAAATTGAAAATATGCAAATGTCAAGTTGAAATTTGAATTCAAATGTTTGAAGTTTGATTGAAAGGCCAGAATAAATACGGATTTATTTATATTTATTTCGATGTTTCGCAGCTTTTTGAACGTGTTGAGTTAGAATATTCCAGAGACAGAGACTCATTATGGGTGGAAAGAGTAGGATCAAATTTGTGGTGTAAGACACAGACCAGGATTCGTTGGCCAACTCGTGATCCTAGAGTGCAATAGAGTTTTTAAAAGCAAGTTTGGCCTTATCAAGCAAGTATAGCCTGCCATATCAGATCCCATAATAGGGATAATTTATATATTATACGTATTTGTCCCCATGCAGGAAGTTGACGACTTAGGTACCTACCTAAGGTATGTACTTATGTGAACGAGTTAGGATAGTGTGAACGAATAAATCCTAAGCTTTTATACTTAGTTAAACTAAAGTGCTGTTTGGAGTGGAAACCCTGGGACCGTGGGGACCGGGCGTGAAGTATAAGGCATTTTCGGAGCGGCTCATCCAAACATCCGGAGAGGGCTGGCAGCTATTTTGGCCAAAGGATTAGCCTAGCAATCCAAAGAGGTAACGCTGCCAGCCTTCTGGGCACCATAGCCAGCGACGGCAACCTGGGGGACATTTACTTTTTATAGGTTTAGTTTAATTATATTTCTTTATAAATTGTATTATGTTACCATTATACTTAAATGTCTTTGTTGAAAACAGGAGCGAATATAGTTTCAGGCGGTGGACGGAGGCGAGAAATAATGTAGAAAGTTCTTGCTTTTGACTCCGTTTACTTTTTTAAGGTTACATAAAATAAATAACGTATGTAGGTACGCGTTCGTTAGATGGTGAATTCACGGCCTGCAATCTTTGAACAAAATATCCGGGCGTTAGTATTGTGGTCACGTGATTGCACGTGATTGGCTAATGCAATTGACTAAATATTTACCGCGCTTCCCTCACCCCCGCACCTACTGCCATCTTCAAGCTGTCCGAGCTGTCACTCTTGCCGCTTGTTTTTGAATTTGTTTGAGCGTTTTAACCAATATATGTTTTGACATAAAAAAATAAATTAAAAATATGCAAATGTCAAGTTGAAATTTGAATTCAAATGTTTGATTGAAAAGTCAGAAAAAATACGGATTTATCTTGCTATTTCGATATGTTTCGCAGCTTTTTCGTTTTAATTAATGTATTTGATCTCTTCGTGTACCTACTCGTGAACGTGTTGAGTTAGAATATTCCAGAAATAGAGACTCATTATGGGTGGAAATAGTGGGATAAAATTTGTGGTGTAAGAGAAAGACACAGACCAGGATTCTTTGGCTAACTCGTGATCCTAGAGTGCAATAGAGTATTTAAAAGCAACTTTGGCCTTATCAAGCAAGTATAGCCTGCCATATCAGATCTTATAATAGGGATAATTCATATATTATATGTATGTGTCCCCATGCAGGAAGTTGACGCCTTAGGTACCTACCTACCTAAGGTATGTACTTATGTGAACGAGTTAGGATAGTGTGAACGAATAAATCCTAAGCTTTTATACTTAGTTAAACTAAAGTGCTGTTTGGAGTGGAAACCCTGGGGCCGTGGGGACCGGGCGTGAAGGCCCTGTATAAGGAACTTTCGGAGCGGCTCATCCAAACATCCAGAGAGAGCTGGCAGCTATTTTGGCCAAAGGATTAGCCTAGCAATCCAAAGAGGTAACGCCGCCAGCCTTCTGGGCACCATAGCCAACGACGGCGACCTGGGGGGCATTTACTTTTTATAGTTTTACTTTATAATATAGGTTTAGTTTAATTATAATTCTTTATAAATTTTATTATTTTACCATTATACTTAAATGTCTTAGATAATATTAGATTAATTAAAGTGCTTGAGCGATATACCAACATATTGTAAACATAATTTATTGTCACGGGACTCGCGGGCAAGCTTGCCAAGTCTTTGAGTGAATTCGTATCCTTATTGCATAATTTTTAAATAAAAATACATGTAACCTTTTAATTGAAGTTTTTTTTTTAGAATTGTTCTGTAACTTAGAAAATGTATATGTCTATTTAGAAAACTAGTGCACCCTGCAGGATATCTACTTGCCCCGTATAGGTAGGTACAGGTCGGCAAAAAAAAACTACGGCTGGTCCGTAGTTTTTTCGGCCGAGCTGTGCCTACTGTACATAAATGGGGCATTGCTGATCATAAACATATACACATCGTAATAGTTCCAAACCTTCCTGCAGGAGGGCGACACTGCTTCCTACCCATTTGGGCCGCCGACATAGATCTCTATTACAATATGTTAAAAATAGGTACTCTGTGCCACTGTGCCATACACTGGCTGTTCGTTTCAGTTCTCATGCCAAAACATGCATCAAAATTAAAAAAAAAAAAAAGGTCTTGTCAATTTCAGTGGAACCCTATTGGCTAAAATGGCTGTATGACAGTTGTGCGTCTGATACGTTAGTATCTCTTAGTAGTCTGTGGGTGAATTGAGAGTGGGGCGCGGTCCCGTCCGCGCTGGCTGGCTGCAGACGCGTGTGAGTGTGTGTGTGCCTGTGCTTGCATGGCACACATACGCTGGGCGTTAACATGTTGCCCCCCCTGGAACAACGTTCTGGTCTTCCACTGGCAGTGGGCATAGGCGATTGAAGGCGCGCCGGAGAGTTCCAGACGCGGTGAGTACGTCAGCCACACGGGTCTCTCCGTCATGGCCGGGGTAAAGTTGTGTTACTCGTCCTGGTAACCATTGATTAGGAGGCAGGCGGTCGTCCTTAACGAGCACCATTTCTCCCATAGTAAGTTGTCCTACATCTTTAGTCCATTTCTGACGTTTTTGGAGTTCTGAAACGTATTAGTTGTAAAATCGGGTCCAAAAATGTGCTTTAAGTCGCTGGGTTCGCATATAACGTGACAACATGTGGATAGCAGCTGTTTCTAACTGTACCCTGAGGAGATGGAAGCAAAGTGTTCATTCGTTCGATTGAAAAATTAGACGTGGTTAGGGCTGAAAGATCCAACGGATCTGACAATAGGGGTGTAAGAGGTCACAATTAAAAATTGCCTCAACCTGTGCTGAGACCATGTTTAGCTCCTCGTAAGTAAAATTAGTTGAGGAAACAATTCGCTTCAAGTGAAACATCACCGATCTCACTGCACTCTCAGCCAATCCACTAAAATGCGGACCATATACCATATACGCTGGGGAAAAATGAAACTTTATTGATATTTTGGACGCTTCAGAACTAATGTTGTTTGAATTTTGTTTTAGGAATCGAGATAATTCATTGCAAGTTCCCACAAAGCATCTGCCATTGTGTGAATATATGTTAGCAGGCTTCCCTCTGCGGGCTGTGAATCGGTGGAGTGCAAGCCAAAAAGGTTTCATTGCTCAGATCAGTCACAAGCTCAATGTGAACGGCCTTTACGGCCAAGCAGATAAAATTGCATAATTAAGCTTTAATTAAATTGCCACCCCCACCTTTTCGGTTCAATATCATTACCGGACCGGCGTAAGCGACAGCTGTATTGAAAAACGTATAAATAAGTACTCAGGATGCATGAGTAAAATATAGTAGTACCTACCTACTTAAATAGAAGTACTGTGATTTGATGTGTTGAGTGTAGCACTATTGAGTGTTTCGTGTCAAAATGGTAAAATTAATTTGATAATCGACCCTCAGCAGAGCATCTGAAGTATTATAAAAGGGATTTAATTTATTATGTTGATTTTTCACAGGGAAAGTATTATTCTGTTTCAACATTCTGTTTTCCTCAGGAAAGGTTTCGCGTTGAATTTTTACATAAAGCGTTGAATTAGGAATGAAGTTCGTTTAATTTTAAGTGCACAGAACGTTTATTAATATTCGGATGCAAATAATTATGCATGAAACGCGTTGTATGTACGCGAAATTGCGTATGTAGGTAGGTTGGGCAGGCCATGATGAATCTTTTTCTGTCAAAAAGGTTGGTCCGGTCCACCATAAGGAGCAAGACTTCAAGAAAGCAGGTTCAAATTGGTTGGTACCTAAAACCATACCGATGGTTCAGACCTTTCCACAATTTCTTGAATCCTACTAAAAACATAAGGTTGAAGTAAATGATTTTTATTCGACTATCCAATCTAACACAATTAAACGATAAAAACTGTGTTTATTGATTTTGTATTTGATCATCGTGTGTAGTAATGGCATGGGTGCAATGGACTGTATTTGACTGTTTATTTGTTTGTATGAGGCCGGAAATTAACCATCCAAACTTGGTTTTACTTAACGTCGGCATATTTGTACCTAACGAAATATTATGCGAGCATAACACGCTCCAGAAGATATCTGCTCCGAGAAGCATATCTACTTCAGATGGTATATTGAATGACGGATCAGCTAGTGTAATATTTGGAGGAATATTAAACAGTGTATTGTTTATGTGCACTGTAGGTAATTGTTGTGTGATGCGTGGAACAACAATAGTTATTTGTTATACAAGGGTGCAAAGTTGTATTTTAACCGCGAGTGTGGAATTGAAACACGAGCTAGCGAATGGATTCTAGGGTTGAACCACGAGCTAGCGAATGGATTCTATGGTTGAACCACGAGCGAAGCGAGTGGTTCAAAAATAGAATCCTGAGCGAAGCGAGTGGTTCAAAAATAGAATCCTGAGCGTAGCGAGTGTTGCAACACAAGAGACGTCAAAATAACTTGCACCCGTGTGTAACACAAATCTTTTCACCTCACTAAAGCGAGGAAAAAAAAAAAAAAAAAAACAAAAAAGTAAAGAAAGAAAAATTGTTAAAAAAATATTAAAAAGGGGAAAAAACATTAAAAATGAGAAAAAAAAATTAAAAAACATGAAAAAAAAAACAAAATATTACAAAATTTAAAAAAAACATTTAATAAAAAGGAAGAGAGAAAAAACCATGAGAAACAAAAAAAATAACATTAAAATAAAGAAAAACTTTAAAAAAAGGCAAAAATAATTTCAAAAAACCTTAAAAAAGACTGATAAAAGAAAAACGAAGCAATAAAATAGAAACAAAAACATATCAAAAAGAAAAAAGTTTCAAAAAACATAACATTAAGAAAAAAAACGTAAAAAAAGACAAAAAAAGACAAAAAACAAAAAAAACATGTAAAAAGAAAACAGTTACAAAAAACATTATATTAAGAGAAAAAACGTAAAAAAAGACAAAAAAAGACAAAAAAACAAAAAAAACCATGTAAAAAGATTGGAAAAAAAATTAAAATAATGGAAAAAGAAAAAAACCTTGAAAAACACATATAATTCAATAAAAAATAAAAAAAAACATTAAAATATGGCAAAAATATAAAAAAAACATAAGAGAATTTCAAAAAACTGAAATAATAAAGAATAAACATTAAAAAAAAGGAAAAAACGTATAAAAATGAGAAAAAAACATTCAAAAAGAAACAAAACATTAATAAAAAGGAGAAAAAAGCAAAAATCATTGAAAAAAGAAAAATAAAGCAATAAAATAGAGACAAAAACATAATAAAAGAAAAAAAAGTTACAAAAAACATTAAAATAAGAAAAAAAACGTAAAAAATAGATTAAAAAAGACAAAAAACTTAAAAAAAACATTTAAAATGAGAAAAAGTTGGAAAAACCACAAGAATAAATCAAAAAGAAAAAAACCATAATTTTTTTTTTTTTTTTTAAAGTGGAAAAAATAAAAAAAAACATGAATAAACACATTTAAATCAATAAAACAAAAAAAAACATTAAAATGTAGACGAAAACATCAAAAAAATAAATAGAATTTCAAAAAACATTAAAAAAAGAAGAAAATAATAAAAAAAAAGAAAAAAACGTATAAAAAGACCAAAAAAACATAAAAAAGAGAAAAAAAATACAGAAAAACATTCAAAAAGAAACAAAACATTTAAAAAGAGAAACAACATTTTTAAAAAGGAGAAAAAGAAAAAAGATTTATAAAACAAAAAAACATTTAAAAAAGAAAAAAAGAATTAAAAACATTTAAAAAAAGAATAAAACATTCAAAAAAAGGTACCTAAATAGAATAAATCTGATGGGCGAAAAATGTCCTGTCTGGACTGGCCTTTACATGTTATTATGTTTAAGAAAGTAACTAATAACACGTTCGGATTTCAAATATTCTTTGCACTCTTGTGGATAAAATGCAGTTTTGCTATCTGTTTTTAAAGAATAAAAATGGGCTTTCCGAGCTAGTGAGGTGAAAAACAATTTATGTTTGCCTTGTATGGTTCTATAAGTGACGATAAAGTGATACCGCATTGTTTTGTCAAACGGGAAGTTTGTGCGTTCAACCCTTCAACTAACGACGAGGTCGAAGCGGTTGGTAAGTTTAATTTTGTACATAATTTTTGAGTTATAAAACTCGAAGTGCTCCCGTTGTACAATAAGGCGCGTACTGTGTGTTTTTGTCCTTTATGATCGGTAACATGAATTAAGGCTGTGGACAAAAGCACGCAGTTGCTTTGAACAGCTGATAAAGTAATGTTATTTTGTGAATCATCACTTTCCTTTTCTCGTAATATTCGTCTGTTTCAGGAGACTCGAGTGCATCCAGCGGCGCGGGCGGCGCGGCGCAGAGGGCAACGCTGCTGTGCGGCGAGGATGTAGCCGTCGGAGCCGCGTCGTGAGAATGCAGAAGGCTGTTAAGGGGTGTGTTGCACAAACTACACGGACCAATTCTGCACGCGTTTGCGCTGTGCCCTTGACGTAAGCAGTTTAAGCATAACTTTAATGATTTTGCCTTTTGCATTCTCGCGTCTAACGAGAAAGATTTAAATTTAAGACACCGATATAGTGCGTGGTTGTTCTTACATAATGGACACATGTACTGCCTCTCAGAAGGAAGCGATTGAGGGCTGACTACTAATGCTTTGTGGCGGTAATGTGTATTATCACTGTATCGGCGCTTAATATGAGTATCCTCCATTGTTTCTAAGAGGTCGGCACGACCTTTCATAAATTGCAAAAACATTGCAAGAGTAGGTAAGTCCGCTAAAGTGCTACGGTGTTCTTCCCATTCACGTGTAGTAGCGATGTCAAACTTTTGTGAAATTGTGTATATTATAAGTATGTCCCAATGCTCAGTAGGCAATTTAAGGGTTTTTAATGCACGTAAATTCCTGTTGACAGTGTCAATGATGTTACGCAACGCTTTAGAATTCTCTTTTGCTAATGTTTCAATGCCGAATATAGCTTGCAAGTGATTATTAACGAGTAGTCGCTTATTATTAAATCTGTCACAAAGCAGATCCCAAGCTACATCGTAATTTTCAGCCGAGAAGTCAAGCGATCGTACGATCAAAGCAGCACTATCTTTTAATGCAGCGCGTAAGTAGTGAAATTTGTTTATTTTAGGTATCGTTTCATCTAAGTGTATAAGTGAGCTGAACGTATCGTGAAATTCCAACCAGTCCTGATATTGTCCCGAAAAGTTAGGCAAATGAATGGTTGGCAACTTAATGTTTGGCCTTCCGTGATGCCCACAAGAACCTGAGACTGACCTGGACTCCTGCGCGAGGCCTGCAAAGGTCCCGCTTCTCTCCAATACCTCTCGAGCAAGCGCGACTGCACCGAAGTACTTCGATTCAAACGTCTCACGGTCCGAGTAATGCTCGTCTGGAATTTCAGATATGTTTTCTATGTCAGATTGCACAGAATCATAATCGGAATAAATCTCCTCAATTTTCGTCAAACGAATATTTAACTCGCTGACCTGCAATCTGCTTAATTGCGGACAACTGTCCAGAGATTTTAAATAGTTTTCAAATTGAGTAACTTTAGTTTTGAATGTAGCTCGTTGCTTAACTAATACCTTTATATCCATTTTATCTATTTGTTTCATGCACTTGCTTAATTTAATGTACTCAACAAGTAGGTAATACCTACGAACAAATGTGATGCTGTATGCAAGAAAGTTAGGCAAGAAAACAGTTTACAACAAATAAATAAATTATTGGGATACTTAAATGTTGTTTTTATGAAGCGTAATGATGGTGCAGTGAGATTTGCGAAGTTCGTAAACAGCTAAGTAGCAAGCAGATAAGCCAGCTGGTAGTTGCCGGCCGCCGAGCAATCCAAGGTCAAGGGCCGCGCGCGCGCTAAGCGACAGCCTGGAATAGGTATGCAAAAGCACTGCAATTAACACTACGAGTAGCTAAATATGTTCGGCTAATCTTGGTATTTAGGGTACAAGACGAGATATGTAGGTATGTAAGTAATTATTATGATAAGTTTGCAAAAAATGTAAGCCTTAACAATTGTGAATTATTTAGGTAATTCAATTTAGGATTAGGTAGGTAGGTAGGTATTCGCTTTTAAAGTGCGAAAGTGTAAAATGGGATGAAATATGTAAGCGTCAACAATTGTTAATTATGTAGGTACCAATTCAATTTAGGATTAGGTATTCGCTTTTAAAGTGCGAAAGTGTAAAATGGGATGAAATTGTTGTAATTAACTACTATGACTTTAAGAAATGAATAGTAACTGTGTACTATAAATGATTGAAAGCACAACCTTTGTTGATTCGCGTTTAAAGTACGAATTTAAGTAGGTAGGCAGGTAGGTATGTAGTTAATTAGATGATGCAATAAGCTGCAGCTATGTAAGAAATTCGCGTTTAAAGTGCGAATAAAAAGGTAAACTACGTCACCACTTTAAAGAGGGATTCATCTAGCAGAGAAAAGATCGGAACGAACTCACAGTAATGCCACTCTCCCGGGTTCTCACTTTCACTTTCTCCACAGTAGGCTTGATTTGCTCTTCCGATTAATGGCAATTCTCTCAGGAATGAATCTTCTGCTCCTTAATGATATTTTTTGATTGATTGTGAACTCCCTTTCTCGACGTGTCCACGTAATGTTCCTTTAACTGTTCGCGATCCTTTGTTTTCTATGCTCTGGTTCTTCTTTATGGTTCGGCTCGTGGGACCATATGTTGAAAACAGGAGCGAATATAGTTTCAGGCGGTGGACGGAGGCGAGAAATAATGTAGAAAGTTCTTGCTTTTGACTCCGTTTACTTTTTTAAGGTTACATAAAATAAATAACGTATGTAGGTACGCGTTCGTTAGATGGTGAATTGAGAGTGGGGCGCGGTCCCGTCCGCGCTGGCTGGCTGCAGACGCGTGTGAGTGTGTGTGTGCCTGTGCTTGCATGGCACACATACGCTGGGCGTTAACAGTCTTTGATATATTAGATTAATTAAAGTGCTTGATTAGGGTTTGCAATCCGGATATCCGGATATCCTAAATATCCGGATATCCGCCGAATATCGGATCCGGATCTTACAGGCTCTTGGATCCGGATCTTTCGGATATTACGGATCCTTAAAATACAACAATGAAAACCGAAAATACGGCTACAAAATTATGTTTTTACCGAGTCCATGCTGAAAACCGAATGGTAGATTACTCAATCTCTGTTTTTATTCACCACTTCATCATCCCAGACCAGATTATTTTTGTTTTTAATTTATTAGTCACAAAAACTAATTAAACCTACATACTAGAAACTAGTAAAAATGCCGCAGTTTCATGGCGAAAGTTGGCGTTGGTTTAAATGCACTAATTCACCGTAGGCAAAGACACAAAGTAATTATTATAAATCCAATGTTACCTATATAGCCACCTACTAAAGACTTACGCCCGTATTCATAAACGTTCAAAAAGCCTATTTTAATTATTTAAAATGGCGTTAAAATTCGTTTGTCCTTATCTGTCACTTTGACATTTGTGTTTGTAAGAAGTGGACAAAGCACATTTTATTTAGCAGCCATTTTAAGTTTTATGAATAAGGGGATTAGTTTAGTTAAATAAACCTATAGAAATAATTAAGAAGTATAGTTGACCCAGGAAGTAAAAAGTAAATGCAGCAACAATACCTACGTTTAATACTTGTAATATTTTTTTAAATTTTTAGTATGATGATCTTGACCTATAATATGATCATGTAATATAATACGCATGGTACGCTATATTAATGCCCGTTCACCGTTTTTGCCATATCCAGACACAGTCTTGCCTAAAGGAATGCCCCCTGCTAGACAAACACCTTTTCCCTCGTCCGGATCACATTGTCAATTTCTCCTCCTAGATTTGATACCTAGTTACAACCCTATTGAATTAACTCCGGTACATAGAGCTCATTGAAATATATGTACGATACGGAGTTAACTTGACCTGCCGTGGTCAATCACGTAACGCATTGTATGCACGTAAGGTAGATCTACATGTCAAATGTTATGTGGGAAAATGACAGTTCGATAGCTAACGCGCGTTTGGAACGTTACGTTGATTACCCCTGGTTGTTATTCAAGTGACAGCTTTCAGTGACGTAACTCTCACTTTGCCGGTTAGTTTGTAGTTGTAAATAAAAAGTTGAATAAAAAAAGAAGTTTATACTCTTTATGACCTCGGTAATGCGTACCTATTTAAAATATTTCAGGTATACGGTGGTGTAGCCGTTTTTTCTTGATTTAAACTTACAATTCCTACTTTATACCAAAAAAAACCTTGTGGATCCGTATTATCCGAAAGATCCGGATATCCGGATCTGTTGAATTGAAATATCCGAAATATCCGGATCCAAAATATTGGCGGATCTTGCAAATCCTATGCTTGATCGATATAACTAAATATTGTAAAAATAATTTACTGTCACGGGACTCGCGGGCAAGCTTGCTAAGTCTTTGAGTGAATTCGTATCCTTATTGCATAATTTTAAAATAAAAATACATACCTTTTAATTGAAGTTTTCTTTTAGATTTGTTCTGTAACTTAGAAAATGTATATGTCTATTTAGAAAACTGTTGCACCCTGCAGGATATCTACTTGCCCAGTATAGGGTAAGTAGGTAGGTACAGTAGGCATAGGTCGGCAAAAAAAACTACGGCTGGTCCGTAGTTTTTTCGGCCGAGCTGTGTCATTGCTGTGGGTATTGCTGATCATAAATATATACACATCGTAATAGTTTCAAACCTTCCTGCAGGAGGGCGACACTGCTTCCTACCCATTTGGGCCGCCGACATAGATCTCTATTACAATACATACAAAATAGGTACTCTGTGCCACTGGCTGTTCGTTTCAGTTCTCATGCCAAAACATGCATCAAAATTAAAAAAAAAGGTCTCGTCAATGTCAGTGGAACCCTATTGGCTAAAATGGCTGTATGACAGGTGTGCGTCTGATACGTTAGAGTATCTCTTAGTAGTCTGTGATGGGCGGATTGCTTTGAAAGTCGATTTCTCGTTATCGATATTTCCGGGCCACGATTCTATTTTTCTATATCATATCCTCAGACATCCTGATCGCTTTTGCCTCATATCGCTATCATTCTGATTTTGAAAGACGGACTTGGAAGTGGTGATTATGACATGACGTAAGTATGGCGTGCCGGGGACGGCATGTTTTGTTATAACCTTCTGTTAGCATTAAAATCAGACTTCATGTAACAGCGAGAAGATGGCTCGGTATCAGTTAAAGAGAAATGGTAGTTTGTAAAATATGTGGCACTTATTTTAAGAATAAATGCAAATTGTTGTAATAGGTACTTCAAAAAAGCGTTATTAATAGGTTCAAGCAGTTCAATGATATTCCAGTGAAATTTCAGCTACTACCGTCCCGTCTCAAGAGCCATAAAAGTTTTATAAGGCACACTACTGCTGCCAGGGTTCCCCCCTCGAGGAACAGACTCACGCACTGGCAAAACACTCGCGCTCCTCCTGTTGACTCTGTCCGTCCTGCTGAAGCGCTCCCCGCTGGACACAAACAGCCGCGGCCTATCTGGAGATCTTTAAACAGACTGCGCTCCCAGGTCGGCCGCAGTAGGGACAACTTATTGAAATGGGGTATCCTGAGCGGCTCAGACGCCCGGTGTATGTGCGGGACGACCCCTCAAACCACGGCACATATGCTGTCTTGTCCGGCGTGCCCGTACACATGCTCCACACAAGACCTCCGGGACGCGTCAGATAGGGCTTTAGCAGTCGCTAGTTTCTGGTGCCGCACAATCTAAACCCAGGAAAGGGAACCATCGACACGAGAAGAAGAAGAAGAATGATATTCCAGTGCGTTTTATTTATATTCTGCCGACACAAACCACCACGATAACATTCATTAACAGGCTTAAGAAAAAAAAACCTACTTACACAACATCATAATACATTAGGTATTTTATTATTATGTAAATTTAATGTATTATGATGTTGTGTAAGTAGGTTTTTTTTTCTTAAGCCTGTTAATGAATGTTATCGTGGTGGTTTGTGTCGGCAGAATATAAATAAAACGCACTGGAATATCATTCTTCTTCTTCTTCTCGTGTCGATGGTTCCCTTTCCTGGGTTTAGATTGTGCGGCACCAGAAACTAGCGACTGCTAAAGCCCTATCTGACGCGTCCCGGAGGTCTTGTGTGGAGCATGTGTACGGGCACGCCGGACAAGACAGCATATGTGCCGTGGTTTGAGGGGTCGTCCCGCACATACACCGGGCGTCTGAGCCGCTCAGGATACCCCATTTCAATAAGTTGTCCCTACTGCGGCCGACCTGGGAGCGCAGTCTGTTTAAAGATCTTACATTACATTATTTATGTTACAGAATAAATAGACTTTAATTTTCCTGTCAAGATAAACACAATCATAAATATGTATATTATGTACCCTTCTCTTTTCAACAGGAAACATCCGCGAGTTTCAGAGATATTTATAGTACTTACGCTCATGATTAATCATCACGGATTAGACCCGAAGCATTTTTTTATTTATTTATAAACAAACAAAAAGTGACATAAATACGTTGATAAATTGCTCCACTAAACTAATTTTTTCAGTTTGACTGTGGAGTCAAAAATTACATTCTCATTCTCTTCAACATTAACATACATTGAGGTGTCTTAAATACTGAGGCATATATTTCATGAATGCCCAGTAGAAACGTAAAAGGAGATTTCTACAGGGTATCCATGAGGTATTTCTTTTATCGATACTTAACTCTAGCTGTTTTAGGTTCATGAACAATGTCCGCGGGCAGGGTGTTCAGTATATAATATATGGTATGCGTTTCTTTAGACTCTACACTCTTACACTCTAGTCGAGCGGTATTCGGCCTTAAACACGTGAGTGACCCATTTATATTATTAATTACTTATTTTAAACTCTATTGCACAAAACAAATACTTAGGAAGAAATGGCGAACTTTATGCCTTAAGGTATCGTCTTCCAGCCAACCAGTAGGCCAAACAGAAACTTGCAAAGATGGGCGCAAGGGAAAGACTTTTCATTATAATTCTAATACACTTCTCTGAAAACCCAATTGTTTTAATTATGAAAACTATACAACACACCGATTTATACGCCAGTAGAGGTTCAAAGCAGGAGGGGGGGGTTATTTTTTTTATCTTGTGTTTAAAGGTGCAACTTAGTGATTGGTAGAACTTTTCGCAGACACAAAACCTCAAAATATTGGGTCTTCTTTCAGTTTCTCGCTCCTAACTCGTTATATTATATTTGTATAACTACTATTAGGCCTCGTACCGGCGCGGCGCGGTGTGGGTAGGCCCCTCACAAGGTGGACTGATGACCTGGTAAAGGTCGCGGGAGTTCGCTGGATGCGGGTGGCGCAGGAGCGGTAATTTTGGCACTCTTTTGGGAAGCCTATGTCCAGCAGTGGACGTCTTTTGGCTGATATGATGATGATGATTATAACTACTTAGTAGAAAACCATCAACCGTCAAAAACGGGCGCAGGCGGCAGCACGGCATAGCGCGGGTGGACCAATTAGGTAAAAAAATAATAACATTTATTAACAAATTTAGGTAATAATTTCGAGGACTACTGGACTCTGTTCTTCTATATTTTAAATCGTTTTTCGAGAACATTCAACATAATTGATTCTTTTACTAGCTGTTAACTAACATGCCTTATTAAAAAAAATAGGGGACAATCGTACACAAATCGAAATAGCCCCATAGTAACTTCAATGAGGCTTGTGTTATTTGTATATTTAATAGATATAAATACTTACCTAAGTACATAGAAAACATCCAGGACTCAGAGACAAATAGTTATGCTCATCACACAAATATGCTCATCATATTCGCTCTTACCGGGATTTGAACGCGGGACCTTCAGCTTCGTAGGCAGCGTCACTACCCACTAGGCTGGAGTTCTTTGCGACCCTACAGCACGCGAGCCGAGCGAGCGAAGCGAGCGTGCCGCGGCAGCGGGCGGCAAAACGCCAGAACCGACTAGGTATATACGAAAAAAATATCCGTAAAGTCGGTTCTGGCGCTTCGCCGGCCGCTACTGCGGCACGCTCGCTTCGCTGGCTCGACTCGCGCGTTGAGGGTCGCAGTTCTACACAACAATCCTCCTCGATTTTCTCGTCGTCTTACCTACAATCGTCTTATTTACAATAAAATACCAGAGCAAATCAGAACTTTAGACACTGAAAGTAACTTTACACATAAACTTAAAATATATTGCGCAGCCAAGGCTTACTACTCTGTGAAGGAATTCCTGGATGAATAAATATGTCGAGCTGACATTTAATTAGAAATGACATTGATAATACTTACATTTTGATTGTATCATATTATTTTAATTGCGGACATATTCAATCTACTATTTCATCATTTTATATTCAAGCTATTCTTATTCAATGACATTATGTAACATATTTTTTAATATTATTCTTGGGACATTTGTAAGCCAGTATTTGTGGTTTTAATTTTAATTTACTTTTAAGTTATAATGTACCCAATTGACAGTGTATGATTAATACCAAATAAATAAATATAAATATAAATACACGGTCTCGCTGTAACTGCTTGCCTCGAATTCGCTACGGGTTTGAAAGGCAACAAACCCGTGCGCGATTGGAGGACGAGTTCCTCGAATTCGCTACCGATTTGCAAGGCAACAAACCGTGCGAGTTTCGAGGCAATACCTAGTCCCTCCTACTGAACACTTTAACGGAAATACGCTACCCGGTCACCAGCATCTCGTTCCGTTCCACTCTCGCTCTGCTGCTGAACTAAAGACCGAAGACCGATTTAGATCGTGATTGAGGAACTAGTTCGTTTCGTTCTGAGAAGGGAAATCATTCCTAATAGTTCTTAGTTCCTGACCGACACAAGCCGAAAGGAAACTAGTTGGCCCAAATAAAGGTACTCATGGCCATATGCTATAGGTTCTCCGTTAATCTCAACCCTACGTGTGGTGCTGTTCGTCATGAGCTTGGTCTTTGACATATTTATGCCATTCCAACTACGAGGTTTGCGTTGTTTAGATCTTGAAGCATAGTTTGTAGCTCAGTGGGTCGTGGGTCGATCACGTAACTTTTCTTACGCGCGTCTGTAAGGTCTAAATGTCAATTTTATATGGAAAAATGACAGTTAGATTGTGATTTTACTGTCAGACGCGCGTACAATGCGTTACGTGATTGACCTATCGATCACGTAACTTTTCTTACGCGTGTCTGTAAGGTCTAAATGTCAATTTTATATTGAAAAATGACAGTTGTAACACCAAGAAACGCAATACCTCACGAGCGCACGCATGCAACTTACGCTATGCGCCGATAGATGGCGCTGACGGCGAGTTACATGGCACTATCGGTTGTTTCCCGTGGTTTATAGACCCTCGCCGGCGCACCAATGCAACTTATTCTTTTATCGCAGCTGTTACTGAGCACGCTAGTCGACCTCACCTCCTGTTGAAGCGACCTAGTGTATTAGTGCAAGCATATGATACCTAACCCTGTGGGATTCTACCTAGCTAGGAACCACTCGGCTGGTATTAACTTCGCAAGTTCAAGTAGCCTAATGTACTCTCTGGTAGTATAAATAAAGGTCATAAGAGTGTAATCGGCTGTTTTTACCTTGTGACCCCCCTCTACCGTTCTACAACTGGCGCCCACCCGTGCGGCCTGTCTTCGTGACGTACTGTGCTACGCGCTACGAGCTTCGTGACGTCACACGCTACGAGCTACGCGCCACGACGTCACTAGACGACCCGAGACCTATTTTGATGAGCGGAAAAGAGGCTTCAGGCACAAAAAGCCCAACGTTTGTTACTCGATCTGGACGTATCACTACTATCAAGATCAGAAGGAAACCTACCAGAATGCTGTCAGCAGAACAGTTCGCGCAGCTTCTTGAACGTATGCCTGCTGCGTCACAACCGACCAAGGGATCTTTCATCACCTGCAAATATACCTATAGCGGTGAAAAGGATGCGGAGGTTGTCGAGGCATTCCTGTCGGCAGTAAACATTTTCAAGCGTTCAGCGGACATCGGTGACGTCACGGCGTTAAGTGAATTGCCGATTTTACTCAAAGGCGAAGCTGGGGTATGGTGGCTCGGCGTGAAAAACGATGTGACGACTTGGTCTGAATTTGAGTCACGCCTACACGAGAACTTCGCACCTGTGTGCGAACCTTACCAAACCTACCATGACATCACACAAGAGAAACAAACCAAAGGGACTACGACCGAGGATTTTGTGCGACGCAAGCGGATGCTTTTCTCACAGCTGCCAAGTGCGTCACACATGCATACCGAACTTCAGCAACTAGACCTAATATATGGATTGCTGCGCATAGAAATCAGGGACAAGGTTGCGCGAAAAAATATCAAGGATTTCAAAGAGCTCCTGAAGTCAGCTAAAGCGGCGGAGTTACTTTTAAAAGAAAAGGACACCAGCAAGGCGACCGAACCAAAGTCAGCGGAACCTAAACAAGATACCCGGCCTCAGTTCAATAAAAAAACGAAATGCCGGTACTGTAGAAACTTCGGGCACTCAACGGAAGACTGTCGGAAGATTCGCAAGGATAACGAGGCCAAGGAACGCCCCAAGACCGACACCCAAGTTTCGAAGTGGGAGGAAGCGGCACAGGGATCTTCGGGACCTAAGTTCAAATGCTATGGTTGTGGTACCCCTGGCGTGGTAAGGAGCAACTGTGCTACATGCCACGCGAATAAGTCACAGCGCCCGCAAGCTGAGGTTGGTTTTTGTTCGACGGACACGACTATTGATGCTAGGGATAGGCCGATAATTTTCGTAGAGATCGCAGGAGTTGCTGGCGTAGCTTACCTGGACACGTGCGCCAAATCATCCATCGCCTCCTTTTCCTTATATTGTGAACTGCGTAAGAAGGGCTATGTTTTCAATGAATGTGGAGTTGGAGTAACCCTTGCAGATGGCGTCCGCAGACGTCAAAATGTGTAAATCACTCGGGCACCTATCAAAGTTTGTGATCGCACTGTGTGGACTACCCTGCTGGTCCTCCCAGAGTCTCGCAAGAACCGAACACTCCTTGGAGTAGGCTTTATCCAGGACGCACACATAGATATTAGCTTGGCACAGTGCACCTGGAACTTCCTTGACAACCCTACTCAAGTATACGAGCTATACGAAGAGAGTTTCGTCCGATTTCGAGATAATGTAGCGGTGGCTGCTGTTACCCCCGATGATGACCTGTCACTGTCAATGTCACCATCCCTACCTGAGGAGAGCAACACAGCGCGCCCGTACGGTCCTCTCATCAAGTTGGATGTACCACCGCCACCTAAGAAGAGGCCCCACCCCAACTACCCTGGGAACTATTCTCCAATACTCAACGCACTGTACGAGGACGCAAGACGCACCCTGGAAGATTACGACGAGGAGGGTGATATGGATGACCTTGATAGGGCTCTTTTCCCATCTACATCGATTTCATCAGTGGACGTCGCAGTTCTTGAGGATTTGTTAGACAGAAATCAAAGCGTATTCGTACCCAACGGAGAACCCGTAAGAGGCTTTGAGCATCGAATCGAGACTAGAGACAACCAGCCAATCGCGGTACCACCATATCGTCTATCTCCCATGAAGAGCGAGATACTTAAAAAAGAGGTAGCAAAGATGTTAGAAGAAAAGGTGATTGAACCCTGCTCGTCTCCGTGGGCCGCTCCCGTCGTGATGGTACCCAAGAAGGACGGTAGCACAAGAGTATGCGTAGATTATCGGCAACTTAATGCGGTAACTACATTCGACGCATACCCGATGCCAAGGATTGATGACTTGCTTCACGATACTAAACCATACACAATCAAGACCGACGCTAGCGGATACGCAATCGGAGCAGTTCTGATCCAGGGGGAGGGTGACTCTGAGCATCCTGTAGAGTATGCAAGCCGACTACTGACCAGCGCAGAACGCAATTATTCCAAAACTCCTGTTGGGATCTACCATGCGTCAGCCCTAACCCAATACCGAGCAACCGATGAAAGTGTTCCAGAGCCAACGCTTCCGATTCGGAAAAGAGGAAGGCCAAGAAAACAAACAGTTGCCAAGCAATAGCTTGCTTTTTACCGTTAGCACGCAGCAGCAGGGGTTAGGCCCCGTGGGAGACCCTGTAAAATAAAGCAATAGAGAACCTGTCCTACTCGTCGGGACGACTTCATGGACAGAGGGGGAGTGTGTAACACCAAGAAACGCAATACCTCACGAGCGCACGCATGCAACTTACGCTATGCGCCGATAGATGGCGCTGACGGCGAGTTACATGGCACTATCGGTTGTTTCCCGTGGTTTATAGACCCTCGCCGGCGCACCAATGCAACTTATTCTTTTATCGCAGCTGTTACTGAGCACGCTAGTCGACCTCACCTCCTGTTGAAGCGACCTAGTGTATTAGTGCAAGCATATGATACCTAACCCTGTGGGATTCTACCTAGCTAGGAACCACTCGGCTGGTATTAACTTCGCAAGTTCAAGTAGCCTAATGTACTCTCTGGTAGTATAAATAAAGGTCATAAGAGTGTAATCGGCTGTTTTTACCTTGTGACCCCCCTCTACCGTTCTACACAGTTAGATTGTGATTTTACTGTCAGACGCGCGTACAATGCGTTACGTGATTGACCTACGGAAGCAGTTTAAGAGAACAGGACTTCGTCGGCAAAACGAAGGTTGGTAAATCTTCTTTCTCCGACGACCAGGCTCCTATCCTTCCAACTCGGCATAAGTTTCTGGAAGACGTGCTAGTAAAGAGTTGCAGCGACAACGGATCTCTCTGATTGAATCCTTTTTGAATTTCAAACAACGCACCACAAGACTGTAGTTTTACTGCGACTATGCTATTTCTGTAGATGGTAGTGATGAGTTGAATGTAATAAGTAGCTATATCTTGACTGTGTTAAGCTGTGAAAATTGAAGTGTGAGAAAAGCTGTCGAATGCTTTTGAGTAATCAACAAATGCAAGGTAGACCGGTATATGCTCTTGGCACTTCTCTATTGTTTGGTTTAGGGCATGTATTTAGATGATCGGTAGTGGGATTATTTTGTTTATAAATCAAAAACAAATAATAGATTTTTAAATATTGCGTTTAATAAATTACTATAAGTATTAATTCTAGTTGATTTTATATAATCTTACTCTGATCCAGAGGCTACCGATATATTTTTACATAATTTAATATTTACAAAGAGATTGAAGAGGCAATTGAAACAACACAAGTAATAGGAGCACATAGACCTATAAACGTGACAGTATAAGATATAACAAGTTAGAAAATAACTATAACTTAGAATAGTTGAAAAACCCCTGACATTTTCATTTCAAAGTTCAATATCTCAAAAACGGCTTAACCGATTTCGTTGAAACGTAGCTAAGAACCACCTCAATCAATCACGTCAGATTTTGTATTTAAAAACCGCATTCAAATCGGTCCATTCGTTTAGGAGCTACGATGCCACAGACAGACACACTCACACACAGACAGACAGACACGTCCAACGTATATAACACCCCTCTTTTTCCGTCGGGGGTTAAAAAATAACTAATATCTACCTATGTTAAAGGAAACATTATTTTTGGCGCCATCTTTTTAAAAAAAATGAGTTCAAGCCACGCACTTTGACGCTAATATTCCATTGATGCGATCCATGTTTAGAAGGCGTGACAAATCTAATCAACTATGCTAAGTATGAAAAATTATGGAATAGTACGAGATCAGATTGAAATTATTAAATATACAAATATAAAAATATATAGATACTGTAAAGTGATTAAACCATAATATCCATATCACATTTATTTTCTTGAATTTTTTTTTAGTTATTTTGATTATTTATTTGTACAATTGATTAAATATATTTAGTTTAATATGATACAAAGTTAAGAAAAGAAAAAATAATAATAACTAAAACTAAAGGTAAAAAAAATGCCCCAGATCGGTGCCCATAGTCACATAATAAGTAATAGTACTACGTACAGAAGGTTCTCTGTTAACAAATTCCCTGTTTAGGTACGCCAAACGTGCCTAAATGTGGCCATCCCTTTCTATCGCATGCAACGCGTTGCGACCCGCGCGAGCGTCCCGTACCAACGCGCGGCAGCTACTAATGGGCCGTTAATTTGGCTTCCGCCGGCATGTACTTGTAGCGGCGCGACGGAATCACAGAGTGAACCGCCCCTGCCATAGTTAAATTTAATCTCTTTGCTTCGCATCCGTTTCGCATTTCAGTATAATCTCGTGCTCGCTTCCACGTAAGCCGCGCTAACGTGTCAGAGCGAGTGCGCGAAACATATTGAAATATTGGATGGTGTTGAGAGTGATCACAGAGTGATAGACCTGCATCTGTCTCGAGATGTCGCTAACTGTTTCGCAGTTTGGCGAACCTTTAGTTAAAGTTACTAAAATTGTTTTTTTTTGTCACCAAAAAATAAAAAAAAGGTATAAGCGCATAACGTCCCACTCGTAAAACGCCCCTCCACCAAAATTATGTCCCATTGGCAAAACGTCTTCTCTGCAAATGGTCCCTCATGTAAAATACCCCGTTCGCAAAACGTCCCTTTCTCAAAAGGTCCCACCCCTTACGCAAAACGTCCCTTCTGAGAAAGCCCCTTTCGCTGAAAGTCCCTACTGCATAACGCCTCTTTCGCAAAACGTTCCATCTGCGAAATGATCCATTCTCAAAATTTCCTGTCTGGAAAAAAATTGTTCAAGTAGAGACTAGGAGTATGTTCATGGGATAAGAGATGGCCAATAACGAGTCGTTTTGCGTAAGGGACGTGTTGCGAACGGGTCATTTGACGAAAGGGACGTTTTGCGAACGGGGCGTAATTTTGGTGGAGGGACGTTTTGCGAACGGGACCCTTTGCAGAAGGGTCGTTTTGCGTAAGGAACATTTAGGAAAGGGACATTTCGCGAAAGTGGCAGAGGGACATTCTGCAAGTGGGACGTTATGCGCATTAACCTAAAAAAAAAACTAAATAAAGGGTTGGCTACGCCTGTTTACAATCAGATAAGTAGGTCGTAAACAATCATCAACTATTCGTTGGGAGGTTTCTAAAAAGTCCAAACACGACGGGCTTAAACATAATCTTGGGTATTATAGAAGTTGACATGGCCATGCAAATTCATCGAACTTACACGACTACCTATTGGACTAGGACTAATAACTACAAATTAGAAAAGTTGATAAGCCCCCGACATTTTCATTCTTAAGTTCAATATCTCAAAAACGGCTGAACCGATTTTGTTGAAACGTAGCTAAGAACCATCTCGATCACGTCAGCTTTTCCAAAAATCGCATTCAAATCGGTCCATTCGTTTAGGAGCTACGATGCCACAGACAAACACACTCAAACACAGACAGACACACAGTCACGTCAAACTTATAACACCCCTCGTTTTCCGTCGGGGATTAAAAAAAAGCTCAATCGGTTGATATCTAACTGCTTTAAAATTAAATCGCTTGATTTGACCCGAAAACGCAAACGAACGAACAAACAAGACAAGTTTATAACAAAAATGCGAAAGAGATGCACATCGGAATAAAAGAGTGCCCCTATCCTATTGCTTTTGCTTGTGACCGCGAGCGATCTCCGCGTAGAGGCTCGACTCCGGCGCAGGCGGCGCGCGCAGCCTGGACGTGGCTTTCGGCAGATCCAGGCTGGCGTACATCACCTGCGGAGATTCCTGAAACAGAGATTATTTATTTTATTAATTTTATTCAGAAATCGCTCAGGGCCATTAGGGCCGCCACATACAACTGGATTACTCGATCGAATTAAGTCCGCCTGTCTGTGTCTGTGGGTGTCTCATTTAAATCGGTCAGTATGGGAAAGTCTGAAACTATAAGACATCCGAAGATCCGTTCTTGGGAACCATGCCATTGATTTTAGTGACAAGAAAAACTGCATTTATACATTTAAAAAGAAACTTGTAATCAGACCACCATTTTTTCAATATAATCAGTAGGTACAATTTTTTCAGTACAACATTTTGTTTCGAAAACTTACTAAAATAAATTAAAGTATATGAAAACAATGCATTTTATTCACTTTAGACATCATTTTTCATAGTAACATACTGTTTAAGACCTACACAATCGATATCTAAATAGAAATACTAGTGTTAGTTTAATTTTTCAAAACGTCCGGGTTCGATTCCCGAGCTGAGTACAAGTTTTTTTTTTAATGAATGACTGCAGATTTTCTTGTTTCTAAAATCGATGGCATGTTTCCCAAGAACATATCTTCTTATGTCTTATAGTTTCAGACTTTCCCATACTGACAGATTTAAATGAGACATCCTGTATATGGATTAGCTGCCTGCTATTTAGCCTGTATGGCGAGTCTAACATATCATCAGTGTGACCCGTTACTTGCCGCCTCCAGCCACCCACATATTCGCAGACAATTTTACACAAATCGACCTAGTCCCAAACTAAAGCTTGTACTATGGGTACCGTGGCTCAGCGGCGCCATACCGAACATATTGGTGCGCCCGCGCAGCGCGGCCAGCTGCGCCATACGTAGCTATCGGGGACACTCAGACTCACATAACTCAACACCTTTTTTTTTACGCAGGGAAATGCTTTTGCACATCTCGCCCGGCCTGGGAAGCCAGGGCGGGTATGTCGGACTCCCGGGAACTGCCCGAACTACTAACTAAAACCCCACGGTGTTCCATCTCATCACCAAGGTGCCGGATTACGGGCACGCCGAAGCACTCTTCCGCGACTCATAATCTCATAACTCAAGACCTGACTGTTGCATATTTTGCCACTATTTCATTTAAATATGTACGTGGCCAGACATCTCTGCGCACCCCCAACTAGTCGTACCCACCAAACCAAAGACAAACATGAGGGAGTAGAACGGATAGACGCCATACTTCTTCCAATACAAAAATCTACTAAATTTATTTTTCACTTCTCATGCTCGCAAAGTTCGTCTCTGTGCTGGATGTATGCTGCACAAAATGCCACTTTTATGCTCTAGTGCACAAGGTAAAATTGTTTTAAAGACTAAGATAATCGGGCCTAACACACAATAAAACTTCGTAGAATAAACTTATCATTTGATTTGATTTGCTTGTGTTTTCCATTACTAAATGAATAAAACCAGATAAAATAGGAGTTAATTATTATTTTTAAACATATTAAACCATTAAATGGCTTGGCAGTATGAAGTACCTACCTAAGTCTAATATCACGTGTCGAAAATTAAACTTAAAAACTTTAATAAGATAAGTGACGAGAATGAGCTATTACTTTATTTTATTTTGCAATTATTTGTTATTTTCTTGCAATCGAAGTGAAATAATAAGTGTATAACTCGGGCATAAATTAGCCATTTCACCCCTCGACTAACTATCCACCCTCGCCGGTGGCTCGGGTGGATACAAACGTCTCAGGTTAAATGGCTCGTTTTATGCGCTTGTTGTAAAATCTACTATTGTATACGCTCCACCATAAGCTGATATTTAGTTTCGTGTGGAGCCCATTATGACTGAGTTGCACTCGAGGCTACTTCCTACCAGCGCGTTGTACAAAGCAACGATTGAACCTATACTGGTAAATTCCTTACAACTACGAAGCACAAATCCTAGCATTATCTAGGCTTTCTTACACATATTGTTGATATGGTCCCTAAACCTCAGATCATATGTGAATTTCAGTCCTAAATCTTTAACTTCCGTCACTCTTTTTAATTTTGTGCCCTTAATTTCATAATCAAAATTAATGGGGAGAAAATACATTTTATTCGATTTGCAGACGACATCGCAGCATTTGCAGAAACACCAGATCAGTGGACGGAATTAATTTTAATTATGGATATAACTTTCAACGAATTGGGTTTGAGAATCAACATAAAGAAAACGAAAACGCTGACCACCTCAAAACACAATTCACAACCATCCCCCAATTGTTATTAACAATATACCCATACAACGTGACGATAGTTTTAAATATCTAGGCAGTCTGATAACAGGAGACTCCAGATGTACACCAGACATCGTCGCGAGTAGCCATGGCGAAAAAAGCTTTTAACCAAAAGAGACAACTCTTAAAATCCAGTTTGTCAAGTAGGAGCAAAAAGTTGCCAATTGAAGTGTACATTTGGAGTATTGCCATGTACGAGTATGGCAGCGAAACGTGGACAATGACACAAAGGGATCTTCCAGTCGGAAGCGTTTGAAATGTGGTGTTGGAGACGGATGAAAGGCATAAGCTGGACTGAGAGAGTAACAAATGAGGACGTGTTAAGAAGGGTAAAAGAGAAGAGAGCGATCTTGAACACCATCAGCGCTAGAAGGGGGAAAATGATTGGACATTTGATACGGCACGACAACTTCTTTAAAACCATAATGGAAGGAAAGATAGAAGGAAGGAGAGGCAGGGGAAGACCACAGTGCAGTTATTTGGACCAAATAAAAGAAAAAGCTAGTGTCAAGTTTCAAGTTTCAAGTATTTTATTGCATTCATGTTGTTATAATATAGTACATAGTTGACACATGTTACAGTAAGTCTCAAACATGAACCCTGCAAGGGCATCGCAATACATAGGTATTTATAGATTAACTTACAACTAATAGTCTAATAAAATAACATAAGTCAGCGGTAAACATAGTTATTTTTAGGCATTTTGTGTGTCTTTATGCATATGTTTGTTGATGACGTATTTAAATTACTAAACATAATTTAGATATAATATATATTTATTTATTTATATATATATGTGTGCCTATACTCTGTGTTGAAACAATTATAATTTGGTAGTAGATATATGTACTTTTATAGTTTATCATCTAGGTATTCATCTATAGAATAATATGCGTTATTTAGTAATATATTCTTTAGTTTAGTAAAAAATTGGTTATCCTTATTTTCTTTTCTTATGTGTTCTGGTAGTTTGTTGTATATTTTTATTGACATGGTTAGCGGACCTGAGGAATGGAGTTTTAACCGGGAGGTTGGAGGCACAAGCTTTGATTTATATCTCAGACTGTATGGTAACGGCGTGTCTTCTCGTTTTGTGTATAGTTCAGAGTGTTTACGGACGAACTTACATATTTCCAGGATGTATAAGCAGGGCAAGGTAAGTATTTTGTGCTTAATGAAGTACGGCTTGCAACTATCGGTTTGTTTTATATTTACGAGTATACGGATTAGTTTTTTTTGCAACGTGAAGACGGATGGAGCGTCGACACTACTGCCCCAGAGGGTTATACCATAACTAAGACAGGAAAAACCGTAAGCGTAGTAAGTTGCGAGTGCAGTTTGAAAGTTGGTAGTTTTTTTTTATTTCTCGAAGTGCGTACGTGAATTTAGAGAGTTTAGTTCTTATATGTTTTATGTGAGATTTCCAGGTTATATGTTTATCTATGACTATTCCAAGCAGGGTAAATGTATCGACTGATTCTAAAGTTATGGAATTGTGATTATAGTTGATCGTTAACGCGTCTTTCTGATATGGATGGAAGGTCATTAGCTTTGTTTTTTTATAATTTATTTCTAGGTGGTGGTCGTGCATCCAGTGTGTGATTTTACTGAGGATACTGTTTATTTTGTCGTTTATCTGTGTAGTATTATGTGTCGTGTCGTATCAGCGAGTCAAGGAGGTGGCGTACGACAGAGAGAAGTGGAAAATACTCCACCGACAAGAGGATAACTTTTAAATTTAAAGAAAAAATAAATTTCATAATCATGGACAATGTGGTTGTGCGCTCGAGTAAAAGTAATAGTCACACACTTCGACATAGGTATTAAAATATTTATTAACTTAATGAAACTACTCGGTCTATATCTTTTTGAAATTGTTCACAGTCTGCTGTACTTTTGATGTAGGTAAAAATAGTTTCAAGGTTTGGGCGCATAAAGTCCCACTCGCAAAACGTCCCTCCACCAAAATTACGTCCCATTCTCAAAACGTCTTCTCTGCAAATGGTCCCTTATGTAAAATACCCCATTCGCAAAACGTCCCTTTCTCAAAAGGTCCCACCCCTTTCGCAAATCGTCCCTTTCTCAAAAGGTCCCATCCCTTTCGCTGAAGTTCCTACTGCATAACGCCCCTTTCGCAAAACGTCCCATCTGCGAAATGACCCATTCGCAAAATGTCCCGCCTGGAAAAAGCTTGTTAAAGTCGAGACTAGGAGTCTTCTCATGGGATAAGAGATGGCCAATAATGGGTCATTTTGCAAAAGGGACGTGTTGCGAACAGGTCATTTTGCGAAAGGGACGTTTTGCGAACGGGACTTCATTTATGTGAAGGGACGTTTTGCGAACGGGTCCTTTTGCAGAAGGACCGTTTTGCATAAGGGACATTAAGGAAAGGGTCATTTTGCGAAAGGGACGAAGGGACATTCTGCGAGTGGGACGTTATGCGCCCTAACCAGTGTCAAGTCGTCAGTATTTTCAAGCAAGTGTGATGAACACAGATATATGAATATAAGGAGATCGGACATGCCGGCTGATATGTATTGAGTACGCCTGTCGCAAGTAAATTAACCCACACAAAGCCCAAGTAATTGACAAGACAAAGCACGCACACATCTAAAACACACACACTTGTATACCTACGCTCTTATTGGACAATACACGCGCATTATATCAGGCATTTTGTGAAGGAACGTAATATTCTCTGCTCGCAGCACGCGTGCACAGTATGGCAGAGTATGCCCATTGAGCTAACAACTGCGACGCGGTCGCCGGCGGCTTGTCCTCTCTCTAGTATGCTCTGAGGTGATGAAAAATATCTCGTCTTGTTGGTTGTTGTTGGCCAGAGATAATAATAGCATCGTCATACCCTGGCGATCTCCGCGTAGAGGGCTTGTTCCGGCGCGGGCGGCGCGCGCGCAGCGACCGCGCTCCTCGGCAGATCCAGGGCGGCGTACGTCACCTCCGGAGATGCCTGCAACGGAAAATATTCAACGGTTAACTATCTGAGCAGGTAACACAAAAACTACCCAACGCCACGGTTGCGTTCAGTAATGTATGCGGAATGAAATTCATATTAAATAAAAAAAAACTGTTATTTTTAAAAATATATATATATGTTATGTTAATCATCTATTTATCAATGTTAAGTATCTATATGTATTTATCTATTATATATATCATCGCCTAGTACCCACAACACAAGCCTTATTGAGCTTACCGTGGGCCTAGGTTGATTTGTGTAAGATTGTCCCGTAATATTTATTTATTTTTTAATATTTAAATGCAAGAAAAACTTCACTCCAATGCGAAATGATTTATATAAAACACAGAGTTTGGCATTCTTTTAATTCCAATTTTATCCTCCTTAGGAAAATTTCCTACTTCGTATGCTCGAATTTTTCACATTCTCGTCCGTTAGGTTAGACAATTGAAGTTCTCAAAATAAAAGTTACGTTGCTTCGAATTTCCATTTTAAGTGACATATGATTCGTCACCCATAAATAAAGTTATATGTAATGGGATTGACAAATGAATGGGAGATTTTGTCTTCTAAGTTCTAAATAATGGTAAACCCAAAACCAAATGTATATGAGGACTATTAATATATATGAGGAACAGGGTGGGTCCAAGGACACTCCCTTGGGGGACTCCGTAAGTAATATCTCTCAAACCACTTATGTAATCTCCTATTTTAACCTTTTGTTTTCTTTCAGAGAGATAACTCTTGAGCAATTGAAGGGGGACTCCTCTAATACCCATCCTCTCCATTGTTTGTACAAGGGTTTGAACAGAGACAGTGTCGAATGCTTTTTTAAGATCGAGGAATATTGTCAGGCATTTTTTATGTGAATCTATGTTGTTAACTATTAAGGAAGAGAGGGCTTCGACAGCATCTTCCGTGGAACGACCCTGTCTAAACCCGTATTGGCCTGTAGATAGGATTTTAAATTTATTTAGGTAGTTAGTCAGTCTAGAGTTTATTAGTTTTTCTAAGATTTTAGCTATTACTGGCAGTACGGATATAGGTCTGTAGTCAGACATGTTGTCTCTGTTCCCTCCCTTGTACACCGGGGTAATGATAGCTTGTTTTAGTACATTAGGAAATATTCCATTATCAAAACATAAATTAGCTAGGTATGTTAGTATGGGGACAATTATTCCACTGGCAAGTTTTAAAAAAGCTGTTGGTATATTGTCCCATCCGGGGGCACTGCTTGATTTTAAGTTTGTCAGGATATTAAAAACCTCATGAGTATCCACCTCAAAGAGAACAAACGTACTCGAAAAAGTGGTCGAACAGTGGCTAGAGTGTAAGCGAGGAGGATCATTACCGGCTAAGATAGTTTCCGCTAAAGATTTACCAACATGACAGAAGTACTCATTTACCGCATCAACAGAGTCAAGGGGTGTGCTTTTGATATCTAATAATTCCATATTGTCATTGTTGTTTACTTTGCGGTATGTTATTTTGTTTATAGTTTGCCATATTTTTTTTGTGTTTTTACTTGCCTTTTCAAGCTGTTCCTTATCATATTTGCGTTTAAGCTTTTTTATTAGACCATTACAGTAGTTTCTATACCTTCGATATGTTATACGTAATATTACATTATCAGGGTCGGACCGTAGTTTTTTCTGCATGTCATTTCTATTTCTTATACATCGGAGTATACCTATGGTTATCCATGGTTTAATAATACGTTCGTTCCTTGGTATCAAGATGTGTATAGTGTTTTCCATTAGGCATTTCCTTATTTTACTTATTAGGACTTCAGTTAATATATTAGGATCTGGGATAGTGTAAATATCGGAGAAGGTATCATTTGACAGGTCACTGAGAGCTTTCCCAAAGTCGGTTTTTAATCTAGTTTTTGGCAGAGATTTTACTATTTTAGTACTGCCTAACTTTAATAATATCGTCGCATGATCGGTTATTGTTGTGTCTAAAACAAAGATACATACCTCCGATCTGATTCTATTAGTTTTAATTATGAAGTGGTCAAGGCAAGTTTTGTCTCTTGTAGGTAACAGGTGTCCAGGAAGTAGGCCGTGTGTTGCAAGCATGTTTAGGTAGTTAAGTCTGTTCGCTTTTTCATATGGGTATTCAATGTTTTTATGTGCAATGTTAATATTAATATCCCCTGTTAAGATTATAGTCCTACATGTTTTAATGGTATCTAAATGTGAGCTTAGGGAGTAAATAAAGTTGTCAGCGTTACTGTTAGATGGCGAGCGGTATATACCTAGAATCTTCACATTAAAAACCGTAATCTCCAGACAGGAGGCATGCACTAGTTTTACTTCACGAACTTTGGTTTTATGTGTGTTTTTGATATAAGCTACCACCCCATCATTTTGATTAAGGTGATGGGTAGTACTAAATGTTAAATAATTATCTAAAGAAGGGATAGTTTTCCCTGAGTGCAGTCTACATTCGGTTAATATAATTACATCAGGATTAAATTTAAATTGGGTAAGGGTTGAGAGGAGGTCATCCATGTTGCTATATACGCTTCTAATATTTTGAGAGACAATTGTAAAGTCAGTGTGCTGAAAGTTTGTAACCAGTGAAAGTTCTTCAATTTTACAGCTTGTGGATTCGGCAATGCTTAAGTCGTCTAATTGGTTTAGAGTAGTAATAGTGCTATCCATTATATAGGAGTGACAAAGAGCGATGGGTAGAACTTAGTGGTAGTCGAAAGTGATTAGTTAACTGATAGTGTGCTGGCCATAATAAATGCATAAATATATTTTTTGTATATTCTTTTGTTATATTATTTGCATGTCTGTGTGTGAGAGTTGTAGTGAAATTTGGGTTGTTTGATTTTTTGTATATGTGTGTGTGTGAGTGTGGAGTGTTTAGAGTATGAAATTGAGTATTTATCAGTACATTGAGTAAACTATTAAGAGCGATTAATAAAAAGATATAATACCAACAAAGTCGATTGCATAGTTTAGTAACTTGAATAAAGTAGCAGTAAGGTTGGTTCCCAATCGTATGAGTTATCATCAGTCAGGTTTCTTGCAATAACCTTTGTACCAGTGCCTCACTATTTATGTGTATAATCCGCGAAGTATCATTTTTCCGGACAAAAACTCTTCCAAACGTTGTCCAGCAGTACTTGTAGTTCTTCGATTTAGCCAGGTCCCGGGCCAGGTAGCGAAGACGGGCAGCCTTAGGGGTGAGCTGCTCCGAGACATATACGGGGTTACATTCTTGGGTAGTATGGCCAATATGCTTGGCACATAATTTATCATCGGGCTTGTTTATATTGTGCTGCTTGCACTTTTGTAGTATATCTGATTTCAGTATAGCGGACACCATCTGCACGATTATTGGTGTATTTTGCTTGTCTTCCTGTTTTCCACGCACCCTGTATATGTCCGCTATATCCGATGGGGTGATTTTGCAGTTTATAGATTCCGAGAGTCGTATAACCATTTTGACTAAATCTCCCCGCGTTTCTTTTACTATTTTAGGAACGTTTTTTATTTCTAGGTTAGTCCTGCGGCTGTCCCTTTGCAGGTCTTCCACTTTCTCTTCCAGCAGGTGTACATACTCCCTATCTTCCTTTTTTTCAATCTCCAATTTCTCTACTTTTTTCTTAAGTTCTTCTGTTTGGGCCGCGAGGAACGTAATAGAGTTTTCAATGTTGCTATTTGACTCCTTTATTTGAAGGAGAGTAGGGGTGATAATTTTGAGTTCGCTTTCGTGTGATTTCATTAGGTCTCGGATCATCACTTTCATTTCTTCTTTAAAATTGTCTAAGTCCGTCCCTGGGCTGTCGCGCGCCCTTTTTTGGTTGCGCTGGACAACATTTTGCGGTGTAGAATGTATTTGCTCGTCCCCCTCCATAAGCTCATTGCCCGTAAGCGAAGAGACTCCCGCTTTCTCTTCCTGCATTCTGTTTGTTTCCAGATGACCAATTACGGGAGTATTGTTTTCGTTATTTCTCGGCAAATGACGCATACAGTCCTGACAGGTCCATTTATCTTTCTGTTCCTGACTCATTGTACGAAGTTGTTCCTTAGGTACATTAGCGCACAAGAGGTCAAAAGTGTTTTTGCACTGGGGGCAGTTCAGATAGTCTTTATTTTTTATTTCGACGCGACATCCCGAGCACAAAACCTTGCCTTTAGGTGGCATTTTATTTTTATTTTTTTTTTTTGTGGGTGGGTAGTGTATTTATTTGTTTTGCTCGTGGAATCCCACAAACACAGCACAGCTTAACAGTCTAACGTCGTCGAGACCAAAACGTCGTAACCGCAGGTGCAGATCGCGACGCTTGCGCAAACTGCCGCAATGCACTATTTACTTCAATGTTTTTAGAATAATTTCGTGATGTTTACGTAATATTGTCATTAATCTTTTGTGTACTAGTTTATAACACTTCACTTTATATAGTTTTATGTATGACAGAGCGGTACAACCGCAAGAATGAAAGAAATTGCCACTATAATCACTGAATTTGAATTAAAACACTCTCTAATAGCCAACAACGCGTCTACTATCTACCGACATTAGGGAAGAGGGGGGTAGCATATTTACGTATGCTGATGATACAGCCATTGTATTCTCTGGTGACACTTGTGAGGAGGTTCGTAAACATGCTGAAACGGGACTAATTAAGATTGCCCATTGGTTAAAATCTAATCTATTGACATTAAATATAAGTAAGACAAACTACATCTGCTTTACAAATAATATAACTACACAGCCAGATAATAGCTTTAAGATTAAGATCCATACATGTCATGACCCTCTGCAGCACAACTGTTTATGTACAGCCATAGATAAAGTTAACTGTACGAAATATCTTGGGATTTTGGTAGATCAACGACTCACCTGGCACGCACACACAGAATTGGTCATGTCCAGAGTACGAAAGATGACCTGGATTTTCAAAAACTTAAGACATGTGGCTCCTAAAAAACTATTGAACCAGATCTACACATCTCTTGCCCAGTCTGTATTGGTATATTGCATACCAATATGGGGTGGAGCCACTAAAACCAACTTCATTCAATTAGAAAGGGCTCAGCGGGCTCTTCTTAAAGTTATGTATTTCAAGCCACGTAGATTCCCGACTTCTGACTTGTATGTTTTGTGTGACCTGTTGTCCGTGCGCAAACTGTATGCACTGAATGCGGTCTTGAGGAGACATAAATCTACCAAATACGTACCAATAGACCAGCTGAAAAGGAGGAAAAGGATATATGTCATCTCAATACCGACAGTGAAAACTGCTTTTGCGCGAAGACAATATGCCACCCTATCTGGCAAACTCTACAACTTAATAAATAAAGAAATTGATATCTACCCTACCACAGCACATAAGTGTAGAACTAGAGTGACTGCGTGGCTGAAAACGAAAACCTACGGCGACCTGGAAAACATTATACTAAATACTTACAAGCACCTATAAATGCGAATCAAATAATGAAACCACACACACACACACATACACACACACATACACACACACACACACACACACACACATACACATACACATACACATACACATACACATATACATACACATACACATACACACACACATACACACACACACATACACACACACACACATACACACACACATACACACACACATACACACACACATACACACACACACACACACACACACACACACTCACTTGCATTACAAATATATACATATATTACCCACATTCAATTACAGACTCCTTCAATTGTTCTTGTTTCTAACTTTATATAAATTGTGTACTCCTAGAACATATTATAGAATTAATTAAGTAATCATTAATATATATTAACTACTTGCATCGATACCTGCATATGGAAGAGCGGTGCCCCTTAGCACAGGTATTACTTTTACTTAAAAAGGGACACCAGAACATGTTAAATTAGTAGGTACTTCAGAAAACGAATAAATAATTTTTCATTTCATTTTTTTCATTTCATTTTTCAAATGTGTCTTCTATAGTGAGAGTTTTGTTTAAATGTGTCTTTCTAAAGAATCACATAATTATTTACGTCCTTTTAATTGTAAGTAATTTCAGGCTAGCGTAGCGACTATTACCCTTTCTCTCTCACACATAAGGAGGCCTGTGCCTAGCAGAGGTGAGAGGGGCGGATGTACAGTCACGGGCTTTAATTTAGGACCCATGTCCTTCAAATGTTGTTAAAACATTCACAATGCAATAAGGTAGAAAATTTCAGTTCAATAATAGCGAGATAAGACACTTAAAATTTTCTAATTACGAACATGTGTCAAGATAAGAAAATTGAGAAAACTGGCTTTTTTACGAAATATAATTTGCAAATAACAAAATCAAAATCAAAATCAATTATTTACTCTGCAAATAGGCCACAAGGGCATTTTTACATGTCAAATGGTATTCTACAATATAATGTTAATAATCTTACACAATAATCATTTTAAAATTGCAGATTTTAACCAATTAGTACCTAAACGGTTAACAAACTAAATGTCACTAAATGAAAACTTAAAAAATCCAAAATTGTAAAATATTATCAATTAAATTCGATATAAGGTCTGTATCAGAATGAACAATAAGTTTATGATATTAATTTAGTACCCCAGAGATGTATAACGTCTCTGAGCATCCAAATACAAGTAAATAATAATTATTCTAATGTTCTTATAGAGCTGCTGTCTCTAAGCGTTAAAACAGAAAAAAAAGATCATTAATGTAATATTGTCAGAGATGTACAGGGTCAATAACAATAAAACGTGTCAAGAACAGAATGATGTCTCTCGTCAAAATAATGATAATAACACTAGTATTTAGGTAGTTACTATGCCCTTGCAAATATGGCCGGAGAGGACAGGGCCAAAAATACGAGTGACAATTCATCATCATCATTACTTAAGAGCCTTGCTCTTGTCGGTGGAGTAATCGCCACTTTTCTCTGTCCATTGCCAGCCTCTTGACTTCCTCATATGACTCGACATCAGCTTTATCTTCTATTTCGCTAAAATATGTTAGCCTAGGCCTTTCTCTGCCTCTCTTGCCTTCAATTTTACCCTCCAGGATGTTTAAGAAGAAACTGTCGCGCCGTAACGAGTGACAATTAGTCGAAAAAAATCGGAAACGATCATTTGATTCGTTGCGCCCGGTTGCCCCTAGAGACGTGTAAAAGTAGTTGTCTATGGCAAACTTTATGACACTACAGTAAAATATTAACTCTAATAAATACCTTCAGCTTGCTATACGATATTGCACCTTAGGTAGGTCCCAATTTAAAGCTCGTGACTGTTGCTGTAAATACATAGGTTAATATTGAATCGCGCTTACCATCCGGGAAAGATTAGCATAGTCCCCGTAGTTATCGTCAGTATTGGGTTGGGGCGCGGGCGCGGACGGCGCGGTCGCGGGCGGCGCGGGGCGCGCGGCGCGGCGACGGCGCAGCGCCCAGCACGCCGTCGCCGCGGCTAGCAGCGAGAGCAGCGCCAGCGGCGTCGCAACAAATATTAGTAGGTGGGTGTTTCCTGTAAACAGAGAGGGAGGTAGGGCGCAGCGGAATGCCATCTTGCTCATATTTAAAGCAGCCCTTCTTGGAATAATATTTTGTTATAGAAGCTAGAAAGTAAGCAATAAATGGACGAGTTAGTTTGAGGGCCGACGCCGACGAGGCTTAACACAGTGCTGTTCACGTCTACTGCGGGGAAATTGCAAATAATTATAAATTTAAATCAAAATTAATTAAACATCATAATACTAAACGCATAAAAATTGGGTGTTTGTAAAGTCGGTTTACGGACGATAATTTTACGTGATAACGTCATAAAGTTATATTAGGTATCTATCTACTATTATCTCAGTGCTATGCCATCTAGCCCAAATCCCAAATAATGGCAACACTGAAAATCAGCGTCACAGAATGTTTCCTCTGGCGCGCTTCAAATTAGTGCAAATTTCTTAAAAGTGATGATATGTATCAAGTTAAGTTTTGTTGTACTCTATGTATAATGTTTGCTCTAATAAACTATTTTCTTTCTCTTTTTTTCTTACGTTATAGATATGACATACATGATAAGACTCGAAAACGAAGAAAAGCGATTCAGTTTTTGTTTGAAGTTCTTCATTAAATGTACGCGTTTTTATTGCTCTAGAGTTAAGTAAAAAAACAATAAATGAATCTTACCCGCTGAGCAGGTAGGTGATGCTAACTCCTGCTTTTCTTTATTTTCTAGAGGAGACTCTAGAAAAGAAAACGGAAAACATAATATTTATTGATTATTATAAGAACATTTGATCAGAATCTGTCTTTCGGTAATTTATGTATTTGTCTACTGAAAGTTGTGACTGAAACTGGGGTGTCCGTTACATCTAGATTGGGTCCGTCATGTATAGGTACGCATTACATACATACATACATACATACATACATACATACAATCACGCTTTTATCCCTAAAAGGGGTAGGCAGAGCACATGAAACTTGTGTTCCAGTGCCACTTTTAGCATAAATGTGGGTATAAAAGATCGACAAAATGTGATGTTGCAGTGATAGGTTGCTAGTCCATCGCCCACAACACACTTCAACCCTACGCATACGCATTTTTGGGTATACTGCCGTGCAGAACCTAAAGTGCAGTAACTCGAAAAAGTCCATTTCGAGATAAACGCAAAAAACACTTTAAAAGTAGTTTATTTCCGTTCGTTCAAGCGGTATATACTTATAATCTATTGTCATGGAAAGCGCTCAACACATAGAATACGATGACGTTAAAAACAATGGTTTCAGTGTACACTGAAATTAATTATGAGGCTTTTTCAAAATTTCAAGCTCGTACTGCACTCTTTGAGACAGGCAAAACCAAAAGAAATACCGCTTAAAACACAGTGAAAAGTCTAGTAACTGTCCATGTTTTGCATTCACTTACACAGACAAGTGATGAATTACCGTTTAAACCACAGTACGCGGAGCTATACTACTGCGTTTTAAACGGTATTTTGCTTGATTTTTAGTGCTACGAACATCCGTTACTGCATTTAAAACAGGTTTTTGTAAAAAAAAAGTATGACTGAAGCCTTTTTGCCAATAAAATGATTTAATATTTAATTGTCTTCAAAACTACATATGCTCAGTAAATGTCAAGTCAATCAGGCTTCTTTAAGTGGGAGAAAAACGACTAGCAAGATTTAAATAAACTTATTTGTGATTTATTATTGGAGATCCTAAATAAAACACATATTTCGTGAAATTGTAAGCAAACAATGTTTATTACACATAATAAAATAACCCTACTAATAAAAAATGACGACTACTTCAGTATAATGCTACTATTTATTCTTATGTACTGTTAAAATAGCACTCTAATCTTATTGTTATTGTCCGTTCAGTTACTTTGTCAGATATTAAACTATAACTAAATAAGATCGTAATTACTAATAAAATGGACGGCACACATATATAACCATTCATTAGGCTATTAGTAACAATAAAAAATTCAACAATATACAAGAATTACTACAACTAGAGCTTTTTCCAGTTAGAACAATGTGACTTCTAAACATAATTACATTAGAATACTTTGGTAACCTCTGGGAATAAAGATATATCTTTATTATACTGTGTATACCCTTATAAAACAAAGTAAAATTTTAGCTGGGATTAGCTATATTAATTTATTATAGTAATAAGGTATACGAATAAAATTTGTTTTTAATAACTTACTTCTAAACTGTTTTGTAAAATATTTCACCAAAACTTTTAAATATAAAACGAATTAAAATTGGTCAAGGCTTGGAAAGTTTAACTGTGTCAGTTCAGGCAAACAAGAAAAACTAAAAACAGGTATTTAAATTTAAATATGGTGATCATTATAATCAGGAAATACCCCACGTACTGCCGTTGTCAGAGGGGTAATCACGTTACGTTCCAAACGCGCGTTAGTACAATCGAACTGTCATTTTTCCATTTAAAATATGACATTTAGATCTACCTGACGTGCGTACAATGTGTTACGTGGTCGACCTGCTGGTGCAGATGAGACAGGTAATTGCCTACAAAACACAAGCCAGTTTTTGAGCATCAAGATTTTGCTTCCTTAAGTAACTGATACCAAGCAAAAGATCAAGAGGTGCAGTTTTTCTGACCTATATTTAGTGATTTTCATGTTTAAGACGACCAGCCTACATAATAAATAGTGATAATCTCAAATGCTCCAGTAAAACTTGGCTCCAGTTCCGTAAGGAAGCAATGCCGTCTTAAGAAACTGCAGGGTTCACTGATGCCCAAAAATCGGCTCGTGTATTGGTGGCATTTATCTGTCTCATCTGCACCTGATAACGCATTACGTGGGGTATTCCCTAATAATAATGATCGCAATCTTTAAATTAAATATTTTTTCTTTATCTTATTTGCCTGAACTGACACAGTCAAGTTTTTTTGGTGAATTATTTTAAGAAAACAGCTTAGAAGTAAGTTTTCCAAAAATAATTTGATTCTTGTACCTCGCTTATACATATTATTAATTAATAAAATTATTCCAGCTAAAATTTTAAGTTGTTTTATAAGGTATATCTTTATTCCCTGAGGTTACGCAAGTATTCTAATGGCATTATGTTAAGAAGTCACATTGTTTTAACTGGGAAAAGCTCTATTTGCAGTAAATTTTGTATATTGTTGAAGGTTGTATTGTTACAAATAGCCCATTGAATGGTAATATATGTGTGCCGTCCATTTTATCCGTAATTACGATATCATTAGTGACAGTTTAAAAACGTGTCTTGTTTGTCCGTTACAATAAGATAAAAGTGCCATTTAGCTACATAAGACTGAATAATGTATTATACTGAAGTAGTAGGTAGTCTTTTTTATTACTGTCATACATAATTATGTTTAATAAACATTGATTACATACGATTTCAACAACTAGGTATGTGATTAATTTACTATCTCCAAAAATAAATACAAAACAAATATATTCCAATCTTGCTAGACGATTTTCGGCCACTTAATGTGGTGTGATTGACTCGACTTTTACTGAGCAAATGTAGGTTCGATGACGATTAAATAATTTGATCAATTGGCAAACAGGCCCCAGTATTTTTTTTACAAAAACCTATTTTAAATACAGTAACAGGACAAAAAATCGAGCAAAATGCCATTTAAAACGCAGTAGTTAAGCTCCAGACACTGTGGTTTAGGCTGTAAAAACACACTGTCTGTCCACGAGTACAGTGACAAAAAACAAATGCATTGAAAATACCATCTAAAGTGCAGTACCTCGGCTTGCTACTGCACTTTAGATGGCAATAAGAGTAATATTTAAATAGGGAGGGTACCGACTAAAGTAAGGTAACATACTTTTCACTGCGTTTTAGTAAGTAAGAGAAGACACGCCGTTACCATACAGTCTGAGATATAAATCAAAGCTTGTGCCTCCAACCTCCCGGTTAAAACTCCATTCCTCAGGTCCGCTAACCATGTCAATAAAAATATACAACAAACTACCAGAACACATAAGAAAAGAAAATAAGGATAACCAATTTTTTACTAAACTAAAGAATATATTACTAAATAACGCATATTATTCTATAGATGAATACCTAGATGATAAACTATAAAAGTACATATATCTACTACCAAATTATAATTGTTTCAACACAGAGTATAGGCACACATATATATATAAATAAATAAATATATATTATATCTAAATTATGTTTAGTAATTTAAATACGTCATCAACAAACATATGCATAAAGACACACAAAATGCCTAAAAATAACTATGTTTACCGCTGACTTATGTTATTTTATTAGACTATTAGTTGTAAGTTAATCTATAAATACCTATGTATTGCGATGCCCTTGCAGGGTTCATGTTTGAGACTTACTGTAACATGTGTCAACTATGTACTATATTATAACAACATGAATGCAATAAAATACTTGATACTTGATACTTGATACTTAATTATGTCTAAAAATCAAAGATATTCGAAACACAGTACGAAGAATTTGGAACAAAACTTTGATACTGCAGTTTAGTTAGTATTTCACGAATAACTTGTTGAGTTGATACAGGCTAAAACATCTGATAAATTACGATTCTACTGCGTTTTAGTTGGTAATGGTCCAATATTCGTAGCCGTAGACGTTTTAACTGCGGTTTAAGTAGTATTTTGTGTTCTACGCTAGTCCATTACTGTACTTTAGGAGATTTTTTTTTACATGTTCCAGTTGTCCAAATGAAATACCGATTAGATACACATGTGCATCTTGAAATACTGATCACAGATCATCAAAAAACAAAAAAACCCAAATTAGCCCGATACTGCACTTTAGGTTCTGCACGGCAGTATAATTCCCATTATCAATCGATTACAAGAGGCAAATATAAAATGTTCCTGATTTTCCTCATCAGGGCTTGTTTCTATTAATAAAACGGTAGCGGTACAATTAATTTATTTCAAACATACCATCTTTTTCCTGTTGTACGAGTACCAATGTGGTTATGTTGGATATGACGAGCTCGCCGTAACTCTTGACATGCAGTGAACCGTCCGTACCTCGGATGTACGAGAGGAACCCTTGCGCACAGTACAGTTGGTTCAGGTGATGAGACTCATTGAGAGACAAATATAAAACGGTCAAGTTTGTTGATGCATCGTATTTTTGATCCTTGGGTACTGTCAAACTGGATTTTGACTCTGGAAAAAAGTGTACAGGACTATAATTCAAGATATAGGTAGGGTAGGTTTCCCGTATCACCGTGTTTAAGTATTACTCCACCATTGCTCGCGATTTGGGAATAGAATACTTGACTCTTTCCAAACATATATTTGCCAAAATTGTCACCTTCATTCGCTTTCTAATCGTGGCTAGATAAAAGTGAGGACGTCAGAGTTATCAAGAGATTAAACGTGACCTCTCTATGCAATAGAAAACGAAAACCACAACAGACTACTTGTCTGGTGTAAAGTAAATATATTGTCTTATGTGGAACATAAGTTTTAGTACATGGTGACACACTAACTTAACGACCGATTTAGCCTCGTGGGCAGTGACACTAGTGACCCTGCCGTGCAGTTGTATAGGTTCAAATCTCGGTGAGTGCAATATCGATGTGATGAGCATAAATATTTTGTTTTATATCTTGGATTATATGTAATTAAGTATTTATCTATTAAATATATCGTCATCTAGCAGGTACCCATAATACAAACTTATGCCTACTATAAGACTGGTTCGATTTGTGTAAGATTGTCCCCTAATATTTATACATTATACTTTATATACTAGACGGAGACAAGAAAATTCCTCACCTTTCTTGAACCACGTGTAAGTCCTGCCGTCGACAGGCTTGCTGCCGCCGCAGGTGAGGCGGAGTGTGGTGTTGACGTGGAAGGACACATTTGCGTTGTTGGGCTCTACGCGAATGAAAGGGCGTTCTGTAAGGAAATCAAACGTAAAAGTGTACCTATTTTAATTAAGTTTAAATTAACATCACTGCCTGATCCAGCTTTCGTAGGCATGGCAGTCGAGAGCCCTCTTGTCTTGACACGAATACAATGAAGTCTAGTTTTTTAACTTGAAGAATAATGCTAAGATGAGGAGAAGAACTCTGTTTTTCGAATAATAACATTGTGTATACTGGGGAGTGGGGACCAAAGTCTATTGAGAATTCTTTGGAAATATGTTGTTTTTCTGCAAGTTTTCGAAAGGCTACATAGCTGCCCCAGGCGTTCAACACGTGAACCATTTTCTGCTGGCAAAGCGATTGTCGAGTTACACTTACCCAAAGATGGAATGTGTCTTCGAACCGTGAGTGCAATCCGCTGCGTCTGTTTCACGTCTGAGAAGCTCCCGTCTGACCGCACGCTCTGCTGCGCGCAGTATATCTCACTGCCGTTGTCGGATGACTCGAGAGTTTTGTTCAGGGTGAGCACCGTCCATTCTCCTGCCTTAGTTTTAGGATCTTGGACTTGAATCATTCTGAGCAATGAACCGGCTGATTTGCTTAATCCTGAAAACAACGAGTGTCACATTTTTATTTTGGTCTCGCGATTCCAAAATTACATTGTTTTCACCGGAGTTTTGTGCGTACGGCAGCGGTACTTTTTTTATTTTTAATGCTCTAAATAATATTGCTACGACGACAGCTTTCTCATTCAACAATGTCAGTACGCTGGTACTTAAGCTACATGGATTTATAATCGAACGAGCGAGCGAAGCGAACGAGGTTCTATGCTTTAGCGTGGGCCGAAAATCGTCCGTATGCCCGTTACAATTTGCCAATTTGCTGGACAATTTGCCGGACAATTTGCCGTACACTGTTGCGTCAACAAGCAAAGATGGGCGCTGGGTATAGGTACCTACTATAGTTATTTATCGAACCAGCCATGTACAACAAATAATTTAATTATTGTGATTAATCTGCTATAATGAACATGTTTAGTCATAAGATCTTTGTAAGCCTTGGGGCAGAACATAGCTGGACTAATTTATATGTAGCATAATTACATTATGTGCATACCTATTGTTCACAAATAAATGATTTGAAGTTGAAGTTGAAAGTTGATAGACAGGTGTTTATTGTGAAGTTGGTGAAACAGTAGGTCGATCACGTAACGCATTGTACGATCGTCGGATAGGTCTAAATGTCACATCAATATGTTTTCTTCCCATTACTCATAAACAATTACATGCGTCCTCGAATAATGAACGTACAACACTTACTTATCTACACAGTATTTTCCAGTTTTGTGGGGAAATAAAGTCCCAACAGTTTCAAGCCTAAACTTTTATAGTGACATATTATTGAAATTTGTACCTATGTATCGGAAGAGGAAAACGCGCGTGATTAATATTACCTACGTAAGGTACAGTGGCGGAATGAAAAGGTTGACCAGTTTTCAAATCAAATCATTTACGCGTTGCAAGCACATGTTACCTTTTTAAATTGTGTATCAGACGAGAGTGTTGTATTGAAAATTATGTTCAACTGTTTGACAACAAAGTTCAAATTTACATAGACGAATTTTCCTTGACTATTAGTAGTTGAACTAAAACCTTTTTATTAGTTTCATCTTGCCATTACGTTGTGTCAAGTTTGATAAATCTAATGATTAAATCCTCTTCGCTTAAAATTATTAAAACTATAAATGTGAGTAACAGGTCCTGTCAATGTCATCATTGCTATTTCTTGTATGCGATTTTTTTCTTTTTTTAACTCGTTTTCCAAAATTCAAAGAGGTCAATGCTCATAGTGGACGTATCTGTAGACCATGTAGTGAAATGACATTCATTATGACGGAATGTGTCTGACACTCGGTCGATAAAGCAGATACTGATAACTTATACTGAGCAAGCACAAACAGATCTTAAGGTGGTCAACCTTTTCATTCCGCGACTGTACGTTATATAACAACACCGAGCTAGTTATATTTCTATTTTTACCTTTTGACTGGTACCATGACAACACCTGTCCCGGTTGTAAAAACGCGTAGCAGGTGAACTGAGTGCATGGTTTATGGTCATCTACAAATGTTGCCGGGATCGCACGAGGCTGGTCTAAAAAATGATAGATTAGCAACATAAAGCATTAATCGATTTCATTTAGGTAAACGAACATAAATCGGGGCTCTTAACTTAGGTAAAATTACCAAAAACACGGAACTACTCACTTGCTTGTGGAAACCACAGTTACCCATTTCGTCTGGTAACTGCCAACCGTAGTATGGGCGGCCTTGATTATAAAAAAATTAAAGCAATTTAGGCTACCTTTTTGAAAATCCGAAAGCAAGTGAGTGGATTATAGTGGATAAGAGCGTATTTGGAATATTTAAACCATAATAATGTCGTCTGATGGTGATGATGAATGTCGTCTGTAATGTTGCCTAAATAAAACACGAGTACTTAAATGATGACTCACGCGAGAACGGGACGTGTCCGGCCCGGGCCGTGTCTGGCACGGGCCGTTATCTAAGAAAAGCCACGGACGAGGCTCGGAAGCGGCTCGGTGTCGGCACGGCCCGGCCGTAGCTCGGCCGGGCTTGGGTATGGCTCCACCGCGCAAAAACGCCATCGTTTTTCTTAGAAAACGGCCCGGGCCGTACACGGCCCGTTCTAGCGTGAGTCATCCTTAAAACGTTGTTAAGAAGATATACACTGATTGACTATACAAAGTTCTAAGATTGGGCAAAAAAGAAAAAACTTTGCCCGGCTGCTTTCTTCTAGCAGGTCGATTACGTAACTTATTGTACGTACGTCAGATATATATAAAATGTCACTTTTTGTATGGGAAAATTACAGTGTCCTAACGTGCGTTGGAAAACTTGGGTTTTTTCTGTAATAATCAACGCATTTGCCCTCGGAAAGCGGTCCATGTGGTGAATTGGAAAGAAATGTGGACATTTTCATGTACGGTCAGCCTCACAACCTTTGTACCGTGTTGCATTAAACGTCATGTTAAACTGCCATATGAAGTTGTCAAACGAGTGAAAACGACAAGGTACTTAGGTGTTCAGCAACTTATGAGGTGGACTGTACCTATGTGGCTTGGCGAAGTACCTACAGGTCGATTCACGAGAGCTGGCATGAATGAATTGACCTAAATAAATGTCACTTGTCACCGTGATTAGGTACCCTGAGAAAATTACGGTTTTTTTGGAAATAATTCAATATCAGGCTAATTATTTGTATACGGCTTTTATTTTAAACAACTTTTAATATCGAATTCAATAATTCTATGGATCGGAAGTAAGAAAAAAAAAATTAACCCCCAAGCAAAAATACTATCAGTATTTTTATAATGAAACCATGTTTGAGTAGGTACACACATTTGGAGACTTACTTACTACCTGAATCCAAAAATATATGCATCAAGAAATAACGGCATTTTAATGAAATATTTACGACCTTGAGATAATATTGAATTTCATCTGGCCTATAGAAATGTGTATTCATTAACAAAAATAACTGGATTATGCGCGTATCCTAAAGAACGTATATAGACGTACCGTCAAACATGCCTACTTTGCCCGCTTTTTTCGGAAAAACATGAAAATCTAATTTTTTTTATATGGTAGGATAATTGTTTTTTTTGCTTAACGAATCAGTCGTAGTAATATGCATGTGCTCATGAGGAGAAATATTTTTTTAATCAACATCTATTCCAAATTTTTATCGAATTTGATCGCGGGTAAAGTTATCTGGACTTTAGCCAATATTGCCCATGTCACTTATTGCCGTAACTATAGCTCTTACGACGTTGAGACAGGGATCAGTGCAAGATCTTAGGCAATTTTGGCGTTCTATTTTATCATTCTAGTCTTATGTATGAAAACTCGTGAGAAATATGCGTGGGCAATGTTACATAGACATTTTGCTCTTTTCTATACAAGTCGCATTAAGCAGTTTGAAACTGTAAGGGTTGTCACTTTTGGCTTAATCTGTGTAGTAGTGGTTTTTTGTGCCGTTCTTTCACACGACCACAAAATAAAATAGATTATTCCAACAAAAAACAACTTTTATTCAAATAATTTATTTATGAAAATATATTAACAGTCCTTTGGTTTTTTTTTCTCCTCGTAGCCTTACAGAATTCTTTATTCGCCGTTATTGATATGTGAAACCAGATTAATCGATTTACATGCCCCTACCGGGATTTGAACTCAGGACCTTCAGCTTCCTAGGCAGGCTCACTAAGCTAAACCGGTCGTCAAACCATACAACAAAACGTATATGGATACTACTTAGGTACTTCCTACTAAAACACGACAGATTAATAGAAATATAATTGACCGTACCTACATCCTAAATAAATTAAATACATAACCTTCCTTTACTAGCGCAATCAGGTAAACAGGCTGAAGGTGACAACTCTGAGCCTTTTTTGAGGCTGGGCAATGTTTACACACTAGGTTGGCCAAATACTAGGTAACATTGCCCAGCATCACAACTTTTGTTCTAAGAAGTTTATCTAGATTAAATAATAATAAAAATGATCTACAGTTCTTATTTTATTACAAGGAGAAGATTCACTAACCTAAGGCTACCCCATTTCGTAGAAAAAAAAATCAAACTTCCGCAAGAATTGGCCCGCCAAACCACGCCCTTATTCGACGAGTTCCGACACGTTACTTAATGGAGTGAGACGCAAATGTGATTCGTAGTCATACCCCAGATATAACCTATTTTCTACTAAAAATAGTGGTGTTGCCACAAACCTTTTTTTATTTTTCTAAATTAACGGATTTGTTTAAAAGTTGCATTTTGGGCAAAGTTCCCCCTGGAGGCAAAGTAGGCCTATTTGACGGTAGTCAATTATAAAGTAAAGAAAGTTTATACCAATTTCGCCTGATTTTTATGAAGATTACTTTTCATTATTTTTTACCGTATTGGTATATGATTTAATATATTAATGAATATTTAGTCGAATTATTCAACCTATTTTTTGGTGTAAAAATATGGCTGATATCGATATATTGGTGTGTTTTCATAGAGCGAAACCGTAAAGTTCTCAGAATATGAGTGGCCGTGGGAGTGCCGTTCTTATACAGGGGCCTCCTAATATTTTGTAAACATGTACCTAACACGTTTCCGTTATTCAAGAAAAAAAAATGTATAATCTGCACCAAGTATCATGTTAATCCTTTTAGTAATTATTATTAAAGTACTTTGTAAATATAACGTTACACAGATCAAAGTACACCTTAGCTTAAATATCTTCAGGGACCGCTGGCGTGGTAGGCACGACAGTAAGTACATATACTTTAGGTGTTCTTAGCGTCCAAAGGTTTCACATTTTAGATTCTCCATAGATTCACAATTTGCATCAATCTGTATTTAATAATTATGTGATGCACACATTATCATTCACTCGTTCAATTCATTCGTGCCAGCTCTCGTGAATCGACCTGTACTGAATTGAAGTCGGTTTAAACTTTATTTTTAAAGTAATTTTTTACCTCTTGACTCTGCTGTGTTGCATTGTGCCCGATGTAACAACGTGATATTTCTAGATCTCACCAGTTCACTGTAGCTCTTTACACTAATATCGGATAATTTCATTGTGAAGTCTTGAGCGCAGTAAAGTTGTTTTCCATGATACGACTTCTCCATAGGTAAAGACAGGCGGTTTTGTTTCGTAGATTTGTAAAAATGTTGGTCGGGAGGTACGACAGGTACGACTGAACCTGAAGCTAGAAATAAAGAAAAATTACTTGCATTAAGATGAGCAAAGAACCTCTACTAAGCGCTGAACAATGGAGATTGATACGGTTACCAACATATGACGTAAACGTCGGAGTGGTCGACGCTGTACTAGTATATGGCATGTCAAAGCAATATGGGTTAAATTCGATCTAAAAGGATTTTTCTTCATTCGAATTTAAGCCATGTCACTTTGATATAGAGTGCTCATGGCATATCACCTTATCAGTACAGCTGTACAGCGTCGAGCACTCGGGCATTTATCTTAATTTGTCGAATTTTCTTGCGTTGTTTGTATTAAAAAGTGTAATTAATAAGTAGGGCGCGGCGTGGGTAGGCCCCCCACAAGGTGGCTGATGACCTGGTAAAGGTCGCGGGAGTCCGATGGATGCGGGTGGCGCAGGACCGGCCATTGTGGCACTCTTTGGGGGAGGCCTCCAGCCGTGGACGTCTTTCGGCTGATATAAAATAAAAATAAAATTCGTTTAATTCAGACAACCACGGGTCCATACATGTTAAAATTATTATCTAGGTTTACCTACTTAATTGCTAGTGTTAGTTATTTCAAAGTAAAAGAACCAGGACACTCACGTGTACGTGGTGACTATAGAGTGTACTCTGGTCCAATGTATGACAAGCTGACTGTCCATCCTGTCAGCTATAACGGCCAGGAGGCTGTTGCGGCTGTCCCGCAGGCGCCGGAGCGCGGCTGCGCATCGCGCACGCATGATGGCCGGGAAACCATCCACGCGCGCGTGCGCGAACATACCGGACGCGCTACTATATGATGATGATGATGATGAATGACAAAATGTGTACAGTTGACGTCAAAGATATGTTTACACTTGGTGCCGTGTTCCTTTGTAATACGGTGAAAAATGTATACTTAAGTGCCACGTGAGGGAACGGCCGTCCATGGGCTCGCTGCCTCCGCAGAGCAGTTCGAGCACCTCGCCCTGGTCGAAGAACACCACGTCACTGCTCGGCTCCACGGTCACGAAGGGTGACTCTGCAGAAAAGGCGAGAAAATTGTATTGTATGTTAATTTTAAAAGCACGATAATTCAGTTAAATAAAGAAAAAATCAGTGAAGAACGGATTAAACAAAAACACATTAATGTTACTCCAGTAATTTAGTGTTTCTGTTTATTTCAGTAATTCTATAGATATGAAAGTGCCTAGCATTCATTGCCTTTTTTGTATGATTAACCTTTAATGTTTTAAGCAAGTATAAATGATCCATCCTAGCATGAAGGCGGTGGCGGTGCGGCGCGGTGCGGTGCGGAGGCGGTACCGGTTGTAATGTTCGAGCTAATGCGAAAGGACGCAGCGCGGCGCGGTATTCTGTGCGGACCTTTTCATATTAGCTCGAACATTACAACCGGTACCGCCTCTGCACCGCACCGCACCGCGCCGCCACCGCTGTCTGTGCGTTTCGGCCTTTATACATACATGTTGGATAATTACAATTACATAGTACAAGTTTAAAAATTTCTATTTTTTTTTTTGGCCGCTGCGACAGTAGGTACCGTACCTAATTATTATTACTTTTAAGTGTCTAAAATTGCGCTCGTCAGTAACGAGGGACTTCACTTAATATGTTTAATATTCACCGCCGAAGAATGCATTAGCAACTTACCCAACGCTTCAATTTTTGTTTCGAATGTGATCAAAATTGTATTAGATTCAATTTCTTCCCATTTATTGTCTTGCCTGGTGCAGTAGATTAGAGAGCCCTTGTCTGATGGCTCAAGAGTCTTCTGTAACGTGAACTTCACATAGCCATAATCCGTTTCTTGTTGAATCATCCCTAGCATAGATACACTTGTGACGTCTGAAAATAACGTAACATATGTAAGTTTTGAATTGAATTATGACAAACCACCACTTGTGTAGGTGTAGATACTAATAAAAGCAGATAAATCTATAACCACGCTGATGGCATATCGCCCGCCAGATGGACACTGCAGCTCGTGAACGCATCTCCACAGGAGTAACATGCGGGCCCTTTGTTGATTGGATGTTTTGGAGGAGGAAGAATTAAGTATAGGATAAGTAGTAACTACTTGAAAACGTCTATAGCGTTGTAAGGTTTTCGTGCCAGAAAGGTCAACAATAAGCCCTTGCGCGCGATGTACGTAACGCGGCCCCGGCAGCGAAACTATGCACGTGCTGACTACTGGCGGGGGATGTCGTGTAAGTATCGGCAGCCCCGAGGCAAACTACCGAACCACACTCTCTCTCATAACCCTAGCATATAAGCATGCACGATTTAGGTATCAAGCCGGAGTACTAATATGTTAACTCCCAACTTACAATCTATCATTTACGCCAGTCCTTGCATGGCGATCCTGCCAATGGACGCATGTTTTAACCGAAACCTTTCAAAGGGAAGGCAAGAATTCATCACTGATGAACAATAACAAAACTATCACTAGGTTACAAGGCGTAATCATAGTTGTTACTTGACATAATAATACTTGTTTACATTTTTAGCTGATATAGGGTTGGATAGGTATAAATCTTGTATGTGTTTTGGAAGGCTATTTATTATTTTAGGAAGCATATAATGATTGGTTAATACCTATTAGATAAACTCTTTAGCCTATTGTTACGGTGGAATTAATTCTACTTGGTTATGTTTTATATTCTTCCTTGAATATGGAAAGTTTGACCATGCACAGGAAGTACCTTGCAATATTGGAAAAGGTGAGGGTAGTCATTACTGTAAGTTTATATTGATTTTATATTGATTGGTATAATATTTTTTATATAGTTTTCTGTAGATTAAATATATTGGCTAGACTTCGAGATTCTGACAATCATTCTTTCAACATCTTGCATGTTTGCGGAAAAGGACTGCGTTTAAGTGTTCTAGAACAATTAGAAATAATTAGGTACAATAATAGAGGCGTGATTATTAACGAACAGTTGAATGTTGCGTCATCACCGTTGTTACGTGTTCTTCCGTCTCTTTCACGCTTGCGTGGTAGTATGGGGGGTCAGACTATAAATAGGGCTGACGGTTCTGGACGGCTCATTAAACCGTTCAACCAATCTCACTGGAGCGCAAACTTTTAGAGTATTCCAGTGTTTACCCCTTCCCGCGTGGTCGTGCCGGAGGTTCCCCTTGGATTTTCCCCGACTGCTATATTGGGTTCGTCCTATCATAGCAACAGTCAGGTTCAAAAAAAAAAAAAAAAAAAAAAAAGGACGGCTCATTCAACACGCTTCAGCTCGGAGCTAAAGCGGCCCGGCTCTCAGAAATCAAGCCAAAAAAAAAAAAAACAGCACGGCTCATTGGCTCAGTGGACGTGGCGCAAGCAACATCTCCTGACAGCATCTCCTGATGATGCCTCGTAGAGAGGCGAAACACGTGTCGAGGTTTTTTCATTATTGGTGGTGGTTTGCTGTAATTATTTGCATATTTATACGCAAATGGATGCATTTGATCTCCGTTGATCGACCTGCACGTTTTTTAGCGGAATAGCAAAGGAATATTGTTCTCGTAATATTGGCTAGATTGGTTTTGTACGATCGTCTATAGCTGCTGAGACCGTAATAACGTATAACCGAATGAGCTAAAGTTAGGTATAACATTCTGAAGGTGTTGTATGGGATCCTATATTTCAGGATATTTAATCTTCCTAGGAATGATGTAAGTTTATTGCATACATATTCAGTGCCCCCCACAAGGTGGACTGATGACCTGGTAAAGGTCGCGGGAGTCCACTGGATGCGGGTGGCGCAGGACCGGTCATTTTGGCACTCTTTGGGGGAGGCCTATGTCCAGCAGTGGACGTCTTTTGGCTGATATGATGATGATGATGATGATATTCAGTGTGCGGTTGCCAGTTAAATCTGAAGTCAATCAATAACCCTATGTACCTACATTATGTTCCTTTATTAAATCGATAGTAGGACAGTCGCAGTTATTGCGTTGCAAACAATATCAAAATCAAAATCTAGCCTTGATGTTTACTTCCTTCCCCCGAATAATTTTAATAATTATCTACTTTACCTTTTATCTGATAGCAGGATAGCATTTTCGACTTGTTTAAATATGCATAGCAGGTCAACTCAACACGTTTCTTGTCCACAAATGCTGCTGGCATCAGCCAGGGGCCATATTCCTGTTCTGAAACTAAGATTTGTGTGTGTGTTCTTAATCTAACCACCCTTCGCAAAACATCCCTGATGCACTGCAATGGCGCGGCAGCCCCAACAACATCCTAAACCCATTATTATAGTGGACGCGTAGGGCACTGTAAGCCTTTTGCGTATAGTTGATCCATAGGCTGCAGGTGTAAAATGATTGGCAGAACGCCTTAAAAAGGGTAATCTTTACGTAGGTGGTACACCTTGCAAACCTACGAATCAACATGTTGCTCCTGACTGAGAGTGCCCTACGCTCCCTCTCCACGTCCTTGTTGTCACTCTGGGTCTCCGTGACCCAGTGACCCAGGTACTTGAACTCCTTTACCATTTGCAGAGGTGTGCCGGGGTTATAGGGGCCATATTCCTGTTCTGAAACTAAGATATGTGTGTGTGTTCTTAATCTAAATATATGTAATGTAAAATAAATCATGCAATGGGGAATAAATGAAAATTTTAGAAACGCCTGATTTTTTTTTTGGTGATAGGAATAACCTTCCTTAGCACCAAAAAAAAGTTGCAGACTTTTCAGATGCGTCAATAATTTTTGAAAAATATAAACAGTTTCCTCACTTACGTTTTGTGATTAGGACGGCGAATGAGACAATTTCTTTGATCCGTCTCATATTACATAAAAATATCATAAAAACCTGTGGTAAACTGACACTGGCAATGATATTGACAGCTGCAGCAGCTATATTGGTCATTGCCAGGGTCAGATAATTAAAATATTTTTTTGTAATATGAGACGGATCAAGGAAAGTGTCTTATTCGCCGTCCTAGTAACATAGTATAAAACAAAGTCGCTTCCCGCTGTCTGTCTGTCTGTCTGTCTGTCCCTATGTATGCGTAGATCTTTAAAACTACGCAACGGATTTTGATGCGGTTTTTTTTTAATAGATAGAGTGATTCAAGAGGAAGGTTTATTATGTATAATACAAACCATATATGCATGTATTATGCACATAAACCCGTGCGAAGCAGGGGCGGGTCGCTAGTAGACTCATAAATATTACAATACACTCGTATTGAGCTTGCTCCTATCTTTTTAAGGGTTCCGTACTCAAAGAGTAAAACGGGACCCTGTTACTAAGACTCCACTGTCCGTCTGTCTGTCTGTCTGTCTGTCCGTCCGTCTGTCACCAGGCTGTATCTCATGAACCGTGATAGTTAGACAGTTGTAATTTTCACAGATGATGTATTTATGTTGCCGCTATAACAACAAATACTAAAAACAGAATAAAATAAATATTAAAGCGGAAGCGGGAAGCTCCGATACAACAAACGTGATTTTTTGCCGTTTTTATAGATAATGGTACGGAACCCTTCGTGCGTGAGTCCGACTCGCACTTGGCCGATTTTTTATAATCTACGACGGTGGTAAATCTACGACGGTGGTAAACTAGCATATGTGTGTATAAGGTAGGTATAGGTAATAAGATAGGTACACAAAATAAAAATATATTGTAAAGAAAGTGAGTGCAATCCTCGCCAATAAACACTATGTTTGGCGAACTTATAAGTAATAGAAAATGTAACTTATTATTTTTGCAATAAATAAAAATAAAAGATTTTATTTTGATTAACAAGCTTATTAATAAACTTGCAGATTGGGTAAGAAGAAGATGGGTCTGATCGCTTCCAGACAATTCTGATCCAAACCCTAAGAAACATTGTTTAGGTATTATTTAAACTAATACAATGACATGTAATATTAATAATATTATAAATAAAAGACTTATGACTTATGACTTATGACTTATTTCTTCTTGTTTTGATTCAGTGTCGACTGCCGACATATATAAAGAAAATTATTTCATGGTCGTGTGAATGATGGTTGTAAATAGGTTAGTTACTGTGGTTAGGTACTTACTCGGAGGGACAATTGTATTACTCTCATGTTTCTGAAAACTAATTGACTTGCTTTTCGTTGTTTTCTTCCAGTACTGCTTGTTTTCTTCACTCCAATATGTTTCGTTTTGTTTGGCGCAGTATACTTCACGGTATTTCTCACGTGGCCACACAAGCTTGAGCGTTCTATATCCATCGCTTAATTGCCTAATCGTTGTTGCAATTTTACCCACGACTGAAACAATTGAAATTTGAGAGCTACTAATTTGAAAATTTCGGGCCATGTGGCACGTATGAGCAAAGAAAAATGGACAACTAAAGTAACCACGTGGAAAGGACCAGTTGGAAAACGAAGTAGGGGAAGACCAAAAGAAAGGTGGACAGACGAGCTAGATAGAGCAGCTGGAAAGGATTGGCTAACAAAGGCAAAAGATAGAGACACATGGAAGGATATGGAGGAGGCCTTTACTCGTAGAGAGGTCCTTAGTAAATAATAAATACAAATAATTTAATGTTTGCTTACTTAACTATAAATAATTAAATAATGTAAATGTGAAATAAAATAAAATAAAATAAATAATATGTGAAATAATAATGCATGCATAAAATGAAATTATATGTAATTGTAAATTGTATTTATTAAGGAATAAAGAGGCTATATTATTATTATTATTATAATTTGAAAATTTCATGTGTAGTTTTGTGCAATATACCTACGACGTAATTTTATGTAGAAAACTCAAGTGAGAATCAGACATAGTAAAATTAGAAAACGGTAAAGGTAGAAAATAGCCCTAAGAGCTCGTTCCCACTACGTCGTCTGTCGGGACGACTTTTAATCGGGTGTCGGCGCCTCATACAAATTGATGTCCGACAAGTGTGAACAGCTTCATATAAAATGTTCTGCCACTACGACACACGATAAAAAATGGTCCCGACCACAGATGTATGAATATAAGGAGATCGGACATGGCGGCCGATTTGTATAAAGTGAGCCTGTCGCAAGTACATTAACCCACACAACGCCCAAGTAATTGACAAGACAAAGCAAGCACACATCTAAAACACACACTCTTGTATACCTACACGCTTATTTGACAATAAACGCGCATCATATCAGGCATTTTGGGAAAAAACGTAATATTCTCTGCGATCAGCACGCGTGCACAGTATGGCAGTGTATGCCCATTGAGCATACAGCTGCGACACGGCCGCCGGCGGCTTGTCCTCTCTCTAGTATTCTATGCTCTGAGGTCCCGACAGACGACATAGTGGGAACCGGGTGTAACTAGAAACTAACTAGTTCTCGCGCCAGCGTACAGTGTAGCCGTGTTTCAATAGTACACGGGCGGTAATAAAGAAAGCCTCAGAGCGCATAAGTCAAATACCTGCGATCTGAGACATTCTTTGTTTAACCGCCCTAGGTAAGTACAAAATTTTACGTCTCTATCTGGCCAGTAAGTGGGGTTTTCCGCACGCATAGCGTGCGGTAATTCCTACTTTATGGCCAGGTATGACGTAAAGTATATTATATAATAAAAAATAATTTTAATGAGACACCAAACTCAACCTTAAAATTAATGAATTACTGTAAAGCCCCTACTAGACGGTCGCCAACACGCCCCTCCGACCGAGCGACCTTGGTCCGCGCCGACCGTGTAGACAGTTGTTTGGAGCAAAATTTCATACTACAGCGGTCGGTGCCGACCAAGGTCGCTCGGTCGGAGGGGCGTGTTGGCGACCGTCTAGCAGAGGCTGAACGGTTTTCTACCCACATTGATTTTAAAATGTATACCTACTCATCCTATTTAGCCAACTTCAAAAAAGGAGGAGGTTTTCAATTCGTCTGTATTTTTTTTTATTTTTTTATGTGTGTATGTCACGCGATATCTCGGTAATTTATGAACCGATTTGAAATTTTTTTTCTTTGTTTGGAAGCATGTACTTCCAGAATGGTCCCGTTGTCACCAAAATCCAGTTCTGATGATGGGATCCTGGAGAAATCGAGGGAACTCTTCAAATTTTATAGGCAAACTTGAAGCAATCTGGCTACTGAATTGAAGTCGGTTAAAACTTTGTTTTGAAAGTACAGTTATTATAAACACTGTATGCTTAGTTTTAGTTTTAATTTGTAAACTTTCACACGTAAGTGAATTCTTGTAATTCTTATGCGAAATAAAGTTCTTTAAACTTAAATAAGTAGAAGCACTGTACACATTTGGCCTGCCAAGTTAGCACTACCGTACGTACCTCCGTAAAATGTACCATACCAGCTTAGCCATTCTTGCGACTTCAAATACGCTCCGCAAGTAAACTCGACGAACGGCTTGCCGTCCTCTTTAAACGTCTCCGGCCACACCTGTGGGTCCCACAATGGGTCCTTCGAGTCATCGCCTGAAAAAGTCATAAAAAATAAATCAAAAATAATGCACACACCCGAAGGTTACGTGAAGGAACTTTTTATAATCCGGCCACACCCGTAGGTCCCAATCATCACCTGAAAAATTAATCCCACTAAAAACATTACATGTAAAGTGATTGCCAAGACTACCTAGCTCATATAGCTTTTAGCGTTAAAAAGATATCAGATCGCAAGTATAGCGCCAAGCTTCCTACTCCACACGGCTTAACTCTACCAGCCACGCTCTACAAATTCTATATCTCCATCCCCTAATTTAAAGGGTGACGCTTGATTTACTAAAAATCCTGAAATGTGTATTTAATTATTTAATAGCGACCCGCACCGGCTTTGTACGGGTATGTATTATACATATAAACCTTCCTATTGAATCACTCTATATATTAAAAAAAACCGCATCAAAATCTGTTGCGTTGTTTTAAATATCTAAGCATACATAGGGACAGACAGCGGGAAGTGACTGTTTGCGCCGATGCCGGTGGTGTTATTCGCTCGACGACTTTAAATAAAACTTCGATAAAAGTTTGACTGTAATATAATTTACAATTATATAGGCTCTGATTGAAAGCAAGGAGAGTGTGGCCGTTTAGATAGTTACAGAAGTGGTGGTATATATGTTACGTCAAAGTAAGTGACCAGCGAGATTTAGTTGGTTTAGGTAGGGATAAACCCACACATGTGTAGCACCATGATTGGCGCATTCAAAGCCCCCCTCATGCAAACCGTGCCTGACGGGCGCGTTTTGCTACTGCTAATGAAATAGATAATAATTAAGTTTATACACAAAAAAGAGTTGCGTTCGCAACAGTGACTTTGTTTTATACTATGTAGTGATAAAAAGGAGTCCCAATATCAACTTTTAGACCCCTAGCATCAAAATTTGCGGAAGTCTCATACAAAATTCCATTCCCTAGTTTAAGGGGTTGGGGGTAAATGTTTTTATTTATTTTAATTTTTTTTTTTTTTTTTATTCTCTCTTTAAGGCTTATAGCTAAATTTACATAGGTACAATTAATCTGCCAATCCACAATGCGGTTTGTTGGCAAACAACGCTCCTAATTGATTTTACATTTTATTAGCTAAAAGCTGTATGAATAGTAATATATATGTACGGTATTACTTATGCTAGATACAATTAAAGGAATCTATAAAGTTACTTAAGATAGCTGAATTTTGTTGTGTGTGTGTAGTTTTCCCAAAATATCACGTCCCAAACCAATTTCTCAAATAAATCTAGTTTATACAAGTTTATTCTAGGAAAGGGGGAATTTGGCGCAAATGGGAAGCCAATTGATGAAAGTTTGTTACATAAGTTTCTTAAAATATCACGCCGTTGGCCTGCGAATGTCAAATAACGTTTTGTATGGCAATCGAACCACCTTAATAATTACAATATTTTAATTTTTACATGACTCACTTTAATCTGCATCGTAAACTATGGTTATTTTAATAAGTCAAATTAACAAAGAACATAAGAATACACACACTGACCTGGGGGCTGATTTTTGACTTTCGAGCGCTCGAAAATTAAATAAAAGTATATACGATTTTAGTGTCAAAATTGCAGGCACTAACTTTTTACCGATAGAATTGAATACGAGTGGTCAATACCACTCGCTTTTAAATTTTCTATCGCTATTTCAAAAGAGCATTTCGTAATTTTTGTCAGTTTTCGAGTGAAAGATTCGAGCGCTCGAAAGTGAAAAATCGGTCCCCAGGTCTTTGGGTGGCAATGTACTACGTGTCTGATGATCATAATATCTGAATAACATATGATAAAACGATTTCACTGAATAAGTAAAAATAAGATAGTATTCATTTGTTTTTCTTTAATAGCTAAACTAAGATAAAGATAAAGAACCAATTCTGATGTCTTGTAAACAGGGGGATATTTTGTAAATGTAAAGCGGCAATTACACCGCGTCGTTCACCTAATTTTTTTTTTATTTATTTAATTCGTTTATTTCGAACCACATATAATTCAATGTAAGCATAACTATGTTCACGTATTACTTTAATAAACGTTGTTTGTTTTGTTTGTTATATACAATTCATTTTAAAATACTTAGGCCAAAAAACGTCGTCTTCACATTAGTCTGTCCGCCTACTACGGCTATTTTACTTGGCTGTCGATCGCCGAATGCGGCCGACTAACGTGTTCTTTACACTTTTGCAGTCGACGTGGCGTGTGTCTTGATGAGACAAGCTGATGTTGGGGGGTTTGATAAGAGAAAGGATCCCTTAGTACATTGTCCCATGAATCCTTCTTGACAGGACAGGTGGGGCAGGAACTCGGGGGAAAGATGAAAACTTAAGGGATATAGGATTTCAGGAGTTCCATTGTTTCTATTACCCCCACCATCTTACCATCTTATCCCACCTCACCTTTAACGATTTAATGTATCGAGGGTCCCAAAAGTCACGCTATATTTTAATTATAAAGGCGAATATTCAGCGTTTTTAAGGCTTTTTTTTCGTCATTGTCGTCGCCAGCAAATGAATGAATGAATATATTTTATTTCAGGTCTTCACCGACCCATATAAGAGGTGTTAGTTACATTTTAATTATAAGGTTAGATTACAAAGCTTACATACAATTTAACATACAACATAAACACAGAACACAGAACATACACTTACTTACTATATTGCAAGGTAGATTTGACCTGCCCAATCCAATACAGAAGTATTGGACAGTCAAACCTACCAGCCATCATTTTCAGGATGCTGTTGGTACTTTTCCTCACTCGAGCCATCAGGGATGAAATTTTATTTCGCATAATCGCATGGAAGTCATTTGTGCGTGCCTCTGCGAACATCCCCGAGGCACTACACCATTTGGGCATTCCTAACAGCATCCTGAAAATATTATTATACGTAACGCGTAGGGCGCTATAAGCTCGCTTTGTGTACTTAACCCACATTCCGCCAGCGTAGAAAGATTGGCAGAAGGCTTTAAAAAGTGCAATCTTTACCTCTGCGGAACACCTAGCGAACCTGCGGGCAAGCATGTTACCTCTGACTGATAACGCCCTACGCTCCCTTTCTATATCCTGGTCATCACTCAGGTCTTCAGCAATAATGTGACCAAGATACTTAAAACTTTGTACAACTTTAAGTACAACTCCACCAAGAGTGACGGGGGGCACAAAATAAGGCTTGATTTTGCGCGCCTTGAAAACCATTACTTCACTCTTTGCGGAGTTGTACACTAATCCATGCTGCTTAGCATAAGCTTCACATCTTCCAACCAGCTGTCTGAGAGCTCCGATGGAAGGGCTCAGCAGCACCATGTCATCGGCATAACTTATATTGTTGAGACAGGTATCTTCAACATGACATCCCGCATGCATGCTGCTGAGTCCCTTCATCAGGTCATTCACGTACCAGTTGAACAGCAGGGGAGATGTTAGGCCACCCTGACGCACCCCACATTCCAGCCTGTAACCTTCAGACAGAGCATCAGCCCATCTCACATGGTTCCACTGATTTCGATACTATTAAAACAGACTAATATCAGAGTCCACTTTTGATAAAGACGTAAGGCGATACCGGTGCTGAGTCTTTGTTGATTTAAGTTTCCGCGGTATGACGTTAGAACCGAGCGGTTCAAACGCTCGGAGATTGGCCTATAAACGCTTTTTCTATATAGGTACCTGTTTATTTCATTTTTGGATCATAAAGTAAACATTATAGGATTATGTATGGCATAGCCTGCATGGATTGTCTGGGACGTGCGCACTCTATTGTCGATATGATGTGTGACCGTTTTAATTCCAGGTCCTAAATTTCGTTGGAGCAGCGTTGAATGTTCTCCAAATTTGCGTAAGTAGTAATGTAGACAAATAAGTGCGTAGGTACCAGAACAGCCGTGCAGGCCATTTACCCCATGTACAACTCCGTACATTACCCCATAGTGTTTACTAAGTATATGATCCAATAACAAAAAAAAATGCGTGCATTTTCTTTACAGTTAAAAACTTGCGTGGCTTTTTGAACAATCTGTACTAATTATGTAGTTCCTAACTATTCAAGAAAAAAATTGTATACCTACTTAGGCCAATTTATTTTTATTTATAGTACATTGTGCATTAAGGGCCGCAAGAAGGTGATTACTAACGAGAGTCTATTAGAAGCCCGACGCCAAAGGCGGAGGGCTTTTAATGAGTCGAGTTTGTAATCCCCTTACTGCCCGTGATACACACAATGTTTTTCATCACATTTGCGAGGAAATAAATAACTACGAAAGACAGAAAATCTAAGTTTCGTACAACCGCACCACTCAAAAATTTACGAAATTGACAACTTCACTTACATATTTGAGGAGGGCGAGGGGGCGTGGCGCCCCATGGCCTGCTAGATTTTTTTTAACCAATCACAGAGAAGAATTCTTGTGACGCGCGGCCAACTAGATTTGCCAACCAATTTTTTTTAATTTGTTATTAACCAATCAGATCACACACAAGCTCATAACTCCCTAGGGAGTTATAAATCCAAAACTCCCGCGGGAGGTAAATCGGGTATAGCTGCTCTATAAACTTGCCTATAATACACCATTTACGAGCAAGTGTGATGACAAATATTTTAAAAATATCCAAGAACCTACCAAATACTTTCAAAATTATTAGAGATGCGCCGAATATTCGGTAAATATTCGGTATTCGGCATATTCGGCACGTTTTTCAATGTTCGTTATTCGGCCGAATATTTCGGTTCAAATGCCGAATATTTACCGAATAATTTTGCAGGTTTTTTGTCTGCAAGTTGTAAGAATGTAACATAGTCATTGTCCTGTGAAATTATTATTCTAAAACGGATTCTTATTGTTATTTAACTACCTTTAGTATAAATGTTTCACTTAAAAATCAACAAGATTTTTACCACTGAAAAATGAGTCTGTTTTGGAACGGCTGATTAAGGCATAAGGCATTCCTTTGAACCGAATTATTCGGCCGAATATTCGGTTCGGCAAAAGCTGGACCGTAAAATCGGCCGAATATTCGTATTCGGTAAAACCCATATTCGGCGCATCTCTAAAAATTATTAAATTACATACTTACATTGAACTTCAGTAAAACACAACCATAATATCGTTAAAAAAAATGATATAATTTTAACCATATTTAGCTGACACGTCCGAACACTTTAAATGTGGTCCCATACATGAGCCATTGTTAACATTAATACCTAGAGTAAATTAGACAGGAAAATACAAACTGTCAGCCTTTGCGTCACAGAATTAACTAATATGGTAAGATACTGACATAATTGGGTGATTCAATTTTTATTGTTTCTACTAATTGCTGTTTAAAAAGAGATATCAAGAAAATACGATGTCTGCTGTTGTTAATTGTTGTCTCATCCCTTACTTACTGAATCAATCATAGCGTGTAAGTAACATGACAACTGTAGTAAAATATTAGTAAGTACGTAAAATGCCCCCAGATTTGTATGAAAATAGTGGTTTAATTGTCACCTGAGGGGTAATCACGTTACGTGTCGAACGCGCGTTAGGACAATCCAACTGTCATTTTTAGGGTTCCGTAGCCAAAATCCTTTAAAGTTTCATCATGTAGTTAGGGGCGTCATCTATACATATAATAAAGCTGAAGAGGGTCGAAAGTCTGTACATGGAAGATATTCGAAAAAAAATTGGCTAGGGATACTTAGAATCGATAACAGAACACGTTCCAATAGTTTTTAGAATTTTTGTCTGTTTGTCTGTTTATCTGTTTATCTGTTTATCTGTTTATGTGACCGCGCATCACGTGAAAACGGCTTAACCGATTAAGATGAAATTTGGCATAGAGATAGTTTGTGTCCTGGGGAAGGACTTAGGGTAGTTTTTATCCTGGAAATCAACCCCTAAGGGGATGAAATGGGGGGTGGAAATTTGTATGGAGCTACTTAAACCGCTGCACCGATTTAGATGAAATTTGGTATATAATTAGTTTGAGTCCCGGAAAAGGTTAAAGAATAGGTTTCATCCCGAAAATCTTCCCTTTAGGGGGTAAAATGGGGGGGGTGAAAAATTGGATGTAACCCATTTTGATGAAATTTGGTTAAGAGGTAGTTTAAGTTCTGGGGAAGGACATTGGATAGTTTTTATTCCGGAAATCTTTCCCTGAGGGGGTGAAATGGGGGGTGAAATTTTGGATGGACTCCGTTTAGATCAAATTTGGTATAAATATAGTTTGAGTCCCGGAGGATGACAATGGATAGTTTGAATCCCGAAAATCATCCCCCAAGGGGATGAAATAGGGATGAAAATGTGGATAAATCCCATTTAGTTCAAATTTTGTATAGAGATAGAAGGAGTCCCAGAGAAGGACAATGCATAGTTTTTATCCTAAATCATCTCCTGAGGGGGTGAAATAAGGGGTGAAAATTTGGATACAACCGATTTAGATGAAATTTGGTATGGAGATAGTTCAGAGTCCTGGGGAAGGACTTAACATAATTTAAGTCCAGAAATCATCTCCTAAGGGGGTGAAATGGGGTATGAAAATTTGGATGGAACCCATTTACGGTATAGCGAGTTGGAGTCTTGGGGAAGGACATAGGATAGTTTACTCCTGAAAATCATTCTATAAGGGGGTGTAATTGGGGGTGAAAATTTGTTTGTGACCCATTTTGATGAAATTTGGTTGAAAGATAGTTTGAGTCCCTGAATATGACAACGGATAGTTTTAATCCCAAAAATCATCCTCTCAGGGATAAAATAGGGGGTGAAAATTTGGATAAAACCCATTTAGATGAAATTTGGTAAATAGATAGAAGGAGTCCTAGGGAAGGACAATGCATAGTTTTTATCCCGAAAAATCATTTCCTGAGGTGGTGAAATGAGGGTTGAAGATTTGGATAGAACCCATTCAGATGAAATTTGGTATAGAGAGAGGTAGAGTCCTAGGAAAGAACATAGATTTTTTTTTATTCCGGAACACATAAAAGGAGGAAATCATCCCCTAAGGGGGTGAGAAATGGTGGATGAACATTTGGATTGAACCCATTTACGGTATAGCGATAGATAAAGAAGGACATAGGATAGTTTTATCCCGAAAATCATCCCCTAAGGGGGTGTAATTGGAGGTGGAAATTTGTTTGTGACACATTTTGATAAAATTTGGTTGAACGATAGTTTGAGTCCTGGAAAAGGACATATAATAGTTTCTATTCCAGAAATCATCCCCTAAGAAGGTCAATTGGGGGTGAAAATTTGGATGGAACCCATTTACGGTATAGCGGTAGTTGGGAGTCCTGGGGAATAGGACCATTAACATTACATAAGTAAATTGACGTTCTAAGGGTAAAGGTACCTTATAGCGGCCTTGGTTTTGAAGATGTTTTCTAAAACGGGGTAAAAAAGACGTTTAATTATGGCTATTTTGAAAACTATTAGATGTAACATATAAAATGTTTAAATTACAAGTCAGTTAATTTAATCCTACGGTTTAGTAGAAAAGGTCCTTACGGCCGTGTGATATGAAAATATGCAAAATAATACTGAAAAAAGCCTACATGCATCGATACCCTTTCCTTCATACAATCCATACTAATATTACAAATGCGAAAGTAACTCTGTCTGTCTGTTACCTTTTCATGCTTAAACCGCTGAACCGATTGAGATGAAATTTGGTATAGAGATACTTTGAATTCCGGGGCCATCCCAAAGAGTCCTTACTAAAGATAGTTTTTATCTGGAAATTCATCACCTAAGGGGGTGAAAAGGTGGGGAGAAAGTTACGATATAAACGAGTTCCGCGCGGACGAAGTCGCGGGCAAAAGCTAGTACATATAATAAAGCTGAAGAGGGTCGAAAGTCTGTACATGGAAGATATTCGAAAAAAAATTGGCTAGGGATACTTAAAATCGATAACAGAACACGTTCCAACAGTTTTTAGAATTTTTGTCTGTTTGTCTGTTTATCTGTTTATCTGTTTTTCTGTTTATCTGTTTGTCTGTTTATGTGACCGCGCATCACATGAAAACGGCTCAACCGATTTAGATGAAACTTGGTATAGAGATAGTTTGAGTCCTGGGGAAGGACATAGGGTAGTTTTTATCCCGGAAATAAACCCCTAAGGGGATGAAATGGGGGGTGGAAGTTTGTATGGAGCTACTTAAACCGCTGCACCGATTTAGATGAAATTTGGTATATAAATAGTTCGAGTCCCGGGGAAGGTCAAAGGATAGGTTTTATCCCGGAAATCTTCCCTTTAGGGGGTAAAACGTGGGGGTGAAAATTTGGATGTAACCCATTTTGATAAAATTTGGTTTAGAGTTAGTTTAAGTTCTGGGGCAGGACATTGGATAGTTTTTATCCCGGAAATCTGCCCATAAGGGGGTGTAGTGGGGGTGAAATTTTTGATGGACTCCGTTTAGATCAAATTTGGTAAAGAGATAGTTTGAGTCCCGGATACTTTGAATCCCGAAAATCAACCCCTAAGGGGATAAAATAGGGGTGAAAATGTGGATAAATCCCATTTAGTTAAAATTTGGTAAAGAGATAGAAAGAGTCCCAGGGAAGGACAATGCATAGTTTTTATCCTGAAAAATCATCTCCTGAGGGGGTGAAATGAGGAGTGAAAATTTGGATAGAACCCATTTAGATGAAATGTAGATAGTAATGTAATGGAGATAGTTAGTCCTGGGGAAGGACCTAAAATAATTTTTAGTCCAGAAATCATCTCCTAAGGGGGTGAAATGGGGGATGAAACTTTGGATGGAACCCATTTACGGTATAACGAGTTCTGGGGAAGCACATAGGATAGTTTTATCCCGAAAATCATCCCCTATGGGGTGAAAATTTGGATGTGAGTGACCCATTTAGATGAAATTTGGTTATGAAATAGTTTGAGTTCCGGAAAAGGACATAGGATAGTTTTTATTACGGAAATCATCTCTTAAGGGGGTGAAATAGGGGTTGAATATTTGTATAAAGCAACTCTACAACCCATTTAGATAAAACTTTGTATAGAGGTAGTTAGTAGGCGCGGCGTTGGTAGGCACAAGGTGGACTGATGACCTGGTAAAGGTCGCAGGAGTCCGCTGGATGCGGGTGGCGCAGGATTGGTCACTTTGGAACTCTTTGGGGGAGGCTTATGTCCAACAGTGGACGTCTTTCGGCTGATATGATAAAGATGACAAAAAATGATAATAATGATAAAGATAGTTTGAGTCTCGGGTAAGGACATATGATAGTTTTTATATCGGAAATCTACCCCTAAAAGGGAAATGGAGGGTGAAAGTTTGTATCGAGCTACGATATAAACGAGTTCTACGCGGACGAAGTCGCGGGCAAAAGCTAGTACATAAATAACATCTTGTGATAGAAAAAAATTAAATACGGGCAAAAGTCAATAAAATCTCCGTTAAAAAAATCTTTCTGCAACGATTACGTGAAAACAAGCAATGATTTTGGAATGAAAAAAATATTATTATAAAGCTATATGTTTGTAGATTTTAAAAATATATATTTATATATTATGTATATGTCGTGCGTCAAAAGCATTGACATTTATTAAAGAGGCTACACTACAACATCTTCCTTCTTATAACAATTTAGAACAATTAACAATTCCAGAAAGATATAAAAAAAAACACAGACAGACAGACAGACAGACAGCGGAGTCTTAGTAATAGGGTCCCGTTTTACTCTTTGAGTACGGAACCCTAAAAAGAAACAAAAAGAAAATCTTAGCTACGTAACAAGCCAAGTTCATATTTAGTCAAAGCTGAATCTTTTTGGCGGACGAACTAGCCTTCCGCTCCTAGTGACGAAACCACTACCACCTGCCGCACCTTGTGGAGACCCAGGACTAGAAATTGGAGTGAAAAATACAGGTGTCACTTCCTCGTCTGTGTCTGCAATCGTTCTGGACGTATACTCGAAAGCACCAATGACGCCGAACACTTTGGAAGGCCGATTGAAGTGACCACTGATGTGAATAAAGTTCACGATATTGTTTTGGATGACCGTCGAGTGAAGATACGTGAGATAGCCGAGAATGTACGCATTTCATCTGAACGAGTTTTTCATATCTTACATAATATTTTAAGTATGAATAAACTTTCCAAAATTGTTTTATTTTTCGAAAGAGTACCTATACTCCTGAGGTGGTCCCATTGTTACCAAGTCAGGATCTGATGATGGGATCCCAGGGAAAATGATGGCAACCCTCAAATTTTATAGGCACGCGTGTAGTGATTGCGGTGTTTTCTATTATCTCGGACATCGTAATTTTGGTGAAGTGGAACTGATGATGTATACCACAGATGACTTATAGAACTCCTCAAAGATGTAAAGTACGTCAAAGATTCTAAACTAAGAAGTGTTAATTCTGAGATCCTTGAGGAATCGACGGAATTCCTCAAATAATATCAGCCCACATATAGCGACTTGGGTTTTTTTCTGTAATAATCAACGCATTTGCTCTCGGAAAGCAGTTCATGTGGTAAATTGGAAAGGAAATGTGGAAATTTTCATGTAGGTACCATGTGGCTTGGCGAAGTACTGAATTGAAGTCGGTTTACACTTTGTTTTTAAAGTAAATTATTAATTATATCTACAACATATCCAAACATTATAAAAATCGAACTATGTTTACTGGGCGAAAAACGTTATCGCTTTTTGTATGAAAATTTACAGGTTCACAATCCTCTTAAATGGTTAAAAAAATAATATAGTAATGGAATTTCATACACTTCCTGGCCATTGCGACAGCACAATAATGACTTTTAAGTGTTTAAAATCGTCAGTAACGAGGGACTTCACGTACTATTTTTAATATTTCACCGCCGAAGAACGCATTAGCAACTTACCCATAGCTTCAATTTTTCTTTTGAATGTGATCGAAATCTTATTAGATTGAATTTCATCCCATTTATAGTCTTGCGTGGCGCAGTAGATTACAGAGCCGTTGTCGGATGGCTGAAGAGTCCTCTGTAACGTGATCTTCACATAGCCATAATTCGTATCTTGCTGAATCATCCCTAGCGTAGATACACTTTTGTCTGAAAACAACGTAAAGGTAAGCTTTGATTTTAATTATGACAAACCACCTCTGCTTATCTGTGTGCTGCAAATCTGCTCAAAATGAAGCACAGGCAACATCTCCACCCTAACTCTCTTCTTTTTATGTAAGTAGTTAAGTTAGGCAAACCATCTTATCTTCTGACAAAAATAACTTGGCGACATCAATTGTTAGTTACTCAGAAATCTGGAACCGTTGCACCACAGTCTAGGTGAGGTTTTTGTGATATTGTCTTTTTTGATAGTTTATATAATTGTTTTAGATTCTATATATGTATATTATTTCAAATAAACACCACTAATTTAATATATTCACTGTTCTTTACGTTTTTGACCTTTACCGACATAATTTTTTTATTATATCAGCGTAATTTGTTTGTGTTTTGTGTGTTAGTAGGCTGAGAGTGAGACAGAAAAACAGCGTTGCAATTGTACGACTCGCAAATGCAACACTAATGCTGAGTTTTAGGTTATGCTCTATAGCACACATTGCTGAACTCCTAAGATATCCTTGTTTGTTTTCATGTTTTTATTTAAAACTTAACTTTTTTGTTCTGTAATGTGTGCTTTATTTGAATAAACATTTTTCTATCTTCAATCTTTCTTGTATAGGTGTAGGTGCTACAAAAGCAGATTAATATTTTTTGAAGTGATCTAGTACCACGCTGATGGTATATGGGCTCCCTGATGGAAACTGCAGGTTGTGGAGGCAAATCCGCAGGAGTAACATGAGGGCCCTTTGATGATTGGATATTTTGGAAGAATAATTAAGTATGGAATAGTACCTACCTACTTGAATTTGAAATTGAAAACGTATAGCAATTTTAATATTCTAATGTTCTCATGCCAGAAAGGTCAAAAATAAGCCCTTGCGTGCGATGAATATACGTAACGCGGCCCCTGCATCGAAACTATGCACGCGCTGACTACTGGTTGAGGATGTCATGTAAACCACACTCTCTCTCGTAACCGTAGCATAATGATGATGATCTCCCAGACGTATCCGTCGACGGCGACATCCTGACAAATCGATTGTTTGAGTTATTATTTGCGTGCATGGGCGCGAGATTGCCATGATAAACAATAAAGGTCTCATAGCATATAAGCATGCACCGTTTAGGTAATTCAAGCGCAGTATATTGTAACTCCCAACTTACAAGTAGTAACATTTATGCCAGTCCTTACATTACGATCCTGCCAATGGATGCATGTTTTAACCGGAACCTCTCAGAAGGAAGTCAGGAATTAACCCTTTTCCAGGCCGGCAATTGAAAAATGACTGAATGAGATTAAGATACATGTTTGACAGTCTGTATGTGGTAGATGCCTGGAAATTACCTTTTATCTGATAGTAGGATAGTTTTTTCCACAGCTTTAAATATGCATAGCAGGTCAACTCAACACGTTTCCCATCGTCCAAATATGCTGCTGGCATCAGCCATGGGCCATTTTCAACGTCTGTAACTAAAATACATTATGTGTAGAAATCTTAATCTGAATATTTTCAAATCATGTTATTATGGGCTTGCTCTCAATTTTTTTTTATATAAAACGACGGTGGCAAACTAGCATACGACCTGCCTCAGCGCGTTGCCGACCCTAAATTTGATTTAAAGATTCGTGGGGAAACATTTTTTAGTTTCTCTTCACTGTCTAGTGAAGAGAAACTAAAAAATATTTTAACATTTAATAAAACACTTTAAACTCACGCGCTTTGTACACATATTTAAATACTGTTTAATCCCATATCTCTGTTGACACCTTGCTGGGACGACAGTTATCTGCGACCATGACCGATGCAACCCGTGTCGAAACGTCAGAAATAAAGGTAAATAAATATCGCGTTAGACCCGGATTAAACAGTATTTAAATATTTAATAAAACGCTTTGCTAAATGGAAAATGAGTGCCTTTCAGACTGTTGATCTAGTTTTACAATGCACTGGGGGGGGCTAGCACACTAGTTTTTATGTCGCGTTTTACGTGACGTTTCAGTACATTTTCGCCGACATAAAACCTAGTGTGCTAGCTAGGCTGATGGGGCTAAAATGACAAAAGTTGTTAAGAGGGTAGTACAAACGCCAACGCAGTTAACTAACCATTCTGTATTCATATTGAACCAACCTTTTTACAATGCATGGTACGCGGTCATTTCCGATTATTTTCTAGGTGGGATTTGCAGTAAGGTGATGGAAATGTCAAAAAGTCATATTTTAGATTTTATTTTGTTTACCAAGCTAATTAATTAACTTGCAGATTGAGTAAGAAGTTAGGTCTGATCGCATCCGGAAAATTGGGGTCCAAACGCTAAGAAACTTTGTTTCGGTATTATTTGTTCTTGTTTTGGTTCGTGCGAAATTAAAGAGAATGATTTCTTGGTCGTGTAAATGATGGTTGCAAATAGGTTAGTTACGGTGGTTAGGTACTTACTCGAAGGGTCAATTTCTCTCTCAAATTTTATAGGAAAACGAATTGACTTGCTTTTCGTTTTTTTCGTCAAGTACCCTTTCCAATCTGTTTCGTTTTCTTTGGCGCAGTATACTTCACCATTTTTCAGTGAAGCCCGTGGCCACAGCAGCTTGAGCGTTCTGTACTTGTACGAGTTTGTATCGCTTGGTTGCATAATTGTTGTGGCAATTTTATCCTTTACTGAAACAATGGTTTTGGGCAATATACCGATATTTAAAGTCCCGTGAGAATCAGACATATTAAAATATGATGAAAACTAGGTCACTCACGTTTTAAATGTCGAAAATCGCTCGAAATGTTTTGAAGCGATTCGCGGTTCTTAGTCATGAGCACACGCATTGCCGGCGCGTTTAGCACCCATGTGCTTAACGTGAGTGACCCGTTTTCATAATGTTTTACTACTTATGACGTAAATATCGTAAAACGGAGTGAGTAGGGACAAAACTGACATTCAAACCTCGATAACATTTCTGTGGCTCTAGTGAAAAGGGGTACAAGTGCACTTATGACGTTTTTGAGTTCTTCTTCTTACTGTGCCATGTCCTCATCGGACGTCGGCGACCATCTCTCGGAACTTATTTCTATCCTGTGCCATTCTGCTCAGGTTGGCAGCGTCATCAATGTGAGTCCAGCTTTTAACATTATCCATCCAGGTTAGCTTCCTTCGTTCCAGGTCCATTCAGGTTAGGTTTTTAGGTTATATATACCAAAATTCTCAGAACAAAAACACGTATTTTGGTGTAAACGGATGTAAGTTATCGTTTAAAATGAGGAAGTTACGAATTGTGTAAAATGGTATATCTCGCAAAAATTGTCTGACTACAAAACTGACGGGTACAAGTTAAGTTGTAGTCTTATTAACATTGAAAACACAAAATTATTTCGTGCATAATGGCGCAATTCAAAATATGTCTCACAATTTCGTATTTTTTTTTTGTGTCAAAATTGATAAGTTGAGTTGTATCTTTCGAGAAATCTGGTGTTAAAGGATCGATGTGTACTTGTACCATTTTACACCAACAATATTGCATACTTTATAAAAATACATCGACTTGAATCTTTATTCACTATTAAATGTTTAATATTGTTGTACAAGTCGACTTATGCCACTCAATTTAAGTAAATTTTACGTGAGAAAAGATAGAAGTCGTTAATTTTCATGACAGGGAGTGGCGCCGCTTGTGATCCGTAAAGCTCGACAGTTTTTATACGTGAGCTGTGTCCCTTTACACCTCTATTTTTAATTATGACCTACAATGCATGCTTCAAATTTAGAGATATCCCACTTTACACTGCGATGATTTAAAGCCGATTTTAATGATGTTTGATAGAATAACACAGAAAAAGACTTTTGAGTCTTTGCCGCACACTAAAACTACTGTCTTCTTTTATATTTTGCAACAAAAGAGTGTGATATTTGCTCCTAATTACAAATATTAATATTTTGTAGTATGGTAGCTGTTAGAAATCTACTCGCTCCACGTGAGATTGTTTGTTTTATTGACTTACCTACGTCTGCTCGTAGCTAAACTACTTCCTGGTTACCTTTCGAATACGCAAATATCAACTATTACATTTTCATAACTATCAAGTACTTTGTTATGAAAATTACCAATTTGGCTTGTTAAACAGGATGGCAGACAGAAATCAACTCAAAGAAATTATGCTAAATCGTCTTGGAAAAAAATGCAACAATTTTGCTAATCCTTTTATGGACACAACTAAATCAAGTCCAGAAGAATTGGTGATTTTTAAAAACCTTACGTTATAACAACAACTGCTCAACAGCCAGGTGACCAACTCCAGGTCCAGGTCGTGGTCCAGGTGACTTGTAGGTATATTCTCTAAAGCGCGGTTGCTCAAAAATTTTACTCTCTACCCCCAACTATTCAACTAGGTAGACTTTCAAATGCCTGGTTCCTCAAAACCTTACTAGGTATCTAGCACAAACTGTTCAACTGACCACATACATCAGCTCCGACCGGCCACGTACAGTTCACCTGCTGGCAGACTCTCCTAAACAGGTTGATTAAATGATCTCACCAGATTCAGATTTTTTATTGATAAAATTTGAAATTTTACACGTCAATCACCAACTGTTCAATCTACAAAACATTATCATCTTCGTAGTGAACTATTGGCAGACTACATAGATTTTTTCAATTTGATTTTCGAATAGTTTATTGGAAAATTCAATAGAGGAGGAACGTATTTCAGATAATTATTTTATGGATGCGCTTGAAGCGTTTTTGATATTCTTAGATGTATCAATACTACACTATAGTCTTCCCTAAAAAACAATTAAATATACTTTTATATGGACTGCAGGTATCACGTCGGGGTCACCACTTTGCCAGACGGTGGTTGGTGGTTGAGGATAGTGTCTGTAGAAGATACGGCAATAGAGAGATCTCTCAGGGACCGAAGTCCAATGAGAGTTGTTTAGATGTTATATTTATGCAACTGATTTAAGAAACTTCGATAGTGCGATGCAGAACTCGTCAGATTTGACAGGAGTGACGCCACATCAGCCCCCCTTTGAGACGGAGGGGTCAGTGATGTATGAAGAGAGAGTGCAGCTTGCCAGTGCTCAGAGCCAGCGTGGCGAGCGAGCGCTCAGAGCCAGGGTGGCGAGCGGAGACAGAGAGAGAGAGAGAGTCTGGCTTGCTGAGAAGAGTCGGGCGTCAGTCAGGATATTTAGAGTTGCGCTTATGTCCATTGTCGGGGTCACCAATGTAGAAGATACGACAATAGAGAGATCTCTCAGGGACCGAAGTCCAATGAGAGTTGTTTAGATGTTATATTTATGCAACTGATTTAAGAAACTTCGATAGTGCGATGCAGAACTCGTCAGATTTGACAGGAGTGACGCCACATGTCCACTGCCTGGCAATAATTAATATGTTGATGGGGGAGTAGACAGGGTGAGTGTGGACTTCACCCCAGAGGGGTTTATGGCAGTCCACACTCAGAGAGAGACTCTGAAGTACTGTCAAAACAATAGTAGTTTATTCATTAACTCAAACGGTATATATATACGAGTAGCTACATGTATTATCATTCGCACATCTCGCACGTACTTAATCTACGGCACGTATTATACAATATCTAATCGCTAATTTAGCCTTGTCGGCACATAGGTCATGACAATGATTACGTTTATGAACTACGCTATGACAGCTAAAATCACTGCCAAAATCACATAAATATATTTTACATACACATCGCTCATTCTAATCCCACAGAAACAAAGGACACAGATCGTCTTAATCCAATCCTTGAAAAAGTGAATAAGAAAAGATAGGAATGTAAGATTGGGTGAAGAAATAGGGCCAAAAGTTACGAAATAAATAAAGGAGAAAGTCAAAGAGCTAGAGTTAAAGAAGTTTGAAAAATGTAAAATGAACTACGCTGAAAATACACCTATGATATGACTTTTTCGTTGATACGAATCCTTACGAATTTGGATATAACTAAAAATGCTAATTGGTATAACTCTACTTGTATTAAGTTACACGCTAAGTACACTTTGTGCAAAAAGGATCAAGTTGGTATTTTTATAAAATAAATAAAAATAAAATCTTTATTTCAGAACATTCCATTCCATACAATACACTATAGGTACATTCAGATTATTTATTTAAAACGTTTTATGATTCGGCCAAAAACAAAGATCGCAAGTAATAGATACGGTTCGGTCAAGTACTTTTTATTAACATTGCTCATGTATATAACCTATATACAAAAAAATATTTCCAATAAACTCAACGGCATGTCCTTTTACACTATATCAAAATATAGGTGAAAAGGGGTATAATTTCAGTTATATCTTTTAAAAGCACATATTGACTTGGATACAACTCGCATTTTTTTAAACCGTTAATCTTAGAGAAATAGCGGTATAATCACGTGAAAGAAGATTTGTTTAACTGTAAAACTGCATTTAAAGTATATTTATAGGTCCAGCGGTTAAAGTACAGTGAGAAAAATGTAAATTATTTGGAGCACCAACGGTATTTTGCGTCTTCTGTAAAGTAGTGTTTTTCGAGTTGTACCCCTTTTCACTAGAGCCACAGATTTTATTGTTACATTTTATACAAACCTAGTTTTATTAATAAATGTTCCGGTCGTTTGTATTTTCGTTTTTTTATAATTTTAGGTAGTTCCATATCCATAACTTTAAAGATAAACACAGAAAAGAAAGACATCCCACCTCACCCCGTAGTTGGGGTGAGGTGGAATTTCATACAAAGGTTATTTTTGAAAATTATTGGCTCGTTTTTTTTATTATGAATGTCTTTCCCGCTCACGGGACAATGATGTCCCGGACCTTTGGGAGGCGTGCGTGGGGCTAGGTACCTACAAAGTACCAACTGAGCCAACACGTAGAGGCCCTTTTGACAATTTAATGAAATGCAAGGAGTACACCGAGCGGATGCTGTCCCTGCTCGTGTCATGGGACGCACACAGAGACAGCACCCGCTGGGGTGTATAGGGACTATTGCTGTTGATGGAATCTAAAGAAAATTTGGTTATTGGGTGAAAATGATGGACTAGTGGCTGGGCTATTGGGTGAAACATCGGACGCCTGCCTAATAAACTGTCTCATTTTTTTATCTCTGGCAGACGGTGACTCGCCAACTACTAGATGGGCCCCTATTAATAGCGACATTAAAAAATGGCCTAAGGGCAACACCAGTCAGAGAAGCTGGGGGGGTAGAGAGGTGGCACTGGACTTTAAACATATAGCCAACTCGCCAGTTAGGTGTCCACATCTACCCTCGAGCAACAGCTCTTGCGACTCCACTCTGAACAGCCAGTTAAGGCAAGCCAGAGGTGGGGGGCCTGTCCAACCAACTACCCGATCGGCTCAGCCTGACCACAGGACACCCCCAGGAGCACTCAGGTACGTAGGGTCGCTACTCCCTAACAGCCCGCCACAAGCTGCCTTACGTTGAATATTATTACTATAGCTCCATTTGTAATAAGAATAAGTACATTATTTAGGCAGGAGTAGCTTTTAAAAACCTACTCACCCCCTGTCATCCCTTCTCTCCCCATTCATAACCTTCGCAATTCCTACTCACCCCACGTTACGGTAGTTTTTTTTTAATTTTCCTTCTAGTAGTTGCCATATTCAAATTGACTAAAAAGTGATTGAATAAAAATTATACCCTGATCAATTTCGGCCAAAGCAAATGTGTGTGCATATGAACAATATGATTGCAAAGTTCTTATTCTACTCTCTGGTCGCTCTCATGTAAAAAAGAAGTGAATAAGCACCTAAAGGTTTTGTATAGATAATATTTTAGTATTTATCTGGCTGGAGGCCGCAAGATTAAAAATAAACTTATGAAAATTATTATCTTGCTCTCTTATACGAGTAGATATATAAATAAGCTATAAAAAATATTCTAATTTAAGGGGACGAGAGCTCCAAAAACTGATTTTAAAAAATCGTAGCTCTTGTTTGGGTTATAATACGGCTGCTTTAAATTAAATTAGCAATTTTGAGGCCTTTTTCGAGGGAAATCAGCTATTTGAATCCTGAGTTTTTGACTTTTGCTTGATAGAAAAAAAACACGAACATAGGTCTAAAATACACTTAAAAAAATCGTAACAAATTATGCACAAAAGTTAAACATATTATAGTTGGTTCTAAAAATTGGCAATGTTATGTTTGAGAGAAATCAGCTATTTTTTTTTATTTATAGAAACGCACAAAAAAATTAAATTAAAAAACATGATATCCGCGCTTCCAAACACTCACTTCCATCTCGCTCACGCTTATGCTCAGTGAGAGGGAGAGAAGACCACGAACCTACGTCACCGTAAGGTAATGATTATTGACAACACAATCTTTCTTTTTTCTTAAATTAAATTAAAATTAAATTAAATTAAATTAAAAATCATTTATTTCGGACTAATTCATCCATAATTTGTTAGTAACAATATATTAACTTAAAAAGTGCCTCGTAATTTTTTTAGGATTAAGGAAATAGTGGCTATTAAATAAATAAACAATGTTCACTTTTCTGACGACTAATGTACCCACTGTTAGATGCAACATAGACAATGATAGATTGAGAGTGACAGACATACATACAGCTGAGGCATCTTAAGAAAATAGAAGCACTGTGCACAATTACACATTTGGCCTGCCAAGTTAGCACAACCGTACGTACCTCCGTAAAATGTACCGTACCAGCTTAGCCATTCTTGCGACTTCAAATACGCTCCGCAAGTAAACTCGACAAACGGCTTGCCGTCGTCTTTAAACGTCTCCGGCCACACCCGTGGGTCCCACCATGGGCCCTTCGAGTCATCGTCTGAAAAAGTCATAAAAAATAAATCAAAAATAATGCACACACCTGAACCTGAAGGTTACGCGAAGGAACTTTTTATAATCCGGCCACACCCGTAAGTCCCCAATCATTACCTGAAAATGTAACTCCACTAAAAACATTACAAGACAAGACACCCTAGTTCATATAGCTTTCAGCGTTAGAAAGATATCAGAGGGGTAATCACGTAACGTTCCGAACGCGCGTCGGTAAGATTTAACTGTCACTTTTCCATATAAAAAGTGACATTTAGACCTACCCGACGTTCGTACAATGCGTTACGTGATCGACCTACAGATCGCAAGTATAGTCTGGATCTTCTGAGGTGAATTTTTCGCTCCGAGCCCTAATCTTTCAAACAATGCCCATTGTCTCTATTATCGCATAGCCGCTAGCTGCCGAGTAAGCACGTGCTACTACAACATTCATGTTGAAAAACAAACGGTATCGTCATAGTATTAAGGTTCAAATTTAATGTCACTGATATTCTAGATATTACGTTTTGGTAGTGTAGGACGATAGACTGCCCCGAAGCAATACAGTCTATTCACATAACAGTGTGTCAAAGTTTGATACGAAGTATCCGAGGAGTCTATTCACATAATAGTGTGTCAAAGTTTGATACGAAGTATCCGAGGAGTCTATTCACATAACTAAAACTTAGAAAATTTAAAAAAAACATCGAAATTTTAATTTCAAAGTTCAATATCTAAAAAACGGCTTAACCGATTTGGTTGAAACGTAGCTAAGAACTATCTCGATCACGTCAGCTTTCGGATTAAAAAAGCCGCATTCAAATCGGTCCATTGGTTTAGGAGCTACGATGCCACAGACAGACACACACACACACACAGACACGTCAAACGTATAAGAGGGGTCTCTTTTTCCGTCGGGGGTTAAAAAGGCAAATGACGATCACGCGATGTGAAGACCCATATTGCCTTTCTCACCAATACCAATTTCATCTAATTGAAGAGAAACTGGGAGTGTAAAAGAGTTGTTGGGTAAATTCTAAGGAGTTAGCCTACTAATTATTTCTTAAGCCTCAAGTATTGGCTACCTACAGGACAGGCTGTGCCTAGAGTAGGGGTCAGTGTACCTCTCATCTGTAAATTGATTATACACAATATTCAACTGTTGTAGTTGTGTAAAGTAGTTTATTAAATAGGTACTAACATTGTTTAGGTGATACTGCTAGGCCACATGTTAACAGGATATATCGCAATCAGTAGGAAATTGTTACAAAATTTCCCTATCAAACGCATGAATATTTGACCATGCAGGAAAAACTATGAATTTAATAAGTACAATATTTTATTGTTTACATGACTCACTTTAATCTGTATCGTAAACTATGGTTATTTTATAGAATGAAGTCAAATTAATAAAGAACTTGAATAATGCACACACTGACCTGGTCTTTGGGTGGCAATGTACTACGGTGTTCAATAAGTTGTCAGAATCGGCATGATTAACTCCTGGCCACGACTTTGGTCTTTAGCGACCTGCGACCAGCGTTTTATCTGTTCATTGCGCGTGATCCCAACTAACCACAGTGCGTTGCGCGTCTCGACCGCGCAATGAACAGATAAAACGCTGGTCGCAGGTCGCTTAAGACCAAAGTCGTGGCCAAGGCGTTAGTCTCATGAACTCATGATCATAAGTTCTGAGTGCATTAAATAAATAGTGACACAGTATGACCAATACTTACTATTTACACTGAATAAGCAAAAAAACTGGTCAAGTGCGAGTCGGACTCGCGCACGAAGGGTCCGTACCATTATCTATAAAAACGGCAAGAAATCACGTTTGTTGTATGGGAGCCCCCTGTAGCCTAGTTATCAAGTAATCAAGTAATTTATTTCCAAGTTAGTAGTGACCCTGCCTACGAAGCCGGAGGTCCCGGGTTCGAATCCCGGTAAGAGCATTTATTTGTGTGATGAGCACAAATATTTGTTCCTGGGTCATGGATGTTTTCTATGTATTTAAGTATTTATTTATCTATATAAGTATGTTTATCGTCGTCTAGTACCCATAGTACAAGCTTTGCTTAGTTTGGGACTAGGTCGATTTGTGTAAGATTGTAAAAGAAAGCAAAAAAAAAAATGTATCCTGTATTTTAGTATTTGTTGATATAGCGGCAACAGAAATACATCATCTGTGAAAATTTCAACTGTCTAACTATCACAGTTCATGAGATACAGCCTGATGACAGACGGACAGACAGACAAATAGACGGACAGCGGAGTCTTAGTAATGGGGTCTCGTTTTACTCTTTGGGTACGGAACCCTAAAAAAGTATAGTAAGTATTCATTTGTTATTCTTTAATAGCTAAACTAAGATAAATAGAACCAATTCTGATGTCATGTAAATTGTGGGATATTTTGTAAATGTGATGGGCGATGTAAAAAAAATCTGGAGTAGTAATAAGACATATTAATTAAAAAAATTGGAGTCTATTTTTATCATGCCACGAAGATAAAAAATCAATCTCTTTTATCAAAATCAATAACAAAGTTGAAAGTAGGTTTTTATGGCCCTCAATATATATTTTTAATTTATTGAAATAAATAGGGTGAACATAGGTGACAAATATATGAGTACTATATATATATAGTTTATTATAATTCTACAGCAATGGGGAATGGATGAAAATTTTAGAAGTGCCTGATAATTTTTTGGTGATAGGAATAACCTTCCTTAGTACCTACCATGAAAAAGTTGCAGACTTTTCAGCTGCGTCAATTATTTTTGAAAAATACAAACACTTTCCTCACTTACGTTTTCGGTGTAGGACGGCGAATAAGACATTTAGCTTGTTCCGTCTCGTATTGTATTACAAAAAAATATCTTAAAAATCCGTGGTAAACTGACACTGGCAATGATATTGACAGCTGCAGCAGCTATATTTGTCATTGCCAGGGTCGGATATTTAAAATATTTTTGTAATATGAGACGGATCAAGGAAAGTGTCTCATTCGCCGTCCAAAACCCAAAACGTAAGTGAGGAAACTGTTTATATTTTTCAAAAATTATTGACGCAGCTGAAAAGTCTGCAACTTTTTTCTGGTGTTAAGAAAGGTTACTATCACCAAAAAAAAAAATCAGGCACTTCTAAAATTTTCATCCATTCCCCATTAAAGTAAATTTATGGCCAAAAAAAAGAAAAAAATCTATTTTATCAGGTAGGTATTTTATATGGCCGTGCATGCAGATTACCAGGGATGCTGCACAGGCTTGTGAATTCTACAAACTTAGTTAACTACCCTGTAATCTAGAACAGGTCTATTACCATTAGGTACTTCCTATTCTTAGATAATTATTCAATTTAATTGTATTGCGTCGGTGTAAAAAATAAGCGTCATAAGTTCATAACGTCGACCAAATTTTTTTTGAGCAAATTAAAAATATTTTCAACGTTCATCATCATTGGCCTCTACGTCTTTATCAGACGATTCAAGCAGCGCTTTGCGAATGCATAGTAGAGCACTTTTTTAAATGGCTGTGCAGCTCCCGCATAGGAGCGCCATTGTCTGCCGCAAAGTTGGCAGGAGAATTGTGCATTAGGTAATGGTGGGGTGTTTATTTGTCTTCTCCTTCTTTTACCTTCGAGAAGGTCAAACCAGGCCCCGGCATGTTTCTTGCGTCCGTCCGTGAGAGCCACAGATGTATGAATATAAGGAGATCGGACATGGCGGCCGATTTGTATAGAGTGAGCCTGTCGCAAGTACATTAACCCACACAACGCCCAAGTAATTGACAAGACAAAGCACGCACACATCTAAAACACACACACTTGTATACCTACACGCTTATTTGACAATAAACGCGCATCATATCAGGCATTTTGGGAAAAAACGTAATATTCTCTGCGATCAGCACGCGTGCACAGTATGGCAGTGTATGCCCATTGAGCATACCGCTGCGACACGGCCTCCGGCGGCTTGTCCTCTCTCTAATATTCTATGCTCTGAGGTGAGAGCCCTTCGCCACTTAATCCTATCTTCCGCAATGTGCTCCCAACATTGGTGATTGATGCCGAATGCTATCATATCCCAACATATATATATTTCAACGTTATAAATATGATAAAAAAGAGCGTATTCAATATTTAAAAAAAACCGGCCAAGTGCGAGTCGGACTCGCGCACGAAGTGTTCCGTCCCATTATCTATAAAAACGGCAAAATAATTACGTTTGTTGTATGGAAGCCCCTTAATTTTTTTTTCTGCTTTTAATATTTGTTGTTATAGCGACAACAGAAATACATCATCTGTGAAAATTTTTACTGTCTAACTATCACGGTTCGTGAGATACAGCCTGGTGACAGACGGACAGACAGACAGACAGACGGACAGCGGAGTCTTAGTAATAGGGTCCCGTTATACTCTTTGAGTACGAAACCCTAAAAATGATAGGGTACCAATAATTATGCCAGTTCTTAAATATAACGCATTGAACACCCCTAGTAGCCCCTTTCTAACTCCAATGTGGAAATTTCCGAAGGACTTAAATTTTCTCGGGCAAAGGCTTTTATTCTTTTGAATGTATTGTTTCCCAATTTATCATTGAATAGTTTAATTTATTCTTTTGTTTTTATTTATTCATGTTTGAGTGATAAAGTAAAGTTTTAGTATTTTGATGTTCATTGAATAACATTTATCATTTGGCCAGATGTATTTTTTAAAACAAATATTTGAAAATATCATCGTAATAACTTATTAAGTTAGAATTTTTTTATAAAAACTTGACGGCTGCAGAAAAATTAAACTATTTTCAGTTATTTGATACGAGACCTCCATATTAAAAAACAGGTCTAATTATACAAAATATTGGTGGTAAAGACCTTTATAACACTGTACAGAACATAGTAAACACAAGAAGAGGCAAACAACAGGCGGTCTAAACAACACAACACAACAATAACAAATACAACAACAATAAACAACACAGCAACAACAATGTGAACAATAAGACAGAAGATGTGTGTTTTATGGTAACAATGTTAGTAGATAGTTTCTTTGTTTAGCCTATGATATGATTATGCAACCATATTTTATCATAAATCATAGTCTCTGTGCAATGAAATTCAGGCGTAAATCACGGATCTCCACTCGCTACGATTCTGCTACGATAGTATACCTATCCTCAGAACATGACGGGTGTCTTGGTCACATAAAATGATGTTGGGGGGTTTGATAAGAGAAAGGATCCCTTCTTGACAGGACAGGTGGGACAGGAACTCGGGGGAAAGACGAAAACTTAAGGGATATAAGATTTCAGGAATTCCTCTGTTTTTCTTACCCACGTAAAACAAACATCTTTAATGTATCGGGGGTCCTAAAAGTCACGCTATATTTTAATGGAGGAGGTTATATGTTCCACTGTATGTTTTTTTTTTAAACGTATGTTCGCCAATTTCTAAGTCAATTGTAGACCGATTTCCAGAATTATTTTTAGAGTTTACTTCCGAGGTGGTCCCATTGTCACCCAATCTTATCTTATCTTATCTTATCTTATCTAGGTGAGGGCCCTTTCGGATGCACTTCGACCCAGTGGGATCTTTTGTGCATTTGCCCTCTCCTTTATACCTGCTCCCAGGCTTGCTCCATCATTTCCACAAAGCGGATGATGCAGTTCACCGGGAGCACCTTGAATTCCTTTGGTTGCGGGTAACCGTTACCAAAGTAGTTCATTCTTTGTCTGGCAAGGGCATGACATTCACACAATAAGTGTTCCATAGTCTCATCCTCCTCGCCACACATTCTACAGTCTAAACTATCAGATAGTCCCATCTTGGCCAAGAGATCCTTGACCCCGAAGTGACCTGTGAACACCCCAGATATAATTCTGAGTTGCTTCCTACTGGATTTCCAGAGTTTTCTGGTCCAGCCCGAGTCCACTCCTTCTATGAAGAGCTTAGAGTGCCTTAAGCCAGCCTCATTCCTCCACTCGTGTTGGTGTTTGGTTTTGGCGTGGGCTTTAAAGGCCGATATTATGGTCCCCTGCGAGTCACCCAATCAGGATCTGATGATGGGATCCCAGGCAACCCTCTTTTTTTTATAGGCACGCATGTAGTGATTTCGGTATTTTCTATTATAATTCGTGTATTTACTTTCGGAAATCGTAGTTTTAGTGAAGTTGAACTGATGATGAAGACCACAGATGACTTATGGAACTCCTCAAAGATGTAAAGTTCGTCAAAGATTCTGACATGATTCCGTTGAAGTAGCAACTCATGAAGTGGTAATTCTGAGATCCTTTAGGAATCGACGGAACTCCTCAAATATCATCAGCCCACAGATAGCGACTTAGGTTTTTTCTGTAATAATCATCGCATTTGCTTTCGGAAAGCAGTGCATGTGGTGAATTGGAAAGGAAATGTGGAAATGTTCATGTACCTACATATGTGGCTTGGCGAAGTACTGAATTGAAGTCGGTTTAAACTTTGTTTTTAAAGTAAATTATCATTATCATACCTATTCATTTCGTTTTTGGATAATTAAGTACACATTATAGGGTTACGTATGGAATAGCACTTAAGGTAAGTGTACCATATTCCGTGAGTGAACATAATGCCGTGAATTCGTTTTTAAAACCATAGAATAAAATAGTTATGAATGATTTTAAGCAATTTTACCCACATGTGTAAACTATATTATTTGAAGATTTGAATAAATAGATTGATGAAATATTTATTTTGTTTTTTACGGTTTTACACGCAATTTTAACGGAATTATGTTCACTTACGGAATTTGGTACACTTACCTTAGGGCAAATAGCATGCATGGATTGTCTGGGACGTGCGCACTCTATTATCGATATAATGTGTGACCGTTTTAATTCCAGGTCCTGAATTTCGTTGGAGCAGCGATGAATGTCCTCCAAATTTTCGTAATGGAAAATGTACACAAATAAGTGCGTAGGTCCCAGAACAGCCGTGCAGGCCATTAACCCCATGTACTTACTACTCCGTACATTACCCCATAGTGTTTACTAAGTATATGATCCAATAACAAAACAATAAATGCGTGCGTTATCTTTACAGTTAAAAACTTGCGTGGCTTTTTGGACAATCTGTACTAATTGGTAGTTCCTAAATAGTCATGAAAAAAATAACCTACTTAAGCCAATAAGGCCAATAATTAAGGGGTGTAGACTCAAAATGTATTATTACTTCGAAAGAAAGAAGGCAAAAAAATATGCCTGATGACGAAAATCCCATTCGAATATCTCAAAAAATTACGAAGCTGCAACCGTTTCAATGTTGCCTCTTAGAGAGAGAAAACGCTCCGGGATCATGACGTCACGATCGTCTAGCGTCATAGTAAATGACAATAGTTTCATATGAAGGTGCGTATTGCGGAAAAGGCACAGAACATACCCCTTCTTAAAACTTTGGACGCTTATAACTTTGTGATTATTTAACCTCTTGCGTTGCTTTTTTCTCCATTTGACTACATTTATAATTATTTTTCGAGGAAATGCAACATTATTGATTATTAATTATTTAGTGTCTACACCCCTATTTATTATTATTTAAATATTTTAAAAATATCCATGAACCTATCAAATACCTTCAAGATTATTTATTAAACTAGCTTTTGCCCGCGACTTCGTCCGCGCGGAACTCGTTTATATCGTAACTTTCTCCCCCCTTTTCACCCCCTTAGGTGATGAATTTCCAGATAAAAACTATCTTTAGTAAGGACTCTTTGGGAAGGCCCCGGAATTCAAAGTATTTCTATACCAAATTTCATCTCAATCGGTTCAGCGGTTTAATCATGAAAAGGTAACAGACAGACAGAGTTACTTTCGCATTTGTAATATTAGTATGGATTGTATGAAGGAAAGGGTATAGATGCATGTAGGCTTTTTTTCAGTATTATTTTGCATATTTTCATATTACACGGCCGTAAGGATCTTTTCTACTAAACCGTAGGATTAAATTAACTGACTTGTAATTTAAACATTTTATTTTAAAAATAAAAATACTTCATGTATAATAAAAATGTTACATGTGTAATAGTTTTCAAAATAGCAATAACAAAACGTCTTTTTTACCCCGTTTTAGAAAACATCTTCAAAACTAAGGCCGCCATAAGGTACCTTTACCCTTGGAACGTCACATACATATATTTACTTATGTAATGTTCATATTCCCCAGGACTCCCCATTACCGCTATACCGTAAATGGGTTCAATCCAAATTTTCACCCCCTATTTCACCTCCTTAGAGGATGATTTTTCGGGATAAAAACTATCCGTTGTCATTCTCCAGGACTCAAACTATCTCTATACCGAATTTCATCTAAATGGGTTACATCCAAATTTTCACCCCCATTTCACCCCCTTAGGGGATGATTTCTGGAATAGAAACTATTTTATGTCCTTTTCCAGGACTAAAACTATCTTTCAACCAAATTTTATCAAAGTGTGTCACAAACAAATTTCCACCCCCAATTACACCCCTAAGGGGATGATTTTCGGGATAAAACCTATCCTTTGTCCTTCCTTAACTATCGTTATACCGTAAGTGGGTTCAATCCAAATGTTCATCCACCATTTATCACCCCCTTAGGGGATGATTTCCTCCTTTTATGTGTTCCGGAATAAAAAATATTCTATGTTCTTTCCTAGGACCCTACCTCTCTCTATACCAAATTTCATCTAAATGGGTTATATTCAAATCTTCAACCTCCATTTCACCACCTCAGAAAATGATTTTTCGGGATAAAAACTATGCATTGTCCTTCCCTAGGACTCCTTCTATCTATTTACCAAATTTCATCTAAATGGGTTTTATCCAAATTTTCACCCCCTATTTTATCCCTGAGGGGATGACTTTCGGGATTAAAACAATCCGTTGTCATACTCCGGGACTCAAACTATCTTTATACCAAATTTCATCAAAATGGGTCACAACCAAATTTTCACCCCCAATTACACCCCCTTATGGGATGATTTTCAGGAGTAAACTATCCTATGTCCTTCCCTAAGACTCTAACTCGCTATACCGTAAATGGGTTCCATCCAAATTTTCATACCCCACTTCACCCCCTTAAGAGATGGTTTCTGGACTAAAAATTATATTAAGTCCTTCCCCAGGACTCTGAACTATCTCCATACCAAATTTCATCTAAATCGGTTCTATCCAAATTTTCACCCCTCATTTCACCCCCTCAGGAGATGAATTAGGATAAAAACTATGCATTGTCCTTCCCTGGGACTCCTTTTATCTCTATACCAAATTTTAACTAAATGGGATTTATCTACATTTACATCCCTATTTCATACCCTTGGGGGATGATTTTCGGGATTCAAACTATCCATTGTCATTCTCCGGGACTCAAACTATATCTATACCAAATTTGATCTAAATGGAGTCCATCCAAAATTTCACCCCCCATTTCACCCCCTCAGGGAAAGATTTCCGGAATAAAAACTATCGAATGTCCTCCCCCAGAACTTAAACTACCTCGAAACCAAATTTCATCAAAATGGATTACATCAGATTTTTCACCCCCCCCCCCCCCCCCCATTTTACCCCCTAAAGGGAAGATTTTTGGGATGAAACCTATCCTTTAACCTTCTCCGGGACTCAAACTAATCATATACCAAATTTCATCCAAATCGGTGCAGCGGTTTAAGTAGCTCCATACAAATTTCCACCCCCCAATTCATCCCTTTAGGGGTTGATTTCTAGGATAAAAACTACCCTAAGTCCTTCCCCAAGACTCAAACTATCTCTATACCAAATTTCATTTTAATCGGTTCAGCCGTTTTCACGTGATGCGCGGTCACATAAACAGACAAACAGATAAACAGATAAACAGACAAACAGATAAACAGATAAACAGACAAACAGACAAAAATTCTAAAAACTGTTGGAACGTGTTCTGTTATCGATTCTAAGTATCCCTAGCCAATTTTTTTTCGAATATCTTCCATGTACAGACTTTCGATCCTCTTCAGCTTTATTATATGTACTAGCTTTTGCCCGCGCCTTCGCCCGCGTAGAACTCGTATATATCGTAGCTCGATACAAACTTTCACCCTCCATTTCCCTTTTAGGGGTAGATTTCCGATATAAAAACTATCTTATGTCCTTACCCGAGACTCAAACTATCTTTATCATTATTATCATTTATCATCATCATCATATCAGCCGAAAGACGTCCACTGCTGGACATGGGCCTCCCCCAAAAAGTTCCAAAGTGACCAATTTTGCGCCACCCGCATCCAGCGGACTCCCGCGACCTTTACCAGGTCATCAGTCCACCATGTGGGGGGCCTACCAACGCCGCGCCTACTAACTACCTCTATACAAAGTTTTATCTAAATGGGTTGTACAGTAGCTTCATACAAATATTTAAACCCCCATTTCGACCCCTTAAGAGATGATTTCCGGGATAAAAACTACCCTATGTCCTTTTCCGGAACTCAAACTATCTGTTAACCAAATTTCATCTAAATGGATCACTCACATCCAAATTTTCACCCCTTAGGGGAGGATTTTCGGGATAAAACAATCCTATGTCCTTCCCCAGGACTCCCAACTATCGCTATACTAAATTTTCACCCTCATTTCACCCCCTTAGGGAATGATCTCCGGAATAAAACTATCAGATGTCCTTTCCCAGGACTCAAATTATCTCTTAACCAGATTTTAACTTAATGAGTTCCACCCAAATCTTCACCCCTCATCTCATCCTCTCAGGCGATGATTTTCGTTACAAAAACTATGCAATTTCCTTTCCCGGAACTCCAACTATCTCTATACCGAATTTCATCTAAATGGGTTCTATTCTAATTTTCACCCCCTCAGGAGATGATTTTTCAGGAAAAAACTATGAATTGTCCTTCCCTGGGACTCCCACTATCTCTATACCAAATTTCAGTTAAATGGATTTTATCCAAACTTTCACCACTCATTTCACCCTCTTAGATGATTTTCAGGATAAAAACTATGCATTATCCTTTTTCGGAACCCCAAACTATCTCTATACCAAATTTCATCCAAATAGGGTACATCCAAATTTTCACCCCCTATTTTATGCCCTTGGAGGATTTTTTTCGGGACAAAAGCTATTTGTTGTTCTTCTACGCGAGTAAAACTATCTCTATAGGCACCAAATTTCATCCCAATGGGTTCCATCCAAATTTAAACCACCATTTCACCCCCTTAAAGGATGATTTCCGGAATTAAAACTACGCTATGTCCTTGCCCAGGACTCAAACCATCTGTAGCGGCCTGCTCGGCCGCCACGGTTTTAACTCCGCGCGCCTGCGCGCCGCAGTGCTCCGTTGCCGTGCAACGCTGTTAACAGTTCTGTCATTCCTTCTATATTTTCACACGGCCGTATACGATTAGAAATCTTAATATTCTATGTGCTACGTAATTCCTATGTTGATATGTAAATTATTTGTAAATAAATCTCTGTATATAAATTGTCAGCCTTTTCTATCATAGGTAGAAGTGAAGCTACGCACCTACCTATAACTGGTGACCACCGACTCAAGAACATTCGTGAATGATAATTTGTAATTTTTCTAACAATGAGCAAAGACAATTCGGAAGAACGTTTTGAGGATGCCGCTGCCGAAGGTCAGGTATGCAGAGTAGGCGTTAGAGTACCACCGTTCAACGTGGTCGAACCCGAGTTATGGTTCGCGCAGATCGAAGCGCAATTCGTTCACTCAAAAATAACTAGCGACGAGACAAAATTCTACTACGTAGCGGGACAACTCGAAGCCCAGTACGCCTCAGAAGTTAGAGACGTCATACTTAACCCTCCCACTGCCGATAAATATATAAAAATTAAAACTGAGCTCATCAAACGTTTGTCTGCGTCGCAAGAAAGGAGAACGCGGCAACTACTAGTACACGAAGAACTCGGCGACCGACGACCGTCACAGTTTTTACGGCACTTACAAAATCTAGCCGGTTCAGCTGCTACTACCGACTTCGTGAAGACATTATGGACCAATCGTCTTCCTCATAATGTGCAAACGATTGTTGCTTCGCAGATCGACTTATCCATAGACAAACTAGCTGACTTGGCGGACAGGGTGTACGAGTTAGCTCCGCCCGCTCCTCGCGCTCCGCAGGTGGCGTCTACTTCTGCTGCTGCAACCACATACGCACCAGCGCCATCTGTCGTCCACTCATGTGCACCTGCTGTATACGCGCCCGACCCGTCAACCGACGCTATGGCGCAGCAAATTTGCGAGATTACTAGGAAAGTTGCTTTACTTACCGCCCACTATGGAAGAGGTCGCTCACGTTCGTCATCACCATCAAGGAGGTCCAGCCGCTCACGGTCTCGAATGCCGCAACCGCCGCTAAACCATCCACATTGCTTCTACCACTTCAACTTCGGACGCAATGCTTACAAGTGCAGTCAGCCATGCAGTTTCAAATCGGAAAACTTCCCGGGCGGTCGGAACTAGCGGCCAGCGACTGCCCCACTGCATCAGGCCGTCTATTTATATCGGATCGGACTACAAAAATAAGGTACCTGGTTGATACGGGTTCCGACTTATGCGTTTTTCCCCGATCGGCTATTAAGACGCCATGCCCACAGTCCAAGTATGACCTCATTGCTGCCAACAATACTGTAATTCATACTTACGGACCTATTCAGATATGTGTCAATATTGGGCTACGAAGAGCATTTCCGTGGAGCTTCACCATTGCCGATGTTTCACGGCCTATAATAGGAGTTGATTTCCTCGCCTATTACGACCTGCTTGTTGATTGCAAGAATCAACGTTTACTAGACAATGTCACTACACTGTCAGTAGCCGCTGTACATTGCGAGCCTTCCGAAACTATGGTTTCTGTTAAAGCAGTTACGGGTGAAACTGAAATCCATGATATCTTACGCGAGTACCCCGCAATAACAAAACCTCCAGGCAGACACTCCCCATCCAAGCACAACACCTTGCACTTCATCAAGACTACACCTGGACCGCCTGTATACTGCAAACCTCGCCGCCTTGATCCCATACGTATGCAGGCTGCGAGGAAGGAGTTTGAGGACATGATGGCATCAGGTGTAGCTCGACGCTCCGAGAGTCCTTGGGCCAGCCCTCTCCACCTGGTGAAGAAGAAGGATGAGACCTGGAGACCATGTGGTGATTATAGAGCACTGAATGCAAGAACAATTCCAGACCGCTATCCCATTTGTCATATACATGACTTTTCTCACCAACTGTCGGGTTGCACAATATTCTCAACCATAGACCTGGTGAAAGCGTATAACCAAATAGCCGTGAATCCTGAGGACATTCCGAAGACTTCGATCCTGACTCCATTCGGCTTATTTGAGTTCCCATTTATGACGTTTGGATTAAGAAACGCCGCCCAGACCTTCCAAAGGTTCATAGACGAGGTACTGCTAGGACTGGACTTCTGCTACGGTTACCTAGATGACATCTTGGTGTTTTCGTCATCTTTAGAGCAACATAAGAGGCACCTTCGTCAACTGTTCGAGCGATTGACGCAATATGGCGTGTGGATCAACATTTCCAAGTGCTTGTTTGGCCAATCCGAAGTCAAGTTCCTCGGATACCATGTTACAGCATCAGGTACCAAGCCTTTGGAATCCAAAGTTCAAGCCATCCAGGATTACGCCGTACCGAAAACTGTTAAGGAGCTCAGAAGATTTCTGGGTATGATTAACTTCTATCGACGATTCGTACCCAACGCTGCTCACCTTCAGGCACCTCTTCACTCCATTCTGTCAGGACCTAAAGTCAAAGGATCGCATCCAGTAAACATGACTCCAGAGTTGCTACAGGCTTTTGAAGACTGCAAGTCCTCGTTGTCTAAAGCAACACTTCTAGCTCATCCGGATCCAACTGCTCAGCTCGCAATCTTCACTGACGCTTCTGACACTTCAATCGGCGCAGTCCTTCAACAGCTAGTTGGCGACACCTGGAGACCTTTGGCTTTCTATTCTCATAAGCTCACCACACCACAGAAGAAGTACAGCCCGTACGACAGAGAGCTTCTAGCAGTGTACGAGGCCATCAGGTACTTTCGGCATATGGTAGAAGCCAGAGATTTCGTTATATACACGGATCACAAGCCACTTACCTTCGCTTTTTTCACGAACCGAGATAAATGCTCACCAAGGCAATTCCGATACCTGGACTTTATCTCGCAGTTCACAACCGATCTTCGCTACTTACCTGGCTCTCTCAACGTTGTTGCTGACGCCTTATCGCGCGTCGAGGAGATTACAGTCCTCATCGACTATCAGGCCCTTGCACGATCTCAGGAAGCTGATCCAGAGCTGCAAGATCTGATCCTCTACGGCTCATCACTCGAACTGGAGAAGTTGCCTTCACATGACGGTACCTCGCCAGTCTTCTGCGACACATCAACTGGACAACCTCGTCCCTATATCACGCCCGAGTTCCGAAAGCAAGTTTTTGAACAACTCCATCAACTTCATCATCCAGGAAGTTCAGCTACAGTGCGACTGGCCACGGAAAGATTCATATGGCCAGGGATTCGCCGAGACTGTAGAGAGTGGGCAAGGCAGTGCTTACAATGTCAACAGAGTAAAGTCATCCGTCATACCATCTCACCACTTTCCACCTTCACCACTCCATCCTCGAGGTTTGCTCATATTCATCTCGACCACGTAGGGCCCTTACCCCCTTCCTCTAATTACAGGTACTGCCTCACCGTCATCGACCGATTCACGCGATGGCCTGAGGTGTTTCCTCTCACAGACATCACAGCTGAGTCCTGCGCTTCTGCCCTCGTGTCTGGCTGGTTTGCCAGGTTCGGATGTCCACTTCGTGTGACCACGGACCGTGGTCGGCAGTTTGAGAGCCAGCTCTTCAAAGCTCTCACCTCCATGGTTGGTGCACGCCATTTCCGCACAACTGCCTACCACCCAGCTTCCAACGGGATGATTGAAAGACTCCATCGCCAGCTCAAATCGGCCATCATGTGTCATTCCTCAACATCCACTTGGACAGAAGCCCTGCCCCTCATTCTCCTGTGTATTCGAAGCGCCATAAAGGAAGATCTTCAGACTACTCCAGCTGAACTAGTCTACGGCGAAACGCTTCGTTTACCTGGCCAGTTTCTGTCACCACTAGAAGACTACAAAGTGGCAGATATTACCGAGTACGCCACACGTCTACGCTCTCATATGGCCAAACTTACACCGAGACCTGCATCGTGGCATGCCTCAGCTTCGCCATTTTACATTCCGAAGAGTTTAGAAACCTGTTCGCATGTGTTTTTACGAATTGACAGAGTACGACATTCACTCGAGCCACCGTACGAGGGACCGTACAAAGTCATTAAGAGGCAGCCAAAGTTTTACACAGTGGACATGAAAGGAAAGCAGAATACTGTGTCTATTGATAGGCTAAAGCCGGCATACATTCTGCGAGATACATCCTGCCACACAGAACACCGGCGCGATACCAGAGACCGAGACTCGGACGAGAAGTGGCCGGTTGGTGAGGTTCCCCAGCAGACTTCGACCGTAGTCACGGTCTGGCCAGGGGGAACATGTACGGCCTGCTCGGCCGCCACGGTTTTAACTCCGCGCGCCTGCGCGCCGCAGTGCTCCGTTGCCGTGCAACGCTGTTAACATTTCTGTCATTCCTTCTATATTTTCACACGGCCGTATACGATTAGAAATCTTAATATTCTATGTGCTACGTAATTCCTATGTTGATGTGTAAATTATTTGTAAATAAATCTCTGTATATAAATTGTCAGCCTTTTCTATCATAGGTAGAAGTGAAGCTACGCACCTACCTATACATCTCTATACCAAATTCCATCAAAATGGGTTCCATCCAAACTTTCACCACTAATTTCACCCTCTTAGATGATTTTCAGGATAAAAACTATGCATTATACTTTTTCGTAACCCCAAACTATCTCTATACCAAATTTCATCCAAATAGGGTACATCCAAATTTTCACCCCCTATTTTATGCCCTTGGAGGATTTTTTTCGGGACAAAAGCTATTTGTTGTTCTTCTACGCGAGTAAAACTATCTCTATAGGCACCAAATTTCGTCCTAATGGGTTCCATCCAAATTTAACCCATCATTTCACCCCCTTAGAGGATGATTTCTGGAATTAAAACTACGCTATGTCCTTGCCCAGGACTCAAACCATCTCTATACCAAATTCCATCGAAATGGTTTCCATCCAAATTTTCACCCCCCATTTCATCCCCTTAAGGGATGAATTCAAAAACAAAAATTAGCATATGTCATTTCCCAGCACTCAAACTATCTCTTAACTGTTAACTTAAGTTTTATAAGTTTTTATTGTTACTAACATTATATGGACTTAGTCTGAAATAAATAATTTGAATTAAATTAAATTAACCAAATTTCATCTTAATAGGTCACATCACATCCAAATTTTCATCCCTTTAGGGGGTGATTTTCGGGATAAAACAATCCTATGTGCTTCCCCAGGACTCCAACTCGCTATACCGTAAATGGGTTCTATCCAAATTTTCACTCCTCATTTTACCCCCTCAGGAGATGATTTTTCAGGATAAAAACTATGCATTGTCCTTCCCTGGGACTCCTTCTATCTCTTTACCAAATTTTAACTAAATGGGATTTATCCACATTTTCACCTCTATTTCATCCCCTAAGGGGATGATTTTCAGGATTCAAAGTATCTGTTGTCATTTTCCGGGACTCAAACTATCTCTATACCAAATTTGATCTAAACGGAGTCCATCCAAAATTTCACCCCCCACTACACCCCCTTATGGGCAGATTTCCGGGATAAAAACTATCCAATGTCCTTTCCCAGAACTTAAACTATCTCTAAACCAAATTTTATCAAAATGGGAACCATCCAAATTTTCACCACCACGTTTTACCCCTTAAGGGGAAGATTTCCGGGATAAAACTTATCCTTTGACCTTCCCCGGGACTCGAACTATTTATATACCAAATTTCATCCAAATCGGTGCAGCGGTTTAAGTAGCTCCATACAAACTTGCACCCCCCATTTCATCCCCTTGGGGGTTTATTTCCGGGATAAAAACTAACCTATGTCCTCCCCTAGGACTCAAACTATCTCTATACCAAATTTCATCTGAATCGGTTAAGCCGTTTTCACGTGATGCGCGGTCACATAAACAGACAAACAGATAAACAGAAAAACAGATAAACAGACAAACAGACAAAAATTCTAAAAACTGTTGGAACGTGTTCTGTTATCGATTTTAAGTATCCCTAGCCAAATTTTTTTCGAATATCTTCCATGTACAGACTTTCGACCCTCTTCAGCTTTATTATATGTATAGATGTATAGATAGATAGATAGATAGATGATTCCGTTTAAGTAGCAACTAATGTAATGAAAAAGCTGATTCCGAGATCCTTGAGGAATCGACGGAATTGTTCAAATATTATCATCAGCTTACATATAGCGATTTGGGTTTTTTCGTTGATAATCAAAGTATTTTTCTCGGAAAGCAATTCATGTGGTATAGTGGAAAGGAAATGTGGAAATGTTCATTCATGTGGCTTGGCGCAATACAGAATTGAAGTTGGTTAAAAGTTAAAGGTTAAAACTTTGCATTAGCATGTGAACTAATCAGCTACATTCTAGTCTAGCATACATTGTTAGTTAATTTTAAATTTCAAACAGTTGCGTTGCCTCTTGCTTCAGAAAGAAACTGACTCTTATTTATTCGCTCGCTACCAAACCAATGTTTTCACAGACAACTGAACCTTTCTATCATGAAGTTACAAAGCGCGTTATACTGTTTAAATTTATGTCCCACATATAATACAACTAATGCTTAAAATACTGTAATGCTACTAGTTTTCGAACGTGTAGCTATTTCTAAAATCAATGAGGGTACCTTCACCTCGACAGTCGGGGGTAGGTGGATAAATTTCATTCGGCAACCGTCACTGATGAATGTACTCCGGATCGCGGAGTGTACGCAAATGAAAGTGCATACGCTAATTAAAGTGCAGACCATGAATTGGTCGTAGAACTTTGTTGTGTGTGTAAAACAAGAGACACGGGGTGAGTCTATCATTATAAGAATATAATCGAGTCGTTTTTACGGGAGATGTACGGGTCGTGTCATTAACGGGTTATTTTGTCCACAGCCTGTGGTGACGCCCTTTTATGATAAGGTCATATTAGTAGATCGAAGTCATTCCTCAGGGGAGCTGTAATTATTATGGTCACTGTAACACGAAGCTTGTTCTGAGTGATTCCGCGTTGGACATTCCGAAAGCAGTGCCTAATTTCGACCGGTTCTCCTAACGGCGCGGTAGCGCAGTCGGAGAACGTCCGCTTTCTAAGCGAAGCGCCCAAGTTCGATCCCCAGCAGCGATCTCTGTTTCTATCTTTTTGTATTTTCTCGTGTGCATGATAGTTTAGTTTTTTTTGTATTTTAGTTTTATTTTACTTTAGGGAGATTTGATATCTTTTGTATTCTTTGTTTTATTATTATTTCACCAACTTGTGTTTTATTTTATTTGTAAAATATTTTTAATAATACCAAGTCAGAGTCACCAATCTTTCATTAATAGCAAACTACCTAGTAACAACAACCCACGAAACACATTCATTACAATACCAATTTTCAAACTTGATAAATCGTTGATTCATGGCGTGACAGTATTCCTGATGTGTTCGGCGTGCATCCAGTTTAGTTGACCCCTTAATGCATAACATTGTTGTCCCGCAGGTTTGCGCGTTGTGATTGGAATGTCAAAATAACGCTGTTTAAGGCATTTTGTCAGACCTGTTACACGTGCAGCCTGTGGACAAATTATACTAAGAAGGCGTTCAATGCCCTGCGCATCCAATATAATAACGGGTTCAGGATGCTGTTGGGGCTGCCCCGCTTTTGTAGCGCATCAGGTATGTTTGCGGAGGCACGTACTGATGGCTTTAGTGCAATAATACGTAAGAGAACCGCCTCCCTGATGCGCCGCGTGCGTGACAGCTCCAACAGCCTCGTGCGCCTGGTGCTGGAGTCTCCTGCCTGCGCTGTGTGGAAGCACTGGGACTCGGTGCACATGAGAGGCTCTGTGTATAATATATTGTAGGTAATATTAGATTTAGGTACCTGACTAACTTAGGATAAGCAATTGTATATGTACTAATCACTATGGACATTGTCTAAAAAAATTTGAATTTGAATAACAACCATTGATATCTGTCGACGTAGTTATGCTGGTCAGTCAATGTTGACAACTTCTGAACTATCCAACCTATTTCATCTGCTTCTTCAAATAACTATTACGGGCTGAGAGGTCAGAATATTTTGGTATATTACCGCAAGCCCTCTATTTTTTTCTCACACAATTATCTACCTAATCGCTAGACCATTATTTCATGGAATGGCGTAAACATTCATATGGACTTGAGTCATTTTGGCTTTAAGATATTGAATCGTTGACTTGTCTTTCATACGTCAAGTTCTGCATATAAGTCGAATTGCTTACGCTATTATACTGCTTATTGTTTGACACTTAAAATCGAAAATGGCGTGCCTTGAAGCAAAAATATTTCGTCTCTATACAAAGTTTAATTTCCTTTTTCGTCCCTAAATGGGATAAAATTTGACATTAATTATAGCTTATGTCTTATTCTGATATATAAGGTACATAACTGGAAATTTTTATAACGATTCGTCCAGTAGTTTTTGAGATTTATCATTATAATCTGTAATCGCCTCACCACCTATTTTTCATCCCATATTTTTCACGTTTTATCCCTACATTTCACAAATGTTGAATGGGGTTCTTTTTACTTTCTAGTCAAGTATATGCTTGCCAACTTTCAAGTCTTTAGCTCATGGATTAAAGGAGTTCCCATTCAACGATTAACCCCATTTTTTACCCCCTTTGAACCTATATGATTTTTATAGCCTATAGCCTGGCTGAAGATCCACTTAACCTTTTAGTAAAAGTTTCATATTAATCCATTCGCTCGTTTTCACGTGATGCCGTTACATATAAACAGACAGACAAACCGACAAACAGACAAAAATTCTAAAAACTGTTAAAGTGTGTTCTGTTATCGATTCTAAGACCCCTCAACTGATTTTTTTGTCAATATCTTCAATGTACGGACTTTCGACCCTCTACAGCTTTATTATACGTATATAGAAGATAGATTACATACTTACATTGAACTTCTGCAAAACACACCCATAATATCGGTAAAAAAAATGATATAATTTTAACCATATTCGTTAAGAGCTGACACGACCAAACACCTTTAAGGGGGTTCGATTGCCATACAAAACGTTATTTGACATTCGTAGGCTAACGGCGTGATATTTTAAGAAACTTATGAAACAAACTTTCATAAATTGGCTTCCCATTTGCGCCAAATTCCCCCTTTCCTAGAATAAACTAACATAAACTAGATTAATTTGAGAAATTGGTTTGTCACGTGATATTTTGGGAAAATTATTTTTCTCAAATTAATCTAGTTTATACAAGTTTATTCTAGGAAAGGGGGAATTTGGCGCAAATGGGAAGCCAATTGATGAAAGTTTGTTACATAAGTTTCTTAAAATATCACGCCGTTAGCCTGCGAATGTCAAATAACGCTTTGTATGGCAATCGAACCACCTTAATGTGGTTCCAGACTAAACATTTATAACGACTATAGATTATTAATATCTAGAGGAAAGTAGGGAGGAAAATACTAACGGTTATCCTTTGCGTCACATAATTAATTAATAATGTGCTTATATGGTCAGATACATACCTACCTACATAATTGGGTACCTAATTCAACTTTTTTTTTATTGTCCTCCCCGTTTTTACTATTTGCTGTTAAAAATAAGATTACAAGAAAATATTGTCTGCTGTTGTTAATTGTTGTTGCATTCCTTATCTTATCTTATCTTATCTAGGTGAGGGCCCTTTCGGATGCACTTCGACCCAGTGGGATCTTTTGTGCATTTGCCCTCTCCTTTATACCTGCTCCCAGGCTTGCTCCATCATTTCCACAAAGCGGATGATGCAGTTCGCCGGGAGCACCTTGAATTCCTTTGGTTGCGGGTAACCGTTACCAAAGTAGTTCATTCTTTGTCTGGCAAGGGCATGACATTCACACAATAAGTGTTCCATAGTCTCATCCTCCTCGCCACACATGTTGCATTCCTTACTTAATTAATTATAGCGTGTAACAGCATGACAACTGTATTAATAGTACATTACTGCAGACGCCGGGAAAGAATCTTCGTATCACTATCCGGCCTCCCTACGGTCGGCCGTCTATACCTACTCACCCGACAAGCCCTTTTCACGGCTAGGCATGCATAGTGCTTTTCTCAAACATGCAATGAAATAAATAAATAAAACAAATTTTCATAGCTGAACTCCGTGACCATTGCCACAAATTGTGAAATGAAATTAAAAAAAAAATACTTCCCGGCCTAGGCCTTCAATATCCTATGAAATTCCTTTACAGTTCGCTTTCTTCTTCTTCCGCCTGAAACGTGATACTTTGAAGCCTGTTACTCGTATAACGCACGGAATGACGAAATTTCATTGCATGTTTGAGAAAAAAATATTAATTTGCCCTCAATTTCACCGGTTGCCCAGTGGACGTAAAAAGTCCCCCGATTTGTATGAAAATAGTTTACTTTGTCCAATGTGCATTGCGTCTCACATTTTTTGAACGACTTCAAAAAAGGAGGTTCTTAATTCGTCTGTATTTTTTTTGTGTGTTTGTTACGCGATATCTCGGTAATTTATGAACCAATTTGAAAAAAGTTTTCTTTGTTCGACAGCATATACTTCCAGATTGGTCCCGTTGTCACCAGATTCCAGTTCTGATGGTGGGATCCTGGAGAAATCGAGGGAACTTTATAGGCAAATTTGAAGCAATTTGGCTACTGATTTGAAGTCGGTTAAAACTTTGTTTTTAGTCAATTATTTAAGCAAAATGTTAGACGCAAATCCATATTGGACAACGATCTTAGACAAGTGGAATTTCGATTTCGTTAAGTGAGATTTTCGATGAGGTAAATCACGTATCGTATCGTAAAATAAAGTAGGTAGGTATCGTTTGAGTAGATTAAGTTAAAAAGCGGCCAAATGCGAGTCGGACTCTCCCATGAAGGGTACCGTAAATAAATTGCGGTTTACGAATTATGACGTATTCAAAAAAACTACTTAGTCTATTACTTAGTTACTAGATCTCGTTCAAACCAATTTTCGGTAGAAGTTTGCATGGTATGTACATCATATTTTGTTTTTAGTTTTATCATTCTCTTATTTAAGAAGTTACAGGAGGGGGGACACACATTTTACCACTTTGGAAGTGTCTGTCGCGCCAACTATTCAGTTAAGAAAAAAAATATAACTATTAGAAACCTCAACATCATTTTTGAAGACCTATCCGTTTGGGTTTGATGAAAAAAAAAATTTTGGGTTTCAGTTCTAAGTATGGGGAACCCCCAAAATTTATTGTTTTTGCGGTTCACAGAATACATCTACTTACCAAGTTTCAACAGTATAGTTCTTATAGTTTCGGAACAAAAGTGGCTGTGACATAATATACGGATGGACAGAGAGACAGACAGACATCGACGAATCTATAAGGGTTCCGTTTTTTGCCATTTGGCTACGGCACCCTAAAAAACCGTCAAGTGCGAGTCGGACTCGCGCACGAAGGGTTCCGTGTTCAACAGTATAGTTCTTATAGTTTCGGAAAAAAGTGGCTGTGACATACGGACGGACAGACAGACAGACAGACATGACGAATCTATTTAAGGGTTCCGTTTTTTGCCATTTGGCTACGGAACCCTAAAAAACCGGCCAAGTGCGAATCGGACTAGAGCACGAAGGGTTCCGTATCAATAAAAATATTTGTTTCATTTTGTTACTGTGGAACTATCACTGTGGAACTATCACGGTAGCAGTGAGATACAGCCTGGTGACAGACAGACGGACGGACGGACGGGCGGACAGCGGAGTCTTAGTAATAGGGTCCCGTTTTACTCTTTGAGTACGGAACCCTAAAAAGAAAATAAATACTGCAGTTCTTTCTATAGTCGGAATTTTAAGCAATCACGTATCGATTAATGAAATAAACATGATAATAATATAGTCAAGAATCATATATCCGAAATTCAGTCCTTATTGTTTCATAATCTAGTCAGGAAGGTGTTTCAAAGAACGCGATCATTTTTAGGGTTCCGCAGCCAAATGGCAAAAAACGGAACCCTTATAGATTCGTCATGTCCGTCTGTCTGTCCGTCCGTATGTCACAGCCATTTCTTTCCGAAACCATAAGAGCTATACTGTTGAAACTTGGTATGTAGATGTATTTTGTGAACCGCATTAAGATTTTTACACAAAAATCTAAAAAAAACATTAAGTTTTAAGGGTCCCCATACACAAAACTGAAACTCAAATTTTTTTTTTCATCAAACCCATACGTGTGGGGTATTATTGGATAGGTCTTCAAAAATGATATTAAGGTTTCTAAGATCATTTTTTTTCTAAACTGAATAGTTTGCGCGAAAGACACTTCCAAAGTGGTAAAATGTGTGTGTCCCCCCCCCTGTAACTTCTAAAATAAGAGAATGATAAAATTAAAAAATATATATAATGTACATTACCATGCAAACTTCCACCGAAAATTGGTTTGAACGAGATTTGGTAAGTAGTTTTTTTTTAATACGTCATAAATCGTAAACTGCAATTTATTTAACGGAACCCTTAATGTGCGAGTCCGACTCGCACTTGGCCGCTTTTTTAAGTGATGGACGCAGCAGAACTAATGTAACCGATATAGCCCTCCGAATCGCTAAACTTAAGTGGCAGTGGGCGGGGCACATTGCACGTAGAACCGATGGCCGTTGGAGCACCAACGGCCATCGGTTCTGCGTGCAATGTGCCTTATTGCACGCAGAACCGATGGCCGTTGGTGCGGAAAGGTTCTCTAGTGGCGACCACGTACCGGAAAACGGACCGTGGGTAGACCCCCCACAAGGTGGATTGATGACCTGGTAAGGTTGCGGGAGTCCGCTGGCGCAGGACCAATCAATTGAGCACTCTTTGGGGGAAGCCTATGTCCAGCAGTAAGGCTGTTATGCTGATGATGGTCGTATATTGCCACCCTTAAAATAGAATGGTTACAAGTATTTTTTAACCCAATTAATCGACGCCACAGAAAAAAAAACCGGGCAAGTACGATTCTGACTCGCGCACCGAGGGTTCCGTACAAACTTTCATACACCATACCCGTCATGGCAGAACCCCATTCATTCTTGAACAATCTTAAACAGCTCATAGTAGAAGTTACCGTTGCAAAGCACCATCTGCATTTTGGTACTAGCAACTTACAATCTAGTATGTTTGTTTATTCAGCGGTAGCTTTTTATCAGGAGTACCGATATCGATTATTTATTTTTTATTTGAAAGAAGGGACTTTAAAGATAATCCAATAGGAATTTGAAGACATAAAATTACATACAAAAGTAAGTAAATTACAAATTTAATTAAGAAATATTTTTTGATAAATAAAAAAAATACGCTAGATAGAGATATCGTTTTATTTTTCCTGTATTATTTATGTTACTCTTAATCATATGTAATTATGTCAGAATTTTCGCTAGGTAAACTTCGGAGATAAGGGGGGGGAATGGTATTTTTTTCTATCAAAGTTTAACCACCGTAGAAAAAAAAATAAAAAAGGATTTAGAAAGTGCAACTTAAGCCCTTTCATATGATACCCCACTTGACATATTTACTTAACTTTGATTTTTTAACCCCCCTCATATTCGTCATTTACACAGAAAATAAAGGTGTATTTATTAATTACTAGCTTTTGCCCGCGACTTCGTACGCGCGGAACTCGTTTATATCGTAACTTTCTCCCCCCTTTTCACCCCCTTAGGTGATGAATTTCCAGATAAAAACTATCTTTAGTAAGGACTCTTTGGGAAGGCCCCGGAATTCAAAGTATTTCTATACCAAATTTCATCTCAATCGGTTCAGCGGTTTAAGCATGAAAAGGTAACAGACAGACAGAGTTACTTTCGCATTTGTAATATTAATATGGATTGTATGAAGGAAAGGGTATAGATGCATGTAGGCTTTTTTCAGTATTATTTTGGATATTTTCATATCACCGTAAGGACCTTTTCTACTAAACCGTAGGATTAAATTAACTGACTTGTAATTTAAACATTTTATATTAAAAATAAAAATACTTCTACAAAATGTTAAATCTAATAGTTTTCAAAATAGCCATAACAAAACGTCTTTTTTACCCCGTTTTAGAAAACATCTTCAAAACTAAGGCCGCCATAAGGTACCTTAACCCTTGGAACGTCACATACATATATTTACTTATGTAATGTTCATATTCCCCAGGACTCCCCATTACCGCTATACCGTAAATGGGTTCAATCCAAATTTTCACCCCCTATTTCACCTCCTTAGAGGATGATTTTCGGGATAAAAACTATCCGTTGTCATTCTCCAGGACTCAAACTATCTCTATACCGAATTTCATCTAAATGGGCTACATGCAAATTTTCACGCCCATTTCACCCCCATAGGGGATGATTTCTGGAATAGAAACTATTATATGTCCTTTTCCAGGACTCAAACTATCTTTCAACCAAATTTTATCAAAGTGTGTCACAAACAAATTTCCACCCCCAATTACACCCCCTTAGGGGATGATTTTCGGGATAAAAACTATCCTATGTCCTTCCTTAACTATAGTTATACCGTAAGTGGGTTCAATCCAAATGTTCATCCACCATTTCTAACCCCCTTAGGGGATGATTTCCTCCTTTTATGTGTTCCTGAATAAAAAATATTGTATGTTCTTTCCTAGGACTCTACCTCTCTCTATACCAAATTTCATCTAAATGGGTTCTATTCAAATCTTGTTAATTATTATTGCATTTTCCATACACGTGTCTTAACCCTCTTAACAGTTGTTCCAAATTTCGAATTGATTAAGTAGTTCCTGAGATATTTAACGTTGTGACAGACGGACGGACGGACAGACGGACAGAGTCGGCATAAGGGTTCCTTTTTTACCTTTTTGGCACGGAACCCTAAAAATGGGAGATGTCCCCCACGCCACGCAAGTTTTAAGTCTATTGTTTTTTTGACTTCGTATGACGGTCGATGACTTATATGAATATCATCATCATCATATCAGCCGAAAGACGTCCACTGCTGGACATAGGCCTCCCCCAAAGAGTGCCACAATGGCCGGTCCTGCGCCACCCGCATCCAGCGGACTCCCGCGACCTTTACCAGGTCATCAGTCCACCTTGCGGGGGGCCTACCCACGCCGCGCAAGCCGGTACGTGGTCGCTATGAGAGAACCTTTCCGCCCCAACGGCCATCGGTTCTACGTGCAATGTGCCCCGCCCACTGCCACTTAAGTTTAGCGATCCGGAGGGCTATATCGGTTACCTTGGTTCTGCTGCGGATAGCCTCATTTCTGATGCGATCGCGCAGAGTAACTCCCAGCATAGCCCTCTCCATTGCCCTTTGAGTGACTTTGAGCCTTCTTATGAGGCCTATAGTAAGCGACCACGTTTCAGTGCCATATGTCATCACTGGCAACACACACTGGTCAAAGACTCTCGCCTTGAGACACTGCGGAATATCGGACGAAAAGAATATGAATATACAGTACCGGTCAAAAGTTTAAGTTCACCCTTTGTTTTTGGTACAAATTTGTACTTTTGTGCGATAATGTTTTGCAGTTCAGATGTCGAAAATTGTTTCCAACTGATTCGTTATTGTTTACGGAGACGTGTTTGATTAGTCAGACACAATTTACGTAGATTTCTAAACAACTGATTCCCTAAAAACCAACATTGTATCTGATCATTGTACGTTTTAAGTGGCAAGGCCATATATGGCCCAGCCCTTGCCGTCATTCCTATAATATTTTAGGGAATGCGTTGTTTAGAAATGTACGTGAATTGTGTCTGACTCATTAAACAAATCTCTGGAAACAATAACGGATCAGTTGGAAACAAATTTCGGCTTCCGAACTGCAAAAAATTATTGTCCAAAAGTACTCATTTGTACCTAAAACAAAGAGTGAACATAAACTTTTGACCGGTACTTAGTGTAAATAAATAAAACATCAGTAAAATATAGTAGATTTTATATCATAATACTATCCGCTTCAATACACGGAAACATACTGTACGAATAAAAATACGACCATTTTCACATTATTACGTACGCAGAACTTAAAACACATCTATAATTCACAAAAAATACTGATGAGTTAACTACATAAAGGGTCACTGCGCCGGTTTGCGACTTCTTAGACGAGTTAGTAAACTGACATTAACCTTTGTTTTTTTTAATAATAATAATTGTTTATTGGTTTTTAAGACTTAAATGAATAACAAACTTTTGCCAGACCACATTGCGGTTTGTTGGCAGAAGAGACTCCAATTATTTTTGCATCATCATCATCATATCAGCCGAAAGACGTCCACTGCTGGACATAGGCCTCCCCCAAAGAGTGCCACAATGACCGGTCCTGCGCCACCCGCATCCAGCGGACTCCCGCGAGGGTTTATTTTTGCATAGGTACCTAAAATGTACTATTTGTTCTGGGGAAGTAGGCACGGCCGACATCAAACAACATATGCAAGCATACACTTTCGAGCCTTAATCCTTTACATTACGATAAATATACTACACCTACATATGACGTCGGCTATACCCACCTACCCACAACCACAGAATAAGTAATAGTACTACGTACAGAAGGTTCTCTGTTAACAAATTCCCTGTTTAGGTACGCCTAACGTGCCTAAATGTGGCCATCCCGTTCAATCGCATGCAACGCGCTGCGACCCGCACGAGCGTCCCGTCCCAACGCGTGGCAGCCACTGAATAGACCCCTTCGAAGGGGCCACCGGCATGTACTTGTAGCGATAAACACAAATCGCGAGTGAGCCGCGCCTGCCACAACTTACATAACCTACTCTCATGTACTGATGACCTGGTAAAGGTCGCGGGAGTCCGCTGGATGCGGGTGGCGCGGGACCGGCCATTGTGGCACTCTTTGGGGGCCTATGTCCAGCAGTGGACGTATTTCGGCTGATATGATGATGTATGAGAATATAGGACGTATACAGGATGACAATTAATTGATTTTTGGGGTCTTTGTGGTGATATCTTTCACTGAAGTAAACTTTTCAGTCTTGTCGTCAGGTCGCTTGCCAACTCAACATACACGCACTGACCCTATTATATATTATACAGTCTTATAAAAAGCGTCTACGCCAAAAAATACTCATCCGCCTGGTGACAGACAGACAGACGGACAGCGGAGTCTTAGTAACAGGATCCCATTTTACCCTTTGGGTACGACCTTAAAAAGCACCTTTAGGTCAAAAGTTCAGTTACATGTTTTCAAATGTTTCTTAATTCTATCACTCCCTGAGAACACAATTCGACAGTTCTTACAAGAATACCACACTAAGGAAATGCTCAAAAGCTTCCGAGTTTTCTGATGACATTCAACCTTTTTATCTGAATGTTTTATCTCCAAATGCTTCTTCAAATTGCTGACTTGACGGAACTTTTCCTTGCAGAACTCACAGCGGTGCGGCTTAATGCCTTCATGTTTCAAAGCATGGTTATTCAAAGACGTCTGCTGCGTGAATTCTTTAGAACATATATTGCACTTATATGGTTTCTCTCCAGTGTGTAACCTGGTGTGCGTTTGCAACTGGCCTTTGAAAGAGAAGCTTTTCGGACAATGTTCGCATTTGAACGGTTTCTCGCTCGCTTTATTGCATTTATGAACTCTCAACGAAGACATATGCTTGTACGCTTTCTGGCAAATGTTACATGTGAAGCTCCGCTCTTTGGAATGTGTGATCATATGTTTTTTTAAATTGTGCTCATATTGGAAGGTCTTGTCACACACGTGGCATGTCGCTGGCGGCCTCTTGTGTTTCCGCAGGTGAGCCACCATCGCCATTTTGGAAAATACACACATGTTACATTCGGAACATGTGTAATGTTTTATGTCTTCAGTACGACATATTTTGCAGGGATGGCTGATTATGTTGGTTGGAAGTACCGGGTTTTTTCTGGGAGCTTTAAAGAATAAGAAAATAACAATTAACAACTCATAAAAGAACTAGTGACCAGTGTGTGTTGCCAGTGATGACATATGGCACTGAAACGTGGTCGCTTACTATAGGCCTCATAAGAAGGCTCAAAGTCACCCAAAGGGGAGGGCTATGTTGGGAGTTTCTCTGCGCTATCGCATCAGAAATGAGGCTATCCGCAGCAGAACCAAAAAACCGATATAGTCCTCCGAATCGCTAAACTTAAGTGGCAGTGGGCGGGACACATTGCACGTAGAACTGATGGCCTTCCGGGCGGAGAGGTTCTCTCATGGCGACCACGTACCGGCGCGGCGCAGCGTGGGTAGGCTTCTGTACGTAGTACTATTACTTATTCTGTGGTTGTGGGTAGGTGGGTATAGCCGACGTCATTTGTAGGTGTAGTATATTTATCGTAATGTAAAGGATTAAGGCTCGAAAGTGTATGCTTGCATATGTTGTTTGATGTCGGCCGTGCCTACTTCCCAGAACAAATAGTACATTTTAGGTACCTATGCAAAAATAAACCCTCGCGGGAGTCCGCTGGATGCGGGTGGCGCAGGACCGGCCATTGTGGCACTCTTTGGAGGAGGCCTATGTCCAGCAGTTGACGTCTTTCGGCTGATATGATGATCATCATCATCATATCAGCTTCGCACGGGTTTATATGTATAATACAATTAATACGTGCATGTATTATACATATAAAACTTCCTCTTGAATCACTCTATCTATTAAAAAACCGCATCAAAAAGATAAAGGTTTGTTTCACAAGTTTTTGAATTGAAAATTTTACTGGACCTATTACGTCCGTCAGTTACTCAAAAATATGGCCCTTGGCTAGACCGGTAGTGTATGCGAGTTCCACGCGGGCAGAAGGTAGTCTCCAATATTTACCATTATGTTTGCAGTCATCAGCTTCATACTTCAGAAGCTCCCGCTTCACCGCCTCATCAAAAACTGTTGGTTCTCCATGAGAGGCTGGCATATTCCCCTCAGCCTCGTTTTTGGGTTCCCAATGGGAGGCCGTTGCTGCCTCCCATTTGGGTTGTACCACATTCTCTTCGGCTTCCCATTTGGTCTCCTTTACATTCACCGGTGTATCAGCTATTTTATCAGGGTCTCGCTCTTGTGCCTCATTCATCAGTAATGTTTGACCTGAAAAGCAACATTAGTCAAAGACAAAAAAAAATAACATTGGAATAAGTTTGTCAAAAAAGTACTTTTGTTACAAGCTTGTCGCAATAAGTTTCTGTCAAAAATTTCATTAACCCACAAAGTACATTAACCCACACAACGCCCAAGTAATTGACAAGACAAAGCACGCACACATCTAAAACACACACTCTTGTATACCTACACGCTTATTTGACAATAAACGCGCATCATATCAGGCATTTTGGGAAAAAAACGTAATATTCTCTGCGATCAGCACGCGTGCAAAGTATGGCAGTGTATGCCCATTGAGCATACAGCTGCGACACGGCCGCCGGCGGCTTGTCCTCTCTCTAGTATTCTATGCTCTGAAGTGTGGACGCACCTTTGCTGATTGAAAATTGATTGTTGCAGATATAAGCTCTGTGTACATATTTTTGAGACTTTGTGGTGTAGGTATACATATTGGTGCCCTTGACAGTACATAGTCCAAGGTACAAATGACAATATAGTATCACTAAATCCTGCCTTTTCAGGCGTAGGTACACACATTTTTTAGGGTTCCATACTCAAAGAGTAAAACGGGACCCTATTACAAAGACTTCGCTGTCCGTCCGTCCGTCTGTCTATCAGCAGGCTGTATCTCCAGAATCGTGATAGCTAGAGAGTTGAAATTTTCATAGATTAAGTATTTCTGTTGCCGCTATCTATAACAACAAATACTAAAAACAAAATAAAAAATTTTTTAAGGGGGGCTCCCATACAACAAACGTGATTTTTTTGCCGTTTATAAAAAGACTAGCTGTTGCCCGCGACTTCGTCCGCGTAGAACTTTTTATCGTCTTAGAAAATGATTTCTCTCAATACAAAATTTGAACCCTCTTTTAAGGGATAATTAAAAAAAAAGTTGATGTTCATTTTCTAGTTTGTGAACAAACAGTCTAAAACCAAAGTTAAAAATCTCATACTTTAAAAATGCCTTGAAATACTCAAACTTTGAACCAATTTTAACACTCTTAGGGGATGAATTTGGAAAAACTCTGAAATCAGTTTTGTAGTCTTTTAACGTACAGAATAAGACCGAAGTTAAAAATCTCTTACTCACACTTTAAAATTTAATTGCTCGCCATTTAAAATATGAACCCCCTTTTAAACCCCCTTAGAGGTTGAATTTTTCTAATCGCTGAAAGAACTTTTTTCGTAAAGTTTTAAGTGTCTAGCTCAGAAAAAGTGTTCCCCATACAAACCTTGCATCCTTTTTTAACCCCCTTAGGGAATGATTTTTGTAAAACGCCGAATGTAGTATTTTTCATGTTCTACTAATATACGAAATCGTACTTCATAAGTAATTTTTCGTCAAAATTTTAAGTCTCTATTAAAAAAAAATATGTTTTTCCCATACAAACTTTGCACCCTATTTTACCCCCTTAGGGGTGAAATTTTCCAAAACGCTGAAAGTACTTTCTTTGTATTTAAATAATCTTTCTACAAAGTTTTAGGACTCTAGCTAAAAAAAATAGTTTCCCACATACAAACTTTGCACCCCTATTTTAGCCCCCTATTTTTAGGGGTAGAATTTTTTAAAACGCTGAAAGTACTTAATTTGTATTCTGATGACTAATCTTTCAACAAAGTTTTAAGTCTCTATTTAAAAAAAATATTGTTTCCCCCATACAAAATTTGCACCCCTATTTTACCCCCTTAGGGGTAGATTTTTTTAAAACACTGAATCTAGGTACTTTATTTGTATTCTAATGAATAATTTCTCTACAAAGTTTTAAGTCTCTATTTAAAAAAAAGTAGTTTTTCCCATACAAACTTTGCACTCTATTTTACCCCTTTAGGGGTAGGATTTTCTAAAACCCTGAAAGTTCTTTATTTGTATTCTAATGACTGATCTTTCTACAAAGTTTTAAGTCTCTATTTAAAAAAAAAATGTTTCCCCCATACAAACCTTGCACCCCTATTTTACCCCCGTAGGGGTGGAATTTTCCAAAACGCTGAAAGTGTTTCATTTGTATTCTAATAACTAATTTTTCTACAAAGTTTAAGTCTATAGCTCAAAAAAAAAAGGTTCTCCCATACAAACTTTGCACCCCCATTTTCAAAAATCCCTTTTTATCCCTAGCCCACGTTATAAAAGCAACATACTGTGCAAAAATCAACTCTCTAAGATTAGTAGTTTCGGCTGTGCGTTGATGAGTGAGTGAGTGAGTGATTGAGTGAATAAGTCAGTCAGGACATAGGCATTTATTATGTATAAATAGATAGAAGATAATGAAACTCCCATTCAAATATCTCAAAAAATTATGAAGCTACATCCGTTTTAATGTCGCTTGTTAGAGTGAGAAAACGATGAGGGACTGTGACGTCAATATACTCGAGCGTCATAGTAAAAAACAATCGTTTCATATGAAGGTGCGTTTTGCGGAAAAGGGACAGAACATACCCCCTCTTAAAACTTTGGACTCTTATAACTTAATCATTACCTATATAACCTCTTGCTTTGTTTTTTTCTCCATTTGACTATATTTATTTTAAATTCTTTTTCGAGAAAATACATTATGATTATTTACCATATTTTCGATTCCTGAGCTATAACCACGAACTTCGGAATTCGAAAATATTCGGGTATCTCTATCTCTATCGCACTAACCATACTCGAGTGACAGGGATGCAAATATATGAACATTGAGTATCGGTTTTCGTGGTAGCGCCGCAGGTACTTTGGCTGAATGCGCCGAGCGCGTGCCATTGTCATTCAAAAAAAACAAATTCGTGTTAATTATATTGTTCAAATTTGTTGATTTCATTTATTGAAATTACGACATAAAACGACATTTGCGCATATAAGTTCTCATATCAGAATAGAATATTTTTTTATGGTTTATATTTTAGCATTTGTCTCGTAAAGGTCTATCGTAGACGGGATTTAAATTATTAATAAGTGAAAGGCAAAGCAATTCCGCCATTTTGACGAAAATTTGACGGTTCTTATAGCTGACAGTTGGAGCAGCGTTTGATTTCAATAAAAATAAATGAAAAATTAAATGAAGTCGTATATTTCGGAAAATTAATTAACTGTCGCAGTCGGATAAAAACTATCCTAAGTTGCAGCTAGAATAATAATGTACCTATATAAAATGTTTCATATTTTTCCGTTCATGGGATGCTGAGAACATTCGAACCGCGCAAAGTTTAGTTTCAAACTGGCTGATTCTTTTTTTAATTTAGAGATTTATTATAAGTGGAGATAATGGTACGGAACCCTTCGTGCGCGAGTCCGGTTTTTTTTTTATACAACGACGGTGGCAAACAAGCTTACGGCCTGCCTGATGTTAAGCTGGTACCGTAGCCTATGGACACTTGTGACTCCAGATGAATCACAAGCGCGTTACCGACCCTTTATTCACTTGAGGATTCGCTGTGTTGGCAGATAGAGATATGAAAGTCCCTCACTCCCAACACAGCGCATCCTAGGGAGCTCTGGCGACCTTACTCACCACCAGGAACACAACACCACATGCTTCATAGCATGCAATAATATAGCAACACTATAAAGCAGTGGTGCTATTATGGCTGCGGTCTTCTGTAAGGTGGAGGTACTTCCCCAGTTGGGGTGCTCCATACACGAGCGAGATGACATTCCGCTGTGCCCTACCTCTCTTATTAGCTATGGTTTGAACTACTTACAGTGAAAATATATAAAATTCATAAATTAAATTAAATAGGGAACTAGTATCTTTTTATTTTATTATGAAAATCAAAAGTATAATCCAGCATTAAAACAACTGTAGCACTGAAACTTGCTTATGATTTATGATTTGTTTTTCGGATGTTATATGCAATTGAAATCTGCACGCGCAGGCACTCCCCGAAAGCGCTCTATATTATGCTATTCATCTCCACAACATTTGCGTTTAAGTCTATACTTGTCATACAAAATATCATTTCTAATTCAATATTCTGTGTAACTGTTATGTAATTTTGTAGAAAAAATAATTTTCTTTTTTTCGTCATTGTAACATGAGATAAAATGAATACAATCGTTTATTTTTTTTCTTCTGTATGATATTTCTAGGGATATACGTAGAAATATCATACAGAAGAAAAAAAATAAACGATTGTATTCGTCAACTGAGTGCAATTTCTTCGAAATTGAAGTCCCATGCAAGTTCCCCATTATACACATGCTTCATTCAATAAATCATATCAAAATTGTATACATTCATGCATTCCTTTTAAAATAAATACAATCATACATCATATATTATAACCATAGCTTGTCCTGAGTAGGTACTACTCCCTCCTACTGCATTCTTTAATTCATTTATTGTTTTTTTAAGGAGGTTAGCGGAGTGGGAAGCAGGGACTGATTTAGGTTACAGTTATACCAGTATGAAACTGTTATTCCATTACATTACCGTTATGTCGTAAAGGTTATGCGCGCCGCGCGAACATAACGGTACCGTAACCGTTTTGAAATAACGGTTAGCGGTACCGGTATTAGTTTTAAATGATACCGAAACCTTTGTAATACCCGTATTATAAAGGCAGCCGAAAAAAACTAACATAGGGCAATCCCAATGAAAGAAAAATAAAAAATATTCAATATCCTCAGAATGCTGTTCTCACTTCCTCTCACTGGTCTCAGCAGCGAGGCGACCCTCTTGCGTATGATGGCATGGAAGCCATCAGTGTGCGCTTCGGCAAACATGCCTGACGCACTGCAGTGACGAGGCAGCTTGAACTGCATCCTTAGCTTATGTAGTTATTGTGATATGGCCGAGGAAATGACAACTCCAAGTTTTTGTATAGGACGCGCGCTAGCACGCACATCGTCTTGAAACTTATAACACCACTTGTGTTAGTGTAAGGCCTGAGTGGACGCTCTAGTCGGGCGTGCGGGGGAGTGGAGCGTTCGGCGAGCATGTTAAATAAATTAAACTCATACTTGGTGTCCTGAGTAGACGCGCTGCACAAAGCGAATGCACGCTCGCCCTCAGGCCTTTAGATTGACCCCAAATATTTAAAAAAAAACACCACTCGTTTTCAGGGTAGAACTCTGAGGGCCTACCGCGAACGGCATTCGAAGTTTCCCCTCTCTGTCATACTTACGAGTTCGTACTTAACTGCGACAGAGTGAGAAAACTTCGAATGCCGTTTGCGGTAGGCCCTCTGTGGTTTACCTGTAAATTTGAAAGTAAACACCGGCCGCCTTATTTCCACTGGACCGATCACAATTTCATCCTTAATCTCATGATCCGCGTACAGACTTCCTAGTGAACCGTTGTCGCTTTGATTCGCAGACTCCTTGTGCTTAAAACTCGATTTTGCCGACATTGTGTATAAAAAAACTACTTTTTATTTTATGCTGGTAGCGAATTCAGCGAATACTGGCACTGGCACTGTCAAAAATGAACGTTCATAAGCCGCGTCCAGACGGGCCAGCGCGACCGACTGCAGGCACCTTTTGGTAGTCCGCCACGCCTGGACGTCTGTACACGGCTATAAGGGCGGCTATAGGCGGCCTCTACACGGTGATTAATTACTGTGATCCTGGTTTGTTAGTATTTGCAGCAATATTCAGTATGGAAGCAGTATTGAATGGCCCTTTAAACGCTTAATATTTATCGCGTCAGTATTAAGGGTGGCCAGACGGTAATTCTGGTTCTTTCATATTCTCATCTCGCTCTATCTTATAGCTGCGTACCGCTCATACCAGCCACCAAGCGCATAGAGGTAGAATAGATAGAGGGAGTCACCCACACATACACACATGAGTGACAAAGATGTATGCATAGGCAATACCGCAAGTGGGAACGAGATACAGTGTCATATTCTCAGTCCCTCATCGCGTATACGGATGTTTTGTTTGCCACCTGCTTGTTTGCCACCACACCTGTCAAAATTAAATAATAAATATAAATAAATAAATATTATGGGACAATCTTTCACAAATCAACCTAGGCCCACGGTAAGCTAAGTAAGGCTTGTGTTGTGGGTACTAAGCGATGATATATATAATAGATACATACATACGACTTTTCAACTGGCTCGCTGCCCAATCAATGGTTATGTAATATTTAAGGACATTTTAAGGATGTGTAGTAGTGACTTGACAAATAAATGTACTAATAATAATTATTCGTTGACTACACGCTGCAGTGTACCTAAACTAAGACATACTTACCTACCTAACCTGCTGTAATATAATATAAGACATACTTTTTCACCTTAATGTGATAGTATTATGTATAATGTTATTTAACATCTATAAATTGACATGTAAAACTACGTTTTATAAAGGAATAAATGAAATGAAATGAAACATATAGATACTTATATACATATATAACATCCATAACTCAGGAACAAATATTCGTGATAAACACACAAATAAATGCCCTGACCGGGATTCGAACCCGGGACCTCCAGCTTCGTAGGCAGAGTCACTACCCACTGGGCTACGGAGGCCGTTTGTACTGAAACTGACACCACCATGACGTCACCGATATAATACGACTAAATTATAAATGACATTAGACGTCAAGAGTGTATTAGCTTCTGATACTTCTTAATTTAGTATGGTTAATTTACCATCGTCCCTTTTGGGTATACGCTAGGACGCCATCTATATATCCTCTATCTACTGCCAAGCGGAACGTGGGGTGAGCCTTTTATTTTAGTCGTTGACAGTGACACTGCCTGTCGCGTGGACATAAATGGCGGCCAATACACGGTGATTAAATACTGATGATCTACCATAGCCGTCTCTTTCTATTGCATGTTATAGAAAGAGACAGCTATGGTGGATCATCAGTATTTAATCACCGTGTAGAGGCTGCCAATAAAATAAAGGTCGAAGGTGCCTTCTACAATCTGGAGTTGTAATTTGAATTCAAATCTTTGGTAAAGGACATCGAGTTTGGTTGCACAATATTATTAAGACATGTCTCCTAATTCTTTATTATCTGTGGGTGGATGTCAAAATTTCCTGATAATTCTGCAGTATATTGACAGTCCTGTGATACACGTCAATATGCATGTGATCCATATTGTGATATGGGTGGATTGTCAGTATTTAATCACCGTGTAGAGGCCGCCATAGGATAGGAGGTCACTAAGTTATTAATCAAGGAGATGCTAATTTATCGGACGGCCAAGCAAGGTCACAAAAAATCTAGTATGGAGTGACCTTGATTTGTCCGACCACCGTGCTTCTCGGAAACACGGGCCGATATCGGCCAGGCATGCCGGCTGACGGCTTCCAACCAAATCAAGGTCACTCCATACTAGATTTTCTGTGACCTTGCTTGGCAGTCCTGCCGATTTCACTCGTGTAACGTCTCCTTTACTGTTCACACTGCCGGTCGATATCGGAGCATGCTCCGACCGAAAATTGTCGTAGTTGGATGTCACAAATTCTAATCGTAAAATTAGTTACATAGTTATAAGTGATGATATTTTGGTTTTGTTTAGCTTCAGTTGTATTTGTGAATAAATAAAATATCTTGACGCAAATAGGAAGGGAAGGGTGTAATATTGAATGGTTTCTGAACGCACTGTAGATTTGTCCGCGGATGCGTCATGAACATATTTAGGATACTACTAGAGTACTAGCACAGTCTAACTACATACAGTCTGCAAGCTCAGGGCCACGCGGGTTGACGAAAGGGGGGGAACGCGGGGAAGCGGGAGACGAGGAAGTTTAGCGCAAACTCATTGAGTTTGCGCTAACTATTCTGAAGGGGTGTCAAATTTGACTTATTATAAAACTGAATTTAAATATCGGTAAGGTTTAGGTGTTTTTTTATGATGTCACTTAAATTGTGTTCCAAACTGAAATCTGAGGACTCGAGGTCTTTTAATATAAACCGAAGTTCTTTAAATACAGTCCCATTTCATTCAAATTTAATTGCCGCCATCTTGAAATTCTTGAAATACAGTCCGATTTGGTTCAAAATCGATATCTGAGGGTCCGCGGGGCCTCTTCATATGAATCCGAGCTTGGGTCGTAAAAAAGTTGCCGCCATCTTGAAATTCTTGAAATACAGTCCAATTTGGTTCAAAATCGATATCTGAGGGTCCACGGGGCCTCTTCATATGAATCCGAGCTTTGATTGTAAAAACAATGCCGCCATCTTGAAATTCTTGAAATGAAATGGGACTGTATTTAAAGAACTTTTTTACGATCCAAGCTCGGATTCATATTAAGAGGCCCCGTGGACCCTTAGATATCGATTTTGAACCAAATCGGACTGTATTCCAAGAATTTCAAGATGGCGGCAACTTTTTTCTCAATTCAAGCTCGGATTCATATTAGGAGGCCCCGCGGACCCTCAGATATCGATTTTGAACCAAATCGGACTGTATTCCAAGAATTTCAAGATGGTGGCAACTGTTTACAATCCAAGCTTGGATTCTTATTAAAAGGCCCCGCGGACCCTCAGATATTGATTTTGAACCAAATCGGACTGTATTTCAAGAATTTCAAGATGGCGGCATCTTTTAGAAAATCCAATATTGGATTCTTATTAAAAAGCCCCTCGGAACCAATAACGATTTTGAAAACGAAAAAAAATGGCCGCCTTTTCTAAACTCATACATTTCTATTTAAAGATCTGAGTGAATATATACCTACTTATGAAATGATTGAAAATGAATCAAGTAATTATAAAGAAATGAATATTTCTCCAAACATATTTTTGACAACCCTGACTCTTGAGCGGTTACGGTGGGTTACGCTAAGCGGGTGCGTAAATTCATAGATGAATGAAGCTTGCCTCTTGTAGTTCTTTGTACTGTGCTACTAGTATCCTAGGTTCATGGGACGCGTGCTTGGGTCGAGTGGGTGGGGAATATACGAGCGTGCCACAGAATGTGCGTACGCTTTCTTCGTATATCTTGACATTTTCTTTTCATATCAAAACGTAGTGATTATATTCTCTTTGATTCGAGACATTCGAGTCATTATTCTTGCAAGTTGCACGGTGGTTAAAATAAAATGGCCATTTTCACTCCAGATACAGTCAGTTACACATGCGTTTTTGACAAAGTATTCATCACACGTATCAGTGACATTTTGTTTTGTGTAATGCAATAGTGCGTTCTAGAGGTGAGGTAAGGTTCTGGCGTGGCCGTGGCGTGGCATAATCTTTCCAACCTCTAAAATATTCATATCAGTTCCTCAATTTCTATCAGTGGCACGTGGTGATTTCAATATAATATATATTTTAATTATAAATGTTATAATAATAAATAAATGTGTTAAAATTGAAGATAAAATTCACGGATTTCAGATGCCATAAAAAAAGTGACCTATTTCCATAATTCGCTTTTGAAATATCAAATCTTCAACGTGGCAAATTTAGTGTCGGCAAGTTATCGAATCGTAATATTAGTGATATCACGTGGATTTCTTTAAAAACGCCATTAACTTGGTCTTTTTCTGAACATAATTTGTGTGAGTACCAGTGAATTTAGTAAAGATTCTTTTTTTGTTTTTTGCGCGCATGCGTTAATTTCATCGTCCTTATATATATATAAATATTTTGGTTTTACTAGTTTCTAGTAAAAAATATATATCTTTTAAGTATATCATTTCACCATGCTGTCAATATGTCATACAAAAGGTAAGGTTATGTATGAAATTTAGCATTCTACATCGCATGTCATATTCAGCGCCCTATCCTGAACAAGTCAACAAAATAATTAGATAGTACACTGGATATTGTACCAAATAATACTTAGGTTTAATTACTTACAACATAATTTCATTTAACCTGTGCTTCTAGATCTGAAAATAACTTAGTGTCATAATGCCTAAAAACCAGGATGCCAATTTTTTTTCTAAAACCATGGGATTCTTTTTACATTATAGTTTTTATGGATAAAAAATTTGTTAGGTTTTTTAATTATAAACCAGTTTAGAGAAAAAACATTGACACTTACTAACTTGCCAAATTAAGTGTAGTACATTAGTTGGTCAAGCAATTTTATTTTGAATACATGGTTGGGAAGTATCATTCTATTTAAAACGGAGGCACATGTGTTTTTACTTTAGTATTTAATTTACAGAAGGGTTATTCATGGTTACATAACAATACTAATGAATGACAATAAAATGTTTGTAGTTATTATATATTATTAATTTATTAGTTATCTGGGGCCGTAGACAAGGTTATAATTTTATTGACAATCGCTAACACCAATGTTTGGGAATTACAGATGCCGACGGAAGACTTACCGTTGGCATCAGTCATTCCCATACATTTTTGTGCTTATCTACTTTTTTAAAAGTGAATATACAACTAAATCTAAATCTATATATTTCGCTTTTATATTTCACTACCGAAATATAAAGGTACCTTTATTTTTTCCGGTACTGTAACTGCTATTTAAAGGTACCGATATATCGACTTTGGCCTGGAGTTGTTGCCAAATCGCCGGCAAAGGCTCTGCTGCTTTGTCTTTTAGTCTTTAAATGTTTAGTAGCCAATGCTTCCTATGTGGAGTGCCAGCTCGCTTACTTTTTTCGATAACCTTTATAATACCGGTATTATAAAGGTTACGGTTTCGTTTTAAACTGGTACCGCTAACCGTTATTTCAAAACGGTTACGGTACCGTTATGTTCGCGCGGCGCGCATAACCTTTACGACATAACGGTACCGTAATGGAATACCGGTTTCATACCGGTATAACCGTAACCGAAATCAGTTAATTCAGTATTTAACCGATGTAAGCCCATTGAGTTTGGGCTCGTTAGAATCATCTCAATGAGTAGTAGTTGATGGTATGCAGAAAAGTAGAGTCGATCAATAAAAGCTTGTGCCAAAAATGAAATTTTGACAAACTTATTTATGTCAGTATTTTAGTCATAAAATCTTAGTCATATCATTTACAAGGGCCAATTACATGACTACGAGCTCCAGGTGCAGAGTTTACATTACCAAGATAATGTTTAAGAAGTTATACTGTTATATAAAAGACATTGTTGAAGTACATAAATGTTCTTAATAATACATTTTATTTTAGAATCATCTACTGAACTTGGCACCCATTTAGATCTCAATTCTTTTGTCGGCGGACTTGACAACCACGCATCTTCTTAATATTGAACTTGGCTCATATATGTTTTTGATGGGATATAAATGAAATGAAATGATTAATAAATTAATATGAATATCATCCATACATACATCTGAGAAGAAATCGAAGTCCCCAATCCGCACTGAGCCAGCGTGGGGGCTACTGCCCAACCCGAATTCATACTGATGCGAATAATGATGAAAATTATGGATCTTGCGTTGGGGAAAGTCATGCTGCTGCGGTCCCTTCACGCAGGAGTATGGCTTTTCTCCCAACGCGGGGTCACTAGCAACAGAATGTACAGGCAGCGCAGCGGGCTCACTAGCAACAACATTTACAAGCACTTTATGGAGTATGGCTAATATAGTGACCCCTCGTCGGGAGACAAGCCATACATTCTGAGTATGCCCAGATTGTATGGCTTTTCTCCGGACGCGGGGTCACTAGCAACAGAGTGTACTAGCAGTTCAGCGCGGGGTCACAAGCAACATTTACAAGCACTTTAAGGAAAGCTTTTCTCCCAACGCGGGCTCACTAGCAACAACTTTGACAAGCACTTTATGGAGTATGGCCTGTCTCCCAATATAGTGATAGTAACCCCTCGTTGGGAGAAAAGCCATACACTCTCAGTATGCCCAGATTGTATGGCTTTTCACCGGACGCGGGGTCACTAGCGACAGAATGTACAAGCAGTCCAGCGCGGGGTAACTAGCAACAAAGGTTCGCTGTTTAAGACAACCTGCGCGGGGGGACACCATATATCTGCGGTTTCCACGCGCAACTATATGGTTTCTCCCAACGCGGGGTCACGTGCAACAAAATTTACAAGCACTAAAGAAAAACCTGACAATAGCGAGTCGGACTCGCTCACCGAGGGTTCCGTACAAATTTCCTCCTACCTCGATGATTGATTACGTAGGTACTTTACTTAAGGTGGTTCGATTGCCATACAAAGCGTTTTTTGACATTCGCAGGCTAACGGCGTGATATTTTAAGAAACTTATGTAACAAACTTTCATCAATTGGCTTCCCATTTGCGCCAAATTCACCCATTCATAGAATAAACTTGTATAAACTAGATTAATTTGAGAAAAATAGTTTTCCCAATATATCACGTCCCAAACCAATTTCTCAAATTAATCTAGTTTATACAAGTTTATTCTAGGAAAGGGGGAATTTGGCGCAAGTGGGAAGCTAATTTATGAAAGTTTGTTACATAAGTTTCTTAAAATATCACGCCGTTGGCCTGCTAATGTCAAATAACGTTTTGTATGGCAATCAAACCACCTTAAATACTATATCATTTATGATTTCATTACAAGTGTATAGTTTTCAGATTTTTCCCTATACTTGTGGTTTAACGCATTCACTGCCACCTCCTTTTCCTGGGCATTCGCCAGGTGCCACACTTTTTAAAATGTACTTTATGTAATGCACTTTACGTAATTACGAACGCGTCTGTGCGTCGATGGCACACGGTGAAAGTCACTGGAACGCACATACGCGTCGGTGGCAGTGAATGCGTTAAGACGATATAACTTGCCAAATATCATAAAAAGTTCTAAGTAAACGGAATAAATTTAGATTCCCTCGACTTAGAATTTTATTTTTTTCGCAGCTTCAAGGGACTGTAGATCTGAGTATATGGTTTTAGTTTCAACTCGATACCTCCACGCGGTCTCGAGATAAAGAGTCTTGACAGACAGACAGAAAACAAAGTGATCCTATATGGGTTCCGTTTTTTTTCTCTTGAGGTACGGATCCCTAAAAATAGCTTTTTTTTAGTGTTGTAAGAAGACTAGTCTTGAAGACTTTCGAACCTTAAAGACTCGCAAACCTTGAAGGTTCAAGCTTTGAAGACTTGAGCGTTGAAGGTTTGAGCTCAAACACGGTTCAGAACCTTAGCGACTCAGCTTTTTTTGAGCTCTTAAGAATAAGCCTTGAAGACTTAGCCTTCATACAGAGCTCAAGCTTTCAAAACTCATTTATTGAACGCTCCAGCCTCCCGAACCTCAAAGGCCTGAGTCAAGCGTTAAGAGCTCAAACACTGAGCGCTCTAGGCAGAAAATATTATTGACATTTGGTTCGACTAGTAACAATTTCGTGAATTTTAAGTAATTATAATCATATTTGGAGTAAGTTGTATGATATAATTATATTCTTACACTTGACTGCACTTAAAATTACACATTGTATATTTAAAAAAAACATATTGAAAATATATGACACGATTCGATTTATTAATAATATAAGAAAAGTAATGCCTCTATATAATATCAAATATGTCACAGATTGATCTGATTTGTTAAAAGCTTTTAAAACTTTTACATGCTCCAAACCTTAAAGACTTAAACCTTCACTGCTTAGGAGGCTTTAAAGCTTGAGGTCTAAAGACTCGAGGTTTCTGTGCTCGTAAGCAACAACACAAGCCTTTAAAATTCAGGCTTATACGGTCGAGGCTTTAAGGTTCGAGGCTTCTAGACTCAGCAGTCGCGACTCGAGTCTTGTAGTTTATGCCTCGAAGCTTAAATTCACAACACTACTTTTCTTCCAATACTGTCATTAGTCACTCTAGCAACAAAATTGAGAAGCACTTTAGCGGCTTTTCTCCCAACACGGGGTCACTAGCAACAGAATGTACAAGCAGTCCAGTGCGGGGTCACTAGCAACAAAAGTTTAAGACAACTTGCGCGGGGGGGACCATGTATCTGCGGTTTTTTACGCGCAGCTATATGGTTTCTCTCCTGCGCGGTGTCACTGGCTACTGGGACAACTACTGGCTACTGGGACAACTACTGGCTACTGGGACGACTACTGGCTATTGGGACAACTACTGGCTACTTGGACGACTACTGGCTACTGGGATGACTACTGGCTACTGGGACAACTACTGGCTACTGGGATGACTACTGGCTACTGGGACAACTACTGGCTACTTGGACGACTACTTTAAACTTTTTTTTTACTTTTTTAATTTTTTTTTAACTTGTTTTACTTTTTTTAAACTTTATTTACCTTTTTTTTTTGTTTAATTTTTACTTTTTTTTTACCCTTCCTCTTATTTTCCTCGCTGTAGTGAGGTGAAAAGATTTGTGTTATACAAGGGTGAAAAGTTATTTTACGTCTCGTGTGTTGAAACACTCGCTACGCTCAGGATTCTATTTTTGAACCACTCGCTTCGCTCGTGGTCAATCATACAATCCTTTCGCTAGCTCGTGTTTCAAATGAACACTCGCAGGTAAAATACAACTTTCCCCCCTTGTATAACAAATAACTATTTCTTTGTATATTTTCTCTGTAAAAAATAGAATAATGGTATATTTGCAGAGGCATACAATACAGGTTGGAAGGAAACATAAAACAAAAATTTGTCTTAGGGCAGCAAAAGGTTCAAACTCAGCATAAATGGCAGCTAGAGCGCTAACCTGCTCCTCACTTAACGGTTACATTCAACCACTCCCAAAAAACAAAGCACATAAAGCGAACTCTAAATAGAAAATACAAAGCGAGACTCATAGCACTAATAAAGTTGCGTACTCTTAACAAAATAAGACAGAGAAGATACCATTGGGATTGGGACCCTACATGAAATGAAACAAATAATTTTAATGGACCTTGCGCCGGGGAACGTCATACCCGTGCGAGTTCCAGCACGCACGAGTATGGCTTTTCGCCCCAGTGCGGGGTCACTAGCAACGGTGACGAGACTTAAAGAACTTGAGACATGACTATTATAATAGATTTTGCGCCGGGGACGTCATACCCCTGTGGTAATCACACAGGAGTATGGCTTTTCACCCAGTGCGGGGTCAATAGCAACGAGTCATATGATCATGTTAGTGCATCGAGTTGTATTTGTAATCATTTGTTGTATACGTTTAATTGCAGTATTCATGTGTAGATGGAGCATTTCTAAAACTTTTGTACAAATCAAGTGCTTCTATTGAGCCATGCTTAATTTTCCAATTTTGTACTATTATACATTATACCCCATTCTCAAAAATCTTAAATCATTGTATTAGAGCTGACTAAACAATTTGGTAACTAAATAGGAAAATTTTAGGCATGCCGCAATTCATTTATCTACTTTATTCATATAAAGTTTCTTAGAAATTTCCTTTATAGGTACTTCATCCTTTATCAGTGTCTCGCTCCTTTTCTCTCATCATCATCATAAAATCAATAGAAAGACGTCCACTGCTGGACATAGACCTCCCCCAAGGAGTGCCAAAGAGATCGGTCCTGCGCCACCCGCATACAGCGGACTCCTTTTCTCTATCATGCCATAATATATCTCTTTTCGTTGACCTTACATTAGACCTTGCATCGGGGAACGGTGCGATTTCTAGCCCCCCTGCGGGGTTACGCAACGCAGCAACGAGGCATACTTTAGTGCATGCATTATTTTTTTGACTACCCATATTTATTATGGAAATATCTGTACATGTACAATTTGTAATACTGAATGTTCCAGCCCCTTGGTTTAGTAAGTGTTGTGTTTTTTCTCCCTTGCGCGGGGTCACTAGGGACCATTTTCTCCAGCGGGGTCACTAGCAACGATATTGTCCTGAAGATAATCGCGTCGTTTCACGAAACTCGTGCCGAGGGACACCATAGAGCTGCGGGTCCCAAAGCGCAGCTGTATGGTTTTTCTTGTGGTGCGGTTTCTAAGTCACCGACGCCTAACTATACCTCGACCTAGATCTAGGAACCAGGAACACCACCGAAGCTTAGACCTTGTTTACAATTCGTTGATATAAAATGTATTATACTCGCCCTCAACCCAAAAAACGACTGAGGCCGTAAACCGCTCCGTGCAATACAATGGGAATATAATAACAGGAGCTAAGGGTTTTATTGCTCTAGTCATCTTTTGGGTTGAGGGCGAGTATAGTCAATTTCGTTTTGACCGCTGTTGATTTTGTGTGTTTATTTTTGTTATTTATATTATAATACTTAGGGCCAGTCAACTATTTTTTGTTCCTCGTTGCAATGGTTCTGTCTCCTGGGTCACTCTTTAAAACTATGATTTTATGGACGTGTGTATGCATATATGGATAGCTGAACGTGTCGTATGCACGTCGGTCGTCGGTTATAACCTAGCTAGGGTGGCCGGCGACATTAACCTTTCGGATGCTTTGACGCTGACATTGCTGAAGGATTTTGAATTTTTCGTATCTGTCATAGAGTCAATTTTCAGTAGCACTGTACAGTGCTTAGACAAACGAAGGGTTAAGTTAAGGTCCCTTTTATCTCGGTATGATTTATGTTATTTATGACGCACACACTAACCTTAATAATACTTAAAATGCCTCTGATAAAGGAAAATGTGATTTGTTCCTGTCTCACGAGCACACACGTTAAAGTGAAAGATCTATGAAAGATGGGATCTAAAGATTATTTGATTTCACCACAATTTGTCATGGTCGCAGCACCACACTTGGCGGTGCATGTCCAAATATTCGTGTTGCTTATTTTCCCTTCCTACGGCAAATGAAAGAGAGGCAACGACGCAAAACGAACCCCCAAGTGTGGTGCGACCATCAGTAAAACATGTAGAAGTCATAATTGGGTGACGTACAGATGTAACAATCCAACCACATGTGCATGCAATTTCTCAGCAACTCGTTTGACAGTTGGATCAGCACAGCAGTGCAACATGCCTCCATACAATAGCAATTAGTCAGCTTCTGATAAATTAACGGACTGGAGCGGCCTGCGGTAACGGTTCATAGTAAACTTGTCAGTTACTGTCAAATTTACTATGGACCGCCACCGCAGGCCGCGCCAGTGTGATGCAAGCTTACAGCCGTAGAGGTAGAATAGATAGTAAAAGTAAAAAAGTAAAAAATATTTATTGACCAAAAAAGAGTAAACACTATGCACAATTTATCGGCAGATAGAGGGACTCACCCACGCATACGTCACATGAGTGACAAAGATGTATGCATAGACAATACCTCAAGTGGGAACGTGATACAGTGTCATATGTTCCTAATCGCGTACCTATACGGATTTTTTGTATGCCACCACACCTGTCAAAATTTGTACCGAAACTGACACTGACACCACCATGACGTCACTGATAGAATACGACTAAATTATAAATGACATTAGACGTCAAGAATGTATTAGCTTCTGATACTTCTTAATTTGTGTTCTCTGGCACTCTATTTCACAAACTTGACAATAGGGAACATTACTGCAATGTTCTGCCGCCAGAGGCAGCACTACCACTAATAGTAAACCCATAGAGGTAGAAAAGATAGAGGGAGTCACCCACACATACACACATTAGTGACAAAGACGTATGCATAGGCAATACCGCAAGTGGGAACGAGATAGTGTCATATTTTCTGTCCCTCATCGCGTATACGGATTTTTTGTTTGCCACCACACCTGTCAAAATTTGTACTGAAACTGACACCGCCATGACGTCACCGATATAATACGGCTAACTAAATTATAAATGACATTAGACGTCGAAAGTGTATTAGCTTCTGATACTTCTTAATTTAGTATGGTTAATTTTTTTTTTTTTTTTTTTTTTTTTTTTATTATATTTATTAACCAAAGATATAAAAAACTTATTCTAAAACATGTCCCTGCAAAACTGTTTGAACAGTTTGCCTGCAGGTAAGTCTCTTTTATGCTTAATATACATATCATAATAATAACATCGTTTTTAATCCTATTTTATACTTAAATGCTAACTTATTAATCTTGTTATAAATATGAGTGTGATATGATAACGCTTGCTTGCAAAATAAGCAAGCAAGCAGTTACTTAAGTGTAGGTATGCAGTAGGTGTTTTTTTAGTGCTTTTTTAAATTTATGTTTATTTGGTTCATTTCGGATGTCTTCGGGTAAAGTATTTAAGAAGTACGGAAGTCTCTTGGCTAAAGTACGGTCTCCAAAATAGTTATCAACCCGGGGTACTTCATACTTACCCGCGGACACCGACCTTGTGTTATGTTTGTGTTCTATCGGTATTGGGCTATGTACTCGATTGCTATGATTGTTAACTGCTAAAAGGTATTTATGTTTTAGGCTAACCGGAAGTATTTTACAGATTTTAAATAATTTTGAATAATCGCCCTTGCAACTGTTTTTTGTTTTTTTATTTACTAGTAATTTTAAGAATCTAATTTGCAATGCTTCAAGTTTGTCTATGTAAGATTTGAATGTAAGTCCATAGCAATCAAGGGCATATCCCAGCACCGAGTCTACTATAGCAAAGTACAGACATTTTAGTATATTGCTTGGTACTTTAAAGCTAAGGTGGTAAAATTTTCCTAGGAGTAATCTTAATTTACTACAAATATAGTTAATATGTTGTAGCCAGGAAAATGTAACATCAACCTTGACGCCAAGATATGTAACACAGTCTACCTTTTCAATATGTTTGCATTGGCAATTATTTAAACTATTATGAAGACAAGTAAAACTATGGGTATACATAAGTGGTGAGGTTTCAGCTATTGACAAATAAGGTGATTGAATGATGAGGAATTTGGTCTTATCTGTATTTAACACTATACCATTATCATGGGACCATTTAACGACTGCGTCTATGTCCTGTTGAACCAATCGACAAGTTTCTGAAAGGTTGGTTCCGGCAAGTAGGGTGCATAGATCGTCTGCAAACATGTGCGCGGAACAGTGACGCAGTACTCCACACAGACTGTTAACGTGCATGAGGTAGCACACAGGTCCGCACACGGAGCCCTGGGGGACCCCGCAGCGCACCCGCGTCTCGTCGCTTAAGCCGTCGCCTATCTTGACGCGATATGAACGTGATGTGAGGTAGTCCCGGAACCAGCAGTTCAGCGGCTGCCCCACACCACATTCGTCCATGCCCTTTAAAAGAGTGTCGGTTTCCAAGGTGTCGAATGCTTTTTTAAAATCATAAAATATGGCTACAACAAATTTCTTATCTCCTAGGTACGTATTTATCTCATCGGTGAATCTTGATAAAAGGGTAACAGTGCTTTTATCTTTTTGGAAACCATGTTGACAGTCGTTAAGTACTTTATTTTTTTGAAGAAAAGAATTAATTTGGTTTATGATACTTTTTTCGATCACCTTGTCAATGCTAGATAGAATGGATATAGGTCTATAATTGGAAAGTACTTTACGGTCGCCTTTTTTATGGATTGGACGGACTAAGGATTCTTTTAACTTGTTAGGATATTTATGTTGGGCTACTGATAAATTGATTAACCGAGCTATGACTGGACTCACCTTATCCATCACTAGTTTCAAGTCGGACATGCGTACAAGATCGCTCCCCGGTGCTTTATTTTTGTTCATTTGGCGAATGACGCGTTCAATATCCTTGCTACGCACGGGTTGCCATCTTATATACACGTCCGGTTTATTTACATAACTATTACGGTCTAGCCATTTTTCGTTACATATATGTTTGATCTGTTCGATCTCATCAGAGAAGTTAAGTGCGAACTTGTCACAAGTGTCTTTAATACTGCCTTGGTTTTCTACGTTACTAAGGACGGAACTATCTAAAGATTGTTTATTATTACCTAACAGACTATTTATTTTATCCCAAACTTTCTTAATATTATTATTGCAATTTAATATACTTTGCTTATCATAATCATTCCTACATTTAAAGGTAGCTTTATTACATCTATTTCTATACCTAGTATAATTAAGCCTCTTTGACATATTTTTTGGTTCGTTACTCCATACTAAAAATAACCTATCACGTTCTGAGATCATTTTTTTCAAATTATCAGTTATCCAATTCTTACAGTTTCTATTGTAGGAATTATCGCTTACAACTATAGTCTTATAACAATCCTTATAAATATTTTGGAACAGAAGAGTGAACGCTTCGTACAGTTTAATCGGGCATTGCATATTTAATAGGTCGTCAAAATTAGTCGCTAACAATTTTTCTCTTACTAGGCTATTATCAAGTACGTGCCTAGTAGCAGGCGGTGCGAGCGCAGGCGCGCGTGGTGGGGGCGCGCGCGCGCTCGCCGGTGGCCCGCGGGCCGGCGGAGCCGCAGCGCGCGCGCTCGCGTCGCCCCTCGCTAGGCTCTGTTTCCATTGTATTGCCACTGAAGTTAAATAGTGATCAGAAATCTTGTGCGTAATTACTGCCGAGTCGATAACGGATGCTGATGCTCTAACATAAATGTGGTCTAAACACGATTCTACAAGTTTTCCTGTAATAATTTCTCTCCGAGTGACATCTTTAATACATCTTGAAAAACCATATTCCGCCATCATATTTTCATAAGCTAAGACTCGGTTATCCTGACAGTTTAATAAGTTGATATTTAAATCGCCACTAATTATCACTTTAGAATTTCTAGGTAAGCTGTCTAAAAGATTACGTAATTCAGCTAAGAACTCTAACATTCTATCTTGTTTATTATAACGGGGAGGTCTGTATATAGATATGACATAAATATGTTCATTATTATTGAAAAGTGAAATGGACACGCATTCTGCCGATCGCATGGCGCTGGCGGTAGCAAGTGCGCCCGTCTCACTCGCACTTTACCATCGTCCCTTTTGGTATACGCTAGGACGCCATCTATAAATCCTCTATCTACGAGTAAACCAGTATAGAAATATAGGGATTCACACACACATGCACAATTGATTGTCAAATGAGTGACAAGGATGCTTGCATGGACAATACCGCAAGTGGGAACGAGATACAATGTCAACGCTGCCGCTGCTAGTGTCGCCACCTACGAAGAGTTTTGCGTAATGTTCCCTATTGTCACCTCACAATGAAAATTCGCCATACATTGCTTGTTCCAGAAGTTAAGATGGTCGCTAGGTTACTTGTGGAACCAGCAATGTACGAAGAATTGTCGTTGCTAGGTGACATTGCATACTCTATTCTATTCCATATATGATTAGAAAAATCATTTTGAAACGCAAACAAGTTTCTGCCAAAAATTCATTTTTGGTACAAGTTTTTATTGCTGACTACTTTTCTGCATACCATCATCAACTACTCATTGAGACGATTCTAACGAGCCCAAACTCGATGGGGTTGTGTCGTTTTATTGCGGAGTTCCTATGGCCACCTTCCAGCTCCAGCATCAGATCAGCTCCATGTCATCATAATATTGCATTATAATATACATATGCATGCAAATTTTCAGATCAATCGGTTGACAGGGAGAGGGTGAAATTTAAATTACTGAATTTGACCCAAGAAAGAATAAAACATACGGGTGAACTTAATATAAGCTTGTAATAAAAAAAATGAAAGTACCTATTGTTATGTTTGGAAAGCATTTAATGATCGAAATAAGTAAAACAAGAACAATATGTATTTCCCTTTGATATCCTAGGGCTTGTGCACAAATCACGCGAGGTTTTTTCGGCTACTTTTTGACCCCCCCCTCCCCCTTGGTGAGGTTCTTGGCTACCCCCCCCCCCCACATAACCTCACGTATATTTTTTTCATTCGGTCTAATTGTAAGATAAATAGTATTTTACACAGTAAATCTTGTTTATTTTTCTATCTTAGTAAAATAGACTCGCTATTTTGAAGTGCTAAGTAAAGATTTATGTTTAACGAAGCCGAGAAAAAGTATCTACTCGTGTGGTAGATATTTTTTCTTGGTTTCGTTCTCTGTAGAAAAATACACGTGAGGTATCCTTATACCCCCCCCCCAACGTGATTTTTTCCTGGACCCCCCCCCCCCCCCCCCTCCCCTATCGAACCTCGCGTGATTTATGCACAAGCCTCTAGATACTAAATTAAGAAACAAAAACTAATTTATCCGTTTAACGATTCTGAAGTTAGCCTCGAGTCGCCTCCCCCATACCATTCCGACCCCTCTGACACCTTTGAGGCGCTGCTAGTAGCTAACATAAGAATCGTTAACGGATTTTAATCGTATTGTACAGTAACCGGCATAAATATATGATGGAACAAAGGCCGCAAAAATATCTGATGACAACTTTATTCCTAGAGCCGTAAGAGCGTGTCAGATATTTTTGCGGCCTTTGATTCATCATATATTTATGCCGGTCACATGTTTAATGATGTTGACATTGCTGACTGTACAATAAAGTGCTATATACAGTTCAATACAATAACAATGTATATAGAATATGTTCCTCATTATGTTTTAGTTAGTGTAAATTCATAATGATATTAGTATAAAAATGTACAACATATGATAGCATAACAAGTTAAAGTATATATTAAAGCTATAGGTAAAGGCACTATTTTCATAACTTAATATTAAATAAGTCTAGTAAATCTTTGTATGAGTATACCTACATTAAAAACTAATTTATAAATCAAATATAAATAATTAAAATATATATATACACCGTGGCCGTGAATAACCCGAAAGATTTAAGCTAACGATACTAGAGCCTAATTAGAGTATATAAAGTTATGTAACATATAGTCCAAAAACTCATAATTAAGGAGATATTAATTATTTGAAACAAATCAAAAGTTAAAAAATCTCCAGTCTAACACACCCTAAAGGCTTGAGCATAACTTGACACTTCTTGTCATGGAACACAAGTCACGGCATTCGCCGTTCGTCGTATGATTTCGGAGCGATTCGTGAAGTGTTATGCTCGCTCTCTGTTCTTCAACTTGAGTTTCTCAACTAAAGAGTTGTTCACAAAGAAGTGGGCAATTAATAAGATTTAATTTGTACTGAAATAGTAATTTAATTAAGACACATAATTAGACCCATGTTGATACAACATTATTTACTCGTACTGTCGTCAAAAATACGTGGTTTAAATCTTTCGGGTTATTCACGGCCACGGAAATTTAAATTTAATAGGCAACAAAAGTTGCAATTAACAAACAGTTTAATTTATTTAAACTTGTATACAAATTTGACCAAATGGACGGACATGTATACATTGCCACGACTTTTCAATATAATTTCTTTCTTAATTATTTTCATTGTATGTACTTAGTTACATAACTAAGACCTTGCCTTACTTTCAGTAGAGCGCCTAAGAGGAAATACGGGCTGACCCGCGGCCCATACAATAACATCCATAAAAAAGTTGTAAAAAACACTGCTGGGTTTTCTCATGCCTCGGAATGTGCAACAGAATGTATATCATTTAGACCTTACATTTGTAAGTCATGTTTATTTTTTTTAAATATATTTTATACCAAAACAAATTCATCTCTATTTTCCAAATAATATGCTTCAAATTTCACTGACCCTAATCATTTTTGTACCTTTAGCATGAAATTATCTCTTTTTTCACAAACTTTCCTACTGACATGCTTCTTCAGAGCCGCTTTCTGAGAAAACACCTTACTACATAACCCACAAGTGTGCACCTTATTCGGCCCCGTATGCGTTTCGATATGTCTGTTCAAATGACCAGTCTGACCAAAACGTTTACCACAAAACTTACAGGCATACAGCTTCGGTTTCATATGGTACTTTATATGAGATACTAAGCTATCCGTATCAGCGAAATTTCTTTTACACACATCGCGCACATGGACACGTTGGTGTCGTCTAAAGTTAGACGAGTTCACGAAACTCTTCGGGCAGAGGGTGCAAAAGTATTGCATTTCACCGGTATGCACTAACTTGTGGTTTTTTAGTAGATATTTCTCGCTGTATTTCTTCCCGCATATGTCGCAGGTGTGCGGTTTCTGTCCTTCGTGCATTCGCCTGTGGCGGACCAGGACGGCGTTGTCTGAGAATTTCTTCGAGCACAGCTTACATTTATACGGTTTCTCTCCAGTGTGTGTACGTATATGGTTGATTAGTCCTTGTTTGAGGGAAAATCGCTTTCCACAGTAATTGCATTCGAAGATTTTGGGTTTTTTACTTGCTTTTTCCAATTCTGTGTCTGTTTCGTATTGGATGCGCATGCGACTGCTAAGTCTTGGTTGTAACTTGACACGACTTTGGAGTTTTTCTGTGAGCAGGCCGCCGCCTTGCGTTGAGTCAGTCTCATGTGGGTCTTCCTGAAGGAATAAGCCTTGATATTTACCTGTAAGTATAAAAAAATGTTTAGAGTAGATAGGGGATAGGCATCAACATTTATTGGTAAAAAGGTATTACAGGTCATTGTTTAGAATTGTACATTCATTTGTAGATTGAAAGGGACGGAAATTATGGAAATAAAAGAGTTTAAATAAATAAAAAACTACCTTTTGTAGATTACATTAATAAGATAATTACATTGCATTACATATATAAGTACCTAGACTAGTATAGTTTCGAGATTCAAAGATTTACGACAGTAGTTTTTGACAAACATTTAACTTTAGGTGGGTAGGCCACAAGGTGGACTGATGACCTGGTAAAAGTCGCGGGAGTCCGCTGGATGCGGGTGGCGCGGGACCGGTCATTTTGGCACTCTTTGGGGGAGGCCTATGTCCAGCAGTGGACGTCTTTCGGCTGATATGATGATGATTTAACTTTTGGAGTTATTAACTACTCATTGAGAGGGTTCAAATAGGTATTTCAAGTGACCCAAAATACGACGGATTTGGGTTTATTTTTAGCAGTTTAGGGGTTCCTATAGCCACTTTCCGACTCATCAGACCAGTTTTAAGGCACCATATTATTGCATTGTCACCGAAGATACGCAAGTATACCAAATTTGAGCCTAATTGGCTCTTTAAGGCTCAGATTTTTGTCATTCCAGTTTGGTTAAATAATTGACAACTTAGAAAAGTTGAAAAACCTCCGACATTTTCATTTCAAAGTTCAATATTTAAAAAAAGGCTGAACCGATTTTATTGAAACGTAGCTAAGAACCATCTCGATCACGTCAGCTTACGGGAAAAAAAACCGCATTCAAATCGGTCCATTCGTCGACGATGCCAGACAGAAACACACACAGACAGACCTCTTTTTGCGTAGGGGGTTTAAAACACTGCATAACTATAATTTCATCTGACTGACAAAATTAAATTGACACCTTCCATTATTTGATTATAATTTAATTGCTTTTAATTATATTGAAACCTGATGATTAAATAAATAAATAAATATTTGCGGACAATCTTACACAAATCAACCTAGTCCCAAACTAAGCAAAGCTTGTACTATGGGTACTAGACGACGATATAGATACTTATATAGAGAAATACATACTTAAATACATAGAAAACATCCATGACTCAGGAACAAATATTCGTGCTCATCACACAAATAAATGCCCTTACCGGGATTCGAACCCAGGACCTCTTGCGTCGTAGGCAGGGTCACTACCAACTAGGCTAAAGCGGTCGTCAAATAAATAAATAAATAATATTCGAAAAGTCACAGACAGACAGACACGTGAAACTTATGACTTATAACACCCCTTTTTTGGCGTCGGGGGTTAAAAAGCGCCTCTAGTAGTGTTCTGCTCAATAGGCATTTGTATTATTTGTGTTACATAAATATATAATGTATAATAGAGAACATTACGCAAAACTCCGCGTTGGTGGCGACACTAGCAGAGTTGGCATTGTATCACGTTTCCACTTGCGGTATTGTCTATGCATGCATCCTGGTCACTCATTTGAGAATCAATTGTTACGGTGTGTGCTAGTGCTGCACTCTGGCGGCAGAACATTGCATTAATGTTCCCTATTCGAACAGGTGAGGTACCTACACACAACAGATAAAGATAAAGAAAGGTTCACTTATACTAGTAATTTATATATTATTTATATATCCTATCCTATCCTATCCTATACTATTAAACGAGCAATATTTGTATATATAAATATATATTTGCAATCACGTTCTCGGAAACGGCTCTAACGATTTCCATGAATTTTGGAATGCAGGGGTTTACGGGGGCGAAAAATCGATCTAGATAGGTCTCATGTCCGGGAAAATTCGTTTTCTTCGTATTTTCTCCGTTTTCATCCGAGCGGTTGCCCAGGGACTTCTAATAAAGTAAGTAACCACGTATCACGTTATAACGGTTAATATAATAATGACTGGTCAATGCGACCGCGAAAGAGCTTGGGCCCTATGTCGACTAAATAGTCCGAGAAATTCAAATAACGGGCGGGTGTCCGTATCGCGCGCGCAAGTCGATGAGTAGACGTAGTTTGCTATACCCTGATACGACTAAACATATACTACTGGACTGAAAGCAGGTAGAAGTATACAGAATGAAGCACCTAGGTTCTCCAGACACACTACGGGACGCAGTCAGCAACACCAAGGCACTCACCAACTTTCTAGACGAGCTGGGGTGGTTAGAGTAGCGCCACGCCGCCGTTTCACGCAAAATAGGCACAATGGATGTTGACTTGCGGAAAACGCCCAGTATAACTAACTAACTATACCCTGATAATGGATTACTTTGTAATTTGTTATTTAATCACCCTAAGTGATAGGATAAGAGCGTCGTCTCATTCTATCGAACGGTGTCAGTTAGGGACGGTTGCTCTATCATGTCACTTATCGCGTGATATATATATATATATATATATATATATGCTATCCATGCTACGGGGCCTGGAGATAACAAGAATAGGTAAAAAACCTACTATTTTTCTCTCCTTACCTATGTTCACTGTGTTAAAATACTATTCGGTATTCGGCCGGATAGTAAATTGTGGCCGGATACCGGATCATCATATCAGCCGAAAGACGTCCACTGCTGAACATAGGCCTCCCCCAAAGAGTTCCAAAGTGACCGGTCCTGCGGATACCGGATATTAGAGAATATTTACCATTAAGTTTGCATTCATCAGCTTCATAATTCAAAAGCTCCCGCTTCACCGCCTCATCAAAAACTGTTGGTCCCCCATGAGAGGCTGGTATATTCCCCTCAGCCTCGTTTTTGGCTGCCATCGCTGCCTCCCATTTGAGTTGTACCATATTCTCTTCGGCTTCCCATTTGGTCTGCTTTACAAACACCGGTGTGTCAGCTATTTTGTCAGCGTCTCTCTCTTGTTTCACATTCGCCAGTCCATTTAGACCTGAAAAGTAACATTGGAAAAAGTTTATCAAAAATATTTCTGGTACATGCTATTATTTAAGTTAATGCAAAGTCATCTACTACTTTTTGAGGGTTCCAATGAGCTCAAACATGACAGGTTTATGAACATGTCATCGCCGACAGATACGACTGCCCTATGTTGGCGCATTGGATCCGTCAAATTAAATCGGTCGCAAAATTTAGATCTAAGTAACTATACAGGGTGACTGGTAATTCGACCTATTCCTTGAAAGGGGTTATACTAGAGCTTATTTGCAACAATTTATGTCCAGTCAACCAGGGCTCAAAACACGATTTTTTTTTAATTTTTCGAGTTTTTAGTTTGTTTGAAAAAAAATCGCATTGCAACCTTAAAGTGCTGATTGTGACAAAAATGTTTTTTTACCATCCAAATGGAAGTACTTTTGTCACAATCACCAGCTTAAGGCTGCAAGGAGAATTTTTTTCATACAAACTAAAAACTCGAATATCTCGGAAACCAGCGAGTTTCGACCCCTGGTTGACTGAACATAAATTGTTGCAAATTAGCTCTAGTATATTTAACCCCTTTCAAGGAATAGGTCGAATTACCAGTCACCCTGTAGAGGCTAATACCTAGGTTAAGATTATACTAACAATATATGGATGTACAAAAAAAAATGTCTGAAATAAATAAATCTATTATCTTGTCTTTGGAGTAAGTATCTATGTTTGCCAATGGGTTTGCATCATCAGATCAGCTTCATGGCACCATTGTCTAGCATTGTCATTCGACTTACTTACATAATTGTACAAATACTTATTCAACTGGCTTGGACTTTGCAAGTTGTGTAATTTGAGTAGCAAGATTTGACCCACACAATTATCATCATATAAGCCGAAATACGTCTACTGCTGGACATAGGCCTCCCTCAGAGAGTGCCACAATGGCCGCCCGCATCCAGCGGATCTCTGGAGTTCGGTGGAAATACTGCGATTGCATGCCAAGCGTGGCGATTATGGCATATAAAAGGTGTTAAGCCCATTGTGAGGCTCACTGTACCCAAAACTCTAAGTAGGTATCAAATAACCCGCCTCATGTCACTGCAGGTGCAAATGCAACGGTGCCCATAATAGCCGCAGTGGCGCACTGATTACCAGGCTTGTATCAGTAGTTTTTCAGAGGAGGAAGACCGGATGAAAAAAATCGGTCTGATCCCAACAAAGGTCTAAGTTGGGAGGTCAGATGGCAGTCCCTTTCACAAAACTAGTCAGCACCAAATCTTGGGATTTCGGGTTCCTTTTGGGTACAACCCGGAAAATGCTAGGAGGACGAAGACAAATACACATATAACACTTTAAACTCTTGCGCTTTGGACACATATTTAAATTACTGTTTTACTGCGACCATGACTATTGCAACCCGTGTCGAAATGTCAGAAATAAAGGTAAATCATTAGACCCCTCTAAACAGTAATTTAAATACAAATACACATGTAGCTTTAGCAACAAGTCTCTTCTTTGAATTTTGAAAAAATGGACTAATAAATCTATATATTTAATTATTGAACCACACAAACAAGAAAATCATTTGAGAAATGCGAGAGGATTTTAGCCCAAGCTGAAACGGTGAACTTTGTTCGCTTCGCTTGCTAGTTCAATTACTTACCATTCAGGATATAGATAGAGTCTGGTGGTTGCAGTACCACAGGGCCAAGTACTAGTTCCTTTTTGACTACATGTTCCTTGTACAGGTCGCTCATGTCGGCCTGCGCGTCGCCTACCCAGTTGGGCTCCTTTTTCACTCTTCCTAATGACATAATGATAGATAGATAGATAAATCATTTATACATATTAACTATTTTGGTAACCGTCCAACACATAATACAAGTTGGAAGATAATTATAAAGTTGGCAGATAATTATATAAGTTAGTTTAATGTTTAACAAGCAACAGGATTTCTAAAGTTATGTGAACTAGACGACGTGTCACTAAAGTGACTAAATCACAGACTAAATGTGAATGTCGCGAAGTGAGTTAAAAATATTCAAAACAAAGTCGTAAACTTTAAAATAAATAGGTTAACTTAATGTGCATTCATTAACATCTAAATCAAGGTAAAATAGACCTTCTACTGAGGCAGTATAGAGCTTGATTTTGTTGCTAAATACTATTAAAATTAAAAGTAGTAAATTTGACAGACGAACGCTTTCACATTAGGCGCGTCCAGACGAATGAGCGCGGCAGTTCTGCATGCAGTCCGGCCAGTGTGAATAGGTGCCAGAAGCACAGCGTCCTGCAAAATTCTAAAACCTGTCTCGCTTTATCATATAACTTTGTTATTCAGTATAGGAGACGCTACACGAGTGAAATCAGCGGGACTATCAAGCAAGGTCATAGATAATCAATTATGGAGTGACCTTGATTTGGTTGGAAGCCGTGCTTCCGGCAAGTAGCCACGCTGGGAATGCATGCAGTCCGGCCGATATCGCTCGAGTAGCGTCTCCTTTATGCTACCATCTCGTTCGCACGTGGTAAGGAGACGCTACACGAGCGAAATCGGCAGGACTGCCAAGCAAGGTCACAGAAAATCTAGTATGGAGACTCCATACTAGATTTAATGGAGTGACCTTGATTTAGTTGGAAGCCGTGCCAAAGAGAATATAATGAGCCGTGCTTCCGACACGTATCACACGTGCCGAATCACGCTGCAGGACTGCATGTAGCATTTCGCTCGTGCAGCGTCTCCTGCGGCGCTACCACAAAAATCGAAACTCGAAGTTCGTATATCTGCATCCTTGTCTCTCGAGTATCCTAAGTGCGATAGAAATGGAGATACCCGATATTGGAATTGTCTTATCTATGCCCACGGTTGTCAAAGTGACACTTAGTCTTATCTGTCTCTTGCGCACTTCCAATGGCGGCGAGCGGATTGTTTTGTACTTAGGTCTTGTGAAGTTAAATAAAAACTATCTTTCTTTCTTGATCATGGGGCTTTCATTAATCAAATTCCTTTACCCGAACTTCGAATTTCTTGGTTAATAACTCTGTATTATTATTACCATAGCTTGTCCTGAGTATAAAGCCTCTCACAGACTGGCGCGGCCTGGCCATTCACTCAACGCGTTTGCTGTCATAAGGCAGTATGGCCTTAGGATATAGCCTGTCCGGACCGGATAAACAAAAAAAAAGCTTTCGCTGTCAGTTGACAGTTGTTGTGTCAATGTCAATGTAATGTACATGCTATGCGAACTTAGAACTTAATGCAAATCCAGTTTCTTATTGAAAACAGTGCCACCTTCTTGATAGCTGGCGAACTCTCTGAAGCTCTAGCGATTGCTAGGCTAGGCTGTCAAGGTATTTCAAAATTCGCCGTATGGTCACAAGGCATCAGTAGCCTAGGGGTACAGACGGTGGTATTTGGAGTCGATGATCCGACGTTCAAATCCTACGACCGACGCACTTTTTGTATGTTTTGTACATTCAAAGAAAAGTTGTAACTACCGCAGAAGAGATGGCGCCTGTATACGCAAGCATTAAATGCAATTTGGTCGAGTTGCCTGTCTATCTCAGTATGTATATTGTAGTCTTTGGTAATGTACGCCATATACGGTTTACGCGAGACTAGCTTTCTTCAATTCAAGAGAATATTTCTCAATATAACGCAGCTCAACAACGAAAAAACACAATATCGCACATCAAACAAACTATAAACAGTTACACACATACAAAATCAAATACAATGGAAGAAAATCCAGACCAATCATCGTCCGAAGCCGAATTTAAGAAGCCTGTTCTAGTCGGCCGGATCGGGAAGCTGCCTAGAAAGGTTAAGGATGCCGAGAAGCCACAAGCACAGCCTGAAGTACCGAGCAAGCCGGAGAGTTCCAAGAATAACCTGCCACCGGCAGTATTGCTGAAGGAGATATCCACTCCCATACCTTATAAGGAGCCGAAGTGGTCCGGACTTTGTCCTGACGGTTAGTGATCGATTTATTTATTAGGTCTGCCAACAGCGGTTACAATTCTGCAACAGGGAACATTACGCGAAACTATGTATAGTTTAACTTTAGCCATAAGAAATTGCTACGCCATTTACCTATGAATATGAACTCCGCGTAGCGGGCGACACTAGCAGAGTTGGCATTGTATCTCGTTCCCACTTGCGGTATTGTCTATGCATGCATCCTTGTCACTCATTTGACAATCAATTGTGCATGTGTGAGTCCCTATCTTCCTCTACTGGTTTACGGTTTGTGCTAGTGCTGCACTCTGGCGGCAGAACATTGCAGTAATTGGACCAAGGCAATAAGGAATCTTGCAGACTTTAAAAAGTAAACTCGATTCTCCATACAAACGTAGTTACGCTCACATTTAAAAATGACAAGCTAGTTTGCTCTGAAACTTATCCAGTAAGATCACCCAGGTGATCCTATTGTACACCATATCCAGCACAATCCCTGGGTGATTTTAGTGGACGAAATTTTATTATATCCATTAGGATACCCCAGAAAGAGTAACATTACTTTCTGAGGTCAGGTGATCTTAATGGATATACCGCAAATTTTACCGAATGAAATTCTATTTTTCAGGGTCCGAGTATGCGCTAGAGGTGCTTAAATCAGGAGTAATAATGGAGAAGGTGGATCTCACAACCAAGCCTTACTATGTGTTTGGACGGCTCGCCAACTGTGATGTGGTTATGGCTCATCCTACAATATCCAGGTTATTTTATGAACATTTTCTTTTATAGGAGACGCTCCACGGGCTGATTTTGTTGGACTGCATGCCGGCCGACGCGTCATTTCGGCCCGTGTGGATACGTGTCGGAAGCAAGGCGGCCGGCCAAATACTAGATTAGATATTAGAGGCTAGATTTTCTGTGACCTTGCTTCGCCGTTCGACAAAATCGATAGTTGAATCCGACTTGGCTGGGCAGCATTCGGGAAGCTACGGCACATCTTTTCGTTCAATATTCCGCAGTGTCTCAAGACAAAAGTCTTTGACCAGTGTGTGTTGCCAGTGATGACATATGGCACTGAAACGTGGTCGCTTACAATGGGCCTCATAAGAAGGCTCAAAGTCACCCAAAGGGCATTGGAGAGGGCTATGTTGGGGGCGCGATCACATCAGAAATGAGGCTATCCGCAGCAGAACCAAGGTAACCGATATAGCCCTCCGAATCGCTAAACTTAAGTGGCAGTGGGCGGGGCACATTGCACGTAGAACCGATGGCCGTTGGGGCGGAAAGGTTCTCGAGTGGCGACCACGTACCGGAAGGCGCGGCGTGGGTAGGCCCCCCACAAGGTGGACTGATGACCTGGTAAAGGTCGCGGGAGTCCGCTGGATGCGGCCATTTTAGCACTCTTTGGGGGAGGCCTATGCAGTAGACGTCTTTCGGCTGATATGATGATGGTGATGAAGATGGAGATAGTTTGAGTCCTGGGGAAGGACACGGGATAGTTTTTATCCCGGAAATCACCCCCTAACGCGGTGAAATGGGGGGTAAAAGTTTGTATGAAGCTACGATATAAACGAGTTCCACGCGGACGGAGTCGCGGGCAGAACCTTATTATTTTTTAATACAGTTGCTCAAAAAGTGGTACTTTTTGTGGCTGCGTAGCGTACGAGAAGCTCAATTTCTCGCACTAGTGCTTTTTACTTTTTAGTTCCAAACTATACTTTCGAAACGCAGTAATTTTATATTAGATTTTTTACTTGGAAATTATGAAATTAAAAACGCTTACGAATACTAGGAGTATTTATTTTTGATCGCGTTAGTATGAAAGTCATTTTTGAAGTTGAAAATGTACGCATCTGTAGGTAGACCGCTTAACTCATTCCTCGCTTGCGCAGCGCGCGGGTGCAGGGGTATGACGATAACGGGGTGCGGGCGCCGGGGTTTGCCTTCCGCACGTCGCCCGCAGCCCGTTATAGTCATACCCCTGCACCCGCGCGCCGCGCAGGCGAGGACCGAGTTAAACGGTCCACCTATAGGTACCAGGAGCGCATACGCAAGCAGAAGTTTCGATGCAGCCACTAACAGTTGAGATCGAGGTACAATAATATAAATTTATTTAAAGAATTCATTAATATATAAATGACGAATATTAATTTATTATTTTTTCGCAATTGTATTAAAAAACGTCGTTTACAACACGTGTGAAATGTCTTTTACCACTCGTACCGAGTCTTGCCACTCGCTTTCAGCTCGTGGCAAGATACCTCGGTACTAGTGGTAAAAAGACATTCTTTTCACACTAGTTGTAAAATGTACTATTTTATTTTTATTTATAGCCTCTTTTCAGAAAGTTACAATAACATACTTAAAACTACAGTAACCGCAAAATATTACATTTCTGTGTGCCTACTGGCAAAGGCCTCCCCCAGTCTTCTCCATTCCTCCCTGTCTGTGACCACTCTGTTCCACGTCTTGCCGGCCATTTCTATAATTTCGTCCTCCCATCTTTTAAATTGTCTGCCTGTATTCCGTTTGCATCCTCTTGGGTACCATGTTGTTAGTATTTTGCTCCATTTCTCCGGTCCTCTTATTGTATGTCCAGCCCACTTCCATTTAAGATTTTTCACTTATTACGCTACATCCTCAAGTTTTGTCTTGTCTCTCAGTTCCGAATTCTTTATCTTGTCTATTCTTCTCTTCTTGAGTATGCTTCTTTCCATGGCTCTCTGACTTACTTTTAATTTCAGACACTGTGCCTTGGCAAGGCGGGTAGAAGCTAGTCGTATATAATTTACTTTAAAAACAAAGTTTTAACCGACTTCAAATCAGTAGCCAAATTGCTTCAAGTTTGCCTATAAAGTTGGACGAGTTCCTTCGATTTCTCCAGGATCCCATCATCAGAACTGGATTTTGGTGACAACGGGGCCAATCTGGAAGTATATCTTCCAAACAAAGAAATAATTTTTCAAATCGGTGCATTAGTTACATAGTTATCGCGTAGCAAACACACAAAAAAAAAATACAGACGAATTGAGAACCTCGTCCTTTTTTTCAAGGTTTTCAATTCGACTAATATATATATTTTTTACGTTATGGTTACGAGATAATTAATTATGTAATTTATGAACCGATTTGAATTTTTCAATTTCTTTGTATGAAAGCATATACGAGTGGTCCCGTTGTCACCAAAATCCAGTTCTGATGATGGGATCCTGGAGAAATCGAGGCAACTCTTCAAATATTATAGGCAAACTTGAAGCAATTTGGCTACTGATTTGAAGTCGGTTAATACTTATTTTTAAAGTAAATTATTTGAAGTCGCGATGACCTGGTAAAGGTCGCGGGAGTCCGCTGGATGCGGGTGGCGCAGGACCGGTCAATTTGGAACTCTTTGGGGGAGGCCTATGTCCAGCAGTGGACGTCTTTCGGCTGATATGATGATGATGATGATGATTTGAAGTCGGTTAGTAAATTAATATCAACTTGTCGACAGATATCACGCAGTACTCCAGTACAAAGCGTTTGCTGAATTAGACGAGCAGCCGTCGGGCTGGTATCTGTATGACCTCGGCAGCACCCACGGCACCCATCTCAACCGCGAGCGGCTCAAGGGGCAGCACTACACGCGCGTGCGAGTGGGACACCAGATCAGGTTCGGGAACAGCTCGAGGGTGCACATAGTGCTGGTGAGTGGTTGCTTCTATGAGTTCTATGATTTTTTAGGTTTCTATGAGTTTGGGAGCGATTTCTATGAAATTTTTAGGAGTTTCTGTGAGAGCTCTAAAAATGTCTATGAGATTTACACCTCAACCGCGAGCGGCTCAAGGGGCAGCACTACACGCGCGTGCGATTGGGACACCAGATCAGGTTCGGGAACAGCTCGAGGGTGCACATAGTGCTGGTGAGTTGTCGCTTCTATGAGTTCTATGATTTTTTAGGTTTCTATGATTTTGAGAGCGATTTCTATGAAATTTCTAGGAGTTTCTGTGAGAGCTCTAAAAATGTCTATGATATTTATATATAGGTTTCAACGAGTTTCTACGATTTTTTTAAGGTTTTAGGCGTTTAAAAAAATCTTTAAGTTTCTATAAGATTTCAATGGGTTTCTAGGAAAATTATAGAAGGTCTGATGCTTCCAGGATGGTCTGTGATCATTCTCGAAGTTTTCCTTTTAAATATAATGTTATTGAGAAGATATCTAAGCCATATTGTGCCCTATATGTTACTGAAAATTACAGGATGTTGAAAATGGTCTTTAATGGTACGGCCGTGCCTCTTTGTTTTGCTTGACTTGGCGGGGGCACTGCCGTGCTCCCAGATTTCATTCGTTTATTAATACTAAATTGAATGTCTAAATTGTTTCAGGGCCCGGAATTCGACTGCGAAGGCGAATCGGAACTGACAGTGACAGAGATAAAGCAGCGCGCGCAGAACATGAAGGAGGAGCGAGAGAGGATGATGCGTGAGGCGGCGGACCAGAGGGAGAAGGATAGAGAGGCCGAGGAGAAGAGAAGAGACGAACAGGGCATAGACTGGGGCATGGGTGAGTGCTTTTACAAGCTTTTATCTACACCCGTATCATAAATACTCTATAATGAGTTCGGAAACCATATATATAAAAAAAAAAAATATATATATATATATTACGGGACAATCTTACACAAATCAATCTAGGCCCACGGTAAGCTCAATAAGGCTTGTGTTGTGGGTACTAGGCGATGATATATATAATAGATACATACATATAGATACTTATATACATACATAACATCCATAACTCAGGAACAAATATTCGTGATAAATACACAAATAAATGCCCTGACCGGGATTCGAACCCGGGACCTCCAGCTTCGTAGGCAGAGTCACTACCCACTGGGCTATGGAGGCCGTTTATATATAATGAATAATGACCACCATTATTGCAACCAGTAACGTGACATCAGCGTTTTATCTGAACAGGGCATAGACTGGGGCATGAGTGAGTGCTTTTACAAGCTTTTATCTACACCCGTATCATAAATACTCTATAATGAGTTCGGAAACCATATATAATGAATAATGACCACCATTATTGCAACCAGTAACGTGACATCAGCGTTTTATCTGAACAGGGCATAGACTGGGGCATGAGTGAGTGCTTTTACAAGCTTTTATCTACACCCGTATCATAAATACTCTATAATGTGTTCGGAAACCATATATAATGACCACCATTATTGCAACCAGTAACGTGACATCAGCGTTTTATCTGAACAGGGCATAGACTGGGGCATGAGTGAGTGCTTTTACAAGCTTTTATCTACACCCGTATCATAAATACTCTATTGTTAGGTAAAACTAGGATGTGCACTCAATAAAAATAAGTTAAACCAAGAAAACCGTTTTATTTTAAACTAAAGCGACGATTACAACGTTAGAAGGCAAAAATACACTTTACTTAACGCAATTTACAAACTTTAAACGTTAAACTAAATGACGATTGCCGATTTGCTAATTGCCAATCACAAAAAAACAAAGATATGGCTCACGAGTCCCTTAGATTCTGGAGACGTCCGATCACCGCAAGCGCCACGAAGTCAGTGATGGTAGTGCGCTCGGCGCGCTCCGCTCAGGATATAGCCATAGCTCTCTCTATAGCTTCTCAAAAAAATGGGTTCTCCCTACACGGCCTCTCCTGACCGAGTGTCGTCCTCGACACCTTCAAAGTCTTCGAGTGGTGACGCTGTGATTCTCGGAGCCGGGCGTAAGTCAGCATCCTCAGATGAGTCATCTTGAGGCAACAATGGATCGGCAGCAGCAGTAGATGAAGTTGGCTGTGTAGTCTCGTCATACTCAGAGTTTTCACCTGAAAACGATAACAAAACAATACCAGATCAGAAATAGTTCGACAGCCTTGGCTACCAGCATTCAAAACTTGCGCTCATTCATCATCCAATTAATTCATTCATCAATCTGATCAGATCCCACACGCATTCCTGACTCTCAAGGTAAACAGAGACGTCTCTTTTTATAAAATCGAACCCAGCTGACGATATGTTGCCAGGAGAAACTGCTGTTGTCCCTGAACATCGCGAGCTGAGCCTCAACCTGAAACATGCTTGGCGCAGACCGTATTCATACGCCAAGCTGCTTGACACGCAGACCGTATTCTTACGTGTAAGCCCACTCGACACGCAGACCGTATTCGTACGTGCGAGCTCCAACACGCAGACCATATTCGAACGTGTGGACCGTTTAACACTTGACGCAGACCGTATTCGAACGTCAAGTTACTTGACACGCAGACCGTATTCGTACGTGTGCAAGTCACCCCAACACGCAGACCGTATTCATACGTGTGGAGCTGCCGCCAATCAAACCATAGTTGATAGAGCAGCTACAGAGTGCCTAATGATAAATGCATCATCATCATCATCATCATCATCAACATATCAGCCAAAAGACGTCCACTGCTGGACATATGCCTCCCCCAAAGAGTGCCACAACGGCCGGTCCTGCGCCACCCGCATCCAGCGGACTTCAGCGACCTTTTTTTCATCAGTCCACCTTGTGGGGGCCTATCCACACCGAGCCTTCCGGTACGTGGTAGCCACTCGAGAGCATTTCCGCCCCAACGGCCATCGGTTCTACGTGCAATTTAAACAAATGCGTCACAAAGACATTACTTACTTTCAAAAAAGGCGGCACACGTATCAGGACACCACTCGCCTCGCCACGGCACCATATGTTGAGCCGCAGCCTGCGTCGTCTTGCCATAGCCACCGCTAAGCAGGCGAAGTGTGTAGCGTCCACTCGGTAGTACCGCGACCACCTTGTAAGGGCCACGCATTCCGGAATCGAGCTTTCCTGTTGACTGAGAAAACTTAATGACGAACACCAAGTCGTTAAGGTTGAATTGACGAGGTAGATGACGTTGTTGGTTGACTTGCTTGTCTTGCTTGTTCTGATTCCTCTTCAACAGAAGTCGTGCCCTGCTCCTGGTGATTTCGCGTAGGGCTTCCCGGTTAGGAGAGCCCCCTTCAATAGCCACGTCACGCACCAAAGCGCGAATAGCGGGAGTTGTTGCTTCAGTGCCTATTAGGAGATTCATCGGGGAAGTTTGTGTTGTTTTCTGTTTTGTTATGTTCAACACTAGCTGTAACTTCCACAGCGTATCTGACCAGGACGCGTTTTTGTAGTTTGCTTGTATGCGTAACATATTAAGAACAGTTCGCATATAGCGTTCGGCCTGGCCGTTAGCGTGATGCATTTCCGGCGTGATATAGTGGAAATTGCAACCAAGTTCTTTTATCCATGTTACAAAATCGTTAGACTCAAACATGCGACCTTTGTCCGTAACCATTAGCTTAGGCACCCCGAATATAGAAATAGCTTGGGTGACAACACGTTTCAGTTCACTAGCGTCTTGTTTGTAAATGGGGAACAAAAGAGTGAACTTTGTAAACGAGTCTACAATAAGGAGAATGAATTTGTAGCCTTCTGAGACCGGCAAGGGGCCTAGGGCATCAGCGTAAACGGTGTGAAACGGAGTGTCGGGTTTCTCCCATGAAGTAATGTTCTGTAAAGGAGCGCGGGGTACCCTTTTTTGAGAAATACATATGAGACAGTGGGTCACGTATTTACTGACAAACTGTTTGAGACCTGGGAACCAGAAGTGCCTCAGGATAAGGTCTAGAGTTTTATCCGCACTGATATGCTCGTGCTCATCATGAAAAACTCTCAAAAGACTGAGTCGATGACCCTTGGGAATATAGCACAGCAATCGTGGTTTTCCACCTACTGGAATGTACTTGTAGTACAAAATGTTGTTTTGGACTGAATAACGATTGGAATCTAAGTTACCATCTTGTAGTCTTTGTACGAGATCTTGAGTTTCATTATCGGCTGACTGTGCTATTTGAGCCCAGTTACGAGGTTTATTAATATGGTTGGCGTGAACTATAGGATTTCGACTAAGTTAGTCCGCGTGCTGCATCATAACCCCTTTCCGATATTCAATCGAGAAATCAAAATCCTGTAGGTAGACCCACCATCGGGCAACGCGGGGCAACAAGTCTTTTTTACGTTCAGTGGATTTTAGAGCATTACAGTCAGTAACAACAATAAATGTCAAGCCTACAAGGTAGTGTCGAAAATTCTGGAGAGCTTTAACGACGGCGAGTGTTTCAAGCTCGTAGGAATGATATTTGCTTTCAGCTGCATGAGTAGACCTACTGAAATATGCTACGACGTGTTTTTTTGAGTCTGGGTCAATTTGTAAAAGAACAGCCCCATATCCAATACTGCTCGCATCTGTATGGACTTGTGTGGGAAGTTCCCGGTTAAAAATTGCAAGAACGGGCTCGTTAGTTAGTATTTTGATGAGATCTTGGCGGATAGCTTCGCACTCAGAGGTCCAATTAAATTTGACATTTTTACGGGTCAGATGAGCAATGGGAGCAGTTTTGGATGCATAATCTTTTATGTAGCGCCTAAAGTATCCCGCCAAACCTAGTAATTGCCTAACCTGCTTAACATTCTCTGGGGGCATAGTGTTAGCTAAAGCTTCGACTTTTCTTGGGCTCGGTCTGACCTGACCCTGAGATATTATTCGGCCCAAGTACTCTACTTCATTTACAAGAAAAGAACATTTACGTAAGTTGATCGAAAAGCCGGCTGCAGTAAGTGTCCCTAGAACCTTGTCTAACAGTGCGATTCCCTCATTTACCGAATTACTCAAAAGGAGTACGTCATCGACATACACTAGAACATTCCCCTCGTTTATATGATCACGCAAAGTATCGTTAATTATACGCTGGTATACGATAGGCGAATTGGCTAATCCGTACGGCATTTTGATATATTCGAAATGATCTTCTGGGGTTACAAAACCAGTAAGGTGGATACATTCCTCCTTGAGACGAATTTGATGGAAGTCTGTAGCCATGTCAAGGCTAGAGAAAAACTTACTACCGCCTAACCTATCGATATGGTCGTCTATGAGTGGGAGAGGGTATCGGTCCTTAACTGTGACGCGATTAAGTGCTCGGTAGTCTACACAGAGCCTATCTGAGCCGTCACGCTTCTTTACAAGTAATATTGGGCTTGCGAATTCAGACTTAGAACGCCTAATAACCCCTTTGTCTAATAGGTCATTAGTAATATCCCGGACCTTGAGTTTCTCTTGATACGAAAGCTTGTATGGTCGATATACCACCGGTGTGGACTTGGTAAGCCTTATTTCCATCTCGCCAGTTCGAACAGTTGTTGCGGCAGTGCCCGATATTAAAAAGTTAGAGAACTTGTTAATGACCGTCATAAGGCTTGCCAAATCTTCACTCTGAAGGGGCGTATTTATTTTCGAGTCATCGTCTAACTGAATGGTATTGACGCGGGCAAAAACGGTGTCAGTGTGCGTGAGATATTGCTTGTCTTTGGTTCGAATATAAGTTATTCCATCGCGATTTAGTACATCAGTACCTATTATAACAGGCGCGTTCATGTATTGCGAGGGCACTACTAACAATTCTACTTCAACGGATATGTCACTGAATTCAACGAGTAGTGTGACATAAGAGGTAGTGATGATTTCTTTGTCGCTTATTCCTTTCAACACACAACGTCTTGGTTTAGGCTGGCAAGTTATGTATCTAAGAACATTCGAGGAAATCAAGGACACATCAAGGGCACCGCTATCAATGAGTACATCGACTGGCACTCCATTTATTACTGCGGTAGTTATGTCGTTGTTTTGACAGGAATTCGGCCGGTGAGAACAAAAATTTATATTACGCTGATTTCGCTGTTCTGACCGCGACTTCGCAAAGCATTTGTCCTCGGTGTGTCCGTGTTTCTTACAAAATGTGCATGAAATGGTAGGGCCTGGTTGTGTGTCAGAAGAATTAGTGAAAGATTTTTGACGTTTACAATCGCGACTGATGTGTCCACGTTGGTTACAATTAAAACACTTCTGACCCGCACTGACAATCGGTTTTATTTGAAATCGTTTTCGATTGTTACCTGTATTGTCTCGCTTTGGTAACTTAGGCTTCGTATAAATTGATAAAAATGAAACTATGTTTTCGGGTGTAAGATGCGCATTAGCTGCGGCTGCACGAACTTGGGGGCTATCTATGCCGCGAATAACAATTAAGGTCCTCAGTTCATCACTCAGGCCTTGAACAATTCTCAAACGTAATAGCGTACGCCGCGCATACTCCGCAAAAGTCGAATATTTATCAGACGTGGCGTTCATGGCGTCAAAAAGAATATGAGCGTAGTCTAGCTTATTAGGGCAGAGAGATTTAAACTCCCGTTTGAAATTTGACCACGTCCTATCATTGGTCACCCACTCGCTTAACCAAACTTTAGCATCACCCTTTAAACATGAAGCCACGCGTGATAAGCACTCGTGATCGTTCCAATTGTTAGCGGTTCTGGCGCGATCTACTTCTTCGCACCATGCTTCGATGTCATGCAACGACGGGTCAAAATTTGACACGTAATAATGATGTGACCTCACGGGTTGCACTGATTGAATAGCTTGCATCAAAGCATGAGCAAGAGTAGATGCCTCAGAGCGCGGCTCACGGGATTCCAAAGAGTTCTGACGAGGTTCCGCGAAATTAGGCATGACTGGTGTACTAGCTGTGGATACACGTTCCGCGAGCTCACGAGTCTCCCTATTGTTTGAGATATTACGCGAAATACGTCGTGGCTCGCCACGTAAACTACTTCGCGAACGGTCGCGCCGAGGGATTCGGGAAACATTATGCGAATGACTACGTCTAGCCCTGCTATTCGAGCGACGTGTTGTCCTACTACGCGACCGACGTCTATTCCTACCATGCGAACGTCGCCTAACCCTACTTCGTGAACGGCGTTCTTCGGTACTCCACGAATCATTTCGATCTGGAACACGTGAGCCATTCCGTGGATCACGCCCTCCATCACTCGAGCTACGTCGCGATTCGACACTACTGGAACCACTAGATTTACTACGCAAAACCCGCCTATTCCGAAAATGATGTCGTTTGCGAATGCACGACCTACCTCGAGTGTGTGGTCGTTCACGGCTACGTGTTCTGCTACGCATTATTACGAAGTTCACTTCACAAAATAAATTTACACAAATAAAGAATGCGAATGAAAACAAAAGTAGTAACAAGCAATCAGCAAAAGGGACGAGCAATCACTATTATTCAAAAACACAAACGGTAACGGTTTTCTTAATTCGAAACTTAGCTAAAGATCTCTTTATGTGGGCTATAATCAGTCCTTTATCCAACTTCTGATGTTAGGTAAAACTAGGATGTGCACTCAATAAAAATAAGTTAAACCAAGAAAACCGTTTTATTTTAAACTAAAGCGACGATTACAACGTTAGAAGGCAAAAATACACTTTACTTAAAGCAATTTACAAACTTTAAACGTTAAACTAAATGACGATTGCCGATTTGCTAATTGCCAATCACAAAAAAACAAAGATATGGCTCACGAGTCCCTTAGATTCTGGAGACGTCCGATCACCGCAAGCGCCACGAAGTCAGTGATGGTAGTGCGCTCGGCGCGCTCCGCTCAGGATATAGCCATAGCTCTCTCTCTATAGCTTCTCAAAAAAATGGGTTCTCCCTACACTATAATGTGTTCGGAAACCATATATAATGACCACCATTATTGCAACCAGTAACGTGACACCAGCGTTTTATCTGAACAGGGCATAGACTGGGGCATGAGTGAGTGCTTTTACAAGCTTTTATCTACACCCGTATCATAAATAAGCTATAATGAGTTCGGAAACCATATATAATGACCACCATTATTGCAACCAGTAACGTGACATCAGCGTTTTATCTGAACAGGGCATAGACTGGGGCATGAGTGAGTGCTTTTACAAGCTTTTATCTACACACGTATCATAAAAACTCTATAATGTGTTCGGAAACCATATATAATGACCACCATTATTGCAACCAGTAACGTAACATGAGCGTTTTATCTGTGCCAGTGTTATTCGATATCGATGTTATTATGGAAATCTAGTTGTCATGATTTGAAATCTAGTACAATGGCGGATAATCTAATGGTTCCCGAACACCTCATTGAGTATTTATAAGATGTGCGGGTAGATAAAGTAGTGTATGTAACTGTACATAATTAGGCATTAAAACACTCGTGTTTAATGCCCCTCATTATGTACAGTCACATAAACTACTATTATGACGCTGCTGACTTTACAGTCACATAAACTACTCTAATCATCAGGTTTCAATATAAATAAATAAAAGCAATAAAATTATAATCAAATAAATGGTAGGTTTCAATTTGTCAGTCAGATGAAATTATTGTTATTTGTTTATTTATAACACGATACATAGACATAATCTGACGCCTTCGAGATGGTTCTTAGCTACGTTTCAACAAAATCGGTTTAGTAGTTTTTGATGTATTGAACTTTGAAATGAAAATATCGGGGGTATGTTAAGGTGGTTTGGGCATGTAGAGAGGATGGATGAAAGAAGATTAACGAAGAGAGTGTATACATATAAAAAGAGTGGAAGGGCAAGTTGGAAGGGGAAGACCTAGGCGAACTTTCTCCGATCAAATTGGAGAAATCTTACAGAAAGGCCAGATCAAAAGTACCCTAAACCGACGAGCGTGTATGAGAAATGTTATGAAAGTGAGTGAAGCGAAAGTGGTTTGTCAGGATCGTAGCAAATGGATATCCGTGATCTCTGCCTACCCCTCTGGGAAAGAGGCGTGATTATATGTATGTATGTATTATCGGGGGTTTTTAACTTTTCTAAGTTGTAATTCTTTTGACGTGATAACGTCTTATAAATCGATGAACGACGGCTGCGCGTACGAAATATCGACGCACAGTCAAAACCGCTGGTTCTAGAGATTCCAAATTTGGCACGTAGGTTCCTTATAAGGTATAGGGGTGCACTAAAATAGTAGTTTATGCAATCGTTATATAATGGATGCTTTTTAAGTTGAGTACCACGTTTAGGCCACGAAGCTTGCTGAGTGGCCTAATTAAGGTACAAGACTTAAAAAGCTAATTATATAACTATTGTTTACAATACTTTTTCTACGAGTTAACGGAAATAATAATTTATTAAACAAACTTGGTATCTATTGAAAATCGCCCTGCTGAAATGAAGCGCAGCAGCTTAGTAATTTTGCGCGTTGATGTCTTCTAAGTTATCTTATACAGCTCCTGGATTCATAAGATGACTGCTGGCGGTTATCTTATGAAACTATACGAGCTCCGTGACGAGCTCGTGGAGCTTCAGGATTAAAAAGTATGTGATCTTAGTTTCGTGTACGAAATTTTAATTCAAAGATTGTCGACGAGTAGAAAATAGTATTTTTCACAATCGTGTTATAATAGAGAGCTTTTTAGTCGAGTACCGTGTTTAGGCCACGAAGCTTGCTGAGTGGCCTAAGTAAGGTACGAGATTAAAAAGCTTGATTATAACACTATTGTGAACAATACTTTTTGTACGAGTTCATTAAAATTAATTTTCTACGAGTCAACTGAACTAATTAAACAAACTCGATACTGTTGAAACGAAGTGCAGCTCATCGCTCGTACGCTTGTTGATATCTTAAAAGACATCAACGAGCGTACGACATCAAAGCGATTCTATTGGTCCAATTCATTACAGTTCAGTAAAGCAGCCACGTGATTGGTCGAATTTATTTTAGTTGTCTGGAGCGTATCGAAAAGTAGTTATTTCGATTGTTTCGACAGTAACATGGACTACAACTATGAAAAGAGTGACGTTGCAGTATTCTCTATGAAATCTTAATACACATATTTTAATCGTCGAGTACAAAAAAGGATTTTTCAAAATTCACCCTGTAAGGGGGTGAAACGGGGGTCCAAAGTTTGTATGGCAGCACTATATTTTCTTATGACGTTATCACGTAAAATTATCGTCCGTAAACCGACTTTATAGACAGCCAATTTTTTTGATAATAACTACATAGTATAAAACAAAGTCGCTTCCCGTTGTCTGTCTGTCCCTATCTATGCTTAGATCTTTAAAACTACGCAACGGATTTTGATGCGGCTTTTTTTAATAGACAGAGTGATTCAAGAGGAAGGTTTATATGTTTAATCATTATCATCATCATCATCATATCAGCCGAAATACCGGTCCTGCGCCACTCGCATCCAGCGGACTCCCGCGACCTTTACCAGGTCATCAGTCCACCTTGTGGGAGGCCTACCCACGCCGCGCCTTCCGGTACGTGGTCACCACTCGAGAACCTTTCCGCCCCAACAGCCATCGGTTCTACGTGCAATGTGCCACGCCCACTGCCACTTAAGTTTAGCGATTCGGAGGGCTATATCGGTTACCTTGGTTCTGCTGCGGATAGCCTCATTTCTGATGCGATCACGCTGGAGGATATTACATGCATGTATTATACATATGAACCCGTGCGAAGCCGGGGCGGGTCGCTAGTTATACATATATGGAAAGTTCAACATGTCTCTATTATTTAATTATTTTCCCTCAGGTGAGGACGCGGAGGAGGAAGCCGACCTCTCCGAGAACCCGTACGCGGTGACCAGCAACGAGGAGCTGTTCCTGCAGGACCCCAAGAAGACACTCCGCGGGTACTTCGAGAGGGAAGGTCACGAACTTACCTATAACTGCGAGGAGCGCGGCGCGGGACAGTTCCTCTGCAGGTAGGTTACTAATTAAATACATACACAACAACAACAATACAACACAACACACAACAACAATACAACACAACACACAACAACACAAACACAACAACAATACGACACAACACAACAACAATACAACACAACACAAACAACAACAATACAACACAACACACAACACAAACACAACAACAATAAAACACAACACAAACACAACAACAATACAACACAACACAAACACAACAACAATACAATACAATTTAGATTAATTTTACAAGCAGTTACGTTCCTAAGGCGTTGTAAGAAGGAACTGATTGAACGATTTAGGGGCTGAGACAGATTGTTCCGATAGCTCAGTTGGTTAGTGTTAGTACTGTTAGTAGCGACGGGCCATGTATGCCTGTGGTCGCCGGTTCGAATGCGGCTCGGAGCCTAAATTTTTAATTTTTTTCCTTTAATTTGAAATTTATAAATACAACATAGATCCTTAAAACTTAAATATTAAGTGCAATTTTATGTTGTGAAATAAATAAATCTATCTATCAATCTATCATAATTGGGAATGCAATGGATAAAAATTTTAGAAGTACCCGATTAGTTTTTTGTTGATAGGAATAACCTTCCTTAGCACCAGAAAAAGGTGTTTGTGTATTGGTTGAAGTGTTAATGAATGAATGAAAATGAAATGAAATTTTTATTTCGTGTAACCATGGACACATGTTGTTAGTAGAATTTACAAAACTAGGGGGTTAGTAGTTACAGCTAAACTTACATTTAAAACAAAACAACACTGACAGGGGAGTGTAGTCCCTCGCAGTGCGACATGTAGGGACAGTCAACCCTGTCCGCTATCATGCGCAGAATGCTGTTGGGACTGCGGCGCACCCTGCGCACCAGGGATGCTGCGCGCGTACGCATGCTCGTATAAAAACAGTCCACACGCGCCGCCGCGAACATCCCTGATGCGCTACAGAAACGAGGCAGTCCCATCAACACCCGGAACGCATTATTATACTGGACCCTAAGGGCCCCATATGCCCGTTGCGTATACTGCTCCCACAGATTGCAGGTATAGAGGGAGGTGCAAAACGCCCTAAACAGAGTTTCTTTCACCTCTTTAGAGCACCTTGCAAATCTGCGGGCGATCATATTCGCCCGGACCGACAGGGCCCTTCGTTCCCTTTCCATGTCCAGGTCGTCTTTGAGGTTGGTCGCGATCACATGGCCTAAGTACTTGAAATGGTCCACTCTATCCATAGGGGTACCATTGAGGCAAATGGTAGGAACTTCCACTGTTTTCTTGCGATCGCACTCAAATACCATGAACTGGCTCTTAGCAACATTATATTTAAGGCCATGATTTGTTGCATACGTTTCACAAATTTTCAGCAGCTTACGCAGCCCACACACCGACGCGCTCAGCAGCACCATGTCGTCCGCGTAACTTATGTTGCTAACACAAACTCCACCTACATGGCAGCCAACATGGGTTCTGCTGAGAGCCTCGATTAGCCCGTTTACATACAGGTTAAATAGCGTAGGTGAGGTCAGCCCTCCTTGTCTCACCCCACACTCCAACCTGTACTCATCAGACTGCGCGTTAGCCCATCTAACACTGTTGACCTGGTTTCCATACCAGTACTTAAATATGCGAATGGTTTCCTGCGGTAAACTGGTATTTTCCAGCTTCTTCCATAGTAGGTCATAGGAAACCAGGTCAAAAGCCTTAGATAGATCGAGGAAACAGGCTACCACCGGGGTTTTACTTTTGGTATAATACCTGACAGTGTGCTTAAGACACAGAATCGCAGATTATGTAGATAACTGTGGTCGGAAACCTAATTGGTTATCATGCAGTTTTACATGACTCTTTAACTGTGAATTAAGCACACTATCAAGTATTTTTGCCATGATTGTTGCTAAGGGACTCGTGTTGGTGGCTTGATGCCCGAGTCGTTTTGGTGAAAAACAGACAATTGGTGAATGGGGAATGGTGAACAAGCTACGGTAGCCTAGTGGTTCAGGCATGCGGCTGTCAAGCGGCGGTCGTGGGTTCGTACCAATGAGTTTTTCGGAACTTATGTACGGAATATTTACCGTTAGCTTTTCGGTGAAGGAAAACATCGTGAGGAAACCGGTCTAATCTCAATAAGGTCTAGTTTTCCCTCTGGGTTGGAAGGTCAGATGGCAGTCGCTTTCGTTAAACTAGCGCCTATGCCAAATCTTGGGATTAGGTGTCAAAGCGGACCCCGGACTCCTTTAGGGCACAACCGGGAATAACGCTAGGAGCATGATGGTGAATGGGGAATGGATGAAAATTTTAGAAATGCCTGATTATTTTTTTGGTGATAGGAATAACCTTCCTTAGCACCAGAAAAAAGTTGCAGACTTGTCAGCTGCGTCAATTATTTTTGAAAAATATAAACAGTTTCCTCACTTACGTTTTGTGGTTAGGACGGCGAACGAGACTCTTTCCTTGATCATATTACAAAAAATATTTTAAATATCTGACCCTGGCAATGACTAATATAGCTGCTGCAGCTGTCAATATTGCCAGTGTCAGTTTACCACGGATTTTTATGATATTTTTATGTAATATGAGACGGATCAAGGAAATTGTCTCAATCGCCGTCCTAACCACAAAATGTAAGTAAGGAAACTGTTTATATTTTTCAAAAATAATTGACGCATCTGAAAAGTCTGCAACTTTTTTCTGGTGCTAAGGAAGGTTATTCCTATCAACAAAAAAAAAATCAGGCGTTCCTAAAATTTTCATCCATTCCCCTTTGGTTGCACGCGACGGATCGTGCATTGTTGGCATCAGCCTGCGGCCCCGGAGGCAGCTTGGGAGACTTAATTAAACTTGACTTTGACTCGACCGCGAAGGAAACTAGACAGACTTGACAAATATCGTGTCGCCGGGAAGCCAGTAAGTTACTCATATCATATTTTCACATTTTTGAAGGCCATTATTGGCACAATATGACCCACGGAAATCGTGAGGCGAGCTCAGTCCGTAGCATTAGGCGAGGGACTGAACAAAGGAATTTGAAACTTTTATATTACTAATTCTGTAACATCATTGTAATACAGTTGGAAAAGCCGATTTACCTCCCGCGGGAGATATGGACTTTTATTACTCCCTAGGGAGTTAGGAGCTTGTGTGTGATCTGATTATGTGTTCTTAAAGCAAATCCAGGTGGCCGCGCGCTACAAGAATTCTGCTCTGTGATGGGTTGAATAAAAATCGAGCAGGCCATGCGCTGAAAGAATACTGCTCTGTGATTGGTTGAAATATTGAAGCTGCGCGCTCCACTCGCACTGATCTGGAAGTGAAGTTGTCAATTTCGTCAATTTTTATTGGTGCGCTTGTATGAAACCTAGATTGTTCTGTCTTTTGTAGTTATTTATTTCCTCGCAAATGTGATGAAAAACATTGTGGATAACACGGGCGTAAGAATATTGCAAACTCGAGTCATCAAAAGCCCTCCGTCTGCGGCGTCGGGCTTCTGATAAACTCTCGTTTGCAATAACCCATTTACGCCCCTCGTTAAACAATGTACTATTGTGTTAAACTAAAGTTTTGATTGGCTCTGGTATTTTGTTATAAATTTTGGCATCCATTACACCAAGAGACTTGTCAGCCCGCCTAACGGATCGGACGAGGCTGAGATAACGAATAAGAATAAATAGAATTATTCGACGAATAAATTATTCGCAAATAAATTATTCCTCGTATAATTTATTCGCGAATAACTTCTCCATTCGAATAATCATTCGTAATGCTTTTCTGGAATAATATCTTGAAAGAATATTGTATGTATGTAAGCACTTTATTGTACACAAAACAGGTTTTTTAAGTCATAAACATGACATGTAAGATTAAAGTAGGTAGGTATTGTCGGGATGCTTTTTAGCTATGTGCGCAGACTATGAGCCAATTTTAGGATATATTGCATTAAAACTATATAGTTAATTATAAGAAAAAAGTTATAGTTAATTAAAAATATGTACACTTGATGTGATCGTGTACGTGATGTAACGAGCAACCGCATTTTTAAATATTATTTGTAAATTATTCGAGGATTTATTCGTAGATTTATTCGAATAAAATGAGAACAAGTCATTCGAATGTGTAGACGAATAATGAATTCCCGACTAAATTATTCGCGAATAAATTAGTGACAAATAAATGTTTATTCGAATAATTATCTCTGTTTGTGATCAGGGTAGAGCTCCCGATAGAGGACGCCCGCGGGCAGCCCGTGGTCGCCGAGGTGTTGCATCGCGGGAAGAAGAAAGAGGCCGTTGTGGCATGCGCCCTTGCGGCATGCCGCATGCTGGACCGAGCGGGGGTGCTGCGGCAGGCTAGCCACGGTTAGTTGTAGTTGTATAAGAAGAAAGAGGCCGTTGTGGCATGCGCCCTTGCGGCATGCCGCATGCTGGACCGAGCGGGGGTGCTGCGGCAGGCTAGCCACGGTCAGTTGTAGTTGTATAAGAAGAAAGAGGCCGTTGTGGCATGCGCCCTTGCGGCATGCCGCATGCTGGACCGAGCGGGGGTGCTGCGGCAGGCTAGCCACGGTCAGTTGTAGTTGTATAAGAAGAAAGAGGCCGTTCTGGCATGCGCCCTTGCGGCATGCCGCATGCTGGACCGAGCGGGGGTGCTGCGGCAGGCTAGCCACGGTTAGTTGTAGTTGTATAAGAAGAAAGAGGCCGTTGTGGCATGCGCCCTTGCGGCATGCCGCATGCTGGACCGAGCGGGGGTGCTGCGGCAGGCTAGCCACGGTCAGTTAATAATAATAATAATAATTTATTGATAAAACATAATGTACATCAGTGTTTACTATAGACTAGGATCTTAATATTAGAGGCAAATAACACGTGCCTGAACTAGGATACCCTGTGTTTCAGGCAAAAAAGAACTAACAATTGAATATGTTATTCACATGCAAAATATTATTCTTATTTACTAGGTAGTACAAAATAATTAGTAAGTTAATAACCTATATATAAAAAAGGTATAAAAAGATAGAAGATAGAACAAAATTATTTTAAAACGATAAATAACTTCTCAGTATCGTCATAGGACATATTATGTAGGGCTTCTCGTAGCGTTGATTTACATTTCATGTAGTTTAGGGGATATAAATCTAGCCGTGCATTAAGTCTTTTGTAAAGAAGTGGACCTAGGAAAAGAAAAAATCTAGAAGAGAAAGCGTGTCGTGTTTGAGTATAATTAGGACAAACAAAATCTTTACGCCTTTTACTGGCATGATCAGTGTTGTAAGGGGTTTCAGCGTGCTGTTTTAAAACTGTGTGCAATATAAATAATTGTCGGACTGTTAATACTTTACATGATTTATAAAGCAGGCTAGTGGGGAATTGATAGGGGCGGAAAGTAGAAACCTTAAGAATTGCTCTCTGGGCCCTTTCTAGGTTTAGTAATGTGGTTTTAGCCAAGCCACCCCATGAAGAGATGCAGTAAGTTAATACAGATTGACATAACGCAAAGTAAACTTGTTTGATTATGTGCGAGTCTCCGATCGTACGTATTTTTTTGAAAATAAATATTAACTTACGAACTCTAGTGCACAACGCTTCCACATGAAGTCGAAAAGAGAGAGAGTCATCAATTATGATTCCTAAATACTTTATTTTGTTTGTGGTAGCTATGCCCGGACATGCACACTGGTTATTTGTGGGATGTTTACAATTGTGAGCATAGATTTTAAGGTTAGTCGGAGCTAGTTTCGATTTGCGCATGGAAAACTTTATAACATTTGTTTTCTCCGAGTTCAGGGTTAGTAGGTGATGTAGAAGCCAGTTACTTACGATATTAAAGCCTCGCTGTGCATATTCATAGACTTGCTCTACTGAGTTTGCAGAAAAAAGTAGGACAGTGTCGTCAGCGTATGAAATGATTTTACCACAGTCGATTTTAAGATTACAAAGGTCATTTATATAAATTAAAAACAGCGTAGGACCTAAAATACTTCCCTGTGGGACCCCAAAAGAGGCATTATGTAGGTCAGAACTCATAAAATTGTCGATTTTTGTGCGTTGCGTGCGGCCGTCTAAATAGTCTGCAAATAATTTGAGCTGCGTACCTCTGATTCCTAATGATTCAAGCTTGTGAAGCAGGATGGGAACGGAGACGGTATCGAAAGCTTTAGCAAGGTCAAGGAAGATTCCCAAAGTCTGATTACCCTTGTCTAGTTCTTGCACTAAAAAGTCAGTCAGTTCGTGTACGGCGTCGGCAGTTGATAGTTTCGACCTAAATCCAAACTGACTTTTAGACAAGATAGCTTGGCTCTCTAAATATTGGACAAGCCTATTATTGATGATTTTTTCTAATATTTTTGACGTCGAAGGTAGTATGGAGATAGGTCTATAATTTGACACCTGGTCTTTACTACCAGATTTGTATACAGGAACCACAATAGCTTTTTTCAGACATATCGGAAATATTCCTTCAGAAAGGCACTTTTGGAAAATGAAGGTGAGGGGAGGAACCAGGATGTGTCTGAATTGTTTGAGTATTTTATTAGATATACCATCCCAACCTTTAGCCGAGTCATTTTTTAAGTTGTAGTTGTATAAGAAGAAAGAGGCCGTTGTGGCATGCGCCCTTGCGGCATGCCGCATGCTGGACCGAGCGGGGGTGCTGCGGCAGGCTAGCCACGGTCAGTTGTAGTTGTATAAGAAGAAAGAGGCCGTTGTGGCATGCGCCCTTGCGGCATGCCGCATGCTGGACCGAGCGGGGGTGCTGCGGCAGGCTAGCCACGGTCAGTTGTAGTTGTATAAGAAGAAAGAGGCCGTTGTGGCATGCGCCCTTGCGGCATGCCGCATGCTGGACCGAGCGGGGGTGCTGCGGCAGGCTAGCCACGGTCAGTTGTAGTTGTATAAGAAGAAAGAGGCCGTTGTGGCATGCGCCCTTGCGGCATGCCGCATGCTGGACCGAGCGGGGGTGCTGCGGCAGGCTAGCCACGGTTAGTTGTAGTTGTATAAGAAGAAAGAGGCCGTTGTGGCATGCGCCCTTGCGGCATGCCGCATGCTGGACCGAGCGGGGGTGCTGCGGCAGGCTAGCCACGGTCAGTTGTAGTTGTATAAGAAGAAAGAGGCCGTTGTGACATGCGCCCTTGCGGCATGCCGCATGCTGGACCGAGCGGGGGTGCTGCGGCAGGCTAGCCACGGTCAGTTATAGCTGTAAAAAAACAAAGTTTTTTTCTGACCAGTTTCATCCATATGTTGTTAAGGCATTCAACCTTAAAATACCTGGAATCCCTGAGAGCAATGCACGGATTTAACTCCATCTAATGGCGACTTTAAACAAAAAAACACTTTAATCGGAATTTAGAATTTCATTAGCAGACTTTGTAAACATTAGCTGTAAATGGAATGTTCTCGCAGAGCCGCGTCGCCGCAAGCGGCGCGACTGGGGCGCCGACGACTACTACGACAGCGACGACGACACGTTCCTCGACCGCACCGGCGCCGTCGAGCGCAAGCGCGACCAGCGGCGCGACAAGTATGGCGACACGAGGGACCAACCGCTCACTTATGAACAGTTGGTGAGTATTGTCTTATGAACAGTTGGTGATTATTGTCTTATGAACAGTTGGTGATTATTGTCTTATGAACAGTTGGTGAGTATTGTCTTATGAACAGTTGGTGAGTATTGTCTTATGAACAGTTGGTGAGTATTGTCTTATGAACAGTTGGTGAGTATTGTCTTATGAACAGTTGGTGAGTATTGTCTTATGAACAGTTGGTGAGTATTGTCTTATGAACAGTTGGTGAGTATTGTCTTATGAACAGTTGGTGAGTATTGTCTTATGAACAGTTGGTGAGTATTGTCTTATGAACAGTTGGTGAGTATTGTCTTATGAACAGTTGGTGAGTATTGTCTTATGAACAGTTGGTGAGTATTGTCTTATGAACAGTTGGTGAGTATTGTCTTATGAACAGTTGGTGAGTATTGTCTTATGAACAGTTGGTGAGTATTGTCTTATGAACAGTTGGTGAGTATTGTCTTATGAACAGTTGGTGAGTATTGTCTTATGAACAGTTGGTGAGTATTGTCTTATGAACAGTTGGTGAGTATTGTCTTATGAACAGTTGGTGAGTATTGTCTTATGAACAGTTGGTGAGTATTGTCTTATGAACAGCTGGTGAGTATTGTCTTATGAACAGCTGGTGAGTATTGTCTTATGAACAGTTGGTGAGTATTGTCTTATGAACAGCTGGTGAGTATTGTCTTATGAACAGCTGGTGAGTATTGTCTTATGAACAGTTGGTGAGTATTGTCTTATGAACAGTTGGTGAGTATTGTCTTATGAACAGTTGGTGAGTATTGTCTTCATACAGCGCCACGTTCCTTTGAGCGCAAGCGATAATTTTAATGTTTGATTCAAAATAAAAATAAAACAAAATCAAACATTTATTCTGCAAATAGGCTACAAGGGCCACTTATACATGTCAAAAAATAATTACCTTACAACAACAATTATTTGGAAGTTGCAGTTTAACAGAGCTAAATGTCACAATATTACAAAAATTATCCATTTCATTAGATACAAGGTCTCTATTAGAATTAACAAGAACTTTGTGATATCATTTTATATACCAGAGATGTATAAGGTCTCTTAGCGTCCAGATACAATTAATTATTATTATTCTAATGATCTTAGAGATGTATACAGTCTCTTTTTGTTCCACTGTTCCATTTATTTCCCAAAAAACTACCCTATTATGACGTAATCGCGCCAAGAGTCCGAAGTCTAAAGAAAAGTACTTTTTTGAAGCAATAAAAAAAATTGTTTCTTTACAGTTGGAGCAAATCAAAGATCTAGAAGAGAAGATCAGCATAGAGCAGGCGACTCTAGAGAAGCTGCGAGCTGCCAAGAACCAGCCCGAAGACATGGAGGACTACATGCAGGACATACCTGGGACAATGGCGCAGAAGGCAGAGATCTCTAAGACAAGGGTTAGTATTGGCCGAAAGACGTCCACTGATGGACACAGGCCTCCCCCAAAGAGTGCCAAAGTGACCGGACCCACATCCAGCTCCCGCGATTAGATTAGATTCCTCATATTAAAATTTATTTATTTATTAATTTTAAAGTAGGTACCTACGTATCTGCAATATACAGCTAAAGCCAAAGTGTTACAGATCTTAAACTAGAAAAAGAAAGAAAAAGTAAAATGTATAAAAAAACACGTTTATTTCAGATATTTATGTAGTCCATAAAGTACAAAAAATTATTTTATCTACCATCATATTATAAATCCTCAATGATGTGTTCGGGAACCATTAGAATAACCGCCATTGCACCGCCATGGCCGACTAGATTTCAAATCATGACTAACTGGACTTCCATAATAACATCGATATCGATGTGATTGATATGATTTTTCATACATTATGATAACACTGGCACAGATAAAACGCTGATGTTACGTTACTGTTTGCAATAATGGTGGTCATTATATATGGTTTCCGAACACATTACAGAGGATTTATGATATGGGTGTAGGTAAAAGTAAATATGAAACACTATTTCATCGCATGCTTCATTCTCTGGGCAAAGTATGGTTTTGAAAATATTAATTTATAATAGCGTTTTTTTTTCTTTACATCATTTTATAACATTATTCTAAGATGCTTTATTCAATAATCCAACAAACTTTCCATCCAAGTATTTATATAGATTTAAATAAAACATGAATTGTTTTTATTTTTTTATTTTTCTTGAATATTATAAAGCAAATGTAAATGAACCAAAATAAAGATAAAACCATTTTCTAATATTTTTTCTGACTTTTCAGTAGCTAGTTAAGTTATCATTTTTTTGATGTCTGAAATTTTGTTGGATTTTGTCGCTAGGTAACTATTTAATTGATAATGTATCCATTACAAAGAAAAAATCAGCTATTATAAATTATTTCCAAATTTGAAATTTATTCCATACAAGTTGTAAGTTCATTGCCTGGACTATCATCAAAGAATTATTGTCGGCTGTTTGTCGCGACGCATAACAATGCGCCGGTAATCTTTTTTTTGCGTACAGTCCGCGGCACAAAAGTTTGCGTGTCTGAAGTTAGCCTCGAGTCGCCTCCCGCATACCCGTCCGACCCCTCTGACACCTTTGCGGCGCTGCTAGTAGCTAACATTAGAATCGTTTTCTTTTCTTTATTATACAGGGTGTGGCCTGTAATAGGAGCAAAAAATTAAACGGTAGATTATTAAGCTTGTGAATAAATATTTCCACATGATTAAACTTAAAAAAAAAAAAAAAAAAATTTTTTTTTCTTCAAAATAAGTTTAGTTGTATTTTTTTACTCTTCTCGAGTGCTATCAGTAACTTTTTATTTTAAAGACAAAAATAAATGAAATAAAAATCTAAAAATCACAAAAATATCTTTTGAAATCAAAAATGCTAAAACTATTATGACTCGTTACATGATGTTACCTCAAGATCCGCATTGACTGCTGTGCTATGATGTCGTGGTGCCAAGATACATTACTTGGAGGTCATAACTTCAGATCAAAATATCTCCGAATCCAAAAAAAAATAAAATGAGTCGGACACAAGGGGTTGCTACAAATGCTCTAAGGAAGCGTCCCTTTGAATATTTGCTCCTATTACTGGCCACACCCTGTATACGGTCGGTTGACTCCGGTGTGTGCGCGTGGCGGTGGTGTAGCCGGACGCCGTTTCCTGTGCGCGTCGGCCTGCCATACGCGGTTGGACCGTTGCAATGTTATTATAGTCACAGTAGATATATCTTTGTCACTCATGTGTGTAGAGGTAGGGCACAGCGGAATGTCATCTCGCTCGTATGTGGAGCAGCCCAACTGGGGAAGTACCTCCACCTTACAGCAGACCGCAGCCATAATAGCACCACTGCTTTGTAGTGTTCCTATATTATTGCATGCTATGAAGCATGTGGTGTTGTGTTCCTGGTGGTGAGTAAGGTCGCCAGAGTTCCCTAGGATGCGCTGTGTTGGGAGTGAGGGACCTGCATGTCTCTATCTGTCAGTGAATAAAGGGTCGGCAACGCGCTTGTGATTCTTCTGGAGTCACAAGTGTCCATAGGCTACAGTACCAGCTTAACATCAGGCAGGCCGTAAGCTTGTTTGCCACCGTCGTTGTATTAAAAAAAAAACTTACGAGTGTCCCTCTATATATCGTTTCTCTGTTTCACAGATGTCGATAAGCAAGCTTCAAGCAGAGCTGACAACCCGTCGGCGACTCGCTAAACTAGCGCGGCCCGCGGACGCGCCTCCCATACTCACCAAGACACCCGCCTTTAAAACTACCAACTCTGTTGTCTATGGAAAGAGGTTAGTCTGTACTTATAAAAAAAATAACTGTTTAGTTCAGTCATTAATAGGGAACATTACTGCAATGTTCTGCCGCCAGAGGCAGCACTACCACTAATAGTAAACCAGTATGGGAATATAGGGATTTACACACACATGCACAATTGATTGTCAAATGAGTGACAAGGATGCTTGCATAGACAATACCGCAAGTGGGAACGAGATACAATGTCAACGCTGCTAGTGTCGCCACCTACGAAGAGTTTTGCGTAATCATTCCTATTGGTAAGGTGCATTCGGGTAACTCCGAAAATCGGGTTATTCCGATTGATCTACAAAAGTGAGTCTTATATAGTTCTGACACAATGTACCTACATATTCCTTTTTTATTCGGAGTTACCCTCCTAAAAAAATACTATTGGATGTCGCTTGGTTTGGTAGAAATTATCGGAATAACCCGATTTTCGGAGTTACCCGAAAGCACCTTACAAAAAAATACAAAAAATAAAAAAGCGGCTAAGTGCGAGTCGGATTCGCACATAAAGGGTTCCGTAAAATAAATTGCGGTTTACGATTTATGACGCATTAAAAAAAACTGCTTACTAGATCTCGTTCAAACCAATTTTCGGTGGAAGTTTACATGGTAATGTACATCATATATTTTTCCCCAAGGATCCCCAAAACTTACTGTTTTTTTTTCAATTTTTGTGTGGAAATCTTAATGCGGTTCACAGAATACATCTACTTACCAAGTTTCAACAGTATAGTTCTTATAGTTTCGGAAAAAAACGGACAGACAGACAGACATGACGAATCTATAAGGGTTCCGTTTTTTGCCATTTGGCTACGGAACCCTAAAAACCTACTAATTAGTAGTTACTTAGCACAATCCCGATTTTTTAAGATTATTTGCTAAGCTTAGCTAATTTCTAAGTTACATACATACATATAATCACGCCTCTTTCCCAGAGGGGTAGGCAGAGATCACGGATCTCCATTTGCTACGATCCTGACTAACCACTTTCGCTTCACTCACTTTCATAAAATTTCTCATACATGCTCGTCGGTTTAGGGTACTTTTGACCTGGCCTTTTTGTAAGATTTCTCCAAATGCTTACAATATCAATATTATTTTATTCTATTATTTTACTTATTACACATTATTTTCTTCAGCGTACATTGTATCTTCTGGGGTTTATTCTCTATAATAGCTTCTGCCCGCGACTCCGTCTAACTCGTTTATATCGTAGCTCCATACAAACTTTCACAATTTCACCCCCTTAGGGATTCCGGGGATAAAAACTATGTTATGTCCCACCCCGGATATGTAGATGGCGCTGATGTACAATACACATCTTAACTAAACAAATAACTCCACGTTAAATTAACACGAAACAAAAATATTTTATCTACACTCATATAATCATAAATCCTCTTTAATGTGTTCGGAAACCATATACACCGTGGCCGTGAATAACCCGAAAGATTTAAATCACGTATTTTTGACGACAGTACAAGTAAATAATGTTGTATCAACATGGGTCTAATTATGTGTCTTAATTAAATTACTATTTCAGTACAAATTAAATCTTATTAATTGCCCGCTTCTTTGTGAACAACTGTTTAGTTGAGAAACTCAAGTTGAAGAACAGAGAGCGAGCATAACACTTCACGAATCGCTCCGAAATCATACGACGAACGGCGAATGCCGTGACTTGTGTTCCATGACAAGAAGTGTCAAGGTATGCTCAAGCCTTTAGGGTGTGTTAGACTGGAGATTTTTTAACTTTTGATTTGTTTCAAATAATTAATATCTCCTTAATTATGAGTTTTTGGACTATATGTTACATAACTTTATATACTCTAATTAGGCTCTAGTATCGTTAGCTTAAATCTTTCGGGTTATTCACGGCCACGGTGTATAATGGCAACCAGTAACGTAACATCATCGTTTTATCTTTGCCAGTCTTATTATAATGTATGAAAAATCATAATCACATCGAAATCGATGTTATTATGGAAATCTAGTTGGTCATGATTTGAAATCTAGTCGGCCATGGTTATTCTAAAGGTTCCCGAACACATCATTGAGGATTTATAACATGTGGGTAGATAAAGTAGTGTATGTGACTGTACACAATGAAGCATTAAATACGAGTGTGGGTTTATGAAACGAGCGTTTAGGATCACACGAGTGTGATATAACATAAACTACTATTACAGTACACATGTGCGGAAAAGAGCACTTTCCTTGCATATGTCGAAACTTTAAAGAGCCATATGTACTGTAAAACGTTGTACGATACACGTGCGAATAGGTAATTCGCAACTCGTGTCGATTTAAAACACTCCCTTCGGTCGTGTTTTAATTTATCACCACTAGTTGCGAATTTTCTATTTTCTGCACTTGTATCGTAAATAACTATTGTTTCGTTAAGAAGTGTTAGAAATATTATTATTGTATACAGGATACGGTTAAAAGAAGACAAAAAGCCGAAACCAAAGCCACAGAAGAAGCAAGAAGAAGCAGAATTCGTCGAAGAAGTGGATTCCGATGAGGAACCAACAGACACAGACACAAACAAACATAAAGACATAGGCACAAATACAGACACACACATAGGCAACGACACAGATCAAAATAAGGTCAACACTAAGGATGAAGAAAACGAAAAAGCCGCTAAAGAAAGAGTGTTTGGTCCTATGAGGCCTCCGGAGAATTATGTGGTTCCGGAGAGCTACTTTAATCAGGACTCTGACAGGGACCTTCCGGAAATGACGGACGAATAATAAAAAAAATGTAGTTGTATGAATATGAAGTTGTTTTATTTAAGACAAACCCTACTAGCTCTGCCCGCGACTCCGTACGCGTAGACGTTTATATCGTAGCTCCATACAAACTTTCAACCCCATTTCACTCTTTTAGGGGATGATTTCCGAGATTAAAACTATCCTATGTCCTTCCTCGGGACTCAAACTATCTCTATACCAAATTTCATCTAAATCGGTTAGGCGTGAAGAGGTAACAGACCACAGATGTATGAATATAAGGAGATCGGACATGGCGGCCGATTTGTATAGAGTGAGCCTGTCGCAAGTACATTAACCCACACAACGCCCAAGTAATTGACAAGACAAAGCACGCACACATCTAAAACACACACACTTGTATACCTACACGCTTATTTGAGAATAAACGCGCATCATATCAGGCATTTTGGGAAAAAACGTAATATTCTCTGCGATCAGCATGCGTGCACAGTATGGCAGAGTATGCCCATTGAGCATACAGCTGCGACACGGCCGCCGGCGGCTTGTCCTCTCTCTAGTATTCTATGCTCTGAGTAACAGACAGACGGAAACTCTTTCGCTGTTGTAATATTAGTATGTAATAAAAGGTCCGGGACCTCATGGTCCCGATATAAATAAATAGAATTTATTTATTTATATCGGGACCATGAGGTCCCGGACCTTTTATTATTATTTTCCAGAATCAAATACCAGAAAAAAAACAACAACGTGTACCTAAAATGCACTTTCTGGGTGGTAATATTCGAGGGTTGCCTGGTGAAACCCGATAAGTGACAAAAAGTGAGAGGCGTTTGTGTTTAAAATAAATTATTTTAATAACTAATTGTTTGTATCAAAAATGAAGAAGACCTTCAGAATCACAATAATAATATTTTGGATTTAAAATATTTATTTCTCAATTTATATTCACAGAGTTTTGGAAGAAACTAAATTTTGAGATATCACTTTTTAACTTTTCTTTTTGAATGGTAAAATGATTTATTTTAAAATTTTAAGAAGCCGGGCACCTTGTGCAGTATCCGAACAAACATACAAAAAATGATTCAACGGTTAGAATTACGTTAGCTGAAAGTTCTAGTGAACAGAAATACATGAAGTTTCGCCAGTTCTCTTCGTATTGAGCCTTAAGAGCGTAGTCGGTCTGCGACAAAATTGAGAAATAGGTATTTGTACAAACTATTGCCGTCGCGTTGCGCCCAAGCGACCGCGTGCGATGCGCGATAGGGACAACCGCAGCTCAGACCGATTTTCACTACAAAATCTTGACAAGATCGATGCTTTGTATTCCCCTGTTTTCTCTGCCAAACCTGCGCCGATTCAATTATGTTTGGTGTTGAAATTTAGAGGAAGAGTAGATCTATGTTTTTATTATTTTGTTTTAACGTAAAAACTTGTCATATTTGTCTGGTAGTCATCTGAATATGACAGTAAAAATGGGGCATTTTTTAGGTTTTCGAAAATTCGTATCTGTTTTGGTTATTATTTTTTGGGAAAAAGTAAATGACAGGGGCATACATTCAGTACACCTAGATTTAATAAAAAAAACGAGTCCTCTAGAGGGATAAACCAGGAAGGAAATAGGGGAATACGTTTGTATGGAAAAATGCTGCTAGGATACCCTCTGCTAAAAGTCGTTTTATAGTGATTCGATATCGCTCTATTTAGTGGTAAATACAGATAAGTCGATTTTACACGTATCACGGAAATAGGCCAAGTATTAACCCAATAAGTGTTTAACTTCAACTTTTATTGATGTACCTCCCCTTCTCATTAATTATGTTTTGTTACGCATAAGTTATAATTATAAGTTCTATTTTAAGATCTGTATCTCTCTCTGGGTGCCATGAAACCGCGCCTTTAGCATATCGTCGCTACTTTGAAAAAAGCTCTCTATCCGATTTTTTCGTTTATTTACCCATTAAACTTATAAAAATAAATCGACATTATAATACTTAATAGTAATCGTTAGTTCAAAAATATCGTAACTAAACAAAAAATCGTCACTACTTTGAAAAAAACTCGTATCTGGTTATTTTTATTTTTTTCGTTTACTAACTCAGTAATCGATTTGACTTGGCCAGTTTTCATTATATCAGTGGAATATTTTCACTGATATAATGAAAACTGGATAAAAAAAACGTTCATAGCTCGGCGGCGCCTGCGTATCGGAAACGGTAACGCAGGTCAAGCAAAGACGGCAGGGGTCAGTCTTTGGATGGGTGACCGCCTGTTTGAGTGGTTACTTTATAAATGAGCGCTTCCGTGCTTTGGAAGGCACGCTAAGCAGTTGATCCTGGCTGCTGTCTATGACAGTAGTCGTTAAGCCGAGTTAGAGGCCTTCGGGCGGCTTAAGAACCTCTAACAGTCGAGTTGCCCACTCACTTGACAAAGGGGGGACAACTGTCACTTGCGTCCGCAGGAGCTACCTACCACAACCCTGCACGTGTCCCCTGGGTGGTACTAAAAAGTGACAAACTCAAAAGGCCAAAAATAATATATCGTCGCTAATTTGAAAAAATCTCGTATCTGAAAATCATCAAGTTTCTAGGAGGAACAATAAACATCCTGTAAATTATTGTGATTGATCAAATAAGTTCCTGTTAATTTCATTAGATACTTTGATAGCCAGTCATTAATTTTACAAATATTCGAATAACTCACGCAAACACTTTTTATTAAATTTACGGTTATTTTTTTTGTTCTAGTATTGACTGAAAGTTGTTGAGTTACGATAATTTTGCTTTACATTTTATGTTACAAAATGAAACGAAATGTATGTTTTATGTTTATTAAATGAACTAAGTAGACTCTCGTAGAGTAGGTAACAATCATCATCATCATATCAGCCGAAAGACGTCCACTGCTGGAGATAGGCCTCCCCCAAAGAGAGAGAGGACTATGAGGATGGAGAGGGCTATGTTGGGAGTTTCTCTGCGCGATCGCATCAGAAATGAGGCTATCCGCAGCAGAACCAAGGTAACCGATATAGCCCTCCAAATCGCTAAACTTAAGTGGCAGTGGGCGGGGCACATTGCACGTAGAACTGATGGCCGTTGGGGCGGAAAGGTTCTCGAGTGGCGACCACGTACCGGAAAGCGCGGCGTTGGTAGGCCTCCCACAAGGTGGACTGATGACCTGGTAAAGGTCGCGGGAGTGCGCTGGATGCGGGTGGCGCAGGACCGGTCACTTTGGAGGTAACAATAGACGAACTTAATAACGTGTCTCCGTAATAAAAAAGAAGATCGGCTTGAATTATTTTTTCTCAACTATACATGCAATAAACTATCGCAAAATGAATGGAAGTCTTTTGGCAAAATCGGCTTTAGAGATTGCAAATCATCAAATGACTGCTTTTGCTGAGCAATCGCTTGATGTTCTGAACTATCATTGAATTGAATCTTTGAGGTAGAATAGTCCCGATTCCAGATGTCATCAAAGTGAAGTTTAAACTAAATCGGACTGTGAGGTGTATATTTTAAAGCCCTCAAATCTACCACACATGAGTCACCTGCTCTCTTTCCAGGTCTAATAGATGTATAATAGTAACTACTTAAGTGTCGCATAGTTTTTGAAAAAATACCTATTTTACATTGTACTTTTTAGTCAAAGATGCCTCTGTTATTACTTTTACAAAATCGGCAGGCACATGAAGTTCTCGTTTTCTTTTATTATATGTAAATTTTAAACATGATAAAAATGTAAAAAAAAAAACTTAATGTTTATGGGTATGGGTGTATTAAATAAAAGCATTAGGTACTAAAACCTGACGTACGAGAAATTAATCGAAATATACACAGTACAATTATTATAGGTACCGTCGATTTATCGACGTTGAAGCTTGTTCACGTGTGTACGTATAAGAGATGTAACTAATTATATTAGTTTAATGAGTTAGTAAACGAAAAAATGAAAAATAAATCAGATACGAGTTTTTTTCAAAGTATATTGCATGTATACTTAGTAGTTGAGAAAAAATAATTCGAGCCGATCTTTTTAGAGTTCCGTACTCAAAGAGTAAAACGGGACCCTATTACTAAGACTTCGCTGTCCGTCCGTCCGTCTATCTGTCACCAGGCTGTCCCATACAAAAAACGTGATTTTTTTTGCCGTTTTTATAGATAATCTGTCACCAGGCTGTATCTCAAGAACCGTGATAGCTAGAGAGTTGAAATTTTTACAGATTATATACCTACTCCTGTTGCCGCTAATAACAACAAATACTAAAACCAAAATATATATTTTTAAGTGGGTTCCCATACAACAATCGTGATTTTTTTTGCCGTTTTTATAGATAATGGTACGGAACCCTTCGTGCGCGAGTCCAACTCGCACTTGGCCGGTTTTTTTTATTACGGAGACCCGTTATTATTTAAGTTTGTCTATTGTTACCTACTCTACGAGAGTCTACTTAGTTAATTTAATAAACATGAAACATACATTTCGTTTCATTTTGTAACATAAAATGTAAAGCAAAATATATCGTAACTCAACAACTTTCAGTCAATACTAGAACAAAAATCTTGTATCTTACGAATAACTGTAAATTTAATAAAAAGTGTTTGCGTGAGTTATTCGAATATTTGTAAAATTAATGACTGGCTATCAAAGTATCTCATGAGACTAACAGGAACTTATTTGATCAATCACAATAATAAAATTAACAGGATGTTTATTATTGTTCCTCCTAGAAACTTGATGATTTTCAGATACGAGATTTTTTCAAAGTAGCGACGATATATTGCTGCTGGCATATGCTGAGTGGTATTTGATATTAAACACACGTGTAATTTCTTTGTGACACCAAATAAATATATTTCTTTCTCTCTTTCTTTCTTTCAATCGGCAACTTATTTAGTTGCAACTAAATTAGTTGCACTCTATATTTAACAAAGATTGATCAATCGTCGTTTTCAATCGTCAGTCGCAATTAATTCTTTTAATTTTAATCGTTAATCGTTAGTCGTAATCGATTTTGCCCATCTCAGGGGACCGATTTTTGACATTCGAGCGCTCGAAAATTAAATAAAAGTGAATACGATTGTAGTGTCAAAATTGCAGGCACTTACTTTCTACGGATAGATTTGAATAGAGTGATCAATAAAACTCGTTTTTAAATTTTCTATCGCTATTTCAAAATAGCATTTCATAATTTTTGACTGTTTTCGAGTGAAAGAGTCGAGCGCTCGAAAGTCAAAAATCGGTCCCCTGGTGTACAAAACAGTCTACTAAGTCGCGTTAATGTAAACCACCTTATGTACAATAAACATTTTTATTGTGTAATATAAAAACGATAAAAAAATACATTTTAAAAACAAATACAATTAAAAAATAAAATCTTAAAACAAAAACATTTAAAAAATAAAACTTAAAAACAAAACAATCAACCCTTTTCCAGGCAGAGGCGTTCTCAGTCAGTGTCATGGAATAGCGAACTAAGCGCTATCGCTTACGATAGCGCTTTCGCTATTCCAACACTGTCCAATTGAGGAGTAGCTTGTGCAAAACGCTGCGACAAGCGTACTTAATGTTAAACTTCCAGTCATGTTCTGGCTCCGCGCGGCGGTTCGGGCGCCGGCCTCCAGCTCCTCTTCAGGCACCACCGCCCGGCGTCGGCGGGGGCCCAGAGGCGGCGCTGCCATCACTACGGCGGCCCCCGCGCGCCGTTGCGCGAGGCGGCGCCGCCTGTCAAATAGGGTTACAAACGTCAGCCATCGCCGGTTGATTCTGGCTCCAGTTCATCGGTTAATTCTGGCTCCGCGCGGCGGTTCGGGCGCCGGCGCCGAGCCGGCGTCGGCCCGGCCTCCAGCTCCTCCTCAGGCACCACCGCCCGGCGTCGGCGGGGGCCCAGAGGCGGCGCTGCCATCACTACGGCGGCCTCCGCGCGCCGTTGCGCGAGGCGGCGCCGCCTGTCAAATAGGGTTACAAACGTCAGACATCGGTTAATCCTGGCTCCGGTTCAGTCCACTATTTGTGGCACAGCATCACGGCATTCAGCCATTGGAAAACTGGGCCCAAAATGATACACTGAGTGTCAACAATATAATTTATTGAGTTAATGTACAAATTTACATATTTACCACGCTGGGGTCTATATTAGTGTTGTAAAAGACTCGAGTTCTAGAGTCCTGATTCAGGAGACTCGACTCAAATATACGGGACTCGGGGAACTCGAAGACTCCCGAGTCTAGAGTCCTGTCGAGCGTGAGTCATCTGTCCGACGACTTGAGTCTCTAAAACCACTCGAGTCTTCAAACAAACTCGAGTCAATGAGTTTCCAAATTAAATACAGAGTAAGTTAGAAATATAATACGAACGAATCTGAAGTGAGAATCGGAAAAAATAGGCGCCATATTGTTTTATTATACGTTTTTTTTATTTAACTTGCATTGTTCGTACCTCTATATATGTAAATACGAGTATACAGGCCCATTTAGATGGTACGAGTTTCTCGCCCATTTTGGGGCGAGAAATCGTATGACATTATCGTACGCAATAATCGCCGGGCGAGAATCGTATAAAAATGGTTACATTAATGCGAGAAATAAAAACTCGTGTACGATTATGTCATACGATACTCGTACGGAAATTATCGCCAGCGAAATAGTTTACACGAAGAGCTGCATTCTACGGAGATATTTTGCTGACGATGTCTCGACTCATCTAAACTCGTTCTCGTATGACATTTTTTCTCGTACATGCGAGTATCGCACGAATCGGTCAGAACCGATTTTCATACGAGTTTTACTCGTCAATTTACGTGATTCGCTGCTAATTTAATCGACACTTGTTACACAATATTCGTAAAATAGAATTATCTAATTATATTTGTTGATTGCCATATTTTTCAAGATAATATAACTTGCTAATTAAGTTAACTCCTGGCTGAATGACACGTGACGTTGCCTTATAAAAAAAATTGGCGGGTATCCATTTTTTTACCCAAATACGCTTTTTTTTCGTTTTCTTTAATAACAATTCTTGTTTTAAAAGTGCCGACACAATCAGAACAGCCTCTCGCAATGCACTCATAATGACGACTGAATATCACATGAACTCGAAATACGATTCTCGCATTGCATTTATGTTTACACGAAGACTGCAACCATGTAAGGCGAGGCGATTTTCGCCCCTTGCTATACGATATCGTACGTGTAGTTTATATGATGACATATTTTTTCTCGTGCTACGATAATCGTACACTACGTACGCCTTACGAGTATGTAAGTTGTCCGTCAAAATTTGCAATCCAGTTTTCAGTCACTTTCCGTTATCCGATTGAGCTGAAATTTGGAATATTTATGTATGTTTGGTGACAATGTAATACTTTGTCACCATTTAGCTGATCTGATGCTGAAGCCGGAAGATGGCCACTGGAACTCTATGATAGAAAGTGTTATGATGGTCGAGGTTCATGATGGCGAGGGTCTCATGATGGAGCCGGAAGATGGCCACTGGAACTCTATGACGGAAAGTGCTATGATAGTCGAGTTTGGGCTCGTTTGTTTTGTTTTCGTCAGCACTTACCATTGCACATGATGGCGAGGGTCAAATGATGGAGTCGAAAGATGGCCACTGGAACTCTATGACGGAAAGTGCATTGATAGTCGAGGTTAAGCTCGTTTGTTTTGTTATCGTCAGCACTTACCATTGCACATGATGGCGAGGGTCTCATGATGGAGCCGGAAGATGGCCAATGGAACTTTATGAAGGAAAGTGCTATGATAGTCGAGTTTGGGCTCGTTTGTTTTGTTTTCGTCAGCACTTACCATTGCACATGTTGGTGAGGGTCTCATGATGGAGCCGGAAGATGGCTACTGGATTTTTTTTAAATCTAGTATAGTGGTCAAATCATTGGTTTCGATTCTGATGATAAGGGCGTAAGTTGTCAGAAATCGATACAATTTATGAATTTGTAACTGAAATAAAACAGTACGGGAAAAAAGTATCAAAACATGGCAATAAATTCCAAAGTTAAAAAACGAAAATTAATTAAAAAAAATAACAAAAATATATATTTTTAAAAACAGAATTTGTTCAAAATGTGCAATTAACAGTAAAAAAATATTTATATTTTAATGGCATTAATCACTTGGCCCTTGATCGCGTTGGATGGAGTGACATCATACGTGGTTGTAATAAAGATGTAATAAAGATTTAAAAGCTTGAGGCACTGAAGTACAGTAACTTCTATCAGGCCTTTAAATAGCGCTTTCTCGCATAGCGCTGTCGTTTATAACGTTATTTTTCCTTTAGGCTTTTTAAAGCATTATACTTAAAACGATATTTGACGTGCTGTAAAGCGGTATCCATTATAACGTTATAAATCTAAACCAATATATATAGCGATACTTTTATAAGCGATATAATATATAACGTAATGTAGGCTCCGTAGGCTACCCATTTTAAAACGATATTATAACGTTATTCGACCGTATTTTATTATGTTATGATATTTATTCTGTTATGATATTTATATCGTTATGGAGAATACTAATTTTGTTATAACGATATTGTTTAACACTAACGCTAAAAAAGCGATATCATAACGAAATATATCGTTATGTTATGATATCGCTTTTTTCATAAAACGTTTAATAGGCCAGTCCGTAGGGGTTCAAAGCACGGGGAGGTACCTACGTTGCAAAAGGTGGTGTAGAAGTTTTTTTTTTTTACATCGATACAACCGAGCAAAAATCAAAAAAGCTCATGCGAGACAACTTTTGGCAGCCACAAATCCTCGAAATTTTGAGACTTTTTTTGGTTTCTCACTCGTAGATTCTATACGGTGCATCCTAGCGAAAAGTAACTAACTAGGAAATTAAAGAACATGAAATTATGCGTCTAATGAGTACCAATACATAACACTTCAGTTCAGCGACATAGGAGAAAAACATGGTCGAAAACGAGGCTTTCCTCAACTTTGTAAGTTATTTCAAGATAGTGGTTTTTAAGCTTCTGAGTATCAATTTTGAATTTAACTATAGGCTCCTCAATTATAGGAATTTACAGAATCGAAAGTTATTTCAGCATTAGTATCATCATAACGGTAATCGAAGAGCTGGCGGTTTTCTCGTGCAACGCATCAATCAGCATTGCAGTTCAATGAGGAAATACCGCCAGCATACTCGGTACAATGCCTAGAGGGCCTTTTTAGGGTTCCGTAGCCAAAATGGCAAAAACGGAACCCTTAAACAATATAAAAAAAATCTTCTACACCACCTTTTGCAACAAAGAAATACTCTACGGATTGACCTATTACATATATGATATTGACAGCTCAGCTACATAAACGTCGTTTTTGAATGGTTTACTTTGTATTCTTAACTTATTAGGCACGGTTAAAAACCGGCTTCACAAGGTTGTTCAAAATGCTTCGTGTATCTTTTTTTTGTCTGATATCTTTTTCTGAAATATACGATCAATGACCACCGAGTCGTTTGATGTTAAGATTTATCATTTTGTAGATTATTTTTCACACCTACCTACTATAATTTTAAATTGTATAGTGCTTTGGTTCCTTGCTGTCAAACTGTATGCAAATTTGGTATGAAATACTTAAAATAAATTTTGGAATCCAATATTAACATCATTGTTGGAATGTGCAACTTTTTGGATTATAAAATGGACTTCAATTTTATTTTACCAAGAAATTGAAATTGAAGAAATTGGCGACTGTTACGAAAATAAAGGCCAGGTCCACAATTTTGGATTCCAAAATTGACATAATTATAGGAATCTGCACCCTCAAAAACCCAAAAAGTGACACCTAAGACGATTTTTAGGAAAAAACCATTTCCGCTGTTTTGGATTCCAAAATGGACATCATTTTTTGAATCTACACCCTCGAATACCCGGAAAGTGACACCGATGAGAACTTTTCGGAAAAAAACCATGTTTGCCATTTTGGATTCCAAAATGGACATCAGTTTTAGATTCTGCACCCTCGAATATCCAAAAAGTGACACTCATGACGACTTTTAGGAAAAAACCCATGTCCATCATTTTTGATTCTAAAATGGACATCATCTTTGGAATCTACACCCTCGAATACCCAGAAAGTGACACCCATGATGACTTCTAGGAAAAAAGCCATGTCCGCCATTTTGGATTCCAAAATTGACATCATTTTTGGAATCTATACCCTCGATTACCCGGAAAGTGACACCCATGACAACTTTTAGGAAAAAAGCCATGTCCGCCATTTTGGATTCCAAAATGGACATCATTTTTGGAATCTACACCCTTGAATACCCAGAAAGTGACACCCAAGACGACTTTTAAGAAAAAAACCATGTCCGCCATTTTGGATTCCAAAATGGACATCAATTTTGGAATCTACACCCTCGAATTCCCGGAAAGTGACACCCATGACGACTTTTAGGAAAAAAGCCATGGCCGCCATCTTGGATTCCAAAATAGACATCATTTTTGGAATCTACACCCTTGAATACCCAGAAAGTGACACCCATGACGACTTTTAGGAAAAAAGCCATGTCCGCCATTTTGGATTCCAAATTGGACATCAGTTTTGGAATCTGCACCCTCGACATCCCCGACACATGACGATTGGTGTGACCCATGAGTTTGATTCAGACCTTAAGCCTCTCAAGATGGGCGCGGCCTGCGGTGGCGGTCAATAGTAATTCTGACAGCCATTGTCAAATTTACTACTGATCGCCACCGCAGGCCGCGCCAGTGTGATTCAGGCCTTACGCGGGCGAAGCCGCGCGGGCAGTTGGGTATGAATCGGGCTCAAACCGTGAAACAACTAGGTTTCTTGGAACTCGGAGCTCAGTCCAAAAAAGGACTCAGCCGCGAAAAGAGACTCGAGTCTTGTTGCCACGCTCGTTTAGTTCGCTAGACTCACTCAGCAAGAAGTCTTGCAAAATGTGGAGTCTTGAAATATTGAGCCGAGTGTCGTTTTTAGACTCTGAGTCTTATTATGAAGACTCAGAGAACTCGAGTCTTTTACAACACTAGTCTATATTCTACGAAAAATCTTAACAGTGCCATTCAGGATTGGTGACATACGGAACAGCGACATCTAGTGGCCTCATAAAATGTTATGTAAAAGAACAGAGGTCATAGTTGGACATCCATGATAGTTAGTTTGGGAGTTTTAAAATTAATTGGTAATTAATTTCAATTTCTTTATTTCGGACATACATTTTGGCAGATTTGTTGAAGTGATTGAAAACGTGACAGGCAGGACGTTTGATATGTAGTTGTGAAGTCGAAGTCGAGAGGGACAATTTATTATGTGGAGGTTGGTATATATTGATATGTTGAATATGAAAGTAGTGTAGAATAATAAAGGGGTTCTAATATCTTTAATGTTATGGGTACGAGCATGATAAAGTAGGTCAGATTGTTTAATGAAATTTAAGGGATATTTAAGAGTTTTATAGATATGAATAACAGGATACTTTATTTGTGTAGGTACTTAGATGTTATTTCAGTATAATAATACGCTTAGGTTGCTGTTGGGTCTTCCTAGACACTGTAGCGCTTCGGGAATGTTTGCCGTGACACGTGTAGACGGTTTCCACGCAATCTTGCGAAAACGGGTCGCCGGCATGAAGCGCCGTGTAAGGGACCAGCCCCAACAGCCGCCTAGCAATAATAGCAAATAGGCTGGACTGTCCCATAATGCAGCACTGGGACCAACTCCATGTTATGTAAATTTTATACCTACTAACATAAGTTTTTAAGTTACTTGAACTAACACATTAATGATTTTATTTATTTTTGATATATTAAGTACTAACATAGTCGTTCTAAGGATACTACTAACAAATAATGGATCTCGTTATCTGAGTAATAAATGAATTGAATTAAATTAAACTTGAAGGAAGGACACTTGAATACGTAAATAAATACACATATTTACAAATACAACAAATACAAATATTTTATTTACCAGAAACAGATTAGCATACAAAAAAAATATCCAAACTAGGTGTCTTGGACGTCTGCGAGAGCGATTAACAACTTAAAATTCAGGGTAATGAAAATGAAAAATGAAAAATAGTTTATTCAGTAACTTAACATAGCTTAACTAAATACAGGTTGGTGTCTCTTTTTAAGTATCGAGATACCTGTGTCAAGAGTCACCGCTCTTCCATAGAGTGTAACTTGAAACGTACAGAAGTGCACAGAACATGTTTAAATAATAATATAATATAAGAGGAGTAAATCTCCTAAAACTAATACTAATTCTTTATTTTAAATACTAAAGCAGTGTTTGTGTGTGTGTGTGTATGTGTATGTGTATGTGTATGTGTGTGTGTATGTGTATGTGTATGTGTATGTGTGTGTGTGTGTGTGTGTGTGTGTGTGTGTGTGTGTGTGTGTGTGTGTGTGTGTGTGTGTGTGTGTGTGTGTGGTGTGTGTGTGCGTGACTATGTGTGTGGTGTGTGCGCGCGTATGGGTGTGGATCTAAATATGTCGGTATATAATGAGTTTTATCTGTCGTTCTCTGATAATAAGCTTTCTACATCGGAGTAGTTTTTATCTTTTAGCCAAGTCATCATTTTCTTTTTAAGGGTAAGTAAGTTTAAATGACATTATTACACGAAAATTTAGACAATGCAGTGATGTTTCAAGTAAACATTAATACTAGAACTAGACTAACAGGAATACCAGATAGGCTGACATAACCAATTTATAATATAAAAAAGTTTAATCTAATTGTTCGTATCTTGTGCGTGTGAGTGTGTGTGTGATCTAATTGAACTTTGTAGTGTGTAGTGTTTGTGTTGAATGGAATCATGTATAATTATTATATGTATACTAATTAAATTGGCCCGTTAAGCAGTCTCTGTTATAAGGTCTCCAGTTTCCTGGTAGGAAAGTGAGTAAAGCCATTTCACTACCACTTTTTTGGCTCTGTACACTGAGAGATATTATTTCAAGTAACCTGCAAAGGCTGTGTTATGTATTGACATGTGGGTAGTTATGAAGATCTGTGGGTACCCCAGTTCGGTTCTATCCAGGAAGCCAGCACACGTACGTAACATTCTGGCGACGGGAATAAATACGGGAATAGGTTTATTGTACTTAAAACATAGTGATTGAATGTTTTAAAGTTGTGTTAGTGTGGTTAAGTAAAATGTCGGTGAAATTTAGTGAGTTTCGTATGGACAAAGACAATTGGAAAAATTACGTGGACAGGTTCGAGTATTGTTTTGTCGCGAACGGTATTCAGACTGATGAGTTAAAAAAAGCGAATTTCCTTGCATGTTGTGGTCATGATTTATATGATTTAATCGTGTCATTAATTTCACCTCTAAAGATTAATGCCGTAACCTATAATAGCGTGAAAACCTGTTTGGACGATCACTATAACCCGAAACAAAATGAAATAGTGCAGTCATATAAATTTCACATGAGGGGTCAATTGGACAGTGAAAATATTAAAGAGTACGTGGCTAGTTTGCGTAAATTGGCTATAGAGTGCAATTTTACCGATTTAGATCGCACGTTGCGCGACCGGCTAGTCTGTGGCATTCGGGATAAAAATATTCAAAAGCAGTTGTTACAGCAGACAACATTAACGTTTGATCAAGCGGTGAAGTTGTCGTTGACGGCTGAAGTGGCGGATGCTGGGGTGATGGTGATGGCGATGCCGGCGCAGAGCACGGGCGCGGCGGCGCAGGCGCACGTCGCCGCCCAAGGAGACGAGCCAATGGAGATTAACAAGATTAAAGCAAAACCAGTGGAACCGGGCAAGGATTGTTGGCGGTGTGGCAAAAGTCATGGGAAATTTTGTAGGTTCCGATATAGTAGATGCTATGTTTGTAAGAAGATGGGTCATATCGCCGAGGTATGTTCAAGTACACGGGACATATATAGTAAGTCAAAGGAATTTACTCAATTTAATGGGCTATATGAAGAAGACTTTTGTAATTTTATGTCAAACAAAGTGCCAGCGTTTCATGTGGATGTGGGAATTAATGGTCAGCTTGTAAATCTAGAGGTTGACTCAGGGGCTGCGTATAGCATGGTCAAGGAAAGTACAGCACGAGAAATTTGGAAGGGGAGACTGCCAAAGTTAGATGATTCACGTGTGAGGCTCACCACCTGGACGAGTAATCCGGTCCAGTTGTTAGGAGAAACTACTGTGGATGTAAGTTTCAAGGATATACATACTAAATTGAATGTGCTGATTGCTAAAGGTAATGGTCCAAATTTGTTGGGCCGGGATTGGTTCCCACAGTTAAATATTGATATTCAGGGAATATTTAATGTGAAATCGGATAATGTAAGCATGGATGCAGTGTTACAAGACTATAAAGAAGTGTTTCAGCCCGGACTAGGGAAATACACTGGGCCAGTAGTGGCTATACCCCTGAAACCTGAAGCAAAGCCTAAGTTTTTGAAATGTAGACCCATTGCTTTTGCTATTAAAGATAGGGTTTTAAAAGAAATAGACAGATTAGTGGCAGAAGATGTTTTGGAACCGGTGAGTCACTCTGAGTTCGCCAGTCCCATAGTACCGATAATTAAGAAGAATGGGAATGTCAGACTTTGCGGGGATTACAGAGCCACGGTGAATACAGCTACTGAGACTGATACTTACCTTTTGCCAACACTGAATGAAGCGTTTGCGGTTTTGCAAGGGGGTATAATTTTTAGCAAGATAGATTTAGAGCAGGCTTACACTCAGGTGGTGGTTGATGAACCTACTTCCAAACTGCTAACGCTGAATACTCCAAAAGGTTTATTTAAATGTAAAAGGTTAGCATTTGGAGTCAAAGCCTGTCCTGGGATTTTCCAGCGTATGATGAGTAACCTGGTGGCCCGAGTACCAGGCACAGCAGTGCTGTTGGACGACATTGTAGTCTCTGGGCACACAGTGCAGGAGCACAGTGACAGACTTCAGCTCATCCTGCAGACCCTTAAGGATGCCGGATTGAGGGTCAACAAAGATAAATGTAAGTTTGGCAAAGCCAGTGTGGAATTTCTAGGACACGTGATTGATGCTAATGGGCTACATCCTTGTGAAGACAAAATTAAATCTATAATGGATACACCAGCACCAAGAAATATACGAGAGTTACAAGCGTTCCTGGGACTGTTGAATTTTTATGACCGATTTCTAGCACAGAAAGCAACTGTGGCAGAACCCTTGTATAAGTTGTTACTGAAAGGAGCAAAATGGACATGGACACAGGATTGCCAACAAGCATTTAGTCTCTTAAAGGGCATGTTGACTACGGGAGACACGTTGGTCCACTATGATTTAAAAAAACCCCTATTTATGACCTGTGATGCGTCACAGTTTGGGCTGGGCGCCGTGTTGGAACACAAGATGGACGACGGTTCATTGAGACCAATCATGTTTGCTTCCAGAACGATGAGCTGCCATGAACGGAACTATTCTCAGATTGATAAGGAGGCGGCAGCAATCATATTTGGAGTAAAAAAGTTTTATGCCTATATCTTTGGCCGTAATATTGTAATTCAGACGGACCATAAACCACTCCTAGGAATATTTGATCCAAAAAAGCCGATACCTAACGTGTTATCACCGAGGATGTTGAGATGGGCGTTGCTGTTAACTTCCTATGATTATGATTTAAGATATGTAGAAGGGAAAAAGATTGGGAATGCAGATGCTCTTAGCAGGTGGCCCGCTCCTGAAGGTACGTTGAAAGAAGAGGAGATGCAGGAAGTTAGTGTTTTGTTGCTCAATGAGACACCAGTCGAGTTACAAATGACGGTTAAGGATGTAGCTAAATTGAGCAAAACAGATGGAATATTAGCAAAAGTGATGTTTTGGATTAGAAATGGTTGGCCTGGTGAGGTAGAAGAAAAATATAGAGATTATTATGTAAGGAGGGATGAGTTAACAGAATACAATCACTGTATATTGTGGGGAGGTAGAGTAATTTTACCCTACAAACTACGTAAAAATGTTTTACAGGAGCTACACAGCAATCATGATGGCATAGTCATAACTAAGGCTATAGCGAGGAGTTATTTCTGGTGGCCGGGACTAGATAGAGATATAGAGAGTATGGTACAAAATTGCCAGATCTGTAAAGAAGTAAGAAATATGCCAGCGAAGGTAACACACAGATGGATTACTCCACCAAAGGCATGGTCGAGGCTACATATTGATTTCGCAGGTCCTTTTATGGGCAAGATTTTCCTCATATTAATTGATGCATACTCAAAATGGCCTGAGGTTAAGATAGTTAATGAACAAAGTTCGAGTATGGTGATTAATAAACTAGACGAGATATTCGCAGAACAAGGCCTGCCAGACACAATAGTTAGTGATAACGGGAAAGCCTTTGCGTCGGAAGAAATTGGTCAGTACTTTAAACGAAATGGCATCAGACATATACTAGTACCTCCATACCACCCTGCCTCAAATGGCCAAGCAGAAAGGACAGTCCAAACGATAAAGTTGAAGCTGAAAAAGATGACAAATCTCCCATGGTCAACAAGACTTCAGAAAATTTTGTATGGTTTGCGGACAACACCCAGTTCAGTCACAGGTAAAACGCCAGCGGAGCTGTTGAATAACAGACGGTTCAGAACAAAATTCGACAGACTTCACCCCCTTGCTATTCAAGATAAGGCGACTGACGATATACAGGACAATGAAACAAAAAAAGTCAGAGAATTTAAAGTAGGAGAGACCATCTGTTTCAGGAACTATAGAGGCGGACCGAGATGGCTGGAAGGAACAATAATTAAGAAAATTGGGGTGTTGAGATATAAAATTAAACAAGGGGCGAAACTATTCATAAGGCATGTCAACCAGATGCTAGGGTTTACTAGGAACGAAGAAGATCAGAATATAGCTGCCCATTCTGATACTATGGTAAGACCAACCAGAGAGAGTAAAGAGACTAGGCATAATGTGCCTGATCAGGGAGAAGGGGGAGGAGAAGATAAAACATATGGTACAGTAAGAATCCCTCCACCAAGTCAGTGGGCAGAAATGATTGGAGTCAAAGGTCCAGAAGACTGTGAAGTGCAAGATGTTGAGACTACATTTACTAGGAGTGAGCCTAACAGCAATAAAAGATCCCGATGTAGTGAGAGCCCACCAGCTGCCGCACCGTCTTGGAAAAAGATGGCTTTACAACAAGATACTAGCACAGACTTTGAAGACGATTGTGTAGACGATGAAAGTGGTAGAGCAGATAGCCAATAGTTACTAAATATTTACAAAATATACATAGGGGTTAAGTGAACAATTTAGTGTTAAGTGCATGTATAGTGATAAAGTAAATTGACTTAAATATTTAAACATAAAGTGATGTGAAGTGTCCTCTATCCCGGGGGAAAGGCATGTTATGTATTGACATGTGGGTAGTTATGAAGATCTGTGGGTACCCCAGTTCGGTTCTATCCAGGAAGCCAGCACACGTACGTAACAGGCTGCAAATTTGGTTGTAAGTGAAAAGCCCCTGCTAGACAGTTGCCAACACGCCACTCCAACCGAGAGCCCTATTTTTTTTTTATACTACGACGGTGGCAAACAAGCTTACGGCCTGCCTGATGTTAAGCTGGTACCGTCACCTATGGACACTTGTGACTCCAGAAGAATCACAAGTGCGTTGCCGACCCTTTATTCACTTGAGGATTCGCTGTGTTGGCAGATAGAGACATGCAGGTTCCTCACTCCCAACACAGCGCACCCTAGGGAGCTCTGGCGACCTTACTCACCACCAGGAACACAACACCACATACTTCATAGCATGCAATAATATAGCAACACTACAAAGCAGTGGTGCTATTATGGCTGCGGTCTTCTGTAAGGTGGAGGTACTTCCCCAGTTGGGCTGCTCCACATACGAGCGAGATGACATTCCGCTGTGCCCTACCTCTCTTCACACCTACTTACCTTGGTTGGCACCGACCGCTGTAGTATGAAATTTAGCTCCAAACAACTGTCTACACGGTTGGCGCCGACCAAGGCTGCTCGGTCGGAGGGGGGTGTTTGCGACCTTCTAGCAGGGGCTTAGGTACTTACCATGTATGGTGCATATATCTGCCCACTCTTGTGCGTCTGGCGGCGGCTGTTCCCCGAAGCGGCGGCCGTTCAGACGGGCCGCCTGCCGGCGCCGGGCTGTGAGTTCTGTCATAATTGCACGTTGCCGTGCATCTCTCCTTCTTTCATGAGCAGCGTCCACTCAAAAGTCAAATGAATATCAACTTTGGAAAAGAAAAAAAAGCTGCCAGGGTTTGTTACAGAAAGAAAAAGCACTTTTTTCCCTACAACCTATAATGTTCGATTTCATTCCTTAAACTTTGGGTAATTACGATTGAAAAATATATGGTTTGTTGGTTGTAAGTTGACGTCAAAGACTACAATATACTATACATACTGAGATAGACAGGCAACTCGACCAAATTGAGAAGGCATTTAATGCTTGCGTAAACAGGCGCCATCTCTTCTGCGGTAGTTACAACTTTTCTTTGAATGTACAAAACATACAAAAAGTGCGTCGGTCGTAGGAATCGAACCTCGGATCATCGACTCCAAATACCACCGTCTGTACCCCTAGGCTACTGATGCCTTGTGACAATACGGCGAATTTTGAAATACCTTGACAGCCTACCCTAGCAATCGCTAGAGCTTCAGAGAGTTCGCCAGCTATCAAGAAGGTGGCACTGTTTTCAATAAGAAACTGGATTTACATTAAGTTCTAAGTTCGCACAGCATGGTTGACGTAGTGGTTGTTCTCTTTTTTATTCATAAAGCTCAAAACAAAAGAGTCAATTTTGGAAAAGAAAAAAGCTGCCAGGGTTTTAAAGAAAGAAAAAGCACTTTTTTCCCTACAACCTATAATGTTATTATTTTCGTCGATTTCTTTCTATAAAACTTTGCTTTAAAGTAAACAATATGCTTTCGGTGTAGAATCCGCCAGCGGTAAGCAAAGAGAATATAATCACTACGTGCGGTAAGGGCTGGATAATGTGAACACGCCCTAATTGTTTTTTTTTTGTCTTGCAAGCAATGAGAATAAAGCCTGCATCACACTGGCGCGGCCTGCGGTGGCGGACCATAGTAAATTTGATAGCTAATGACAAGTTTTCTATTGTCCGCCTCGGCCAGGCCGCGCCAGCGGCGCTAGGACCACGAACTTCGAATCTCGAACTTCGTATATCTCAGTTTCTGTTGCTCGAGTAACATAAACCATAAGTGCGATAGAGACGGAGCGGAGATATACGAAGTTCGAGATTCGAAGTTCGTGGTTATAGTACAGTCTGTGAGAGGACTAAGATGCTAATGTGATGATAAAAAAAAATAAAGCCATCAAAGCGTGGCTCAAATCGACGATAAAATGTGTTTTTATAGCACTATAACACCTTTAAAATACAAACTTTATAATAAATGCGTGTAAAATTTGTGGAAAGACTAATAACACTATATTAAATAATATTTTAAATAGTTTATTTTAAAATTATGTGACAGAAAACTTGGCTGATCATAAATTATTTCCATGGTCAAATTGTGTTGGTTGTCCACATGCATACAATTTGTCAGTACAACTCGTTTGACACTTTTGACGGTTGCATTTACTTTACTTTACTCTTTGCTCTCGGTCATTCGTGTACTCCAGTTTTTTTGCACAAAATCCGAGTAAAAGATTCTTCTCTGTGTGAATGTGGATTGGATGAGGGTACCTTAGATCATATACTTTTCGATTGCTCTAGACTATCATCTTCTTTATACAGGGTGGAATTTCATAAACTGTACAAAATAAAAGGAGAAAAATTTCAGCCAATTTCATCGGTGAAACGGTGTTTTTTTTTTTTTTCTAGTCATTAGTTTTTTTTTTTCAGAATTTTGAAATTTTTTGTAAAAACTCGGGTAATACACCTAATTCAGACGGTATAACTTTTGATCCAATGGTCCTAAAATGAAAATAAAAAATGCAGAGTATTACCAAGGGACAGGTTAATAATTCTTAATAACAATAGAAAACCAACTAGAAGAGAAAATCCGCAAAAAAAATTATTGTTTTTGAAAAATGGCTACAAAAATTACGAATTTTAAAAGAAAAACACAATTTTCTGAAAAAAACGCAGATTTAGTTACCATTTTTTTTGCTTAGTATTAAACCTCACTTAATGCCGATTCTAAAACCGTTTTTAAACTGTCTCAGACTTTGAAAAATACCACTCTAATGGGTACGTAAATCAAACCATAATTTTATTAATTTTAATCCTCTTAAAATCCTTAATGACCGCTTGTTCCCAGGTAGTTGAAGGGTGTTTTTGGGTTGAAGGTGGAGATAACATGAGGGGTATAAAGGCATTGGGCAATAGGTCAACTATTCAGTCGCTCGCAAATCGCAATTGCTTGTCTTTGCTCGCCACTTCTTTGATTACTCCAGTACTTGTTCAGTTTGAATCATCATGCCCCGCTTACGAGAGTTTTCGCCGTTACAAATAGCCAACATGCACTATTATTATGGATTGTGCCATGGATCTGCAAGAGCTGCGTGTATCGCCTATTTGGAGCAGTATCCTAATGACGTTCCAAGACCTGCTGCTCGCCACTTTCAAGAAGTTCATCGCCGGTTGTGCAATATTGGCCTGGGATACGGTGGCCGAGATCGCCGAGAGCCAGGAAACATAATTGATGTTTCCATAGAAGAAGCAGTTCTCAGAGACTTGTACGCGGACCCAACCACGAGTCTAAGACGCTTGGCATTGAGGCACGGAATCTCAAAATTCTCTGTCTGGAAAATTTTGAAGAAGGAAGGACTGCATCCATTTCATTACCAACGGGTACAAAATTTGCAAATTGGCGATGCCCGCGTTAGGTGTGTTATGTCGACTTGGATACTTGGCAATATCAGAAGGGATCCGGAATTTACTAGAAGAATTTTATGGATGGACGAAGCAAGATTTACTCATACGGGAATAACTAACTTCAGAAATTTACTCACATGGGCTCACGATAATCCAAACCTAGTAAGACCATCTAATTTTCAAGACCAATTCTCCATAAACGTTTGGGCAGCGGTACTCGACGATCAATTGATTGGACCAGTCTTCTTACCGAATACTTTGAACGCCGACAGATTTTTACTGTTACTGAGAGACGAGCTCCCAGAGCTTTTGGAAGATGTGATGTTAGATGTGAGACAGCGCCTGTTTCTCCAAATGGATGGATGCCCAGCTCATTGGGCATTAAGAGTTCGACATTTTTTAAATGAGCAATATCCCAATAGGTGGATCGGCCGAGACGGCCCCGTTGGATGGCCTGCAAGATCGCCTGATATGACGCCGTTGGATTATTTTCTTTGGGGTGATATGAAGCAACGGGTATATCACAGAATCGTCAATACCGAAGCAGAATTGCACGACAGAATTTTAAATGCAGCACAAGAAATAAAAAATAATCCGGGAATGATTTGACGGGCTACGCAACAAATTCAAGCTGGCAAATGGATGCAGTCCTTCCTTCTTCAAAATTTTCCAGACAGAGAATTTTGAGATTCCGTGCCTCAATGCCAAGCGTCTTAGACTCGTGGTTGGGTCCGCGTACAAGTCTCTGAGAACTGCTTCTTCTATGGCAACATCAATTATGTTTCCTGGCTCTCGGCGATCTCGGCCACCGTATCCCAGGCCAATATTGCACAACCGGCGATGAACTTCTTGAAAGTGGCGAGCAGCAGGTCTTGGAACGTCATTAGGATACTGCTCCAAATAGGCGATACACGCAGCTCTTGCAGATCCATGGCACAACCCATAATAATAGTGCATGTTGGCTATTTGTAACGGCGAAAACTCTCGTAAGCGGGGCATGATGATTCAAACTGAACAAGTACTGGAGTAATCAAAGAAGTGGCGAGCAAAGACAAGCAATTGCGATTTGCGAGCGACTGAATAGTTGACCTATTGCCCAATGCCTTTATACCCCTCATGTTATCTCCACCTTCAACCCAAAAACACCCTTCAACTACCTGGGAACAAGCGGTCATTAAGGATTTTAAGAGGATTAAAATTAATAAAATTATGGTTTGATTTACGTACCCATTAGCGTGGTATTTTTCAAAGTCTGAGACAGTTTAAAAACGGTTTTAGAATCGGCATTAAGTGAGGTTTAATACTAAGCAAAAAAAATGGTAACTAAATCTGCGTTTTTTTCAGAAAATTGTGTTTTTCTTTTAAAATTCGTAATTTTTGTAGCCATTTTTCAAAAACAATATTTTTTTTTGCGGATTTTCTCTTCTAGTTGTTTTTTTATTGTTATTAAGAATTATTAACCTGTCCCTTGGTAATACTCTGCATTTTTTATTTTCATTTTAGGACCATTGGATCAAAAGTTATACCGTCTGAATTAGGTGTATTACCCGAGTTTTTACAAAAATTTTCAAAATTCTGTAAAAAAAAAACTAATGACTAGAAAAAAAAAAAAAACACCGTTTCACCGATGAAATTGGCTGAAATTTTTCTCCTTTTATTTTGTACAGTTTATGAAATTCCACCCTGTATGATGTTCTTCCTCCCTATATTCCTCGCCCTGTTAACTCCATATGCTTACTACGTTTAGTTTTCACTTCATTCATCACCATTTTATGTGAATTCATTAGTCTTAATAACATTAGATTGTAGTTAGTTCATTTTATGTTGGCAACTTAACAGTAAAATTACTTGCGTTTTTTGTTCCGTGTTTTCTATACATATAATAAAGCTGAAGAGGGTCGAAAGTCTGTACATGGAAGATATTCGAAAAAAAATTGGCTAGGGATACTTAAAATCGATAACAGAACACGTTCCAACAGTTTTTAGAATTTTTGTCTGTTTGTCTGTTTATCTGTTTGTCTGTTTATCTGTTTATCTGTTTGTCTGTTTATGTGACCGCGCATCACATGAAAACGGCTGAACCGATTAAAATTAAATTTGGTATAGAGATAGTTTGAGTCCTAGGGAAGGACTTAGGGTAGTTTTTATCCTGGAAATCAACCCCTAAGGGGATGAAATGGGGGGTGGAAATTTGTATGGAGCTACTTAAACCGCTGCACCGATTTGGATAAAATTTGGTATATAATTAGTTTGAGTCCCGGGGAAGGTCAAAGGATAGGTTTAATCCCGAAAATCTTCCCTTTAGGGGGTAAAATGGAGGGGAAAAAATTTGGATGTACCCCATTTTGATAAAATTTGGTTCAGAGGCAGTTTAAGTTCTGGGGAATGACATTGAATAGATTTTATTCTGGAAATCTTCCCCAAAGGGGGTGAAACGGGGGTGAAATTTTGGATGGACTCCGTTTAGACCAAATTTGGTAGGTATAGATATAGTTTGAGTCCCGGAGAATGACAATGGATAGTTTGAATCCCCAAAATCATCCCCCAAGGTGATGAAATAGGGATGAAAATGTGGTTAAATCCCATTCAGTTAAAATAAAAAAGGAGACCCAGGGAAGGACAATGCATAGTTTTTATCCTGAAAAATCATCTCCTGATGGGATGAAATGAGGGGTGAAAATTTGGATAGAACCGATTTAGAAGAAATTTGGTATGGAGATAGTTAAGAGTCCTGGGGAAGGACCTAACATATTTTTTAGTCCAGAAATCATCTCCTAAGGGGATGAAATGGGGTATGAACATTTGGATGGAACCCATTTACGGTAAAGCGAGTTGGAGTCTAGAAGAAGGACATATGATAGTTTACTCCCGAAAATCATCCCCTAAGGGGGTGTAATTGGGGGTGAAAATTTGTTTGTGACCCATTTTGATGAAATTTGGTTGAACGACAGTTTGAGTCCCGGAGTATGACAACGGATAGTTTTAATCCCGAAAATCATGCCCTCAGGGATGAAATAGGGGGTGAATATTTGGATAAAACCCATTTAGATGAAATTTGGTAAAGAGATAGAAGGAGTCCTAGGGAAGGACAATGCATAGTTTTTATCCCGAAAAATCATTTCCTAAGGTGGTGAAATGAGGGTTGAAGATTTCGATAGAACCCATTCAGATAAAATTTGGTATAGAGAGAGGTCTCAGTCCAAGGAAAGAACATAGAATATTTTTTATTCCGGAATACATGAAAGGAGGAAATCATCCCCTAAGGGGATGAGAAATGGTGAATGAAAATTTGGATTGAACCCATTTACGGTATAGCGATAGTTAAGGAAGGACAAAGGATAGTTTTATCCCGAAAATCATCCCCTAAGGGGGTGTAATTGGGGGTGGAAATTGGTTTGTGACACATTTTGATAAAATTTGGTTGAAAGATAGTTAGAGTCCTGAAAAAGGACATAATTATGATAGTTTCTATTCCGGAAATGATCCCCTAAGGGGGTGAAATGGGGGGGAAAATTTGGATGTAGCCCATTTAGATGAAATTTTGTATAGAGATAGTTTGAGTCCTGGAGAATGACAACGTATAGTTTTTATTCCGAAAATCGTCCTCTAAGGAGGTGAAATAGGGGGTGAAATATTGGATGGAACCTATTTACGGTATAGCGGTAGTTGGGAGTCCTGGGGAAAAGGAACATTACATAGGTAAATATATGTATGACCAAGGGTACCTTATGGCGGTAGTTCCGAAGATGTTTTCTAAAACGGGGTAAAAAAGACGTTTTATTATGGCTATTTTGAAAACTATTAGATGTAACATTTTGTTGACGTATCTTTATTTTTAGTATAAAATATTTAAATGACAAGTCAGTTAATTTAGTCTTACGGTTTAGTAGAAAAGGTCCTTACGGCCGTGTGATATGAAAATATGCAAAATAATACTAAAAAAGCCTACATGCATCTATTATGGTGAGGCGGGTCATAGAAACCAAGTTTGCGGCGGAGTCTATTTTGTAAAAAAAGGCGTTCGGAGTAAGGTAATCTATAAAATCATGCAACTCAGCCATAATGACCCTTTCCTTCATACAATCCATACTAATATTACAAATGCGAAAGTAACTCTCTCTGTCTGTTACCTTTTTATGCTTAAACCGCTGAACCGATTGAGATAAAATTTGATACTTTAAATAGAGATACTTTGAATTCCGGGGCCTTCCCAAAGAGTCCTTACTAAAGATAGTTTTTATCTGGAAATTCATCACCTAAGGGGGTGAAAAGGGGGAGAAAGTTACGATATAAACGAGTTCCGCGCGGACGAAGTCGCGGGCAAAAGCTAGTCTTATATAAAATCTTGCTACTGGTCAGATTCCCCGATTTCTTAAATTTTTTTTGTATTTGCTACCTATATTATGTTAAACGAAACGTCAAACCAGATGTCAACCAAATCAAAACTGTCTTTGGCAAAGGCCCCTGAGGCTGCCACTTCACTTATAACTAACTAACTAACTACTCTTTGCTCCAGACGATAGCAATTAGTCAGATTCTGATAAATTGGGGCAGACAAATCATTACATGTAGATACCCCATGACATTGTCATTTGATTTTGACATGACAACTCATTCATACTTTAGCTGTTTTGAAATACCACAATACAAATAAAAAACCGGTCAAGTGCGAGTTGGACTCACGCACGAAGGGTTCCGTACCATTATCTATAAAAACGGCAAAAAGATCACGTTTGTTGTTTGGGAGCCCCCCTAAAAAAAATATTTTATTTTGTTTTTAGTATTTGTTGTTATAGCGGCAACAGAAATACATAATCTGTGAAAATTTCAACTCTCTAGCTATCACGATTCTTGAGATACAGCCTGGTGACAGACAGACGGACGGACAGCGAAGTCTCAGTAATAGGGTCCCGTTTTACTCTTTGAGTACGGAACCCTAAAAATTAACGTTCAATGCGGAAATTATCCCCTAAGAGGGTGAAAATTTGGATGTAACCTATTTAGATGAAATTTGGTAACTTTACCAAATTTCGTCAAACTATTTAAGAGATAGTTTGAGCCCTCGGACAAGACATATTCAATTCAATTCAATTAATTTTTATTTCAGACAAGGTCCATACACATTTGTTAGTAAAAAATAATTATGACTAAATGAGTGTTAGTTAATAATAAATAAATAAATATTACGGGACAATCTTACACAAATCAACCTAGGCCCACGGTAAGCTCAATAAGGCTTGTGTTGTGGGTACTAGGCGATGATATATATAATAGATACATACATATAGATACTTATATACATATATAACATCCATAACTCAGGAACAATTTGAACGAGCTGACCTGCTTCAAGGGAACACCTAACAGGGTTACAGGCGGCACATTGTAGGTTTTGGTGCTCGCCTTGAAAACCATATTTATTCCGGTAATCATACCAAAAGGGGGTGAAATGGGGGTAAAAATTATCATGGAACACATTTAGATGAAATTTGGTATAGAGATAGTTTGAGCTGCGGAAAAGGACAACGGATAGCTTTTATCCCGAAATTAATCTCCTATTTCATCGGGGGTGAAAATTTGCGTGGACCCTATTTAGTTGAAATTTGGTATAGAGATAGTTGGAGTCCCGGGGAAGGACAATGCATAGTTTTTATCCCGAAAATCATCTCTTAAGGGGGTGAAATGGGAGGTGAACATTTGTATGGAGCTACTATACAACCGCTGCACCCGTTTAGATAAAATTGTGTCGGGGAAGAACATAGGATAGTTTTTATCCCGGAAATCAATCCCTAAAGGGAAAATGGAGGGTGAAAGTTTGTATCGAGTATGTGAGAGGATGAAGTGAGGGGTAAAGATTTTAATGGAACCCATTTAAATGATATCTGCATATATAGTTTGAGTCCCGGGAAAGGACGTAGAATATTTTTAATCCAAGAAATCAGCCTTTAAGGGAGGAAAATTGGGGATGAATATTTGTATGGAGCTACTAGAACGGCTGCATCGATTTAGATGAAATTTGGTATAGAGACAGTTTGATTCCCGGGGATAGGTCCCGGGAAAGGACATTAGATGAATTTTAACCTGGAAATCATCCCCTAGGGTTGAAATTGGGAATTAAAATTTGTATGGATGGAACCCATTAAGATGAAATTTGGTATAGAGATAGATTTTGTCCTGAAAATCATCCCCTAAGGGGGTGAAGGGGGGGATGAATATTTGGATAAAACCCAATTAGATGAAATTTGGTTTAGAGATAGGTAGTTTCAGTTCCAGGAAAGGACATGGGATAGTTTTTATTTCGGAAATCATCTCTTAAGGGGGTGAAATGGGAGGTGAACATTTGTATGGAGCTATTATACAACCGCTGCACCCGTTTAGATAAAATTGTCTCGGGGAAGAACATAGGATAGTTTTTATCCCGGAAATCAATCCCTAAAGAGAAAATGGAGGGTGAAAGTTTGTATCGAGCTACGATATAAACGAGTTCTACGCGGACGAAGCTAGTAAGGAATATAGAAAATAATAACTCTTTCATTAACAAACTAAAAAGTATTCTAATAAAAAAAGCATACTATTCTGTCTCGGAGTTCCTGCAGGATGATTACCTACAATAGTGTAATATCATAACGTAAAACAATAGGTTTTATTATGAACTACATAATATAATTAGGTTGCCTAATAGATGTATGAACTAGACTTAACTAGAGTATATATAAACTAGTTTTTAAGAACTATTGTCATACCCTACCAGGGTCCATGAGATACATTTTTATTTTGTAACATCTATGTAAAAAACCATGGTTTGCAATAAACGTTATTACTATTATTATTAAATAATCGATTTGAATCTTTAATTGGCACGGAACCCTTCGTTGTGCGTGGTCCGACACGCACTTGGCCGGTTTTTTCAAGACTTGTGTTCGTGTAGCCTCCAAACTTGCATACGCTGGCATACCTACTTAATTCCCCACTGGACAGTAGCCAGTAGCCAATAAAAAATCGATCGATGGATGTGACAGTGTCAAGGTATTGTTTATATTCTCTTTGAGTGACATTTTAATATCATATTTATATAACAATGCTACTTATAGCTTCCTGTTAAAAATGTTTCTTCTAGGGCTCTTTGTACACGTTGTGTTTTTATCTTCAATATTTGATATTTACTTTAAGTCTCCGATTGTGAAGAACGTGGCCCCTTACCAGCCTCAACATGATTCGGCGGCCGATCGCATTGTTCTGTTCGTGGTTGACGGATTACGGGCAGAGTCCTTTGTTAACCATACAACAATGCCATATTTGAGGTGAGCTACTTGAGCATTTATTTGTGTTTTATTACAGTTCCCGGCAAACAACTTGAACATGCGGGACGAAGTGGGGGGGCAGCTCGCACGTACAATTCGCCTTTGCGCAGGCAAAGTCATTTGCGCACGAAGTTTGCCTTCTACTGTACCTACTTTTAATATTGATGCCTTAAAATTACTCGTCCATTGACTCGTCAGTGTTGCCAGTGATGACATATGGCACTAAAACGTGGTCGCTTACAATGGGCCTCATAAGAAGGCTCAAATGAAATCTACCAGACTAGAAGGATGAGGTACTTTATAGAAACAAGCTCCACACTTAAAAGTTTATTTAAAGATGAATCAAAAATATATTACAACTATTTCAACACTTAGCCTTTAAATTTATAGCCTAATTCCCGCCTATGCTTTCCCCGTGAGACGGTTCAAAAAGAAGAGAGCTCCGTAGCCTGCGTTGGCCATTTTATTAACGCAGTTTAACCCGTTCCTCTGCTACTAAACGTTATGACGAAGTTGCTCGCGTAGTCTGGTAGATGGCGCTATAGAGCCATCAATGAACTGACGTAGTTCCGGCGCTGGTGCTGCACTCGGTTGCCAACACAAAGTCACCCAAAGGGCAATGGAGAGGGCTATGTTGGGAGTTTCTCTGCGTGATCGTATCAGAAATGAGGCTATCCGCAGCAGAACCAAGGTAACATATAGCCCTCCGAATCGCTAAACTTAAGTGGCAGTGGGCACATTGCACGTAGAACCGATGGCCGTTGGGGCGGAAAGGTTCTCGAGTGGCGACCACGTACCGGAAGGCGCGGCGTGGGTAGGCCCCCCACAAGGTAGACTGATGACCTGGTAAATATCGCGGGAGTCCGCTGGATGCGGGTGGCGCAGAACTGGTCATTTGGGCACTCTTTGGGGGAGGCCTATGTCCAGCAGTGGACGTCTTTCGGCTGATATGATGATGATGTGTGGTGCGAGTAATCGCCCGTCGCACTCGAACACTCGCTTATAGCCGAGCGACAAAACTATCAGAACTACACACTTGCATCTCGCTGGTCGGTCAAGGCACTGGTCCCACCAAGAGCGAGGAAGCGATTAGCTATCGACTATTTTCTAGCTCGAAAAGAGCTAAGAAATGAACAAAAGATGTAGATCCCGTGTCAGTAAAAGAGACACCTATATTTGTAGGTCATCGCTGGCTCTTCACTACAGTTGGTCGCAGAGACAAGCTATCAAAGATCTATAAAACTCGCTAATCGGTACTCGCTCAGCGATGCTCGCTTGGCAGGACTGCATGCTCAGCCGCCGCGTTTGAGCGGTTTCCCTAGCCCTCTCCAGACACTGCGGAATATTGGGCGAAAAGTTGTGCCGTAGCTTCCCGAATGCTGCCCAGCCGAGTCGGATTCGACGATTGACCTCTTTCTCAAAGTTGGACCTACCTAACCACCACACCACTCGCACCACTCGATCAAACGAATATTTGCAAGCATTAGGTACAGTCGCGGAATGAAAAGGTTGACCAGTTTTCAGATGAATTCATTTACGCGTTGTAAGCACATGTTACCTTTATAAACTGTGTAACAGACGAGAGTGTTGTATTGAAAATTATGTTTAACTGTTTGACAATAAAGTTCAATTTTACTTAGACGAATGTTCCTTGACTATTTATAGTTGAACTAAAACCTTTTTATTCGTTTGATCTTGCTATTACGCTGTGTTAAGTTTGATAAATCTAATTCCTCTTCGCTTTAAAATAATTAAAACTAAAAATGTGAATGTCATCATTGCTATTTCTTGTAAGTCGCTTTTTCTTAATTTTAACTCGCCTTTCCAAAATGCAAACAGGTCAATTCTCATTGTGGACGTATCTGTGGGCCATGTAGTGAAATGGCATTCATTATGATTATGACAGAATGTTTCTTACACGGTTGATAAAGCAGATACCGATAACTTATACTGAGCAAGCAAAAACAGATCTTAAGGTGGTCAACCATTTCATTCCGCGACTGTACAATGTACTAGATCTAATAAAAGTGGAGGTTGTTTGTGTGGGTCTTAATTCTCATAGTCCATAATGATTCTCACTGCCATTGATGATTCTGATTAAATGCATAAAATGGTACCTTTCATACAAATGTTACAGGTCTATTGCTAATACCCATGGCAGATGGGGTATATCCAGTACGCAGGTCCCCACTGAGTCTCGTCCAGGGCATGTAGCAATCATTGCCGGATTCTATGAAGACCCTTCAGCCATTATGAAGGGGTGGAAGGAAAATCCTGTTGATTTTGATTCAGTGTTCAATCGAACTGCATACACTTGGTGTTGGGGCACATATGACATTGTAGAAATCTTTACAAAAGGAATAGTGGACAACCATATTTTTGTCCATAAGTTTGACCCGTATTCACTACACCTATATACTTATAGCACTGATAAGAACAAAACACTCCTGGACTCATGGGTGTTTGAAAATGTCAAAGAATTCTTTTACAAGGCAAAGAGTGGTAATGCCCTTGGAGAAAAGATGAGGAGTAAGAAAATCGTCTACTGTTTGTATTTATTGGGGACAGATACCTCTGGACATACAGACAAACCAAAGACACAGTAAGTTTTATATAATGTTTCTCTAATTTTAGTTTTGATTTTTTATCATTTTGAACTGGAAACATTTTGGGAGACTGTTTCATTCTATCGTTTTGAAATGGCATAGTTTGACGACCGCTTTAGCCTAGTTGGTAGTGACCCTACGAAGCAAGAGGCCCAGAGTTCGAATCCCGGTAAGGGCACTTATTTGTGTGATGAGCACGAATATTTGTTCCTGAGTCATGGATGTTTTCTATGTATTTAAGTATTTATTTTTCTATATAAGTATCTATATCGTCGTCTAGTACCCATAGTACAAGCTTTGCTTAGTTTGGGACTAGGTTGATTTGTGTAATATTGTCCGCAAATACTTATTTATTTTTATTTTTATAGTCTTTTTATTCGGTACCTAATTAAACTTTGATCGCTTTCAGAAACTTTTTAACAACTGTGAGATTTGTTGATCAAGGCATCAAGGAAGTAGAACAAGTTATCAGAGAATTTTACAATGATGATGGAAAGACTATGTTCCTCATGACATCTGATCATGGCATGACTGATTGGGGTAAGTGCATTATCCAAAGTGGTTATTTTTGAGTGTTTTAGGCACTGATAAAAAAGTTATGTATACTTAAAAGGAAATGTTTTTCCAAGTTATTGGTATTTTTTGCACGGTCGAGGAAAATGAAGGTTTGGTACATGTCAACTTTATTTGAATGACGTTAAGGTCCAAAAGTGCTATACACATAAATTTCCTCGACTGTACCTACTTACTTTTTAAGTTGACCTGATAAAGGTCGCGGGAGTCCGCTGGATGCGGGTGGCGCAGGACCGGTCATTTTGGCACTCTTTGGAGGAGGCCTATGTCCAGCAGTGGACGTCTTTCGGCTGATATGATGAGTTTTTAAGATTAAGATGTCATTAGTGATGGTGATGGTGTAATGTTTTTTTACTTCAACATATTTAGTTTGAAAAGTCACCTTTATATATAACCCCTCCAAATCCTTCAATTTATATAGGCCGGGATTTGGAGGGGTTAAAAAACTAGATTTTTTTAATAAGGAAATTTCAAATCACTCGGGTTTTTTATTCATTGTTTATTATTATATAAGGGCCCTTACATAATAATAAACAATGAATAAAAAAACTGAGTGATTTGAAATTTCCTTATTTAAAAAAAATCCAGTTTTTATACTATTTAAAATTGTCTCTTACATAATGAATGAATGATGACATCTATTTCAAGTAACACAGGTCTAATAGGATAGGTTAGGCTTGTGCCTGCTCGTTCTTTTACGGGAGCGCTCCGATCTCGTTCAATCGGTTTGAGGAACTAGTTCGGTCTTTTAGTTCCTTCGGTCTTTTACGAATAGGTCAGTGTGTGAGCGGCCGTTAGTTGTCAAATACCGCAGTAGCTTTGAGTTTTACGTATTACGAACCAAACTAAACCGACGACGGAGCAACGTGCAGCCGTTTATCTCACTCGCACCTGTGCGCGCGCCATTGCCGGGCTTCGCATAGTTCGCAATAGATTAGATTAGATTATTTATTTCATGATAAAAAAATACATTACAAATTTGCTTTCATGTCAAAAAAATAAGATTATTTATCACGATCGTCAAAAACAAAGAAAAAATAAAGATATAATATTAAATTAATACAATGTCAACAAATTTACTCAATAACGAGTAAATATAAAAATAAAACAAAATCAAAAGAACAAATATGTCAACCACTAGGTATCGTCATTCAATTTACAATATAGTGTAATGTGCATTAGAATATAGGTGATATTTAATGTCAAATCATATTAAAACAAATGTAAATAGGTAAAAACAATAATTTAACATGTCAAATCAAGATCCATATACTCTTTAACTGAGTATAATGGATTTTCCAATAAAAGGTATTTCAGGCGGCGTCTAAATGCTTCGTCAGATGGTTCCAGTCTAAGATCAGCGGGTAGTCGCTCGTAGTAGGTAGGCCCAATGACACGCGGGTTCTTTTCTGCAAGTGCCATGCGACGGGGAACTGTTCTCAAACGCCCAGTGCGGCGGAGTGTTTTGCCAATCACATTTACATATACACATTTATATATACATACATTATTAGTTCGTTTCGTTCACGTTCAGTACGCGACGGCGACGCATCTCGTTCCGTACCACTCTCGCTCTGCTGCTGAACTAAAGACCGAATACCGATTTAGATGGTGATTGAGGAACTAGTTCGTTTCGTTCAGTGATGGGAATTCATTCCTAATAGTTCCTAGTTCCTGACCGACACAAGCCTAGGATAGGTACTTACGCGGTTTGTGGTTTTTAAAGGATTTATCACGCGATAAGTGACAAGATAGAGCATCCGTCACTGGCTGACACCGTTCGATAGAACTAGACGACGCTCTTATCTTGTCACTTATCGCGTGATAAGGCTAACCATGCTACGGGGCCTGGTTAATTTTATTTTTGTTTGATCCTTTACGGCTAAGGCATCTACACTGATACGTGGTGGGTGTTGGATCAAGAATCTACAGAATTGAATGTTTATATTACAGGTTCTCATGGAGCTGGAAATGATCATGAAACACAAACGCCGTATGTGGTGTGGGGAGCCGGACTGCAGCAAGCCAACAAGGGTCCTCAAGATCCACACACAAAGAACATGTCATTTAATCATAGGTTTGACATCAAACAGGCCGACTTGACTCCACTCATGTCTACTATACTCTCTATTCCCGTGCCAGTTAACTCCATAGTAAGTTAACAATCATATGAATTTGGGCCGAACAACAATTTTCTGTTGCCTGTTGACGTCTCCTGGGTTAAGTACTCCTTAAAACTATGATTTCGTAGAGTTTATTAAACGCATTCCATGGTGGGGCATCTTCTGAGCATGATATTAGGAGTCCAATGTATAGTATTTTTTCTCAGAAACTCTTTCACTATAGTGTCCTGGCTTCATCGTCATCATCATCATATAAGCCGAAAGACGTCCACTGCTGGACATAGACCTCCCCCAAAGAGTGCCAAAATGACCAGTCCTGCGCCACCCGCATCCAGCGGACTCTACCAGGTCATCAATCCACCTTGTGGGGGGCCTACCCACGCCGCACCTTCCGGTACGTGGTCGCCCCTCGAGAACCTTTCCGCTCCAACGGCCATCGGTTCTACGTGCAATGTGCCCCGCCCACTGCCACTTAAGTTTAGCGATTCGCAGGGCTATATCGGTTACCTTGGTTCTGCTGCGGATAGCCTCATTTCTGATACGATCACGCAGAGAAACTCCCAACATAGCCCTCCCCATTGCCATTTGGATGACTTTGAGCCTTCTTATGAGGCCCATTGTAAGCGACCACGTTTCAGTGCCATATGTCATCACTGGCAACACACACTGGTCAAAGACTCTCGTCTTGAGACACTGCGGAATATTGGACGAAAAGATGTGCTGTAGCTTCCCGAACGCTGCAATGCCCAGCCGAGTTGGATTCGACGATTCACCTCTTTCTCGAAGTTGGTCCTACCTAACTGGACAGTATGTCCTAGGTATACAAAATCCCCTGGCCTATATTGCCTGGTATATTTGGCGTTATCCTTTGCTTCCAGATAAAAAAAATGGTGTATTTTTTATTTTAATTGTGTATCTTTACATTGGGAAGTAAACGGTTAATCAGGATGAGAACCTAAGCCCGTTAGATTAGCAGGTTAAGCCATTTTGTAACAAAGCTAATTGCGTTGTGATCATTTACAAAAACATATTTAAATGGGATGAATTGAACACGGTTTTCTGCAAGGTTTTTAACTTGGAAATTGAGAACTGAGTAATCATTTTGGTAAGCATTACTACATTTACTACTGTTAACTGACAATGTATCGTGTTATGCGTGTTCCAGGGCAAACTGCCAGTGGATTTACTCAACATGACATTGCCAAATCGCGCCAAAGCTGTCTATAGCCACTGCAGGCAGTTGGCCTCACAGTACAATAGAAAGAAATTAGATGTCGAAGCAAATGCAATAGCACTGCTCTATAAACCATTTGAGCCTTTAAGCACTGAGAAGTATGAGGAAATAATTGAATTTACAGAGAAGCTATTATTGATAGAAGAGTATGAGAAACTTATGCACTTTAGTGAAGAAATTACACGATTAAGTCTTGCCGGCCTGAATTATTACCAGAATTATTATCAGCGCCCCTTGCTAGTGCTAGTGACAATGTCTTTTATAGGCTGGATAGTATGCTTACTAAAAGTATTATTGGAACAGAAACTAAATACCCAAGCGGAGCCCTTCAATTTGAAGAGATTTAGTATTTTGGGTTTACATTTATACTCAAATGTGATACTTTTATTATTATGTTTTTTATCTTTTTATATTGTATATGGTGAGTACAGCTATAATGTGCCTTTTTATTTTTGTGAATTGTACCGTGAACTAATTGACTCTTCTTTATTTTCAGCTCAAAAATTACCCATTCATTATTATGTACACTTTTTAATGCCAATTTTCTTATGGTGGAATGCCATTACGTCACTGGATGTATGGTCAAAAGCGTTTCGTTTATTTAGAAGAAGCCAAAATATGAATGGTGCATGGATTGAAGTCTTGTGCTATAGTTTAGGTTCAATGGCTATGGTGAGGAAGAAATTCAAATACCTATTTAATAAAAATAATATGTTAGTACTAAATTTCTTTAAAGATTCATTTATTTGTAGGTAATTCTCGTGTTTGATTTGACTCCCACCATACAGGCTGTGCCTAGTGTGGAAGTCGCTGTACCTTAAGAAAGATGTTGTTTTAAGTTATGCATATACAAGATTGCACGTAAAAACGATGGCCGTTGGGGCGGAAAGGTTCTCGAGTGGCGACCACGTACCGGAAGGCGCGGCGTGTTTAGGCCCCCCCCACAAGTTAGACTGATGACCTGGTAAAGGTCGCGGGAGTCCGCTGGATGCGGGTGGCGCAGGACCGGTCACTTTGGCACTCTTTGGTGGAGGCCTATGTCCAACAGTGGACGTCTTTCGGCTGATATGATGATGATGATGATTTATTTATCGTTTGGCGGTTACACACTGGTACACATAATGTATTCGTATCGATGTCGCTGATAGTGTTCCAGTGCGCTGCGAGGTTCCGAAGGAACAGTGCAGCTGCCGAGTTTGTTGTTCGTTTAGCACCAACAGGAGGTCACGTGTAAGGTTGATGATGACGATGATACAACATATTGTATAATGTATTGTTTCAGGGCTTGTCATTCACATATCGCTGGATGTTGAGCATTCCACTCATGGGACTTGGTATGTGGCCATTGTTCTCCCCCGCCCGGAGTTGTTTAACTACGCCAGTTCTGATAGCGTGGCCCGCTAGCTGTGCTATGCTAAGTTTCTTTTCATTTGTCCCTGTTGTTGGGAAAGATGTTTTAATAGAATTCGTGTAAGTACCTACTGTAGCCTAGTGGTTCAGGCATGCGGCTGTCAAGCGGCGGTCGTGGGTTCGAATCCCGGCTCGTACCAATGAGTTTTTCGGAACTTATGTACGAAATATTAACCGTTAGCTTTTCGGTGAAGGGAAACATCGTGAGGAAACCGGTCTAATCCCAATAAGGTCTAGTTTTCCCTCTGGGTTGGAAGGTCAGATGGCAGTCGCTTTCGTAAAACGAGTGCCTATGCCAAATCTTGGGATTAGGTGTCAAAGCGGACCCCGCGGGCTCCTTTAGGGGCACAACCGGGAATAACGCTAGGATTAAGTACCTACTGTCTTAAGCGCAATTTACACATGCAAGAAATTGCATGCAAGTTTCATTACATTGCGGGTAACCGGTATACCGAGTTCTTCAATCGATCTATCAAACCACGCAATGAATGAATGAATATATTTTTATTTCGGAGTAAAAGTAAAAGGGTACATTGGTAGGGCATTGTAGTTAAACTTGCATGCAATTTCTTGCGTGTGTATTTTGCGCTTATACTTTGACGACCGCGCTTTGGTCTAGTAATCTAGTTGGTTGGTAGTGAATATATAGTGACCTTGCCTACGAAGCCGGAGGTCCCGGGTTCGAATCCCGGTAAGGGCATTTATTTGTGTGATGAGCACGAATATTTGTTCCTGAGTCATGGGTGTTTTCTATGATATATAAGCATGTTTACATTCGTCTAGTATGTACCCATAGTACAAGCTTTGCTAAGTTTGGGCCTAGGTCGATTTGTGTAAGACTGTCCCCATATATTTATTAATTTATTATTATTTATTATACCTACTAAATGCATATTAGAAGACAGCTTTATCTTGATTTCATTAAGCTGGTTTGATTTCCTTACAAAACGTTTTTTGACATTCGCAGGCAAACGGCGTGATATTTTAAGAAACTTATGTAACAAACTTTCATATATTGGCTTTCCATTTGCGCGAAATTCCTCCTTTCATAGAATAAACTTATATACAATTAAATTGTGACTTGGCAATCACACAATACTACATACATTGTTTATCTGCGCGATCGCATCAGAAAAATGAGGCTGAATCACTAAACTTGCAGTGGGCGGGGCACATTGCACGTAGAGCCGATGGCCGTCGGGGCGGAAAGGGTCTCGAGTGGCGATCACGTACCGGAAGGCACAGCGTGGGTAGGCCCCCCACAAGGTGGACTGATGACCAGGCTCCGTAGCATGGATGGCCTATCACGCGATAAGTGACATGATAAAGCATCCGTCCCTGGCTGACACCGTTCGATAGAACGAGACGACGCGCTTATCTTGTCACTTATCGCGTGATTTAAGGCCATCCATACTACTTACGTGGCCTGGCAAAGGTCGTGGGAGTCCGCTGGATGCGGGTGGCGCAGGACCGGCCATTGTGGCACTCTTTGGGGGAGGCCTATGTCCAGCAGTAGACGTATTCCGGCTTATATGATGATGATGAAAAATAGATAAATGCAGTAAAGTGGTGTGATTCTCAAGTTGCAGAATATTATTTAGCAAGCAAATAAAGATTAATAAGAACTTAAAAATACTTTAAGAAGACTTGGCTCTGCGAAATATCTCACAACTTTTTACGGTAGAAGAGTTTCGAGACTACTATTGTTACATGGAATATTTTTTATGGGATTTTGTTTTCAGTGTCTTTGCTGGACTATTGTGGCTGCTTATATTGGCTCTTTACATGTGGAGACTGCTTTTACCACTATGCCACAGCCGCGAAGAAAATCGGATTGAAGTCATATTGACTGTGATACAAATAGCTTTATTAATTTTCACCTTGCATAACATATATGTACAGTCGAATAGATTTGACCAGGGCACGCCAGTGTCATACTTTTATCAAGGGATGTCGTGGGTGACAGCAGGTATGTACTTACATACCTTTTTTTTTTTTTTTGTACCTACTTACATACCTAACAAATTCTTTAAGCTAAATAGTTTTACAAAGACATTGCAACACAGTTAATCCTATCATATACTATTATAAATTTGAAAGTTTGGATGTTTCGAAAATCTATAACAAATTGCCAAAAAATCTATGCAAAGTAGAAGATTTGATAGAATTCAAAAAAAGCCTGTTTACCCTTTTAGTAAAAAAAGCCTATTATTCACTGAATGAATATTTTACAGATTGTGAACTATAATAATATAATACTTACTCTAAATTAGATGCATGCTGCTCCATATTCTCATAAGTATTTGTATGCCATATGGCAAAACATAGTGGTACATAATTTTAAGTTTTTTGACCATCCATATACCTATGTTTACAAATAAATGATTTTGAATTTTGAATTTGAATTTGAATTTTGTCTGGATGTTTGTTACTCAATCACGCTTAAACGGCTGAACCGATTTGGATGAAATTTTGGATACTTTTTATCCCGGGTTTACGCAGACGAAGTCGCGGGTGGAAACTTGTATCATATAAATCATGGTAGACGCTTTTAGCAAAATGGACGCTAAATGTTTTTTTTATACAACATCGGTGGCAAACAAGCTTACGGCCCACCTAATGGTAAGTGGTTACCGTAGCTTGGACGCTTGCAACTCCAGGGGTGTTACGTGCGCGTTGCCGACCCTTTAAGCATTTATACACTCCTTTTTTTGAAGAGCCTCATACTGTAGTCCCTTGGGAAAACCTCGGACCTCCACAACCGTCCGAGCGTCCGAGGGAGGAAATTTCTTTGAAACCGTACGGTACGCGACCATTTAGGTTCAAGGGTGTGAGGATGAATGCCCTGCCGACGGCGAGCGGTGCGGTGTTAAAAGCAGCCGTAGGCCTCATGTCGAACAGTTCTTCGGAGAACAACCCGTTATGCAAGCGATAGACGCAAAAGGCGGCGAAGTCTCTCCTTAGACTCAACGGTTCGATACCGCTTGTAAGTTTGGGATCATCCACGATTCGCAAAGCACGTCTTTAAAGCGATTCGAAAGGCCCAAGCTGGTATCCAGGCGCTCCCGCCCAGAGATGACAGCAATATTCCATGTGGGGACGGACTCGAGACTTATATAATAAAAGTCTTTTTCCCGGGGAGAAATAACGCTTTGCTCTGTTAAGCACACCGAGCTTTTTGGATGCCAGCTTGGCTTTGCGTTATGTCGTTAAAATCAGAGCATAATATAGAGCATGTAGTCGTGTTAATATTTTAGTTGCGCTCTACTGTAAAGCAACTTGGGCTGCTCCAAATATGAGCGAGATGACGTTTCGCTCTGACCTTCTTCTCCTCACCTGACCTTAAAGTATGGTCAGCTGCAGAGAAAATGGACCCCCCCTGCATAAAAATTTTGTATGCAGGGGGGGGGGGGGCTTTTCTCTGCAGCTGACTGAAAAATGAATAAAAGTTTCTGTCAAAAATTTCATTTTTGATACACCGACATTATATTTTTGATATTGCCGACTGTACATTTCTGCATACCATCATCAACTACTCATTGAAACGAGAGTTTTGCAGTTTTTGAAATTTTGAACTTTGAAATAAAAATATCGAGGGGTTTTTCAACTTTTCTAAGTTGTCTCTTATTCTTGCAGTTGTTACTTCGATGTTACCGATGGCCAGTTCCAAGAGGTTAATATGTCGGCTGATGACGATCAACACTTCTATATTAATCTTCTATCTGCTGCTGTCTGTGGCACATGAAGGAATCTTCTTGGTCACGCTAATTTTCAACGTGATGTGTTGGGTTTTGATCGAATTTAGACTACTTCACTTAGGACGAGTGAAGGTACGAAATTGAACATGTACCTTCTTGAACCCGCCAGAAGAAAAGCTGATGGCGGGTCCCTATATTGTACAGTCGCCATCACATACAGTACAGTACACTATAATGCCTTCAAAATAGAGCCGATGCCGATGTATGTGATGGCGACTGTACGACTCCACATATAGTTCTCCCTTGGGTTAGAAAGATACAGAAAAGTAGGGGACGCTGAATTTTGTTTTGTCACGAATAAATGCTTGTAATAATTGTTCTGCTCCATGTACAATAAATAATTTACATACATACATACATTATATTATAGAGGTTCGGGCGTGCGCTCATTTTTTCACGGCTTTTTGCGACGAGGAATTATGAACCTTAAATACTTATTATACAATTCCCACTGCTGGGCACAAACCTGTTCTCATTTTATGAGATAGAACGGGTGAAAATATATCAAAAGTTGTTATACCAACCATTACACACCCATATTATGCAAATGTCGGCGGTATTCAAAAAATATTAGATTTTTTATTGCAGATAATTGATTGCACATTTGACAAATCTTCTGTTGAAGAAGACAGGACGAAACGCAGTCTCACATCTATAGAAAGAAGTATAAGCAGCGATGATTTCAGAAGGGCGTTCTTTTTCGTATCCTTTTATCAAGTAAAATATTACGTGGGACACTTATAGGATAAGCACCCTGCAGACGATGCAATATGACAGAAACGCAGCTACAGTTGGAATGAGACAACAGTCAGTTATTTATTCTTCATTAGGCATATTACATACACCTGTAAATATTGAACATCATCGGTTTGGAAAGAAAACCTCTGTCTCAAGAAGAACCAGCGTAAAAAGTCGGCGAGGTATCGGCTTTTCGAAACTTTATATAATTTCAGTATCACAGTATTATATAACTACATTGCTGCAGTAGACAGCCTGTTATATTTTTTAGTGCAGGACTTTATCACTGCCGAATATCCCTATCCATGATATAAACGATGTTTTTTGCTTTTACTTGTCTCTAAAAAGTTACTTTGAGTTTCTCTGTGCATCTAGTAACCCTGGGCTTATTTATTATTATTTATTTATTTCAGACAACATCGGTCCACACAGTATATATACACATTAAAATAAGTACAATATCTATACATATAATAAAGCTGAAGAGGATCGAAAGTCTGTACATGGAAGATATTTGAAAAAAAATTGGCTAGGGATACTTAGAATCGATAACAGAACACGTTCCAACAGTTTTTAGAATTTTTGTCTGTTTGTCTGTTTATCTGTTTGTCTGTTTATCTGTTTGTCTGTTTATGTGACCGCGCATCACGTGAAAACGGCTGAACTGATTAAGATGAAATTTGGCATAGAGATAGTTTGTGTCCTGGGGAAGGACTTAGGGTAGTTTTTATCCTGAAAAGCAACCCCTAAGGGGATGAAATGGGGGGTGGAAATTTGTATGGAGCTACTTAAACCGCTGCACCGATTTGAATGAAATTTGGTATATGATTAGTTTGAGTCCCGGAGAAGGTTAGAGGATAGGTTTCATCCCGAAAATCTTCCTTTTAGGGGGTAAAATGGGGGTGTGAAAAATTGGATGTAACCCATTTTGATGAAATTTGGTTTAGAGGTAGTTTAAGTTCTGGGGAGTTTTTATTCCGGAAATCTTTCCCTGAGGGGGTGAAATGGGGGGTGAAATTTTGGATGGACTCCGTTTAGATCAAATTTGGTATAGATATAGTTTGAGTCCCGGAGAATGAGAATGGATAGTTTGAATCCCGAAAATCATCCCCCAAGGGTATGAAATAGAGATGTAAATGTGGATAAATCCCATTTAGTTAAAATTTGGTATAGAGATAAAAGGAGTCCCAGGGAAGGACAATGCATAGTTTTTATCCTAAATCATCTCCTGAGGGGGTGAAATGAGGGGTGAAAAGTTGGATAGAACCGATTTAGATGAAATTTGGTATGGAGATAGTTCAGAGTCCTGGGGAAGGACTTTATATAATTTTTAGTCCAGAAACCATCTCTTAAGGGGGTGAAATGGGGTATGAAAATTTGGATGGAACCCATTTACGGTATAGTGAGTTGGAGTCTTAGGGAAGGACATAGGATAGTTTACTCCTGAAAATCATCCCATAAAGGGGTGTAATTGGGGGTGAAATTTTTGTTGTGACCCATTTTGATGAAATTTGGTATAAAGATAGTTTGAGTCCCGGAGTATGACAACGGATTGTTTTAATCCCGAAAGTCATCCCCTCAGGGATAAAATAGGGGGTGAAAATTTGGATAAAACCCATTTAGATGAAATTTGGTAAATAGATAGAAGGAGTCCTAGGGAAGGACAATGCATAGTTTTTATCCCGAAAAATCATTTCCTGAGGTGGTGAAATGAGGGTTCAAGATTTGAATAGAACCCATTTAGATGAAATTTGGTATAGAGAGAGGTAGAGTCCTAGGAAAGAACATAGAATATTTTTTATTCAGGAACACATAAAAGGAGGAAATCATCCCCTAAGGGGGTTAGAAATGGTGGATGAACATTTGGATTGAACCCACTTACGGTATAACTATAGTTAAGGAAGGACAAAGGATAGTTTTTATCCCGAAAATCATCCCCTAAGGGGGTGTAATTGGGGGTGGAAATTTGTTTGTGACACACTTTGATAAAATTTGGTTGAAAGATAGTTTGAGTCCTGGAAAAGGACATATAATAGTTTCTATTCCAGAAATCATCCCCTATGGGGGTGAAATGGGCGTGAAAATTTGCATGTAGTCCATTTAGATGAAATTCGGTATAGAGATAGTTTGAGTCCTGGAGAATGACAACGGATAGTTTTTATCCCGAAAATCATCCTCTAAGGAGGTGAAACAGGGGGTGAAAATTTGGATTGAACCCATTTACGGTATAGCGGTAATGGGGAGTCCTGGGGAATATGAACATTACATAAGTAAATATATGTATGTGACGTTCCAAGGGTTAAGGTACCTTATGGCGGCCTTAGTTTTGAAGATGTTTTCTAAAACGGGGTAAAAAAGACGTTTTGTTATGGCTATTTTGAAAACTATTAGATGTAACATTTTGTAGAAGTATTTTTATTTTTAATATAAAATGTTTAAATTACAAGTCAGTTAATTTAATCCTACGGTTTAGTAGAAAAGGTCCTTACGGTGATATGAAAATATCCAAAATAATACTGAAAAAAGCCTACATGCATCTATACCCTTTCCTTCATACAATCCATACTAATATTACAAATGCGAAAGTAACTCTGTCTGTCTGTTACCTTTTCATGCTTAAACCGCTGAACCGATTGAGATGAAATTTGGTATAGAAATACTTTGAATTCCGGGGCCTTCCCAAAGAGTCCTTACTAAAGATAGTTTTTATCTGGAAATTCATCACCTAAGGGGGTGAAAAGGGGGGAGAAAGTTACGATATAAACGAGTTCCGCGCGGACGAAGTCGCGGGCAAAAGCTAGTTCACAATAAAATCAATTTAAAATAATCATTAAAATAATATAAAATGTCAAAAAAGAGAATTAAAATAAATAAATTAGATACAAAGTCGACGAAGAAGAACTAAACAAAAAGGTGCAGGCTATTTTATGTTCCTGCATATATGCATCTGCATGCCGTGAGTCATATACGGGCAATCGAACCTTGCAGTAATCATATTCAGGATGATGTTGGGACTAGCACGCACTCTGCAGAGCAAGGATTAAGGATTACAAGTGTTCGTTAGGAATTTGTATAAATTCTCTTCCTAAGTCCTAACATACATTATTATTTCGAATACGTATATTGTCTGTCAGTTGTTGTGACAAATTGCATCGTTGGTAGTGTACTTATGGAGTTGCAAGCGCTCGTAGGCTACGGCATAAACGGGGCGGGCAACGCACTCCGTCGTATAAAAAAGGATAAGTCGGTTGAGCGGTTCGCTGAGATCCCAGCTTTAAATAGAACCGAAGTACTTAGGTACTTATATGATCGCCGTTTTGGTACTTAGTAGTATTTTAATAGTTGGGTCCACACCACCCGTCCACCCATGTATCAGAGAGGTAGGGCACAGCGGAATGTCCTCTCGCTCGTATGTGGAGCAGCCCAAATGGGGAAGTACCTCCACCTTACTGAAGACCGCAGCCATAATAGCACCAATGCTTTGTAGTTTTGCTATATTATTGCATGCTATGACGCATGTGGTGTTGTGTTCCTGGTGGTGAGTAAGGTCGCCAGAGCTCCCTAGGATGCGCTGTGTTGGGAGTGAGGGACCTGCATGTCTCTATCTGCCAACACAGCGAATCCTCAAGTGAATAAAGGGTCGGCAACGCCCTTGTGATTCTTATGGAGTCACAAGTGTCCATAGGCTACGGTATCAGCTTAACATCAGGCAGGCCGTAAGCTTGTTTGCCACCGTCGTTGTATAAAAAAAATAAAAAATGCTTTGGCTGAGCACGCCTCACCCGTGCGCGTGCGCTCAGTGTCGACGTGCCTCGAGTCGACGAGTCACGCCGTATGGCAAACTGAGGGCCTACTGCGAACGGCATTCGAAGTTTTCCCTCTCTGGTCACACTTTTGTACGAACTCGTAAGTGTGACAGAGAGGGGAAACTTCGAATGCATTTCGCGGTAGGCCCTCAGAACAGTGAACGCGCCTGTGTGGATCCAGCTTACAGCGTGAACTTCACACAAATCTTTGCCAAATAAGTTTCTGTCAAAAATTTCATTACAAGCTTCTATTGCCGACTGTACTTTTCTGTATACCATCATAAACTACTCATCGAGACGATTCTAACGAGCCCAAACTCAACGGGGCTACGTCGGTTAAGTACTGAATTACCATGGCCACCTTCTGTCTCCATCATCAGATCAGCTCGATGGTACCATACTATTGAATTGTCATCCAAAATATTTATTTTATTCTGTTTTTAGTATTTGTTGTTATAGCGGCAACAAAAATACATCATCTGTGAAAATTTTAACTGGAACTATCACGGTATTTGGTATATAGCCTGGTGACAGACAGACGGACGGACGGACGGACAGCGGAGTCTTAGTAATAGGGTCCCGTTTTACTCTTTGAGTACGGAACCTTAAAAATGCTTCTTTTAGCGACCTTTCAGTAGTTACAGTACCTATTTCCTTAACAGTATATACAGCTTGCTTACGTTATTTTAGCATTTTTTGGAACAGGAAATATAGCGTCGCTTAATTCATTTGAAGTGCGATGGGTGACATGCTTTATAACATCCTGTCATCCTTTTGTAATTACTGGCCTGATTCTGCTGAAAACGTTGACGCCTTTCCTGAGTGTCGCTTGCAGTTTCAGAGCCGTACAACATTTGTCAGAGGTATAGTATATTGAAGAGTAGCTATCATGAATCTTTGAACGCCATTTGTAACTCAAAAATGACACTAACATGTAAGGGAGTAAATATGAGACTTTGGTACAGTCGCCATCACATACATCGGAGCAAACAAGCACGTCACAAACATCGGAACACACCTCTATTTTCAAGGCATTAGAGTGCATGTGCCGATATTTTTGAACACCTATTATAGTACCTATTTATGTATGTGATGGCGACTGTACCTACTTGAAAATATGAATGAAGCACAGAACACTTAAAACTATAGAATGGGGATGTGGGCGTGTGGCACGCGCGCCACTAGAGTTTGAGCATGCGTTCAAGCTTTCGTACAGTCGCCATCACATACATAGGTACCTACACTATATATAGGTGTTCAAAAATATCGGCACATGCACCCTAATGCCTTGAAAATAGACGTGTTCCGATGTTTGTGACGTGCTTGTTTGCTCCGATGTATGTGATGGCGACTGTACACAAAGTCACCTGATCGCCGTGTTGTTGTAGGCGGCGTGGGGGGGGGGGGGGGGGGGTTTACTGTTCTGTGGTATGAAGGTTAAATTTGCACATTGGCAGTATTACGACCACAGATGTATGAATATAAGGAGATCGGACATGGCGGCCGATTTGTATAGAGTGAGCCTGTCGCAAGTACATTAACCCACACAACGCCCAAGTAATTGACAAGACAAAGTCATCTAAAACACACACACTTGTACCTATACCTACACGCTTATTTGACAATAAACGCGCATCATATAAGGCATTTTGGGAAAAACGTAATATTCTCTGCGATCAGCACGCGTGCACAGTATGGCAGAGCATGCCCATTGAGCATACAGCTGCGACACGACCTCCGGCGGCTTGTCCTCTCTCTAGTATTCTATGCTCTGAGATTACGACAAAATGGTTGTATTTGGCACTTTGGCATAATTAGTTAGTTGACTGCTTCGTCCCCCTCTTAAAGGATAACTTTGTTGTCCGTCTGCCAGTCTGTCAACACCCTTTATCTCCGGATTGCTGGAGGTATCGAGTTAAAATTAAAACCATATACTCAAGTCTACATTCCCTTGAAGCTTTGAAAAAATTAAACTTCTAAGTTAACGTAAAAAAAAGATACGGCCGTTTATTCCGCAAAACTTATATTTTGACACTTTCAAGGGACTCAAAAGTAGGGTTCTTTCCGTTGACCTGGAAGTATGAAATTTGGCAAGTAATATCGTCTTATACTACAAACTAAACGATACGATTCGATATGATACATAAAATAAATAGATCTATAAAAGGATTTAGTCACCTTTATGTTGTTATTGTTGACACCGGCAGTCCTTAAGACTAAAGGTGCTATCGTGCTATGAATGACCCTGAATGGCCAACACATGTTTTCTAATATGTGGTAAACGGTGTGGGTCACACATATTGTAATCATTAGTCATATAAGTATTCATAAGTACTCATTGTAGTGGCTGTTTGTTTACCTAAATAAAAAAAAAATAAAAAAAAAACTTACAGGGAAAAGTCTGAATAGTATACATTTGTAATTTAGTACGGAACCCTCGGTGGGCGAGTCCGACTCGCACTGTGCACATTGAATCTCTTCGCGCTTATAGAATCGTGCATGTGCAAATAGGCAGGTACAGTCAACCAATTTGATTAGACAAGAATAGGTCTACGGTCTCCCCCGCCTGTCGTAGAAGGCGACTAAAGGGGGTCATCGGGGTCGCAGTGTTTCTGGCGGGGGCCGGGGCACTCACCTAAAAACCCCAGGGAAAGAAGGCGACCATCATCATCCTAGGACGAGCCAAATGTGGCGAGGCGCGAGGAGAGCTCCAGTGCGTTCAGTATGAGATCCTGGAGTCCTCCGCATGAGAGCGCAGATGCCGGCCGCCGTGGAGTTTTTAGTGGATATAAATACCACATAACCCAGTCAGCCCCCGATGATTGGGTACCTGGTACGCAGGTTTTCTCCACGTAAAAAAAAAAAAAAAAAAAAAAGGCCACTGTAGAACCCTGTCATTTTAACTGCTACATAGCGACGCAATAATCCTAGTAACTCGTATTGACATAGCATTTACAACGGCAAGGTTCTATGATGGCCTAGGAATCGAATTGGTTGACTGTACAGTAAAACATTATTTGATACAGACAAGGTAGTACCTACAGATCAATCGAATTTGAACTTTGTATCAGCCTTTGGAGACACACTTTTCTTGACTCTTTCACTTTATTTGCACATGCTTATTATGCACACAAAATAATGAATGCTAAGTATATCTGATAAATTTGTTTCAGGCCCCCACTGGTTACTTACATATCATAGTACTGATATACTCCAATATAATGGGCATTCAGTTGCTGTACTATGTTAGAAATACTGGAAGTTGGTTGGAGATTGGTACCTCAATATCACAATTTGTTATAGTTCAAGTTATCACATTGTTTATAGTATTAATTAACCAGATGGCTAACGTTATGACTGATTTTAATGTTTTCAATGTTGTTAATAAGTTGTTTAACCCTTCGAACGCCTTCAGGATCCGGCCGTCAGGATCACCACCAGGTCTCGGCAGGGGTGGTTCACTCTGTGACGTCGGCGCGCCGCGACAAGTAAATGCCATGCTGGCCGGGCATCGTAGACAGTCTATCTAGTGGTTTCGCGATAACAACAAAAATTCGGAACATTGTGGCCCTGACATATCGTCATCTTCTTGTTTCCTTTAAACACCCATGTTAGAACTTTGGGAACATCTTCATCCTCATTATCTTCAGTTTTTGTCTCACCTGGTCTCGGCAGGGGCGGTTCACTCTATGACGTCGGCGCGCCGCGACAGGTAAATGCCATGCCAGCCGGCCGTCATAGACGGTCTATCTATTGGTTGCCGCGATAACGACAAAAATTCGGAACATTGTGGCCCTGACATTATCGTCATCTTCTTGTCTCCTTTAAACTACAATGTTAGTGCTTTGGGAACATCTCCTCATCATCTTCAGTTTTTGTCTCACTGTCGGGTGTTTTTGTGTCTGGTCTTTTTCAAGATTTTTCTGTTCTTTCTGATCAAAGTCAACAGCATACACATCTAAGTCTGCATCATACTTTCCGTTTACGCACTGACATTCTCGCAAATCTTTTGGTAAACGTCCATATTACCCATTTTCGCAAGTATCTGGTTGGCAAGCTCTGTAACCCTGGTAACAGTTTTGCTGCCCTCATCAACAATACCAGTTTTCTTCCTTTTCTATCTTTCTGCACTCGACATCTTAGAATCAGGACCTGAAAATCAATATATGAATGGCACAATATATTCATTGAAAAAAACTGGTGATGCGTTTTGGGGAAAATATTCAGCAGCCCATTCTATATAGCTACAAGTTTCTATTTTCTCATTGAATGCAAACAGCTTCTCTGGTAAGTAGCTACACCATAGTCTATGTATTATTGTGCTTATAAGATTCATATTAGTGCTGATGCATGTACAGTCGCCATCACATACATCGGAGCAAACAAGCAGCTCACAAACATCGGACCAAACAAGCAGCTCACAAACATCGGAACACACCTCTATTTTCTAGGCATTAGGGTGCATGTGCCGATATTTTTGAACACCTATCTATAGTGTACCTACTACCTATGTATGTGATGGCGGCTGTACTTTAGGATTATTTAAGAATACTGGTGCTTACTTAGCCGGATGCTCTCATGATCACTTACGGTACCTACAGTAAGGCGGCCGTTACACCTGTAAGTTACTTACGTAAGTTCAGTACAAATATTGCTTACAGACGAATTACGTGATCAGTATTTGTACTGAACTTACGTAAGAACTTACAAGTGTACAACAGGCCTTAGGTAACACCGGAGCGTAACATTCAGTTTGATGCAGGGTTGAAAGCTGGATACCCTTCTCCTTCTTGGGGGCTGTCCATAAATTACGTCATTTCAACCATATATTACGTCACTCAGTTTGGACTACCTAGTTTAAAGCAAAGTGCTGCATTTTTCAAAATTGATCTTGAAATCAATGGAATAATGGTACCTACTCTTTACAATAACTGGCAACTTACTACAGATAAATATGTATTCGGCAAGAATCTGCTCTATTATTTGCATTTATGTTTACTATCAGTTTCAGTGTTTTTATATAGGCTCTTACACAAATTGTTACATTTTGATGTATTCTATAGAGTTATTTATTAAGCAATAAAGGAGTCTTGATTATTAATTACCTATTTTAGTTTACCTATTTACACCTTCTTTTCATTTTCTTAGGGGGTAGTATTATACCATTATGTTGCGTCAAGCTGCATATCTAGGTATACCTACACCAGAGGCCCTAGCACACTAGGTTTTATGTCGGCGAAAATGTACTGAAACGTCACGTAAAACGCGACATAAAACCTAGTGTGCTAGCCCCCCAGAGGCCCTAGCTCACTAGGTTTTATGTCGGCAAAAATGTACTGAAACGTCACGTAAAATGCGACATAAAACCTAGTGTGCTAACCCCCCAGAGGCCCTAGCTCACTAGGTTTTATGTCGGCGAAAATGTACTGAAACGTCACGTAAAACGCGACGTAAAGCCTAGTGTGCTAGCCCCCCAGAGGCCCTAGCACACTAGGTTTTATGTCGGCGAAAATGTACTGAAACGTCACGTAAAATGCGACATAAAACCTAGTGTGCTAGCCCCCCAGAGGCCCTAGCACACTAGGTTTTATGTCGGCAAAAATGTACTGAATCGTCACGTAAAATGCGACATAAAACCTAGTGTGCTAGCCCCCCAGAGGCCCTAGCTCACTAGGTGTTATGTCGGCGAAAATGTACTTAAACGTCACGTAAAACGCGACATAAAACCTAGTGTGCTAGCCCCCCAGAGGCCCTAGCACACTAGGTTTTATGTCGGCGAAAATGTACTGAAACGTCACGTAAAACGCGACATAAAACCTAGTGTGCTAGCCCCCCAGAGGCCCTAGCACACTAGGTTTTATGTCGGCAAAAATGTACTGAAACGTCACGTAAAACGCGACATAAAACCTAGTGTGCTAACCCCCCAGAGGCCCTAGCTCACTAGGTTTTATGTCGGCAAAAATGTACTGAAACGTCACGTAAAATGCGACATTAAACCTAGTGTGCTAGCCCCCCAGAGGCCCTAGCTCACTAGGTGTTATGTCGGCGAAAATGTACTGAAACGTCACGTAAAATCGCGACATAAAACCTAGTGTGCTAGCCCCCCAGAGGCCCTAGCACACTAGGTTTTATGTCGGCAAAAATGTACTGAAACGTCACGTAAAATGCGACATAAAACCTAGTGTGCTAGCCCCCCAGAGGCCCTAGCACACTAGGATTTATGTCGGCGAAAATGTACTGAAACGTCACGTAAAACGCGACATAAAACCTAGAGTGCTAGCCCCCTAGAGGCCCTAGCTCACTAGGTTTTATGTCGGCGAAAATGTACTGAAACGTCACAGAAAACGCGACATAAAACCTAGAGTGCTAGCCCCCTAGAGGCCCTAGCTCACTAGGTTTTATGTCGGCGAAAATGTACTGAAACGTCACGTAAAACGCGACATAAAACCTAGAGTGCTAGCCCCCTAGAGGCCCTAGCTCACTAGGTTTTATGTCGGCGAAAATGTACTGAAACGTCACGTAAAACGCGACATAAAACCTAGAGTGCTAGCCCCCTAGAGGCCCTAGCTCACTAGGTTTTATGTCGGCGAAAATGTACTGAAACGTCACGTAAAACGCGACATAAAACCTAGAGTGCTAGCCCCCCCAGAGTTACCTACACTAGGCCAGATTATCTCATGTGATCCTATCGTGGTAAACTGACACTGACAATGATATTGACAGCTGCAGCAGCTATATTTGTCATTGCTAGGGTCATATATTTAAAATATTTCTTGTAATATGAGACGGATCAAGGAAAGTGGATTCGCCGTCCTAAATCCAAAACCTAAGTGAGGAAACTGTTTATAATTTTCAAAAAAAAATTGACGCAGCTGAAAAGTATGCAACTTTTTTCGGATGCTAAGGAACGTTATTACTATCACCAAAAAAAAAACAGGCACTTCTAAAATTTGCATCCATTCCCAATTGTAAAGAAGCCTGCTTTAGCTATACTATCCGCAAAACTAAGTGGCGAGTTGGGCAATAAGAGTAACAATGAAACCTTTTTGTGTGTAATAATAGAAAGAAAGAAAACATTTATTTGTGGACAAAACAATGGGCGTAAAAAACAAAACACAGAACGTAAAAATAGCAGGGTCCACGAAAAGGCCCCGACTCAGCATGGTGCTAACCTAGAAGGCCAGCGCTGGTCTTCCGTCGGCAAAAATAGCATGCTTCTAATATTTTACGACCTAACTCGCCACTTAGACTATCCGCAAAACTCACTATAGAGAGCAAAGAGAGGTCTATTATTTTTCACGGGTCTGCCTCGATATTTATTTAAGTACCTTTATTTCTGACGTTTCGACACAGGTTGCACCTGCACTTGCACCAGTCATGGTCGCAGATAACTGTATTTTCAGCAAGTTCTCAACGGAGATATGGGTGTGTTATAATAAAGTATGATTTAGATAAACTTAATGTAATGGCTATACAGTCAGCATCCAAAGTAGCTACGCATACGAAGACGTCAAGTCTTTATTAAAAGGGAATAAGAACTTTTGACGTCTTCGATTGCGTAGTTACTTTTGATGCTGAATGTACCTGCCACGTACCGTATTAATTCACGATTTTATAACACCCTTTCTTTGTATTTGTCACCGTAGAATGATTGTGCACACCCTATTAAAGTCGATTAAATATGTGTATAAAGAGCGAGAGTTTCATCATCATCATCATTTTCAGCCTGTAATCGCCCACTGCTGAGCATAAGCCTCTCTTCGCGTACGCCACTTATCCCGGTCCCGTGCTAGTTTCATCCAGAAATGACCCGCGGTCTTTTTTATGTAATCAACCCATCGAGCTGGTGGACGAGCGACGCTTCTTTTTCCTGTAATTGGCCACCAATCCGTTCACGTTTTGGTCCACCTACCGTCACGCTGGCTGGCAATATGTCCTGCCCAACTCCATTTGAGTTTGGTTATCACTTCGCAGACTTCGCGAGAGTGATTGACGCCATGATTCACGTACTAAAGTGTCACTGACACGCCAACCGTTTTTCCATAAGAGAGTAACTATGAACCTTATATGAACGACTGAAGGTTGCTTTGACAGCGGACGTCATAACCGCTATAGGGGTTCTTGGCGTGAGGGGCACGACGACACACGACCACTTTATAGGTTCTTGGCGTTCAAAGGGTTATAAAGTGGTCTCTCTAACATGAGCGCCATTCAGAAAATAAAACATTCAATGTAATAATAAACGTATTTATTCCTTTTAAACCAAATACTGTATTATCAATTTATCAACCTCACTGAATCATTACATGTAAATAAAAGGGTGAACGAAATAACATCAACTTATAGAATTTTTTCTACTCCTGTACCGTTATCTGTCATTTATATAGGCTATAGCTCAAATACAATGACACCACTAATAAGTCGTGGAAAAACTCTATGCTCTATGGCCCAAAAACGCACTGCTTAGCGTACTTTTTTGGTTCATACATTTTTCATAAAAGCACTGTTTAACTTTTTTTTTAATCGGCCGCTATATTGCAGTGGTGCCAACTTCATAAACAAATATTTCGAAATAAAAGTATTTATTTACGATTTAACATTTGTACATTATGAATTATTTACTACAATAATAATAAATCATCATCTATTGTGTGTTAAATTACATGTATTATAAATTCTTGGTATTATTTATAAAAATAAACAGTTCGAATTCGGTCCGGGTCCGGATTCGGTTTGGTTCGGATGGCAAGTGCAAACAAATTAAAAAGAAAACAAACCATAAGCAAGAGCTGTCACATTTCCGATTTCCCACCAAAATACAGTTCAAAATTAAAAGACGATAGATGATAAACTATTAGTCCTAAACTATTAAGATTTTATTCGTGTTTGTGAAGACAAAAGTGTACGTTCCTTTTAAAATGGTCGAAGAAATTAATAACTGCACTCCTGAAGAAATTGCGCGAGTAGCAAAAATACGAATAGAAAACTTGCTGCCTGAAAAGTTGAACTATTCTGTAGTCTGCTATCACAGATAACCTCCGTTGTCTGCTATTTATTTAAAATTTGTCGTAGAAAAAGTATTGTATGCAACGGTGTTTAACTGGTCTAAAAACGCTCGTGGCGTCTTTAATTGCGATGCTCGCCTAGGCTCGCATCGCAACCCACGCCACTCGCCTTTTAAGACCCTTCTTATACAACAGTTGCATAAAATACTATTATACACAATTGCATACAGTGAAGTGCCAGCAATTTAAGGTTTCGGTACATATTTATGAGGGGTTTAAATCGATAAATATTGTACTTGACTGTACAATCCGTTATTAAGAGCAATGCCTAGTTGAGCAACTTTTAAAATCTCAAATTTTTGACGCAATGTTCCTGTCGTGCTGTTGTGGGCGGCGGTAGCTGTCTATGCGATAACGACAACTGCTGCTCGAACTAAAATTCCCACGCAAAAAACTCAAAAATCGAGGTTTCGCTCTCGACTATTTCCTCCTCCAAAATACAACTAATCATCATACAATTTTGGAAACTGCAAGAGGAAGGAATAATCTACGCCGCTATGTTTTGTTTTTTTTAGATATTAGTTGTTATATTTGTATATACTACGCCTTTTTTTGCAGCCATTTCAATTAAGCCGTTTTTGCGATTTTTGAGGTGCTGTAAGTTTCTTTAAAATAAAAAGATCCAAAAAAGCGAAACATGGCGGCATAGATATTGATGATATTGACCTTACTTAAAACAATCATTGCTCTAGGTTCAAAAACCAGGGAGGAAACAGTCGAGAGCGTTTGTATGGGAAAATCGCAGATAGGCGAATGGACACAGTATTGAATACAAAAAGACCAATTTAACGGATCGGTCGACTTTTTACGAGATTCTATGTAACTTGACCTTTATAGTAAACCACTCATTTATGTAAACCACTACCTTATGTACAATAAAAAAAATTACAAGCTTTTTAGCTCACCCCGTTTGATTTATTATTTATTAAAGAAAGAATTATTATTTATTAAAGAAAGAAAGAATACATTTATTTACTACACAAAAGACACACAGAGACAAAGGGAGTAGGCATACATTACAATTTAACACATATTGTGTGTGTCTTCGCGGCAGTGAATAGGTCGCTGTCTCAGCATTATGCCGAGGTGTCAGACAGACACCTATGAAATGAAATGAAATGAAAATTTTATTGATAACAATTGTTATAGGTCATTTTACAGTAGAATAGATATGCTCTAATTATAAATACCTAATTAGGTTTTAGGTATGTACATACATTTATTCATAATGGTTGTTATTTATCTATATATATAAAAGAAGACTTCCTGACAGATCATCAACGCACAGCCGAAACTACTGGAACTAGAAACTTGAAATTTACACCCATACTACCTTTTATAACGTAGGCGACGGATAAGAAGGGATTTTTGGAAATTCCACCCCTAAAGGGGTTAAATAGGGGTGCAAAGTTTGTATGGAGGAAACTTTATTTTTTGAGCTGGAGTCTTCAAGCTTTGTGGAAAGATTACTTTATAGAATACAAATAAAGTACTTTCAGCGTTTTGGTAAATTCCACCCCTAAAGGGGACTAAAAAGGGTTGCAAAATTTGTATGGGGAAACTATTTTTTGAGATAGAAGCTTAAAAGTTTGTAGAAAGATTACTTATTGAAATAAAAAAAAACTACTTTCAGCGTTTAGGAAAATTCAACCCCTGAGGGGGTTAAAAGGGGGTGCAACATTTGTATGGAGGAAACATTTTTTTTTAGCTAGAGAATTCAAACATTGTAGAAAGCTTACTTATTAGAATAAAAATAAAGTTCTTTTGGCGTTTTGAAAAAGTCCACCCCTAAGGGGTTAAATATGGGTGCAAAGTTTGTATGGAGGAAACTTTATTTTTTGAGCTAGAGTCTTAAAACTTTGTGGAAATATTACTTATTAGAATACAAATAAAGTACTTTCAGCGTTTTGGAAAATTCCACCCCTAAGGGGGGTAAAAAGGGTTGCAGTTTTGTATGAGGGAAACTCTTTTTTGAGATAGAAGCTTAAAAGTTTGTTGAAAGATTACTTATTGAACTACAAAAAAATGACATTCAGCGTTTAAGAAAATTCCACCCCTAAGGGGGTTAAAAGGGGGTGCAACATTTGTATTGAGGAAACATGTTTTTTTAGCTAGAGACTTAAACCTTTTTTAGAAAGCTTACTTATTAGAATAAAAATAAAGTACTTCCAGCGTTTTGGAAAATTCCACCCCTAAGGGGTTGAATAGAGTTGCAAAGTTTGTAAGAGGGAAACTTTTTTTTGAGATAGAAGCTTAAAAGTTTGTAGAAAAATTACTTATTGAAATACAAAAAAAGCACTTTCAGCGTTTTAAAAAAAAACCACCCCTAAGGGGACGTAGGTTCGTGGGCTTCTCTCCCTCTCACTGAGCATAAGCGTGAGCGAGATGGAAGTGCGTGTTTGGAAGCGCGGATATCATGTTTTTTAATTTTATTTTTTTGTGCGTTTTAATAAATAAAAAAGTAATAGCTGTTTTCCCTCAAACATAACATTGCCAATTTTAAAAACTAATTGTAATATGTTTAGCTGTTGTGCATAATTTGTTAGAATTTTTTTAAGTGTATTTTAGACCTATGTTTGTGATTTTTTTCTATTGAGCGAAAGTCAAAAACACAGGATTCGAATAGCTGATTTCCCTCGAAAAAGGCCTCAAAATTGCTAATTAAATTTAAGGCAGCCGTATTATAATCCAAACAAGAGCTACGATTTTTTGTAAATCCGTTTTCGGAGCTCACGTCACCTTAAGGAGGTTAAAAAAAGTTTCTAAGTTTGTACCAGGGAAACAGAATTTTTGAGATAGAAGCTTAAAAGTTTGTAGAAAGAGGACTTATTGAAATAAGTCATCTTGCGCTGAAAGCGTTTTAGAAAATTCCACCCCTAAGGGGGTTAAAAGGGGGTGCAACATTTTTATGGAAACAACGTTTATTTTTAGCAAGAGACTTAAAACTTTGTAAATAGCTTACTTATTAGAATATTATTAAAGTACTTTCAGCGTTTTGAAAAATTCAATTTTAGAAAGCTCTATTCCTAAGGGGGTTAAAAGGGTGTGCAACATTTGTATGGAGGAAACATTTTTTTTTTAGCTAGAAAATTCAAACATTGTAGAAAGCTTACTTATTAGAATAAAAATAAAGTACTTTTGGCGTTTTGGAAAATTCCACCCCTAAGGGGTTAAATATGGGTGCAAAGTTTGTATGGAGGTAAATTTATTTTTTGAGCTAGAGTCTTAAAACTTTGTGGAAAGATTACTTATTAGAATACAAATAAAGTACTTTCAGCGTTTTGGAAAATTCCACCCCTAAGGGGGCTAAAAAGGGTTGCAGTTTTGTATGAGGGAAACTTTTTTTGAGATAGAAGCTTAAAAGTTTGTTGAAAGATTACTTATTGAACTACAAAAAAGTACTTTCAGCGGTTTAGAAAATTCCGCCCCTAAGGGGGTTAAAAGAGGGTGCAACATTTGTATGGAGGTAACATGTTTTTTTAGCTAGAGACTTAAAACTTTGTAGAAAGCTTACTTATTAGAATAAAAATAAAGTACTTCCAGCATTTTGGAAAATTCCACCCCTAAGGGGTTAAATAGGGTTGCAAAGTTTGTATGAGGGAAATTATTTTTTGAGATACAAGGTTAAACGTTTGGAGAAAGATTACCTACTAATTGATATACAAAAAAGAACTTTCAGCGTTTTAGAAAAATCCACCCCTAAGGGGGTTAAAAGGGAGTGCAACATTTGTATGGAGGCAACGTTCTTTTTTTAGCAAGAGACCTTAAACTTTGTAGATAGCTTACTTATTAGAATATAAATAAAGTACTTTCAGCGTGTTGATAAATTCCATCCCTGAGGGGGTTACTAAGGGTTGCAAAGTTTGTATGAGGGAAACTCTTTTTTGAGATAGAAGCTTAAAACTTTGTAGAAAGCTTACAAATAAAGTACTTTCAGCATTTTGGAAAATTCCACCCCTTAAGGGGTTAAAAAGGGTGCAAGATTCGTATGGGAAACACTTTTATTGAGCTTAGATACTTGATAGTTTGTAAAAAAAATGCTAATTACAACAAAATAAACTCTTCTTCTTAATTTTTCCTTGAGAAGCGTTAATAGGGGGTTCAAAGTTGGTATGGAGAGTCAGAAAAATTTAAAGTATGAGATTTGTAACTTCGATCCTAGCCTGTTTTTCAAAAGACTACAAAACTTATTTCAGCGTTTTTTTTAATTCAACCTCTAAAGGGGATTCCAAGTTTGTATGGAGAGCAAGTATTTTTTAATGTAAGGGTTTGTAACTTCGGTTGTAGACTGTTTGCTAAAATATCACAAAACTTATTTCAGCGTTTTTTTTAATTTATCGCCTAAGAAGGTTAAAAGGGGGTTCGAAGTTTATGTAGAGAGCAAGACATTTTTAAAGTAAAAAATTTGTAACTACGGTTTCAGACTTATACTATGAGGGTTGAAAGAGGGTTCTAAGTTTGTATAGAGAGCAAGACATTTTGAAGGTAAGAGATTTGTAACTTCGGTTTTAGACTGTTTACTTAAAGACAACAAAACTAATTTCAATGTTTTTTTTTAATACATTCCTTGAACAAACATTTAGACGATAACATGTTCTACGCGGACGAAGTCGCGGGCAACAGCTAGTTATATTATACATTGTTCTATTTATATTAATAAATTATTTCAATGGCCAATGGTATGTTGAAAAATTCATCATATTGGTAAAACGTATTTTCTAAAAGCCACTTTTTTAAACTGGATTTAAATCTTGCAGTGGAAAGTGCACTACAGCGCTGATTTTCAGACAGCACCGTACGTGACCCACGGAACGCAACACAGCATAAGACCATTATTCTTCTTGGGTCAAATTTAGTAATTGAAATTTCACCCACTTCCCGGTTTCCGATTGAGCTGAAATTTTGCATGCAATATTATGATGACACGGAGCTGATCTGATGCTGGAGCTGGAAGGTGGCCATAGGAACTCCGCAATAAAACGACACAACCCCATCGAGTTTGGGCTCGTTAGAATCGTCTCAATGAGTAGTTGATGATGGTATGCAGAAAAGTACAGTCGGCAATAAAAGCTTGTACCAAAAATAAAATTTGACAGAAACTTATTATTATTATTATAGTAAGTATGTCAGTGAGGGACAAATCTTGCAAGTTAAATTTGATCCACTTACCGGTGACCGATTGAGCTGAAATTTTGGGTATAAGTATAGTTTGGATGACAATTCAATATTATGTTACCAACGAGCTGATCTGATGATGGAGACAGAAGGTGGCCATGGGAATACAGTACTTAACCGACGTAACCCCATTGAATTTGTTAGAATCGTCTCAATGAGTAGTTGATGACGGCATACAGAAAAGTACAGTCGGCAATAAAAGCTTGTACCAAAAATGATTTTTTTGGCAGAAGTCAGGAGACAATAGCAACAGAGTTTCTTAGAAAAGTAATTACAATATGTGCTCCTAACATTCTTAGGAGCTGCCCCATCATTAAATGGGTTTACTATTGTCACATAGCAATGTTTCGGTGGATTTAAACCCTATTTGTTTTAAAGTTTTCCAGGAGACGTATGTCAACGAGCAACAATTGATCGGCCCTGATCATTGTTAGTCAGTTGCAATAAACTTCTCAGTAAGTGTGTATCGCTTCATGTCTAACCAAATGCTCTTTCCTGCTAAACTCCTTTTTACATACTTCGCAGCGGTATGGTTTGTACCCAGAGTGGACACGTTTGTGCTTTGTTAAATTGTTCTGCGTAGTGAACCGTTTGTCGCACAGTTCACATGGATACGGCCTGTGGCCTGTGGGTGGGGGCTTCTCTTGTTTGTGCAGCCGTTTGTGGCGGACTAGGTTTTCATTTCGCGTGAATCTTTTGTCGCACTGGAAAGGGAGAGATGTCGTTTATAGTGATATATAGTTGTTAGTAGGTTTATTTATATATTTATTTGTCAAGGTAACAAGATGTTAATAATAGTACATTACATCAGATGCCGGGAAGACATGGATTTCCGGCCAAGTAGATATACAGGGTGACTGGTAATTCGACCTATTCCTTGAAAGGGGTTATACAAGAGCTAATTTGCAACAATTTATGTCCAGTCAACCAGGGGTCGAAACTCGCTGGTTTCCGAGATATTCGAGTTTTTAGTTTGTATGAAAAAAAGTCTCCTTGCAGCCTTAAGCTGGTGATTGTGACAAAAGTACTTCCATTTGGATGGTAAAAAAACATTTTTGTCACAATCAGCACTTTAAGGCTGCAAGGCGATTTTTTTTCAAACTAACTAAAAACTCGAAAAATTAAAAAAAATCGTGTTTTGACCCCTGGTTGACTGGACATAAATTGTTGCAAATTAGCTCTAGTATAACCCCTTTCAAGGAATAGGTCGAATTACCAGTCACCCTGTATAGACAGAGATACGAGGCCGGGAATCCGTTTCCACGCTGAGGCATGTACACTCAAGAGCAAAAGTTTCGGGTCGATGAAATACCGTCATATCTCCTAAAATAGTCCAAATGTTGTACAGTTTTTTAATCCTTTCATGATCTTTATTAAATTTTACATCTAAACTGCAGAAATAACAATAAAAAAGAAACACGTTACCAGGTTTAAATCGGACTCGTAAAAACCCATGAAAAAAACAACGTTAACGGAGCGAGATATCGCAAAAATCGTCATTTTTGGATGTTGATATCTTTATGATAGGATCCCGGAAATTGCTGATACATTTGGGTATTACGAAGACTAGTATATTGTGTAAATAAGACTAGTGAAAAATATTTAAAAAAACCTATTGCGGTTATTTAATTTAGGGTGACCCGAAACTTTTACTCTTGAGTGTATAGTGCTTTTCTCAAACATTCTCATGGCTGATGCTGTGCCACAAATAGTGGGATGAAAATTAAAAAGTTACTTTGCAAATTGAAAAGTTGTATGAAATCCCATTTCAGGCCGCCTCGAGATGCTGCGCCCGAAAAAAGATATTTCCGAGTACGTAAAGAGAATATTTAATTGCATGTTTGAGAAAATACATATTTTTAACCTCCGACGGAAAAAGAGGGGTTATAAGTTTGACGTGTCTGTCTGTCTATGGCATCGTAGCTACTAAACGTACGGACCGATTTGAATGCGGTTTTTTTATCCGAAAGCTGACGTGATCGAGGTGGTTTTTAGCTACGTTTCAACAAAATCAGTTCAGCCGTTTTTGAGATATTGAACTTTGAAATGAAAATATCGGAGGATTTTCAACTTTTCCAAGTAGTAGTTATTAATAGATAGAGTGATTCAAGAGAAAGGTTTATATGTATTATGTTGCGTGTATTTTTAATATTACATCAAATTGTAACCAGAGATAGGTGTTACAAGTAAGTTTGTTTAAACTTATTGCCCTCTGGTTCCTTTATTTCAACCGGCAAATTATTATAAATCATGATACTCATGTTATAGGCATTTCTTTTATACATGTCAGTTTCCTCATAAAATAATTCAGCACGCAATGTCTTACTGATGTGACGTCACAACTGTCACAAGTAACCCGCTTCTTCCATGTGTCAAATGATTGTTAGCAATACATTGCTGCTCGATAAATTTTCAAAAATTAATTACGCTTTGGTAGTTAAGACTAAATTACAATTTTCTTACAATATCGGTTCATAGTACTAAAAGCTATGTATGGTTACAATTTGAGGTAATATTAAATATACAGCCATCTTATCTAGGTGGGGGCCCTTTCGGATGCACTTAGACCCAGTGGGATCTTTTGCGCATTCTTCTTTATGCCTGCTCCCAATCTCGCTCCATCATTTCCACAAAACGGATGATGCAGTTCAGCATCAGGTTTATATGTATGTATAATACATGTGTGTTGGGGCGGAAAGGTTCTCGAGTGGCGACCACGTACCGGCTTGCGCGGCGTGGGTAGCCCCCCCCACAAGGTGGACTGATGACCTGGTAAAGGTCGCCGGAGTCCGCTGGATGCGGGTGGCGCAGGACAGGCCATTGTGGCACTCTTTGGGGGAGGCCTATGTCCAGCAGTGGACGTCTTTCGGCTGATATGATGATGATGATGATGATAATACAAGCATATAAACCCGTGCGAAGCCGGGGCGGGTCGCTGGTTATTAATAAATGGAATGTAATAGTGACCTGGTCGCACTGGAACCGTCTCTCTCCAGTGTGGGTCCGTTTGTGAAGCACGAGAGCGCGGCGCGAGGTGACTCGCTTCCCGCACACGTCGCAGGGGAACGTCCCCCCGCGCCCCGCCTGCGCGGGCGCAGGGCTCGTTGACTCGTTGTGCTCGATGATTTCTGAAACAATTGAAGCAAGTGAAATCAAAAGAACCCATTTTTGGCATTGTATCGAGTATTCTTAATAAGCTAAAAAAATGGCTGACTAATAGAGCTTTTTATAATTTTATGGAGTATATATAAAATATTTGTAATAATAATAATTTTAATCATTGTACAATGTTGACATTTTGTTATTCATACCTAAATATTGTTATGTTATACTAGTTGAATAATCAAATTCATTTGACGAGTAGGGCTTATAATAAAATAAAATAATAAAATATCTTTATTTCAGAACATTCCATTCCATACAATACAATACAATATAATATAGGTGCATTCAGATTATTTATCTAAAACAGTGCTACTTTAATTCATATTAAATAATTATAAAAATGTCAACAGAAGTGCAGATGTGAAAATGTCAAGGTTTCTTAATTAACTACTGATTTCAAGAAAAACGTCAACAGAGCAATAGGTACATAATATGTGAAAATGTCAAGAGAATGTCTAGGTAGGTATCTTAATTAATAATTTTAACCCAGGTACTCAGGATGGAGCCGTCTGATCTATCAGCGATGACCTTCAGTATCCTGTTGTCGCTGCGTCGGATGCGGCTTAGGATAGATGCAACCCGCTTTCGCCTTATCGCATAAAAGTCGTCGGTACGCGCCTCGGCAAACATCCCCGACGCGCTACAGAACCGTGGCAACCTCAACAGGATTCTGAAGGCATCATTATACTGGATCCGAAGAGCATTATAGGCCTTCAGCGTGTAGCTGACCCATAGGCTACCCGTGTAGAATACTTGACAGAAGGCCTTAAAAAGGGTGATTTTAACTTGTTTTGAACAACTTATGCCACCTATTTTCCATTTTACCCTTTTACCAATATTCCTAGATCTCAAAATAACTTAGTGTCAAAATACCTAAATCACAGAATACCTAATTTTTTTTCTCATAACACCATATTCTTAATATGGCCAAAATTCAAAATAGCTTAGTCTCATGCCCAAACTTCAAAACAATTTAGTTATTTTAATATTTTGTCATAGTAATGACAAAAGTCATTCGGTATTTGAAGGAATGTGTGCATTCCAAACTTTAGGTATTTATGAGCCCATGGTACTTTGAAAATTAGGGGTAATAGTGAATAAGGTAATTATGAAATTTAGGTGGAATAAGCCCTACTCACTAAACGCAGTAAACAGCAATTTACTTGATTTTCCATACAACGATAAGTATAAATTGCAACGTGCGACGTCATACATTAACGTCAATAATTATGAAGCATTTCGCCTGCCGCCAGCGAGGTCAGTCTTTAACACAATTTTTTGGGTATTTACGTTCTTTAATTATAGTTGCTCTCATTCAATGGCATCGTAAATAAGTTTTAGGTCAGAAACCTATTGAAGCAAGTGAAATCAAAAGATTAAAAAAAGCCCAGCTGCAAAAATTGAATTGGCTTTCCATTTGCGCGAAATTTCCCCTTTTTAACCGACTTCAAAAAAAGGAGGAGGTTCTCAATTCGTCTGTACTTTTTTTTATGTGTGTTTGTTTGTTACGCGATAACTCGGTAATTTATGAACCGATTTGAAAAAAAAATTCTTTGTTTGAAAGCATATACTTCCAGATTGGTCCCGTTGTTACCAAAATCCAGTTCTGATGATGGGATCCTGGATAATTCGAGGGAACCCTTCAAATTTTATAGGCAAACTTGAAGCGATTTGGCTACTGATTAGAAGTCGGTTCAAACTTTGTTTTGGAAAGTAAATTATCTAGAATAAACTTGTATAACCGTTTTCCTAAAGTATCATGTGACAAACTAATTTCTCAAATTATTCTAGTTTATTCCAGTTTATAACACTTTAAACTCTCGCGCTTTGTACACATATTTAAATACTGTTTTCGAAAATCATAATTAATAATATTAATTAATTTGTTGTTTGGTAATTGTTTTGTTGTTGAAACCTCAGAAATAAAGGTAAATAAATATCGCGTTAGACCCTGATTAAACAGTATTTAAATATTCCAGTTTATACAAGTTTATTCTAGGAAATGGGGAATTTCGCGCAAATGGAAAGTCAATTTATGAAAGATTGTTACATATTTCTAAAAATATCACGCCATTATCCTGCGAATGTCAAAAGACGTTTTGTATGGTCACCGAACCACCGTAACTAAGAATAACTAACAACTTAGAAAAGTTGGAAAACCCCCGACATTTTCATTTCAAAGTTCAATATCTCAAAAAAGGCTGAACCGATTTTGTTGAAACGTAGCTAAGAACCATCTCGATCACGTCAGCTTTCGGATAAAAAAACCGCATTCAAATCGGTCCATTTGTTTAGGAGCTACGATGCCACAGACAGACACACAGACACGTCAAACTTATAACACCCCTCTTTTGACGTAGGTGGTTAAACACTTGGAATTGTCAATGCTTGTACACAAAAATTACTTTGGAGTCGCGGGCAGAATCTAATTGGAAATAAAACCAATGACTACTTATAAGTTTGACGTGTCTGTCTGGGTGTCTGTCTGTAGCATCGTAGCTCCTATAATGGACCGATATGACTGCGGTTCTTTTATCCGAAAGCTGACGTGATCGAGATGGTTCTTAGCTACGTTTCAACAAAATCTTTGATATGAAAATGTTGGGGGTTTTCCAACTTTTCTAAGTTGTTAATTTTTGAACATTGTATAGTTAGGTGTTTTATAACGGTATTGTAGCGCCCCGGAATTGTCCCGGGGCGCTCTCCCGTGCCCGCGCAAATGGGCCAGTTGCGAGGGTCAAAGTAGAATGTGTCAAGTGAACCTTTGGCCCTCCTTGGCAGCGACATGGTTGGACAATCGTTAGGGGTTTAGTGGGTAGTCTGGGCCATTCTCTCCGGGAGTCTCACACTCCGGGAAACTCCCAACATAGCCCTCTCCATTGCCCTTTAGGTGACTTTGAGCCTTGTTATGAGCCGGAAGGCGCGGCGTTGGTAGGCCCCCCACAAGGTGGACTGATGACCTGGTAAAGGTCGCGGGAGTCCGCTGGATGCGGGTGGCGCAGGACCGGCCATTGTGGCACTTTTTGGGGGAGGCCTATGTCCAGCAGTGGGCGTCTTTCGGCTGATATGATGATGATGACTCTCCAGTAGTATAAACTTGATATTGTGACACTCACCTATTTCCAAAAAGCCCATGAAATCCGGTGTGCCATATTCCTCCTCTTCTATCGCTTCTACCTTCACTTCATGGCTAAAGGTCATCCCCTCTTGCTCACTCTCACTCGTGTCGCTTTCTTTCTCCTCCTTCACACATATTTTCTGCGACATAGTTGTTTTTTTTTATATATTTGTCTCTAATACTATTCAATTTGTTGACTTTGGAAACCGAACAGCGGGCAAAATCGCTGAATGTACACGCTTAGTATTAGATAAGACAAAGAAGTTAACGGCTATATTTCTGATTCATTAATAACGATTAAATAGAGAATTATTGGAAGAAAATAGGAATTGTATTCGTTATAATATAAGTATTCGCAAAATGTGAAATTATGAAATATACAATTTATGCATATGTCAATAAAATTGACTTTGACAGCAACAGCCATAGCTGCGAAAATGCATTCGAATACTATAACTAGATTGTAAAAATTATAATGAAACAAATAAAAACTTTCTGTAAATATCGTAAACAATCGTAAAAACACAAAATAATTTATTAAATATACTTTGCGAAGGCGTAATTTAGAAGATAAAAGCATGTGTAGGATAACTTGTCGTGTTTTCTAGGGCTGTACAGGTGTTTTATTTTTATTAAATATAGATTTATGGGAATTTGAACGTTCTTAAGAACTTCATAGCTAATTTTTTTACGATAGCACAAAATAGATAAAAATAATGTCAAATTGTGAAATAAAATGATTTGTGTGTTTATTGCGGCTACACAGATTTTACGGGTATATGCACATTTCTAGATTTCAATTATACTTCACTTAAGACTTAAGGCTCCTTTACATAATAGGCCATCATGGGAGGCAACTGTGAGTTAAGGAGACGCTCCACGGGCCGATTTTGTCGGATGGCTAAACAAGGTCACAGACAATCTCGTATGACCTTGATTTGGCCGGCCACCGTGTTTCCGACACCACTCCGACACGTATCCATACGGGCCAAATCACGCGTCGGCCGGCATTCAGTCCGGCAGATATCGGCCCGTATAGCGTCTCCTGTAGAGGGAGTTTTGCAAATTTTATTTATTTCTCGTATTTTACTTATATGTTATACTTACATAACAGTTTCATGAGTGCAGGGGGCAAGGTATATGATATGAAATACCGGCTACTTCCGACGCATAACTGCGTCCAGCTTCCCCACGCCATGATTGCCCGCTTGTGTAGACGAGCCTTAAGACTTTCATGAATTAAAACCTTTATTGAACTTGACAGTTATTTTTAAAAACATTGAAAATTTCTTGAAAAACAAAAGTGAATCTACACGTCAAGAAATACAAAAATCGATGGCCGCGGCCGCAAAATGTGTTGTTTAATTAATTAAAATAAAAACTAAACAAAAAAACTGGAAAACTAATGTTAACTTGCGTGAGTATGCAAATTATATATTTGATTATATGTTAGGTGCGTACGATTAGTAGAATAGCTATAAGTACTCGAACTTAACTTCGTGGAAGATCGCGGGTCACTTCTGGATAAGATTAGCTCAGGATAGGGACGGGTGGCGTATTCGAAGAGAGGCCTATGCTCAGCAGTGGGCGATTACGGGCTGACAATGATGATGACTCGAACTTAAGAAATAATAATTGTGGGCCGTTGCTAAGTATTTCTAGAAATACAGCATATAGATAAACATTCTTATGTGTCCATGCGCTGCATAAAAGCAATGTTATTTTTAAGTTCCCTTTATTTTGTACTTCCTTGTGTAGTTTGTAACAAAATTCTAAAATGTAACTTGTATTTGGTTCCCCGCGATAAAGCGAAGCCTAGTGCGGAGACCTCTGGAAATTATTGATATCGAAACTGTGCCAAATAAGTCTTTTATAATTACATTATTATTATAAATCCCACAGCAGCATATGCCCACATGGCTCGTTCTAATATGCATAGCGTGCGCCGCAATGGATTTCCACATTTACCACAGAGTATACTTAAGACAGTTAGCTGAATATTTGAAAAACTATTTATAAAGCTAGCTCCACATAATGGGCACAGGGCAATCATGACTGGACAGGCAGGACGCAGTATGCGGTGGAATGACATGAAAGTATGTCTTTCTCTCTTTAACGCATAGTTATGTCCTGCATGCTATGCGAACTTAGAACTTAATGCAAATCCAGTGTCTTATTGAAAACAGTGCCACCTTCTTGATAGCTTGCGAACTCTTTGAAGCTGCAGCGATTGCTAGGCTTAGGCTGTCAAGGTATTTCGAAATTCGCCGTGTTGACATTATACATCCATAGCCCCATATCCATAGGTTAAGACGGCGGTATTTGGAGTCGATGAGCCAAAGTTCAAACCCTGTGGCCGACGCACTTTTTGTATGTTTTAACAGAAAAGTTTTAATATCGCAGAAGAGATGGCGCCTGCTGTACGCAAGCATTAAATGCCTTCTCAATTTGGTCGAGTTGCCTGTCTATCTCAGTATGTATATTGTAGTCTTTGATGTCCTGCATGATTTTGTAGTCTTTGATGTCCTGCATGATTGCCACTTGTGTTTCGCGGCCATAATGTTCAGCGGCGCTACCACGAACTTCGAATCTCGAACTTCGTATATCTCCGTGTCTGTCGCTCGAGTACCATAAACCATAAGTGCGATAGAAACGGAGATATACGAAGTTCGAGATTCGAAGTTCGTGGTTCAGGATGTGCTGTAGGTATGTACAAATTATTGGAAAGAGAAACTACATCTAATTATAATGGTTTAATTGCAGATAAAAACAATCTAAAGACGCAGTCTTTAGGAACAATCCTGGTTCAATTTTCGTAGACAAAAAAAATGGCTGATAAAAAGTAAGTACCTAGGTATCTATCATTGGCGGCCAATACCCGGTGATTAAATACTGATGATCCACCCATATCACAATCCGGATCACATGCATATTGACGTGTATCACAGGATTGTCAATATATTGCAGTATATCCGGATCGCGTCCAATACAAGGTGATTAAAAACTGATGATCCACCATAGCTGTCTCTATATATAACATGCAATGAGATAGAGACAGCGCATGGATCGTGTGATAATTCTTCACCGTGTTTGGCGGCCTCTACACGGTGAATAATTACTGTGATCCTGGTTTGTCAGTATTTGCAGCAATATTCAGTATGGAAGCAGTATTGAATGGCCCTTTAAACGCTAATTATTTATTGCGTCAGTATTAAAGGTGGCCAGACGGTAATTCTTGTTCTTTCATTTTCTCATCTCGCTCTATCTTATAGCTGCGTACCGCTCATACCATCCACCAAGCGGAACGTGGGGTGAACCTTTTATTTTAGTCGCTGACAGTGACACTGCTTGTCGCGTCGACATAAATAAAATAAACGTCGAAGGTGCAAATACAAGAATAGCTCAGTAGTGGAACCGGATTTTGGCCCTAGAAGTTTTGATAATTCTAAAGTCGGAAAAGTTATGCTTATATGACATATGACTTATTTTCAAGCATATTTGTATTATATGAAGAAAAGTTAGAACGAGGGTTAGATATAAATTAGGTATTTATTTATTTTTATTGATGATTTGTGAATATTGAATTAAAGTGCAAAGTTTAAGCTTCATCGTTTATGATATGTATGACGCTTTACACTGTTAAGTTTTTAGAAAAAAAAAACACCCGCGACTACGTCAAACCAGAATTAGCTTGTTATTTAGTCGATATTGAATTAGAGTTTTAAAAATCCACAACAATATCTCTAAATTCTTAAGTTAATAGACAACGCCAAAAGTTTAGAGGAATAAGATAAAAGCTTTAAAATTAATACGCATTTTTTATCCTGTAAGATCTAATATTGAATTAGAGTCTATAAAAATAAGTCTAATACTATAAAATAATATATGCAGCCATATTATGGAAAGTAAGAAATTTCTGTGTATAGTTTGCATCATAAACGCATATTATTAAAAAAAAGGCGCGAAAACCAAGCCGCGCTACAAGTTGTAGCTACGGCGGAGCAGATCTTAGTCGACCTTGCGAGCTATCGCTTGCTAGGTATCCCTCGCCGCGCCCGCGCGCCCCCGTTCTGCCGCATTTAAAAAAAAAACATTTTTCGTATTTATATGTTTAAAATAGGGAAGGCGCAAAAACTTTTTATGTATAGTTTATGAGATTTTTTTGGGGGCAAAACCCAGATTCAAGCATAGTAAAACATATGTAGAAAAAAATTAAAGTGGCCAGATTCAAATGAAACAAATATATGTTATAAAATCGTCTATTTAAACAGCTCTTTCAAAAAACTAACCAACATAGTTTTTGAAAACCTTCCTTCAGAAAAATACGTATAACAGCACTGTTACAATATTAGTGATGGTCCACGTGTAAAGGTACCATAAGGCGGTTTTATGTTTCGGAGATATTCAATGTTTGGAAAAGCGGATGAAAAGGAAGATTTTTTATTATAGCTATGTCAAAACCTATAAGATGTAACATTAGTTTACCTATTTTTAATTTTATTATGTACAATAAAAAATTACAGATACTGTTTTTTTATGAAAAAATCTGCATGGAATAATGTGAAGTTACAGAAGTTAATTTAAAATTGTTATTAGTAGCGTCCAGACAAAAGTGGTGGCAAATTTCGCACAGGGAGTAAAATGGAGTCGTTGCTTTTTATTGACTTTTTACGGTTGAATGAATACATTATTTATTTAATTTATATTTTTAGAGTATTAAACTATAATGTAATTTGGATATCAAAAATAAAAATATATCCAAATTATATTAAGTATTTTAAATATAATTTATTGCAATTTATGGCTTGCAGTAGTTGCAGTACACGAAACAGTTGATAATGTGGCCAAAGGCCCTGATAATAGTACTTGCAGTAGTCATTTTTGAGATTTTCACTTTTCTGCAAAAATGAAATCACAAGCCTAAAAAAAATTTCAGGTCTTTTTTTATATTTCAAACATGTTTCTTATCTAACCAAAAACGCAGTACTTTCACAAAAATATTACCTATGCTAACAAGATCTACAGCATTCAGCATGTGCTAGAAGGTTGTGAAGTACTTGCTACGTTTACTGCAGATTCATTAGGCATATAACTTTTTTGCAACGAATACTAACTAAAGCCAAACGCAGTATTCAAAATTACTGCGTTTGAGTTTAGCGAGAAAACCAAAGAGCTACTCTTGCCACGCTAAAAGTACTTAAACGCAGTACTTATTCCACAGTGCTGCGCTTAAGAGTATCGAGAGGTATTCGAGAGTAACATAAAGCTACGCATGGACCGAAGCCACACGGTACAGTGCCGCATTTCGTGCTAGCAAATCAGAGTGAAATATTTGCACTTGATTTGGTTACACCTTGTATAATTCAAAAGAATGATTGATGGCTTTATGAGTGGAGGTGTTTTATATTAATAGACTTTAATAAAAAAATGTTCCTGAAACACATTTTATAGACTATTAAAAATAATAATTTGATACGCTGATAAGAAAAATATTAATTTTTTCTAGTACCTACCTAAAATCAATTTTATTTCGTCTCTTCATCACTTCAATATTTGTCTGAAGTTAAATCTTACCAACACTTATTTATTACTAGGTATGAAAATAGAGCATGATTGCGAACTAGAAACGCAGTATTTAACACGTGCTAGGTGATTTTGCAGTAATAAACACAAATACTGCATTAAGCCTTAGTGATACTGTAATGCCTGCAAACCCAGATCATCATATCAGCCGAAAGACGTCCACTGCTGGACATAGGCCTACTGCAAACCCATATAGTTGATGAAAATGCAGTACTGCGTATTTTATCTAAATAAGGCAGTAAAGTTAGAAATATTTCAATCTAAAGATTTATTTTTTTAACAATTTTTCAGTACACTTCAAAAGTTATATAACATAGATTTGTTGTATAGATACCAAAAAATATGTTTACCGCGTTTATTTCGAAACCACCATTTTGCAAGTACTGCGTTTGCAATAAGAAGGGCAGATTTGTTAGCGTACAAAGGCGTAAATGCCAACACAATGGCATATGTAGTTTGTAGTAGACGAAAGATTGAAATTTTTGTGGAAAGATAACTTAAACAAAAATCGCCGTTATCGCCGCAACAAGGCGGCCGGCCGAACGTTAGCGTTATATACAGGTTGTATTATTCAAACGGGGCAGTAAGGGAAAATCCGAAACTATAAGAGATACGAAAAGTCACGAGACTTATCGAGTTTATGGTAAACTATGAAAATAAACAGTCATAAATTTTGGAAATACATAAAATCCAGTTCAGGAATTTCCGATATTTTGAGTGTAACAATTCCGGAATTGCGAAAGTCCGGAATTGTAAGGGAAAATTTTTGCTAAGGAACCCTGTATCTACAATCACAGGAAAATGCCTAATTTCATAGTTTGATGTACGAAAATGGATTTCCCCATACTAAGCTCCTCAGTAAGTATGGGGAGAATAACTGTGGCGTCTGAAACTAGACAAAATTGGTAAATTCGTGGTTTTTTTTTAATTTATTTTCATTATTTACACCAATCTTTTCAAAGCTGTAATAAAAATATAATTCCCATACTTACTCATTGTAGGTAGGTACACTGTTTGTGCGGGGAGATCCATTTCCGTACATTAAACTATGAAATTCAGCATTTTCCTGGGATTGTAGATACAGGGTTCCTTAGCACCAATTCTTCCTTACATTACACTATTAATTTACGCAAAATAACGCACTCTGATTTTTAGACAGATTTGACCGGGTTCGATTCCCGGCTGTGTATGAGGCTTTTTTGAAATTATTTGAATGCAGTTTTGATTTTTTTCTAAAATCGGTCTCGTAACTCCTTATAGAGCAAATTTCCGTATATCTTATAGTTTCGGATATTCCCTCACTGCCCCGTTTGAATAATATACCCTGTAATGCATGTCTACCCACTATGATTTTTGTACAACAACTTATAACTTTTCTCATGTAAGTGAAATATGTTGATTCTTTATGAAAAATAAAGTTCTTTAAACATAAAATGTAAATACATGTACATTTTCATTTCAAAAACTTAATATCTAGTCGCAAGAGAATAAAAAAAAATTAAGAGAAATAAATCATTCAATCAGTATTTGTTTAGTCATAAAAATATCTAGGCGACTCTACTACCTTCTGTGTGAAATCTGCCACCACTTGTCCGTACCCTAGTTATTATGTATATACCTACAATTACAAATATGAATGAATTGCAAATGTTGCAATTATAATTTTGTTGTAAAAAGTTGTATTTTTGTTATTTGTTACCATTGTGTAAGCCACCAATACATACTTTAACATAAAACAATAAGTAAAAACCTACTTTATAATGGACTTAACGCCGACGAAACCGCGGGCAATTCCTAGTATAGTAATAAATAAGGGTAAGTTTCGTCTTTGTATTTCCATTAGCGTACTTAAAACAAAATAACAATTTTCCATTGATATTAGTTTAAAACATGCTTTGCGGTTTTTTTTATGGATGAGTTAAGGGCACCCCGCTGCCCCGCCACCGCTGATCGCTGCCTGGTGCCACAGCGCCACAGCGCACAACATGGCGCGCGCATACAATACAGCGCGTTTGAAACGTAGTAATATAGGCACGGAATGCTTACTTATACATATCAGTATTTAGTGTCGCCGTGATTCTATATTTCTAAACTTTTGTTTGGTAACTGAGATCATTGTCAAGACCGTTTATTATTAACTCTACAAACTCTAATTCAATATTGGCTATACTGCTTAACCAGAAATAAATATCTACACAAGCCAATTGTCTACACATCTAACTTTTTTCCAGGATATTAAGTGGATCGATTACATCATAATTTAACAATATCAGCTACTCTAATTCTTTATTTGCAAAATTATTTGCATTTTTTTGTTCACCAAAATGCGGATGTTCCAGACTTCTAAAAACAGATTATTTTAAAGAAACTAAAGTGTTATTGGATATGTTACAGTTTTTTGTAACTCTAATTCTATATTTACATAGTTCTTGGCTAAAAATAAAATATGTCAATATAACCGAAAGCCGAACCTAAAAACTTCTAACTTTTTGTATAAGTATTATTTAACATGCCTGCAATGACATATCAAAAAAGAAAAAACTTTAATGTTATCAAAACCCATTTTTGTTCAGCCGCTGGTCTAGAATTGACAGACGAGATCATGATATTTATCACGAAGCGTTTGGTTGAACAATACAGGGTGGAATTTCATAAACTGTACAAAATAAAAGGAGAAAAATTTCAGCCAATTTCATCGGTGAAACGGTGTTTTTTTTTTTTCTAGTCATTAGTTTTTTTTTTACAGAATTTTGAATTTTTTTGTAAAAACTCGGGTAATACACCTAATTCAGACGGTATAACTTTTGATCCAATGGTCCTAAAATGAAAATAAAAAATGCAGAGTATTACCAAGGGACAGGTTAATAATTCTTAATAACAATAGAAAACCAACTAGAAGAGAAAATCCGCAAAAAAAATTATTGTTTTTGAAAAATGGCTACAAAAATTACGAATTTTAAAAGAAAAACACAATTTTCTGAAAAAAACGCAGATTTAGTTACCATTTTTTTTGCTTAGTATTAAACCTCACTTAATGCCGATTCTAAAACCGTTTTTAAACTGTCTCAGACTTTGAAAAATACCACGCAAATGGGTACGTAAATCAAACCATAATTTTATTAATTTTAATCCTCTTAAAATCCTTAATGACCGTTTGTTCACAGGTAGTTGAAGGGTGTTATTGGGTTTTAGGTGGAAATAACAAATTACGTACTTAGTATTAATCCTCACTTAATGCGGATTCTAAAACCGTTTTTAAACTGTCTCAGACTTTGAAAAATACCACGCTAATGGGTACGTAAATCAAACCATAATTATATTAATTTTAATCCTCTTAAAATCCTTAATGACCGCTTGTTCCCAGGTAGTTGAAGGGTGTTATCGGGTTTTAGGTAGAGAAAACAATAGGAAGAAAAGTAGTCCTAAAAATTGCGTAAATAAAATCATGTATTTTAATTAAAAGTCATAAATTCGATTGATAAACCTTTATTAAAGAAAAAACTTATTCTAGTGTTGCAAAGGGCGTTCCCTGTATGGTATTAATTGTTCAAAATGACCTCCTCTTTCTTGAAGGCACAATGTGGCCCGAGCTTGAATTTGTTGCGTAGCCCGTCGAATCATTCCCGGATTATTTTTTATTTCTTGTGCTGCATTTAAAATTCTGTCGTGCAATTCTGCTTCGGTATTGACGATTCTGTGATATACCCGTTGCTTCATATCACCCCAAAGAAAATAATCCAACGGCGTCATATCAGGCGATCTTGCAGGCCATCCAACGGGGCCGGGGTCTTACTAGGTTTGGATTATCGTGAGCCCATGTGTGTAAATTTCTGAAGTTAGTTATTCCCGTATGAGTAAATCTTGCTTCGTCCATCCATAAAATTCTTCTAGTAAATTCCGGATCCCTTCTGATATTGCCAAGTATCCAAGTCGACATAACACACCTAACGCGGGCATCGCCAATTTGCAAATTTTGTACCCGTTGATAATGAAATGGATGCAGTCCTTCCTTCTTCAAAATTTTCCAGACAGAGAATTTTGAGATTCCGTGCCTCAATGCCAAGCGTCTTAGACTCGTGGTTGGGTCCGCGTACAAGTCTCTGAGAACTGCTTCTTCTATGGCAACATCAATTATGTTTCCTGGCTCTCGGCGATCTCGGCCACCGTATCCCAGGCCAATATTGCACAACCGGCGATGAACTTCTTGAAAGTGGCGAGCAGCAGGTCTTGGAACGTCATTAGGATACTGCTCTAAATAGGCGATACACGCAGCTCTTGCAGATCCATGGCACAATCCATAATAATAGTGCATGTTGGCTATTTGTAACGGCGAAAACTCTCGTAAGCGGGGCATGATGATTCAAACTGAACAAGTACTGGAGTAATCAAAGAAGTGGCGAGCAAAGACAAGCAATTGCGATTTGCGAGCGACTGAATAGTTGACCTATTGCCCAATGCCTTTATACCCCTCATGTTATCTCCACCTTTAACCCAAAAACACCCTTCAACTACCTGGGAACAAGCGGTCATTAAGGATTTTAAGAGGATTAAAATTAATAAAATTATGGTTTGATTTACGTACCCATTAGCGTGGTATTTTTCAAAGTCTGAGACAGTTTAAAAACGGTTTTAGAATCGGCATTAAGTGAGGTTTAATACTAAGCAAAAAAAATGGTAACTAAATCTGCGTTTTTTTCAGAAAATTGTGTTTTTCTTTTAAAATTCGTAATTTTTGTAGCCATTTTTCAAAAAAAATAATTTTTTTTGCGGATTTTCTCTTCTAGTTGGTTTTTTATTGTTATTAAGAATTATTAACCTGTCCCTTGGTAATACTCTGCATTTTTTATTTTCATTTTAGGACCATTGGATCAAAAGTTATACCGTCTGAATTAGGTGTATTACCCGAGTTTTTACAAAAAATTTCAAAATTCTGTAAAAAAAAAACTAATGACTAGAAAAAAAAAAAAACACCGTTTCACCGATGAAATTGGCTGAAATTTTTCTCTTTTTATTATTTACAGTTTATGAAATTCCACCCTGTATTATTAAGACATGTCTCTTAATTCTTTATTGTGGGCGGATTTTAAAATTTCCGGATAATTCTGCAGTATATTGACAGTCCTGTGATACACGTCAATATGCATGTGATCCCTATTGTGATATGGGTGGATTGTCAGTATTTAATCACCGTGTATTTGCCGCCAATATTATGACTTAATACAATGCGTACCTACATCTATCCTTTTGCCACAATGTGATAGTGCTAAACTACCCCTTTATGGCGCACCACACCGTCCGCATCATCGCAGGAAGCAAGCTATAAGATGGAGCGAGATAGGAAGATGAATAAACTTGGTTTTTACAAGCTTTATATTAACTTGCACTGTTCGTATGTAAGTATGTAAGTATGTAGGTAAGTTGTCCGTCAAAATTAGCAATCCATTTTTCAGTAACTTCCCGTTATCCGATTGAGCTGAAATTTTGCATACATATGTATATCGCATGACAATGAAATATTATGATGACTTGGAGCTGATCTGATGCTGGAACTGGAAGGTGGCCATAGGAACTCCGCAATAAAACGACACAACCCTATCGGGTTTGGGCTCGTTAGACTCGTCTCAATGAGTAGTTGATGATGTTATGCAGAAAAGTACAGTCGGCAATAAAAGCTTGTATCAAAAATGAAATTTGTGACAGAAACTTATTTAAATATCTTAAGGTTCTTCAACTCAAATTGGCCATCATGACCGCAGAACAGGATGCGGTCATGCGTTGGAAGTATATATTTCCCCCTCTAACGCATAGTCGCATCCTGTATGATGGGCCATGATTCCCCCTCTAACGCATAGTCGCATCCTGTATGATGGGCCATGATTGCCCCTCTAACGCATGGTCGCATCCTGTATGATGGGCCATGATTGCCCCTCTAACGCATAGTCGCATCCTGTATGATGGGCCATGATTGCCCCTCTAACGCATGGTCGCGTCCTGTATGATAAATATTTTTAAATAATAATAAATATTTGCGGACAATCTTACACAAATCAACCTAGTCCCAAACTAAGCAAAGCTTGTACTATGGGTACTAGACGACGATATATGTAGATACTTATATATAGAGAAATAAATACTTAAATACATAGAAAACATCCATGACTCAGGAACAAATATTCGTGCTCATCACACAAATAAATGCCCTTACCGGGATTCGAACCCAGGACCTCTTGCTTCGTAGGCAGCGGCACTACCAACTAGGATAAAGCGGTCGTCGATGATGGCCCATGATTGCCCATTGTGTAGAAGAATCTTTATAGATGCAGGCTTAATGTCCATAATATATTATATCTGTTTAGGGTTATCTTTGTGTCTTTCTGTGGCATCGTATCTCCAAAACGGACGAAACGTTTTTATTAAACCTAAAGTATTGTCAGTCGATATATATTTGGGCATGTTTGTTGTGTCAGGGCTGCGGGGCTGTCACACTTTTTAAGGTTCCGTAGCCAAATGGCAAAAAACGGAACCCTTATAGATTCGTCATGTCCGTCTGTCTGTCTGTCCGTCCGTATGTCACAGCCATTTTTTTCCGAAACCATAAGAGCTATACTGTTGAAACTTGGTATGTAGATGTATTTTGTGAACCGCGATAAGATTTTTACACAAAAATCTAAAAAAACATTAAGTTTTAGGGGTACACAAAACTGAAACTCAAACATTTTTTTTTCATCAAACCCATACGTGTGGGGTATCATTGGATAGGTCTTCAAAAATGATAGTAAGGTTTTTAAGATCATTTTTTTCTTAACTGAATAGTTTAGGCGAGAGACACTTCCAAAGTGGTAAAATGTGTGTCCCCCCCTGTAACTTCTAAAATAAGAGTGTGATAAAACTCAAAAAAATATATGGGGTGTGTAATGATCGGTATAAAAACAAATAATATAATTTCATTGGGTATAACCATTTTTGATATAATTTCAAAGGGTAGAATCATTCATAGTATATAATAAAGGTTTGGTATAATATCAAAATATATATTTTTATTTAGTATAACTATCATTCGGTATAACGCTTATTTCCTATAACCATCATAGAGTATAATTCTTATTTGATATACATCTCATATTGTATAATGATCAAGCGGTATAATTTTTATGTGCAAATTGCGTTTTACGTTAGCTAACCTACTATTTTTCCGTTCTAACCTAACGTAAACCTAACCCAACCGCCAGCGTGTCGACGTCACCCCGCTTCGCGGGGTGCCTATTTCCGCTCTAAGGGACACAAGTGAACCCTAACCTAACCCACCAATAGTACAATTATTGCGAGTGTTGGTTTTTTTTACTGCGGGGGTTTCGCCCCCCGAGCCCCCCTTGTGGGGGGCTTCGCCCCCCCGTCCCCCTTTTTTCTGGCTACCCTGGCTTGATTATATCAACTGTACATTAGACGGAATGAGCATTATATCCAATGTTCAATATAGCAAATATGCATTATACTTAATGTATGTTATACTAAATATTATTATATCAAATGATCGTTATATAAAATGATAATTATACCATATGAAAATATATTAAGTGTTGTTATACAACTCGAGAATTATATCAGATGAGCGTTATTGCGAGTAATATTATATCAAAAATATTTATAGCCATCGTTACGCACCCAAATATATGATGTACATTACTATGCAAACTTCCACCGAAAATTGGTTTGAACGAGATCTGGTAAGTAGTTTTTTTTTAATACGTCATAAATCGTAAACTGCAATGTATTTAACGGAACCCTTCTTGTGCGAGTCCGACTCGCACTTGGCCGCTTTTTTAATTTATGTAGGTATAACCCACCTATATTTGGCCTACTCTAAATTAGGACTCCTACAAGCGAGCCCAGAGATTTAAGGAGCTTAAGCCCTCCCCCAAAAGCAACTGAGTCCTTGCCATTTGACCTCAGTGGTGTGGTGTCAAGCCCCCTCCAAACTAGAACCCCGGAACCCCCACTGAATTCTATCATAATAATTTTCCTGTGTAGCGCTGGCGATGCGCCACTACCAAAGGCCACTCGCTCCAAAGTGAAGATGCAGACCGTTGTTGAAGAGGAACCGATGAAGACTCCCTCGGAGATCCTCGCAGAGTGAGTGACGTCATCATATCTCTTTCTAAAAAAAAATGGCTTACGTCACTGTCGTACAATGACACGGAAGCTCTCCTTCACCCCTGATAGTGACTATTACTTTAACATGCCCATGCACACACACACATACACACACACACACTCACTATGGAGTAAGTCATTATATTGCAATTATCTCCACAAAATTTGCGTTTAAGTCAATACTTGTCGTACAAAATATCATTTCTAATTTAATATTCTGTGTACCTAACTGTTGCTATTTTATCGAAAAAAAAATTTTTTTTCGTCATTTTAACGTGAGATAAAACTAATAGGTAGGTACAATCGTTTATAGGGTTCCGTACTCAAAGAGTAAAATGGGACCCTATTACTAAGACTCCTCTGTCCGTCTGTCTGTCTGTCACCAGGCTGTATCTCACTGATACCATGATAGTTCCAGTTGAAATGTTCACAGATGATTGATATGATGTATTTCTGTTGCCGCTTAAAACAACAAATACTAAAAACAGATTAAAATAAAATAAAATTATAGATGAAATGGTACGGGAACCCTTCGTGCGCGAATCCGACTCGCACTTGGCCGGTTTTTTTTTCCTTTTTTTTCTTTTGTATGATATCTCTACGTATATCCGCATCGATTGAGTGCAATTTATTCGAAATTGGAGTCCCATTCAAGTTCCCCATTGACTTCGCAGTGAAAGGGCGCGTCGCGCGGAGGAGCGAAGGAACCGCTTCAAACGGCGCTGGCCGATGATCATTAGACCCCCACTGAACACAAGAAAGTGGAAGCCGCCGGGACCACCTAAGAGACTGGCACCTATCGTGAGTATTTTGATTTGTAGTGAGTTCTCTTTGTACAGTCGCCATCACATACATCGGTACACTATAGGTGTTCAAAAATATCGGCACATGCACCCTAATGCCTTGAAAATAGAGGTGTGCTCCGATGTTTGTGACGTGCTTGTTTGCTCCGATGTATGTGATGGCGACTGTACTGTAAGTCGGCTGCAATGGCGCGTTTACCAGCGTATCATCGCATGAAAGATATCGAGGAAGGAAATTTCTCTGAGAATCGTACCGTTCGCGACCATTCTACAAGCTTTTATTTAGTTTCACCTGTCCCGTTGTCTGTCTGTCTGTAATAAAAAAAAAAATACAAAATCCAAAAAGGTTTATTATCAAAAACAAAACATCCATTCGACTTCTTACTATCAGAGACCAAACTAGGCTGAGTCTGTATCTTGGCCTTCTGCCAGTGCGATTCACAACAATAACATTAATTAATTTAATATTTAGGTACAAACACACAAGAGTCGTTAAGTATTAAGAATAAACTTACGTAATTAAAAAAAAAAAAACTAACACTAATTCCACTACCTACTAACACGTATTCTATGCTTATTCGCTACTTACTCACTGTTTGAGTGTGTGTGAATTTGTGCTTATTAGTTTAGTGTATATCGTGTGTGTGTGTGTGTTCGCGCTCGCCCGTGAGTGTGTGTGTGTGTGTGTGGAGGAAGGGTGGGGGGTGGGGGGGGGGGGGGGGGTCCCACTTTAATAATTCCATCATCCCATGATTTACCGTTCACCAGTATTACGGTATCGTCCGCATAGCAGATAAAGTTCGAATTTGGGATAGTTATGTCAAAAATATCATTAATATACAATGTGAACAGTGTAGGTCCAAGTATGCTCCCTTGAGGTACCCCAAAGCAAATCGGCAGCTGATCACTCACTAGTTCACCTATTTTTACCATTTGTGCGCGATTCGTGGTAACTTGTAAACCAGTCCAGAGCTACTCCCCTTATCCCCAAGCATTCTAGCTTTTTTAGGAGAATGGTCAAATCTTGCAAGTTAAATTTGACCCACTTCCTGGTTTCCGATTGAGCTGAAATTTTGCATGCATATATATATCGCATGACAATGCGATATTATGATGACACGGAGCTGATCCGATGCTGGAGCTGGAAGGTGGTCATAGGAACTCCGCAATAAAACGACACAACCCCATCGAGTTTGGGCTCGTTAGAATCGTCTCAATGAGTAGTTGATGATGGTATGCAGAAAAGTGCAGTCGGCAATAAAAGCTTGTACCAAAAATTTAATGTTTGACAGAAACTTATTTCTGAGCACAACAGTTCTTGGGAGCACAAACCATTATACAAGCGATAGAACACGCACAAGGAAACGAAGTCTCTATAGACATCATCCTCTTTGTGTTTTCGCACCTAATGCCCGAGGTCCGTTTTGACACCTAATCCCACGATTAATTAATTAATTACGAGTAATTTATATTTGGAGAACCAACAGCTGCAGAAACACATTGATTATACCTAAATATAAGAAGCGGCCAAGTGCGAGTCGGACTCGCACATGGAGGGTTCCGTTAAATAAATTGCAGTTTACGATTTATGACGTATTAAAAAAAAAACTACTTACCAGATCTTGTTCAATCCAATTTTCGGTGGAAGTTTGCATGGTAATGTACGTCATATTTTTTTTTGAGTTTTATCATTCTCTTATTTTAGAAGTTACAGGGGGGGGGGACACACATTTTACCACTTTGGAAGTGTCTCTCGCGCAAACTATTCAGTTTAGAAAAAAATGATCTTATAAACCTTAATATCATTTTTGAAGACCTATTCAATGATACTCCACACGTATGGGTTTGATGAAAAAAAAAATTTTTGAGTTTCAGTTTTGTGTATGGGGACCCCTAAAACTTAATGTTTTTTTTCGATTTTTGTGTAAAAATCTTAATGCGGTTTACAAAATACACCTACATACCAAGTTTCAACAGTATAGCTCTTATGGTTTTGGAAATAACAGACAGACAGACGGACATGACGAATCTATAAGGGTTCCGTTTTTTGCCATTTGGCTACGGAACCCTAAAAACAAGAGGCCCTCATAAGAAGGCTCAAAGTCACACAAAGGGCAATGAAGAGGGCTATGTTGGGAGTTTATCTGCGTGATCGCATCAGAAATGAGGCTATCCGCAGCATAACCAAGGTAACCGATTGATATGTTATTTCTTCATAAAGGGTCATTACAATGCCGGTTACGTGACCAGATGATGAGAGGATGGGTGTATGTTTCAGCGGCTGGAGCTGCCAGCGCTGACGCTCCGCCGCTGGGTGCCGCCGTACCGGCGCCGGCGCCGCCGCCGCGCGCGCCTCCAGCGCATCCCGGCGGACCAGATCAACAGGGAGCTGTACGAGTGCGCCAAACTCAAGAAGGTGAGTTAGTAACTTATTTTTAACCGACTCCAAAAAAAAGGAGGTTCTCAATTCGTGGTTTTTTCTTAACTCGATAATTTATGAACCGATTTGAACATTTTTTTCTTCGTTTGGAAGCATATACTTCCAGATTGGTCCAGTTATCACCAAAATCCAGTTCTGATGATGGGATCCGATATCGATGTTATTATGATTATTCATAAATTATAATAACACTGGCACAAATAAAACGCTGATGTTACGTTACTGGTTGCAATTATGGTGGTCGTTATATATGGTTTCCGAACACATTCTAGAGGTTTTATGATATGGGTGTAGATAAAAGTAATTTTGGGCACTTTGTGTTTTAAGGAAACGTAAGTCTACTTAGCGTGGCATTGTTCCAGATATGGCACAACTTCAGCCAAGTGGACAAGAATAAGATGATGCTGCAGGGCACCCTGGCCTGCAACTCCAAGCGGTATCGGTGCGGCATCAGCAGCGGTGAGCTCACTAGCAGTGGCATGCGTCACGCTACCAGGTTAAAGCCTAGCTATTTGTCACAACAACCTAGAGACGCAGCTATTAGATGGAAATACATTGAATACGTTCACTTTGAAGGCAGTTATTGTGACAAATAGATCGGTGTATAGAACAGGCAACAGGTCCAATGGATAGTCGTTAGGTGCATCTAGATGCCCGAGCGCGGCGGACTGCCGATGAAGGTCAAAGGGAATCTACTTCATGTGGCATGACAGAGTACAAATCGAAATAAGTTTTATTATTTAAAAAGTTGAAAGACCTTTACTAGTACATTACATCAGAGGCCGGGAAAACGTGGATTTCCGGCCAAGCAGGTATAGACGACCGAGCGTAGCGAGGCCGGATAGAGATACGAGGCCGGGAATCCGTTTTAACGCCGATGCATGTATAGTGCTTTTCTCAAACATGCAATGAAATAATTAAATGAAAATCCTCAAATCAAACTAATTTTCATGGCTGAATGCCGTGATGCTGTGCCACAAATAGTGGAATGAAAATTAAAAAGTTACTTTGCAGGCCTAGGCCTGAAAAGTTGTATTAAATGCCATTTCAGGCTGCCTCGAGATGCTGCGCCTGAAAAAGGATACTTCCGAGTCTATTATAAGGAACGTAAAGAGAATATTTCATTGCATGTTTGAGAAAATGGTTATTTGTATTGTGTTGTTTCAGGAGCCCAAACGGCGTGCATTTCGTTCGTGGCGCGCGCCCTCCTCAACGACAAGTCGCCGGCGGAGCTTAACCCGCACGACGTGGACGATGTGCTTGACGCGGGCGACAAACTGTACCACCAGTGCATGCTGGCGCTCAAGTGTTACAAGGGTGAGCCCACACTACCCACTTATTTAATTATAGTGTGGCGGTTTTTTTGAAAAAAAAATCTTTAAAATAAGCTTACTTGTATTTTTTTACTCTTCTGGAGTGCATTGAGTAACTTTTTATTTTAAAAACACAAACAAAAAATTAAAAAGTCACAAAACTATTTGTTGAACACAAAAATGCAAAAACTGTTATGACTCATTACATGATGTTACCTCAAAATCTGCATTGACTGCCGTGATATGATCTCGTGTGCCAAGATACATTACTTGGAGGTCATAACGTTAGATCAAAAGTTCTCCGAAACCAACAATTTTGATAGTGAATGATACACAAGGAGTTACTGCAAATGCTCTAAGGAAGCGTCCTGTTGAATATTTGCTCTTGTTACAGAGCCCATCCTGTATATGTATTCGTATCGATGTCGCTGATAGAGTTCCAGTGTGCGCTGCGAGGTTCAGAAGGAACAGTGCAGCTGCCGAGTTTGTTGTTCTTTTAGCACCATCCGGAGGTCACGTGTAGGGCTTCTAGGGTTATTGTTACGGACGTAGAACAACAACGACCTCCACCTACTGTGTCCACACTGTCCATTCTAGAGGGATATTGCCGATGCAATTTTCCACACTGTTTCGATCGATAGCTGCTGGGACATTCTACCACTTTTGCATGCTGACGCTCTAGTTTTATATGGGTGAACCCACTCTGCCCAAACTTTGTTCATAGAGCTAGAGCAGGCATGTGGTGCGGTTATACGCGGACGGTCTAAAACGCAAAATGACTAGTGTAATATTTTGCCTGTACCGCTTTTAGTCTACATCGCCAACGGTCTAGAACGCAAAATTACCACTCTTAGGTAGGTAAGGTTCTCTAGGTCTCTTCTAATGGCCGAAGGACAAACAGCACAGAAATAGGAAACGTAAAGATAAAACGACGAAAATGATGTAGACATTTCGAGTTCTAGACTGTTCGCGATGTAGACTATAACTACAAATAAGAAAAGTTGAAAAACCCCGGACATTTTCGTTTCAAAGTTCAACATCTTTAAAACGAAACCGATTTTGTTGAAACGTAGCTAGAAATCATCTCGATCACGTCAGCTTTCGGATAAAAAAACCGCATTCAAATAGATCCATTTGTTTAGGAGCTACGATGCCATAGACAGACACACACACACACACACACACACACACACAGACAGACAGACACACAGACACGTCAAACTTATAACACCCTTCTTTTTCCGTCGGGGGTTAAAAGCGATATAGGCAAAATATTACACTAGTCATTTTGCGTTCTAGACCGTCCGCGAATAACCCATTTATTCATTTCTATTTTTTGATAATTGCTAATTTAGTATCACTAATCCTCCTAGCGCCCATGGGCCTACTGGAAGGACATATTCTCTTAAAGGAATTTAAACAATTTTGGGTTTGAATAGAGTTGCATTTGTTTTGTTTTGGTCTTCTCTTGAAACAAAAGAAATTCAGCCTTCAGCCAATAATTAGACTTTATAGCCCTTAACTTTGACAATGTCCACCGAAGAGACGCGTACCTAAATCTGACAATGACCCTAATAGTGAATTAACTTTCCAGGTAAACGCCAACTGGAGTTAAAACAGCTCCTGACGTCTTTCTACTTCCGCGACCACAAGTACACGGTGCGCGTGCAGGAGAAGGACCGCGGCGTGCTCGCCAAACATCCGGACATGGTCGACGCTGCACCGGACCTTATGGGGTCAGTCCACTAGCATCATAGATGTTAACCTCCTAACTCTCAGATTCCAAAAGGAAAAACAAAACGGTTCATTAAACCGGCTCAAGCGTGCTTTCATCTAATGGATCCTGCGGAAGTCCAACGTTTGCTGTAAAGCTAGCAACATGCTGAGCTGACTCCATTTCGTGTTTTTTTATTTATTTTATTTATTGTCTGTTTTTGTCACGAATAAATGTTTGAGTTTGAAAAGGAAGAATTTCAGGAGGCTATAACAAAATTGTGTATTTCAGACTGAGATCCATAAAGGTGTTAGTAACAATTGGGACAAGACTGTATTAGTACTACATGTTATGTTTAAGTTCAATAAAAAAATTGTTTAGCTATGGCCGAAAGGCAGGACCAAGTAGTGAATATTTTATTCCCTTCTTGGCCCTACCAATAACCAATTCAACCCAATACTTGGTGAGCGGGCCTATACTGTTGCTACTGCCTCGCATCTGCTATAGTTTGGGCGGGCGGAATACGAAACCATTCCAAACTTAAAAACGCTGTAAAATACTGTAAATTCCAGGTTGATGGAGAAACGCGCCGGCTCCACCTACATGATGATCCTGACGGTTGGCGACAAGAGCTTCCTGATCTGGGGACACCCGCCGGAGCCCGGCTCGGCGTGCCGGACCGTGTGTTACGTCTTCGACCCGCACATGCAGAGCGTCACCGGGCAGCCGCACAAGCTGTGAGTCATCATCATCATCACCATCATAATCATCATCATATCCGCTGAAAAAGTCCAATGCTGGGCATCGGCGTGCCGTTACTTCTGCAACGTCTTCCATCAGCACTTGAACATCATCATCACCATCATTATCATATCCACTGAAAGACGTCCACTGCTGAGCCTCGGCGTGCCGTAACGTCTGCTACGTCTTCCATCAGCACAGTTGGATAAGCTGTGAGTCATCATCATCATCAAAGATGTCCACTGCTGGACGTAGCCAGCCGATGAGTACCGGAATGTTCGGTCCTGTGCCCGCATCCAGTGGACTCCTGCGGCCTTTACCACGTCACCAGTCCACTTTGTGGAAGGTCTACAGAAAACCGTAGCCATAACGATAGCCTAGTTTCCGAGCGGAAGACAATCTAGCTTGTTGGCAGCTACACATCATCAACGTCACATTAGCCGAAAGACGTCCACTGCTGGACATAGGCCTTCCCCAAGGAGTGCCACGATGACCGACCCTGCGGCCGCATCAAGCGGACTCTCGCGACCTTTACAAGATCATCAGTGATCATCTTGTAGGGAGTCAACTGTGAGTAGAGTGAAATGACCATGATTTTATGTGTTGATCTCTGTGCATATTTTTTAATCGTCACGATTAAATAAATATAAGTATTCTACATCGTGTGTTGCAGGCAAGGAGGCGCTGCGTTCCTCCGATACGCTGGAGTCACCTCCTTTGTACTGGACTTCGTGGCTAATTACGGAGGGTTAGACGCCAGCAAGCGGGAGTGCCCTATGCCATCCATCATGCTTACTGACATTGAGGTTTGTTTCCGACGGCTTATCTTCATCATATTACCTGAAAGATGTCCACTGTTGGACATAGGCTTTCCCCAAATAGTAACATGATGACTGGTCCTGTGCCACCCGCATCCAGCGGACTTCTGCGATCAACTTGGGAGTCTATCCACGGTTCTAATGTCGCAGAGAAACTCCCAGCATAACCCTCTCCGTTGCCCTTCGGGTGATATTGCTATCATATTCGTATGTTATTTCTTCATAAAGGGTCGTTATAATGCCGGATACGTGACAAGCTAGAGATAGCGACCACCTGAAGGACAATTCTGCAAATCCTAAACAAAAGTTCAGCTCATTTGTTGCGAAACCCCATTGGTATTAAGTAGGTAGTAAGTAATGTCGTGACTTGTCCCAGGTGCTGGCCCGCTCCCCGCTGCTGCGCCGGCCGCGCTACGAGCTGGACCTGAAGGCGCTCCCCGCGCACTGCGAGGCGGAGTGGATCAGCATGAACAACAACGCGCTCATCGAGCGCAAGCAAGGGGTATTGTTAACCACCATAATAATGTTTTTCCCTATCTTCCTGCTATCCTTCCTCGTTTTATCTTCGCTGAGGACCGCGACCACATGTTGTTCGTCTCCAAACAGATATATCCATGCTACCACCAACCGACTTCAGCGGTGACAGGCCATCTTGCCATTCATTTGGCTTGAAATGGTTTACTTCTCCAGCCCAGTTAGCACGATAGGTTTTATGGTTACGGCCCGAATTGCCCAAAACGTCACGTAAAACATGACCATAATACCTATCAACCTATCATGCTAGCTGCCCTGATTGTGATCATGAGCATGGTTATAGGGACCGCATAATGTTTCCTTTTCACTTCTCATGCTCGCAAAGTTCGCCTTTGTGCTGGATGTATGCTGCCCAAAATGGCATTTTTATGCTCTAGTGCACAACGCAAAATTGTGAGAGCTTGTTCATGCTCTCATGCGTTGCTCGAATGTTCGCAGGGTGAATACCCGCTGGAATCTCTGAGTGCTGTGTCGCTAGCGACGTCTCGCACCGCCTCGCGACGGAGGCTGCGGGAGTTTTACCAGAAGGTACCAAAAGAGGTAAGGCTTCAACTTATCAGATCAATCTGAAAACCATTATAACTACTTATAAGGGTTTTTCAGAACGCTTAATGTCACCAGCTTGCAGCACTGGCGACATATCAACAGGATTTATTCGGATAGGGTAGGAATAGGAAAAGATAACAAATCTTGAGAGAAAAGAGATCTTGACAAACCTCTGATTCACTATTATTACATTCATACACGATCTTCAGTTTGGGTTATTCTTGACCAGAAATTTCTTTCTCAAATTTGGCCGGCAAAGTGTGCCCGGCCTTACCCTTTCAACTTACTTACCGCTTCTTCCTTTACGTTTCCCTAAAACACACCCTCAATGGTCTGTAGTCCCTTGGTAAAACCTCGGCAGGGAGCTCATTCCAAAACCGGAGCGTCCGAGGGAGGAAATTTGTCAGAAACCGTACGAATTTGGTCCGAAGGACCGAATGACCAATGAATTTGATTGGTGGTTTTTGACAGCTAGGTCCCTTGCTACAGTTTTGCCAGCCGCATAATGCATGTCGTGTCACACACTTCGAAAGGTAGGTTCTCATGGATATTTGACGTTGCAGCCGGCCCCGATTTTGCCAATACAGCCGGACAAGGGCCCAGCGGCCCCCACGATGGAGCAGATCATGTCGAATCGTGGAGAGGACTTCTTCCTGTACTGTCCGAAAGGCGAAGCACACAGTTTTGGCAGGTAGTGCAATGTGACCGATATACAGACATCTCGTTAGACAAGTCTCATTGACAAGTGACCAGCTGACCAACGAACGAATAATGAAATTGGCCTGACAACTGACTATTAGCATGTAATGTCCGAAAGGAGAAGCACACAGTTTTGGCAGGTAGTGCAATGTGACCGATATACAGACATCTCGTTAGACACGTCTCACTGACAAGTGACCAGCTGACCAACGAACGAATAATGAAATTGACCTGACAACTGACTACTACCATGTACTGTCCGAAAAGATAAGCACACCGTTTTGGCAGGTAGTGCAATGTGACCCATATTCAGACATCTCGTTAGACACGTTTCACTGACAAGTGACCAGCTGACCAACGAACGAATAATGAAATTGGCCTGACAACTGACTAAGTTAGCATTTTGATTTAGCGTTCGACTGAGACTTGAAGACACATACCCCCTTAGTCATAACTCATAAAACTTAAAGTGCCTCTGCTTAATGAAATGTAGTTTGTCACTTTCTTACGAACACAAATGTCAAAGTGATAGATAAAGAAAAACGAATTTTAGCTGAAATTGGTTTTGTGACCGTTTATGAATACGGTCATTAGCCGTTAAGGGTAAGTATTTGGATTATGTACTATAGGGAATACTCGCTTTAGCCGTGAAGGCTCGACTTTTTAAGGCGTGGCCGAACTCTAACTCACAACACTATAACTGACCAATAGACAGACTGGCCCCTTACCACCAGTGACTAACGAACAATTGACAACATTTCAAACTGTAATGATGCCTACAACTACTACAACGAGCCGCTTAAAATAACATTTTTTTTGCGAAATAATTCATAAAAAGGCTGACTTGAAAAAATTAAAATATGTTGTCAATTATGGACCGCAAGTTATGACACTTATGTCACAGTTATGCTTATGACCCGTTGACCAACTGACGAATGAACGATTGTAAAAGTTATGATATTACCAACTGATAAATTGAACTGAAAAATCTCTAAACTGATGAATCGCCAGTATCAGTAAGCGACTAACTCCAGCCCCTTTCGTTATCAAGTTATAATTACCTAGTTTATAAGTTAAATTGCTGTGCCCTAGCAGGGTTCATGTTGCGACCTGTATTATCTTTTAATACCTATTGTAGAACACATGAAGCAATTAATAAATGTAAATATGAATGGTGCCCCAACGGTACGGCAGCATGTCCGAGCGAGCAGAGAATTTTTTCCTGTACTTTCCTAAAGACGACTGACAAATGACAAGCTGACTACCAAACGATTGATAAAGATAAAATTTACTTTAAAAACAAAGTTTTAACCGACTTAAAATCAGTAGCCAAATTGCTTTAAGTTTGCCTATAAAATTTGAAGAGTTCCCTCGATTTCGAGACCGTTCCGATCTAAAATGACCAATTACTTTTTGACTGATGACGGGTTGACCCTACCAGCTGACCATCCCGATGTAAAATTAATGACCAATGACTTTTTGACTGATGACGGATTGACCAACTTCTACCAGCTGACCGTTCCGATCTAAAATGACCGATGACATTGCGACTGATGACGGATTGACCCTACCAGCTGACCGTCCCGATCTAAAATGACCAATGACTTTTTGACTGGTGACGGATTGACCAACTTCTACCACCGTTCCAGAGACGACATGATCCCTCGCGCCAAGTCGGAGACGGTGCTGCACAGCGTGGTCGACGTCGCCAACAAGAACTTCCACTCGCAGTTCCGACAGCTGAGCGCGGAGAAGTGGATCCTGCGCGCCACCAGACACATGGCCAGCCACAGGTTAGCTCTTAATGCGAACTGCTAAGGAATGGAATTCGCTCCCTTCATCTGTATTTCCTGAGAACTACGTATGGTCTAGGTGCCTTCAAGGCAAGAGTGACTAGGCTATAGGGAACAATACGCAAAACTCTTTGTAGGTGGCGACACTAGTAGCGTTGACATAGTATCAAAGACAAAGACAAAATATTTATTTGTAAACATAGGTTGAAAGGTCTTACAAAGGTCTTATAGTGTATCTCTATGTTTTGCCATAAGGCATACAAATGTTTTAAGTAGAGATGGAGCATGCATAAACAGTTACAATTCTTCACCTGTATCTCGTTCCCACTTGCGGTATTGTCTATGCAAGCATCCTTGTCACTCATTTGACAATCAATTGTGCATGTGTATGTGAATCCCTATATTCCTATACTGGTTTACTATTAGTGGTAGTGCTGCCTCTGGCGGCAGAACATTGCAGTAATGTTCCCTATTACTGAACCAGTGAGCTTCATCTTAGGGTCTGTGGTCGGTCATTCTTTTATAAAAAACGATCCCAACCGCATGAACCATACCAGCATTTCCAATTTTCGCCTCCATTCTCATCGAGTCACTTGACCCGCAGATACCAGACGTTCAAAGTGTACACGGCGGTCCCGTGCTGCATGGCGGCGCTCGGCATGCTGCGGCGGCTGCGCGCGCGCGGCTGGAACGAGGACACGCTCGACGAGACGCTGGACCTTGGCTACAACGTGTACCGGGTGAGCTTACAGACTAACATCGAGCCACTTGACTCGCACATGCCAGACGTCGGCGGGTCTCCCCCCCCGCGGACCCCCCGCCGACCACGAGTGCGAGGCGGCTGTAGTGTGCTGTGTGTGACGTTTAGATGGCTACGCGCGGCGCATGTTCTGGTAGTCCAATAAGCGGCCTTGAAAGCGTCATGTCAACGTGATTTAGCAATTCTTGGATATGTTTTTCCGCTGTGATTTGTGAGTTAACAACACAAAGCTACTTATGGTTGGTCCACCTCAATATGCGGGCAGGGGGCCTCCTAAAGCTTCTCAGTTGGCACTCAGATCACAAATTACTTAATTGAATCTCACTTTGTAGTGGGACTCCAACCGCTCGACCCTCAAGGTGAAGTTATCTTCAAACGCAAGTACTCGACGTTCTGCTTTCGTCGAGTAGTCCAGGCTTTAGCTAATTAGTTTATCAGTATCTTGTGCAATTACCATCGAGCTGATCTGACCCCGTAGCATGGATGATAGGACATGATAGGGCAGCCGTCCCTGGCTGACACCGTTCGATAGAACGAGACGACGCTCTTATCTTGTCACTTATCGCGTGATAAGGCCATCCATGCTAAGGGGCCTGAAGGTGAAGAGAAGACCATGGGAATTCAGGACTTAACAGACTTAGCAGACAGACAGAGAATTGTCTCAACGAGGCGTTGATGAGGGTATACAGAAAAGTACAGTTGGCGATAAAAGTTTGTACCAAAAATGTGTTTCTTTGTCGGTTCCAGGAGTCGCTGCTGCCTCGCGGCGGCCTCATCCGCCGCCTCGTGCTCGGGGAGATGGCTGAGAGCTTCACGATCAGAGACAAGGAGTACACACACAAGGTATTGGATTAGATTCTCACCGTTGCCTCACAATATATCTATGAAAATATAATGTATATTCGTAAAAATCTTGACATGTATAAATTAAAAAGTGATGTTCATAATTATAACACCAGAAATAAAAATAAATTAGTCATTCCCCAATACCGTCTCTGCAAAGTGAGTAATATGTCATTTATGGGGAACTGTGTACGATTTGACAATAAGTTACCTTCTGACATTGTTACGTAAGTTCATAATCACCTTAACACTCAAGTTCTTCTATAAATGTAAACATCATAAAAATATCTTGGTTTCAAATATTTCCAATAAGACGACTTCTGATCTTAAATATATCGACGGATATGGCACTTACCGTTTACCCCAGCACTATTATTTGTTTCCTCCGACTGACGTCACACTGGTCTCTGCGCATGCGGCGGGTAGGAGCAAACATTCGAATGACCTGTCTCGCAACCCGCGTCGCCCCGTCACGGCCTGCGTGGCGCGGCCGCGCGGGAGGCAAGGTAGCTCACTCGCTTACTATTAACTAGTTTAGTTAAATTGTATTCATGTTGCCTACGGCTAAGCACTGGTGTGTTCAATATTTTGTGTTACCCGCAATAAGCGGTATCATGTATTTACTTAATATAAATAGATATACCTAATTTTAGTTTGTGTTCTGTTTAAAATTATATTAATAAGTCTTAATGCAAAAAGTGCACCCAATACAATGGGCCACATTAAATAAATACCCTTAGGTATATTTTTTAATATTTATAACATATGTAATCAGTTTCTTTATGTAATAATCAGAATCTTTTTATCATTGCAACCAGCTTTCAAAGGCGAAAACTAGCCTGTATAAAGTAGGTTTTAATTTTAGTTTTTTGTGTGTAAGTCTATGTGATAGTGTTCTTACATTGTACTTGTTTTAATGATAAATAAAGACCTTTTAAAAACAAACAAACAAAACCTTCTGATATGCTGAAATTGTCTGTGAATAGATTTAAGTCGAGCGTTAAACGCCATCTTATTATACTATAAAGGAATTTATAGATGATAAAGAAGCATTTTATGTAACATAGTTAAGTTAAACATGACGTGTAAAAGAGCTAGCTTAAGCCTATTTACAAAATAAATATTTTGATTTTGATTAGATAATTTTTTTCATGATAAATAATAACCGGTCAAGTGCGAGTCAGACTTGCGCACCGAGGGTTCCGGACCACCCCGTACAATAGAAACAAGTCCACTATAAACTGACACTCATTAAGTATGTATTCACATACTTAGTGCGTGTCAGTTTATAGTGGACAGTAAATCTTCAGTGATGTAACTAAAAATGTACGGTTTTTGCAATGTTTCCTTTATCTGTGCGATAAGACGTTGCTTCGTACCAAATTTCAAGATTTTGAGCTCACGGGAAGTACCCTTAAGTTTTTGATTCCCTTGCGAGTTTCGAAAATTTGCGGAAAATTGCGGCATAAACGGCTGTATCTTTTGATTGCGTTGGCTTAGAAGTTTTATTTTTTCACAGCTCCAAGGGACAGTAGATTTGAGTATTTAATATAAATTTCAGCTTGATACCTTCACGCGTTCCTGAGAAAAAGAGTCTTGGCAGACGGACGGACGGACAACAAAGTGATCCTATAAGGGTTCCGCTTTTTCATTTCAAGGTGCGGAATCCTAAAAACACGTGTTCCTTAAAAGAACATTTCTTAGCGAACTAAATCATAAAGTGGCCCACTTGAAAAGATGAAGTGTTGTCAATTTGGCGTTTTTGATTGGCAGGAGAAAGGGATCGCCGTGTGGGGAAAGCTGATATCGACCAACCCGAAGGTTTTCGACCTCTGCCGGGGCTTGGAGGAGTTCTTCAAGACGGCTGATGCTGGGATACTGCAGGTTTGATCCTGGATTCCATCCTAATTGGGAATGGATGAACATTTCAGAAGTGCCTGATTATTTTTTTGGTGCTAGGAATAACCTTCCTTAGCACCAGATTAAAGTTGGAGACTTTTCAGCTGCGTCAATTATTTTTGATAAATATAAACAGCTTCCTCGCTTACGTTTTGGGTTTAGGACGGCGAATGAGACACTATCCTTGATCCGTCTCATATTCGTCTCAAACCGTATGTACCTAATCGGTGTTCGTAAAATCTGAATGTATGGAAAGCTTGACAAGTTTGTATGGAATTACAGCTGCCGGCGCCATGTTCAACATTGGTCGGTGAACGTTGACATTATCAGTATTATCAGTCATCTCTCACTCGATTTGCCTCATCTTTTTTAATGCGAACTGCTAAGGAATGGAGTTAGCTCCCTTCATCTGTATTTCCCGAGAACTACGATCTAGGTGCCTTAGCCTTACCTTAGGCTATTACTGAACCAGTGAACTTCATCTTAGTCTATGTCGTCGCTTACCATATGGTGAGACTAGGTACTAATCACACATTTATAAAATAAAAATATTGGTTGTCTATAAAGTCGGTTTACGGACGATAATTTCACGTGATAACGTCATAAGAAAACATTGTGCTGCCATATAAACTTTGGACCCCCATTTCACCCCCTAAGAGGGTGAATTTTGAAAAATCCCCTCTAGAACAAAGATCCTACGTGCCAAATTTGGAATCTGTAGAACCAGCGGTTTGGGCTGTAAGTTGATATTTCGTGACGCAGCCGGCGTTCATCGATTTATAAGACGTTATCACGTCAAAAAAACTGTTTATAGATCCCCGGAGAGTACGAGACGGCGATATGGAACGAGGGAGGCATGTATTACCTGTACCACCCGTGGCCGGCGGATCGTTATGGAATCAGGGTTAGTGCCAAGAGTACTCCAGATAGAGTATAATAGTCAGTATGATAATAGTAGTTTATTATAATGACGGGCATTATATATAAATAAATAATAAATAAATAAATATGTGTGGACAATCTTACACAAATCGACCTAGTCCCAAACTAAGCAAAGCTTGTACTATGGGTACTAGATGATGATATACATACTTATACAGATAAATATATACTTAAATACGTAGAGGAAAACATTCATGATTCAGGAACAAATATTCGTGCTCATCACACAAATAAATGCCCTTACCGGGATTCGAACCCGGGACCTCCAGCTTCGTAGGCAGGGTCGCTACCAACTAGGCTACAGAGGTCTATTCTATTTATATTATAAGTCCTCAATGATGTGTTCGGGAATCATTAGAATAACCGCCATTGCACCACCATGGCCGACTAGGTTTCAAATCATGACCAGCTAGATTTCCATAATAACATCGATATTTATGTTATTATGATTTTTCATACATTATAATAATAATAATAGGTAAAGCATCCGCTCGGTGTACTCCTTGCGTTTCATTAAATTGTCAAAAGGGTCTCTACGTGTTGGCTCAGTTGGTACTTTGTAGGTACCTAGCCCCACGCACGCCTTCCAAAGGTCCGGGACATCATTGTCCCGTGAGCGGGAAAGACATACATAATAATAAATAATAAATATTTGCGGACAATCTTACACAAATCAACCTAGTCCCAAACTAAGCAAAGCTTGTACTATGGGTACTAGACGACGATATAGATACTTATATAGAGAAATACATACTTAAATACATAGAAAACATACATGACTCAGGAACAAATATTCGTGCTCATCACACAAATAAATGCCCTTACCGGGATTCGAACCCAGGACCTCCTGCTTCGTAGGCAGGGTCACTACTAACTAGGCTAAAGCGGTCGTCAATCGTATAATAATACTGGCACAGATAAAAGGCTGATATTACGTTACTGGTTGCAATAATGGTGTTCATTATATATGGTTTCCGAACACATTATAGTGGATTTATGATGTGGGTGTAAACTTTAGTTTTTTATTTATTTATCGATTACAATTTTTTTAGATGATTACTGTGTTGCACATAAATCCACTATTACATAAACATGTATAAACATTTTAGATAAACATGTATAAACTTTTTGACCTTGTCACTAAGCAATAAAGTCCTACACCCAGAACCATAATTAAATTCCATCACATCTACCAAGAAATGTCACTGTCACAGTAAAACCTCCCATTGTCAGTAACAGGTCTAGTCATAATAGTTATTTACAATGCACTTGCTCTGAATGTGCCCCTTTATATGGTTGAACATAAACACGGGAAGTGGTGTATGCCAGCACGAGCAGCGCCGGCCTGCACCTGCCCGTGCGGAATGGATTTCAGTACAATATTCCCGCACACTATGCGGGAATGAGATTTCGTGAGTTTGTGACAATTAAAATTCACATTTTATGCATATTTTCACCTTTTATGGCCACTTCCCGTATTTTTGTTAAACCATATAAAGGGGCTCTTTCAGAGCAAGTGCATTGTAAATGACTATCATACACCTATATCATAAATCCTCTATAATGTGTTTAAATCCGCACCGTACCTAAAGCCTGATTTAATAAATTTGTTCTATTTATGTTTATTTCAAGTTTTTGGTAGGTAATCGATACTAAGATACATTTCCACAGGTGGGTCTTCGCGAGGGCGGCAAGGCATGTCTGTTGTGCTTCAAGCGGATCTCTGGCCTCTGCGATGATTTCTTGGCTTCCACTCGTGCCTTCCGGCGCAAGCCTTTCAGCATCAGCGCTGTCAATGTCGTCGAGCGACCAACCTTACCTGAGCCTGTCAATCAACTAAAGCGTAAGTGACAACTCTTTAAGTATACCCGAAAAACCTACGACTCCCTGCGCGTCCAATATAATATTGGGTTCAGGATGCTGTTGGAGCTCGTAATGCGGAGGGATTTAAGTCATGTGACCAAAAGAGTATTAGGTATGAATGTGGATGGATGTAAAAGACGAGGTAGGCCAAGGAAAAGGAGACGATATGAAGAGAAAAGAAGTGAGTGACAGAGAAGTATGGAAGAAAAAGACATGCTGCGCCGACCCCAAGTAAATGGGATAAGGGCAAGGAAATGATGATGCTGTTGGGACTCCCACGATATTCTAGCGCGTCAGGTATGTTCTGCGAGGAGCGCACGGACGGTTTCTGTGCGATAATACGCAAGCACGTGGCTTCCATGATGCGTCGCATTCGTGTCAGTCCCAACAGCCTCCTTAGAGCCATTGCTGATAATATCAACAGCCCAATATGGAGGCATTGGAACTCCATCCACATGGAGGCCAGAAATAATGTCTTTCAATTCATTAAAAAAAATTAAAGCAGGACCTTATTTCACCATCTTGGCAATTGTCACCTGACAATGTCAATTCCACGTTTATTGCTGGGTCATTAAGCTGTCCAGCAACCACCTTAATGGGCAAAATTCACGCAGAGGGCCTATAACGCATTACGCGTACAATACAATAACATCCTTAGGATGCTGTTGAGGCTGCCAAGGCACTGCAGTGCATCCGGTATGTTCGCACAGGCGAGTACTGATGACTTTTTTGCCATCAGGCGCAAAAGAATCGGATCACTGCTAAGGCGTGTGCGCGGCAGCAGCAATGGCCTCCTAAGGGTGTTGGCCGAGCGCCTCAACTGTCCCCTCACCAAATATTGGATGGAGGTGACTATTGGCAGGGCCAAGTAGAGATAATGTTCGCTCTGTTTGGTACTGCCAATAGCTTGCCAAAACCATGTCTGTAATTTAATGCCCCCGATTCTTAGTTTGTAATTCTAACATAGTTTTTAAGTCCCGCTAATCTAATCACATATGGATCAATGGTCTGAAATAAAATATATATATATAATATTATCTCACTATTGTGAATAAAACAAAGGCGAAATTTGCGTTTCTCTGTAAAGACAAAAGGTTTATTTTGAAATCAATCTTATAACATCTAACTTACTACAATATTTGTTTATACAATAGAACTTACCTGTAAAGACAAAAGAAACAACATTTAAAGCCTCTATTTTAGGGTTTTGTTATTTCTTTCACACAAAATCAATCTTATTAATAATGAACAATCTTCATATTTTGCTAATCATCAATGTCAGTTTCATAACTGTCATTGATGACATTTGGTGCACTCTATGGGTAAAGCGGCTAGCTGCGTTCAGATTAACATTAAGAAAATAGTTATTACAATTTTCTTTACATCTCCCTCCTATAGGAAAACAATTGCAAAGGAGAAAGCAGTAACGCAATTGTTCATTCAGGTACTAAGTACCACTGGAGACAATTTTGTGATGTGGTAAAGGTTGGATTCCAGTTTCTTGTGTCCTGCATCAACTTCATAGATGGAGCTTGAAATTTTCTTTAGAATCTTAAATGGTCCAATTCTTAATTCATCCATCTTCTTCCTATTCAGTCGGTTCCCATTTTCTACATAGACCATGTCTCCCTTTTCAAATATGTATTTTTTTCTATGTTGGTCGAATCTTTCTTTATTATATTTGTGGGATCTTATTGTGTTGTTGTAAGCTAATTTTCTATCTCTTTTCAGATCTTCTTTTGAGCTTTTCGTTTTTAATTCTAATGGCAAAATATTTACGTTTTCGCCTTCTAAAAGGTATTTCGGAGTAAATTTCGTGACAGTGTGTTCTGTGTCATTGTATTTTTCTACACATTTCTGTGCAATAGTAGTCCAGGCTGTTTTCTTATTACTTTCATTTATTGTACATCTTATCTTATTGACTAAAGTTTGATTTAGTCTTTCATTAAGACCATTAGAAAATGGTGCATCTACGGCTGTAAAAACCATTTTTATATTTTCATTCTTTAGAAAGTCTTTAAATTCTTTAGAATTTATGCCGGGGTATTGGTCTGTTAATACCACATCAATATTATAACTTTTAGTGACATATTTTATCAGTTTAATGAAATCACCGGAGGTTTGATTTTTAGATGTCAAAATATATGCATATCTTGTGAAATGATCAACTAGAAGATGTAAGTATTTTTTTGTTGACCGTGATCCTCCAAAGCCTCCAATTGTATCAATAGATGCTATTTCAAACGGACGACTTGCTGGGCCAAAATGTGACATTAAGCCATATTTTGGTTTCCTCCTCGACTTGTTCTTTATACATGTTTCGCATTCGTCACAAATGTTGTTAATGTTGGTGAAAATATTTTTTGCCGTGTAGAATGGTGTTATTTTATTTATCATTTGGGTTCTCCCAATGTGGCAGTAAGTATTGTGAACATCCTTAATGAGGGTCTTGCTAAGCGCTTCAGATAGTATGATTTTATTTCTACATTTGTTCTTTTTGTAATAAATTTTGTTCTCCAATATGATGTTTGCTTTGTCAATTTGTAGTTCTTGATTGTTGTGTTGATCATTTTTAATATCTTCTAGGTTTATTAGATTTACAACTTTCACAACGTCATCTGTGTTGTCATCTGGATCTAGGACCGGATTTCTGCTTAAACAGTCTGCCTCTTGATTGTTTTTTCCTGGGTTGTATTTTATTTTGAAATTATATTGGGATAGATAATAAGACATATCACCAAGTTCTTCATCCGTTCTTGCCTTGATGTTCATATTTTCCAATGGTTTATGATCGGAATATACCATAAATTCTTTTCCCATAAGCCAAAGCTGCCAATATTTGACAGCTTCTTTTATTGCAAGGCATTCTAGATATATGGCCTTTTTCCTTTTTTGAGTATCAGTTAATTTCTTCGAGAAGTATGCCACTGGCCTACTGTCTCCGTTTTTATCTGTTTGTTTTAAAATGGCTGCTACTCCGCTGATACTAGCATCCGTATAGATGTTTATTGGCAATTCCGGATCAAATATTTTCAGAATTGGTTTTGAACATAGCAATTCTTTTATTTTATCAAATGATTCTTGACATGCTGGCGACCATATAAATTTTACATCTTTTCTTAGTAAATTATGTAAAGGATGTAGAATAATTGCACTATGTGGTATAAATTTATGGTGAAAGTTTACTTTTCCCAGGAATTGGCGTATATTCTTTTTTGTTTTTGGTACTGGAAAATCTTTGACTGCGGTTAAATAGTCTTTCAGTGGTCTGACTGAATTGTTCTCGACTATATGACCCAAATATTTAGCATGGTTTTTAGCAAAACTACATTTAGAAAACTTCAATCTTAAACCTTCTGTTAGTATTGCCTCGAGTAGTCTGGATATATGTTGTATGTGTTCATCGAAAGTTTTTGAAAAAATTAATATGTCATCTATAAAATTTACCGCAAAATCAGAAAGTTTATGTTTTCTTATGATGTTGCTCAAAATTCTTTGAAAAATAGCCGAAGCAGTCTTCAAACCATACGGAAGGCACGTCCATTGAAAATGGCCCTCTTGTGTGACAAATGCAGTTTTGTATCTATCTTGAATTTTCAAAGGTATTGACCAGAAAGCGGAATTTACATCGAAAGTAGAAAAGTACTTACAGTTTACAGTTTTCACCATTAAATCTTCAATTAATGGGAATGGTTGTGACTGTGGAACAACAATCTTATTTAAATCCCTGAAATCCACACATAGCCTTGTTTTCTTTCCATCTTCTTTTTTATATGCTAAAGTCACCGGGGCAGCAAACGGGCTATAAGAGTCTTCAATTAAATTATTCATCAATAGTTTTGATATTTGACCTTCTATTTCTTTTCTGTGGTCTGTGTTGCACCTATATGGACGTTTGCTACAGTATTTATCCACCATCAAGTCTATATGTGCTTCATAATCGCGTACATTGCCAATGTCATATTTATCCTTAGCGAAGACTGATTTATATTTAGCAATCAATTGATCAATCTGTGTTTGTTGATATGAATCTAGATGATCTACTGTCATTTCAAATTCATCTGAATTTATGTGTTCGTTAAAATTAACTTTATATTTGCTTTCAGTCTCTCGATTTAAAACCATCTTGGAGCAAGTAATATCTTCATCTTTGTCGCCTAGTACATCAGGAATATTGACATCAGATGTATTTGAAGTATTATTTCTGAACTCCTCTTTTTCTATCTTCTCACCACTTAGGAACCTCTTTTTATCTTCTGGACTATTATATTGTAAAATGTTTAATTCATCATCTTGCATTAATTTAAATTTTTTTATACAATCTAGTCCTATTAGAAAGTCATAAGGAAGGTTTTCTATGACAAAGACATCCATATGTGTCTCAATTTTAAATATCTTTACTTTTAGTGTTATCACACCTTTTGTTTTTTTCGCACCATTAATAGTTTTCAAGTTTGCCGTGTCTAGATCAGTTTTATTTTCTTTATCTTTGATCTTTAATAATGTGGAATTTATTAACGTCACATTAGAACCTGGGTCATAAACCGCAGTGACACTTAAAGTATCATTTAACAGCAACTTCACTTTTATTAATGGTGGTACTTCTAGTTTTTTGGATTTTGCTTGTTCAGTTCGACTTCCAATTCTGAGTTATTTACACTCTTCACAACTGCTCTTTGATGTTTGCCTTTAAACCAGCAATTTTCCTCGGGATGGTAGCGTGTCCCTTTATTCTCAGTGATGCAGATAAGACATGCCTTTTTTTCTTCAAACTTTTTTAATTTGTTTTCTGATGATGTAGAACTTTTTTTATCATACCTGTTCTTTACGACCATATGCTCCAATTTTCCTATTTCATTATATAGGTCTTCCGTCTGTTGCAAAGTTTCACGATCAATTTTATCAGCTATGTAATTAGGCAAACCCAATGCTATAAGGTCAATAAGTGTTCCAGTGTCAATTGATTTTCTTATTTCCAGTAACAGTTTTTCTTTCTTTAAGGCATACTCAAGTAATGAACCCGTTTGATACTTAAAGGTGAGAGCGTATCTAATGGGTGACCATCCCTTGTTTGCAAACGTCTCACAAAAGTTTTTCTCCCATTTACTCCACTCTGATTCTATTGTAAATTTAATCAACATACAGGTGTACCAATCAACACTGGAATATTCCAAAAAGTTTTTTAAAATTTCAATTTTTTTTCTGTCTTCGTTAATTTGAAAGCGCTCACATTCTTTATTAAAATCTTGAATCCACTGGTTAGCATTTGAATTTTTGCCGGTGAATTTGTTAATCATAAAATCCTTCGCAATTTTCCCTAAATTTTGTGTTTCAGACTTCTTCTGTTTCTCGTCAAGTAATTTTTCCAATAGTTTTTCCATTTTATCATTTGAGCCACAAGGTATGGATTCAGCACTCTTTTCTGAAATTTCTTCTAGGTAAATATCATTAAACTGTATGTTTTCTTCTTCATCCAGGTATATTTTTGATATCTCTTCCGTCAAGGTTATCCAAATTTTTCTTGTTTGATGTCTTCTAGTTAATGACTTCCGTATTTTTTCATAGTTGGAAGTATTTGTAATTGCTTTATGCATATGCGCAGGCTGGTATTCCGTTGGTAGTCCATAAATCTTTTCATCAGGTGTAGCAATTGAGGTTATGCACATAAGATTTGATTTTCCATCTGTCGCAGGTTTTACAGCAAAATCAAACCTTAACTTCTCCATGTTTCTTGAAATAATTTGCAGAAAATGTTGTTTTATAATATTATCTCACTATTGTGAATAAAACAAAGGCGAAATTTGCGTTTCTCTGTAAAGACAAAAGGTTTATTTTGAAATCAATCTTATAACATCTAACTTACTACAATATTTGTTTATACAATAGAACTTACCTGTAAAGACAAAAGAAACAACATTTAAAGCCTCTATTTTAGGGTTTTGTTATTTCTTTCACACAAAATCAATCTTATTAATAATGAACAATCTTCATATTTTGCTAATCATCAATGTCAGTTTCATAACTGTCATTGATGACATTTGGTGCACTCTATGGGTAAAGCGGCTAGCTGCGTTCAGATTAACATTAAGAAAATAGTTATTACAATTTTCTTTACATATATATATATATTTTTTTATATTTTTTTTTATTAACCTGTTGACGCAGCCATGTAAGTCCAATTGTCATTGTCAGGCGACAATTGTCGATTTGTCATACGAGTACCTTTTGTATGCCTTGTTCCGGATCTGTCCAGAATGGTTTGAAACTTCAAGGTTATTCAAGTTACAAATTCTGGACATCGGCATCCCAAGAGATGGGTAAGGTGTATATGAAATGAGCTAACTTTAGGATTTATGGTACATTCCCTCCAGGGCCCATAGATTTTTTCCATGCTTTAAGGTCACAGCTAATTACAGCAACCCGGCACCCTTGCCGCACCGCCTCGCCTCGAGCGGTTAGTATTCTTCATATGGATTAGTATGGGCATGCGCTCACTACATCAACTCCGCAGCATCACCGGCTCGCCTCGCTCGCGAGGTGTCCACGCGCGGACTGCGGGTGGAACACTCGATGATAGCTCGCTGTTGGCATGCTTGCCGAGCGTGAACCAAGAGCTGGCAACGCGCGGTTCGAGAGGGGGGAGGGGAGGGGAACCCCCCTTCCCCTCCCCCCTTCTGGTCTAGTTGACCACGCTCGTGTTCACTGGTGCAACGCGGCGTCCACCCGTGGACCATCTGTCGACAACTGTAATGAGCTGTGACCTTTAGACCCCAGTACACAATGGCCTGTGATAGGCCATGCTTTGCAATGCACAACTGTAGGGAAAACACTTGCGATGGACGTGGAATCCTTCACTATCTGAGTCAGTGGTCGGTGACGAACTAAGCAATGGGCAATTGTGTGAACACCACAGGCCACGCTACGCCACGATCCCTTTGAAGTGTGCCCAAAAAACCGACAGCATCCCGATTGCGCGCCAAGATTGACAATTGTCCGCCACTATATACCATTACCCCCTGTACACAATGGTGATCGCCTGAAGTGGACCAGCATACCATTGTGTACTGGGGCCTTTAGTGTTGTGTGGGCCTAACGATCCCTTTTACTTGGTAGCGGTGGCTCCGAACCGCTGGATAGTCCGCGGCAGCTTCCACGAGGGCGACGCGCGCTTCCCGGAGGAACACCGGAACAGGCAGGCCACGCCCACTTCCATCGCAGCCATCGCGATGGCCCACATCGTGCCGCTCAACACTTGGACCATGGAAGACGTCAACGAGGTTAGTGTTGTTGAGTTATGAGGTCCCGGTATATTGTTGGGAGATTAGACCAAATGGTAAAGGTCGCGGGAGTCCGCTGGATGCGAGTGGCGCTGGACCTGTCACTTTGGCACTCTTTGGGGGAGGTCTATCTGATCGGGGGTCGGCAACCTTTTAGCAACCAAGGGCCATATAGGAGCTAAGAAAATACGCGGGCCGGACTTTTTGTGGCTTTAGCAAGCAATTCCAAAATTCTGAATTCAACGACCTTTACATACACAACAGCCAGGGAGGGTCGCGGGCCACAAGCAAGGGCATGCGGCCCATCGAGCTGGTGGACGAACAACGCTTCTTTTACCTATAAATCTCACACCATTTCATAAAATTTTCCCCCATTTCCAGACGTTAATCCGCGGAGACATCCTCTACGAAAGCACCATGGAGAACCTAGAGCGGATGGGGATCAGTATGGATTCGGGCCCGAGCCCTGAGACGGAGGCGGAGGGCGAGGGGGAGGAGGCGCCCCCCTCCGCCACGATGGCGGCTGCTGACGTCATGAACAGGTTCCGTGTCTCCGACTTCGACTGTATCGAGACCGAGGTGCAGGACTGCGCGTTTATCGGTGAGTCTCTGGCTGTCTTATGTCGGTTCGACTCGTTCTGTCTTTATCATCATCATACCTGTCAGGGCACGTTCTAGGGATTTGATATTGATAAAAAACCGGCCAAGTGCGAGTCGGACTCGCGCACGAAGGGTTCCGTACCATTATCTATGAAAATATTTATTTTATTATGTTTTTAGTATTTGTTGTTATAGAGGCAACAGAAATACATCATCTGTGAAAATTTCAACTGGAACTATCACGGTATCAGTGAGATACAGCCTGGTGACAGACAGACAGACAGACAGAAGGACAGCGGAGTCTTAGTAATAGGGTCCCGTTTTACTGTATGAGTACGGAACCCTAAAAAGACGTCGATATATAATATATTAATATCTAATGTGCTCGTGGATAATTCTCGATTACTATAACAAGTGAAATCAAAAGATTTTTCAAAAAATCCAAATTTTTTTGCAAATATTATAGCCTATGTCACTCCCACGATTATGAGGAATCCAACGACACCTCATATGTCGAAATCCGTCAAACAGTTTAGGCTACAGGACGTGTCAAAGAATAAGACATACACACATACATACATACGCTTGAAAAACATAACCCTCCTCTCCTTCGGCAGTTGGGTAAAAAGGTTCGATATCACATCTTAATACATATCATATTCCTTCAGGAACAGAAAGTTGAATTCCTAAAATGTTGAATTCCCAAAATGTTGAATTCCCAAAAAGTTGAATATTTTTAGTTTCGCAAAATGTTGAATTCTTATAATGTTGTATTCCCAAAATGCTGAATTCCCAGAAAGTTGAATATTTTTAGTTTCGCAAAATGTTGAATTCTTATAATGTTGAAATATCAAAAAGTAGAATTCCCACAACGTTGACTTTGTGATATCCTAGGAAAGTACACATTTTGGGATTTTATCTTCTCCCCTTCCTTAATCAATTCTTGGGTCAAACGAAGATGCTGTGACAAAGGGAATTCTATCATCATCATTTGCCGTATAATGCACTTTTTTGAGGTGTACAGATGCGACTAAGAAGAGAGGTTTCATAAACGATTATTGTTAAAAGGCCAGGTAAAAGGTTAAGTTACATTTTATTGTAAGCTGTTTGTAAAAGGTCATAAAATTATATTTTAAGTTTAGTGTCTTAAGTTTTGTTTCAATAAACCCTATAAGTAATACCTTTTTACTGTATTTTTATTGGAATTATTCCACTTACGTCAACTGCTACTTATTACGTCAGACTATTTTTTTACCTCTCCAAGTTCTCCAACTGCTACAATTGGTCTTCTCATTCCTCCGAAAACTTGCAAAGTAATCAGTTACATGGTGTGGGGAAAAAACTGTTTTCACCCGGTGGCAATAACTAATTTTCTCGCGTATAACATGGCTTCTGCAGCCTCCACTGTAAACTCACTTCTTGATTCTGCAACAGGCAGTGACCAAACAAGGCTGTTGGCATCATCTAGACCATGGGTCTCCAAACTTTTTCACCAGAAGGCCACATTGCATGCCAGCTAAAGTCCCGCGGGCCGTGGGTCGTGGTTGAGAAGCAAGTGAGGGGGGCTTTGCACATATGTTCACTCTGTGAGTAATAAGTATACCGTATGCGGCTTGTGTATATACCGCAATATATGTGTATACCGCAAGCCTTTCCTGCCTTCACTTCGCGGGCCGGATTGGGACGGCTTGGAAGCCAAATCTGGCCCAACTCAACATTTAAAAATTCACTGTGTGCAAATCCAACATTTTAATAATCAACATCCTGCAAATTCAACTTTTTGCAATCTCAACATTTAAAGAATTCAACATTTTAATAATCAACATCCTGCAAGTTCAATTTATTGCAATCTCAACATTTAAAGAATTCAACTTTATGCAAATTCAACATTTTCATATTCAACTTGCTGAGAATTCCACATATTGGGAATTCAACATTTTAGGAATTCAACTTTCTGTTCCTGAAGGATCATATTTATCTGTATATTTTTGTCTCAAAAGTCATTATAAATATTTTAAGAATGCCCCCCCGTTGACCACTGTGGACGTTGAGCGAACGTTTAGTAATTTAAAGTGGATATTTTAATCTAGACGGTAATCTCTAATACCGACGAATACTTATGGGAAAAGTTTTCATTAGTAGGTATACTATAAAAAAAAACTATTTAAAGCAAACAAATAAATACACGTTTTAATTTGTTTATTGTTTTTATTTTAAACACAGTTAAATACATAAATGATAAAGATAATAAATTACTGACAGAAAACAAAAACATCACCAATAGGTGGACAGAGTATTATCAACACCTTTTAAACACCTCCCACCCGAAAAACCATGATTACTGCAGGCTCGAGACAGTGCAGGGACCACTAACGAGGATAACCCGGGCAGAAATTAAAATTTCGATCAATCAAATGAAAAATAACAAAGCACCAGGCCCGGACGAAATACCAGTGTCGCCAAGTCCATATTATGATGTATACCAAACACATACACCTTTTCATATGACCAGGGAAATAATTACTCTAGTAATGCATTACTTTGATTTTCTTCTTTGCCTTATTTCTACCCAATATAACATAGTGCAAGTATAGTACGTTGTGACTCATACCTTGATTGTGTGATGTCTCGTTTGCCGGCCATCCATGTCCAGTCCTGCAGTTCAGCCGACAGATCTGCCAGTCTCGCCTTACTGTTTCACCACCTAGGGGTTTAATTATATCATGATTCCTCCCTTCATGGAATCACATAAGTGTCCTAGATCTACCTACATATTGTTATTGCTATACATTAACTTGACCATCATATAATGTCACTATGGTGACCAGGCTTAGCGCTATGGCACTACGGAGAGGGCCCATCACGTCCCTCACCGCGCTCACTCGTATCTTACATACAAGCCAGAGCTCACCTCATCTACCGGTAGGTCCCAGCTATGGCATGGGAGTACATTTGAGCTCTTTCCTCGGTAGCGAACCACCCTTACATTGTGCAGTGGACAGAGCCAGAGCACTTATAAAAGAGCCCTATAAATCAGTTACTACGGTAACTTCATAAGGTCCATGTGGTCCCCGAAGGACTCATATATCAAATCACTTAGTATAGTTAGTATTGAAAGTGATATAAAGTAAACCTAAGACACTTAGCTTTCCAATCCGGGTCCCCCTCGAGATGAGTATACTCATGCAATAGCTGCATAGCACTTGACACTGACTCTACTGTTATTAATTTATTATAAGACTAACTGTACGTAAAGTGATCATAAGACTTTAATAGACAGTATTGAGTTGACATTCGAGAGTGGCGCGAAGTGACATGACGTATGCTAATGACGGTAAGAAAAATAGGAGTTGCTTACCATAGAGTTCAATGTTGCTATATACAATATTTACATTTCGCGGAAGTGTCGCGACACTCCCGCCGGGAACGTTTATAGTAAAGTTGTCATCAGATTCTGCGTCCATTCCCTTATCTTTTCAAGGGCTCGGACCGCAGCGATTCGTTTATGTTTTACTTCCTCAGGTCGATCCTCTTCAGTCGACGTATCTTTGTCTTTCATGGAATCGTTGTCCATCATATTATTTGAATGATCTCTCAAATCCTCATTTTGAACTCTATCAGCAGTATCAGCACTCTCAATGTCTAGATCCGGTCCCTTACTTGTGACACTCATCCTATCATCTATCATTTCATCGTCCATTTGCTGATTAGCAGATGTTTCCTTCTGAGCAACATCTACTCCTGTGATAACCTGAGGCAAAACTTCTGTCTCCTCTGAAGTTTCTTCAGGTAACCGACGAGATTTTAACCTTTCTTTATCTTGAGGTACTGTATCCGGTCGTTCGTTGTCTTCTATTTCTAGAGGATATAAATGCGCAACGGAGCGCATAAATATAGTCTCCCCTACTTTCACTCGTGCAACTCTAATCAAACCGTCAGAACCTTTCATTAAAGAAACTATCTTTCCTATTTTCCAGCCTTCACGGTTCTTATCTCCCTTTATCTGAACAATTTGGCCTTCTTTCGGAGTTAGTTTTGAAGTCACGCGTGGTTGTTTGTGTAAGTGACTATATCTCTCCCTTAAGCTTGGCAAGTAGCGATTTTGAAACATTTCTTTGAATTCATCTAACATTACCCGAGCCTTTCTCCAACCCATAATTAAATTGGTTTTTGTTGACGTGCCTTGTAATAACGCATCATTATCTGCAGTTTCTAGAGTGACACATCTGCCGGGTTCAAGAAAATCGCACGGTTTCAGAATATGCTCTAGTTCTGTATCAACACATGTTAATGGTCTGGTGTTTATTACTGCTTCTATTTCCTTTATCATTGTTAACAGTTGACTGTGTCTTAAGAGGTGTTTCTGAAGTGTTCTTCGCATACAGTGTTTAACTAGTCCTACCAAACGTTCGTAGAACCCGCCGTGCCATGGTGCAAGTTCTGGTATGAATCGCCATTTTATTTTATTCTCAACGCAATATGCATTGGCCACTATATCTGCGATCAGTTTAAAATGCAATGCATTGTCGGAAGTGATAAGAGTTGGAACTCCCCTGGTTGAAATCATTCGCCTTAAAGCGAGTAGACCTTCTTCAGCCGACAGATCTTCAACCACTTCTAGATGTACAGCCCTAACTGCAAGACAAGTGAATAAGCATATCCATCTTTTGCTTGTTCCCTTTTCTGTCTTAACTAGTATAGGTCCAAGATAGTCAGTTCCGGTAAAGGTAAATGGTTTGCTGTAATTAACCCTTTCATGTGGCAGCGCAGGTGTAGATGGTAGTTTAAATGGTCCACCACCATGTTTTAGACATCGAGTACATTTTCTCAATATTTTACTAACTTGAATTTTGCCTTGCGGTATCCAGTAGGTTTGACGTATTATACTCAGTGTGTGGTTCACACCAACATGATAGTTCTTTTCATGTGTGTCCATTATAACTTTATTAGTGAATTCACAATCTTTTGGTATAATCACTGGATATCTCTTGTCAAACGACCATTCGGCATATTTAAGTCTGCCTTTGCAACGTAATATGTTGTCAATGTCCTTGAATAGTCCCAGATTCCGACTGAGACTGGTCTCTTTGCCATTCACTTCATCCCGAAAATGTTCTGCTTGTACTTTCTTAATTTCTTTTAAAATACTGTCTACAGGTTTCATTCCTTCTGGAAGTTCTTCTAGTGATTCTTGTAACTGTTCACTTAACCCGTATCGTGTGTCCTTTTTTGCCTTTAACTCGTCATCTGGTCTTATATCTGTTTGTATATTCTCTGCATTTGGCAGACCCTCCCGCGCCAGAAGAGAAACTGTTCTAGATGGTCCGACTGGCCATTCTGTATGCTTCTTCTTTAAGAATTTTGGTCCCAACAACCATCTTGATCTCTCATCTTTTGAAGCGGACGGTCTGGTTCCTAAATCGGCAGAGTTCAGTTCTGAGGGTACGTGTCTAATTATGAGGTCTTTGTTTTGCTTCACTTCCTCCAATCTTCTGGCTACAAATGGCACAAGCAGTTTGTCGGAATTGTACCAATCAATCACTATCTGACTGTCCGTCCATAATGTCTGTCGAGTGACATTCAGCTGTAAGAATCTGAGGACATATTTGATCAGTCTGCTCCCTATAAGAACTCCAAGAAGCTCTAACCTGGGAATTTTCAAATCCTGTTGGTTTTTGATTGGTACCAGCCGTGATTTACCTATCAAAAAATTAATGGAATTTCCCTGCACTAGATAAACCACGGCAGCATAAGCCTGCATCGAGGAGTCTGTGAAGCAATGCAATTCTGTGTTTTCAGCGTTAAGGTTAGTAGTTCTTCTGGGCACACGTACATTTTCAACGTCTTTCATGTCTTTCAATATCATCTTCCAGCGTTCTACGGTTTCCTTTTCTAAAGCAGTGTCCCATTTCACCTTCGTCTTCCACAAGTCTTGTAGAAGAATTTTGGCTGCTAGCATAATGGGCACGGTGAAACCGCAGGGGTCGTAGACAGCTGCTATCGTTTTCAGGATACCTCTCTTTGTGTAATTATTGTTCTCGTTGACCTTTGCCCTTATATTCAGTGTATCGTCCTCTAGATTCCAATCTAGACCTAACAATTTTACTGTTTTGTCAGGACATGCGTCCGGAATATGGTCCAAGAAGTTTTTGGAGTTGGAACTCCACTGCCTCAAATTCATAGAGATCTGATTGAATGTGTTCTTTAAATCGTGATACAATTCTAAGGCTTCTTTAACACTGTTGGTTCCAGTTACAAGGTTATCGACGTATATATCGTTCACTAATTTTTTAACGCTCTCGTTTTCCGATTTTGTTAAGTGATGCTTAACTGTGGCGTTCAAAATGAATGGAGATGAAGTCAGGCCAAACGGAACGCGCGTGAATCTTAGGTGCACGAGAATATCATCTACTGCTGGTTTTCTAAGATCCTTTAACCATAAGAATCTTGTTACGTCCCTGTCCTCTTGTTTGAGACCTATCTGGAGAAAAGCCTTTTCAACGTCAGCTGTTAGTCCAATCGCGTGACATCTGAATTTGATCAACAATCCAGTTAAGTCCTCCAGTAACAGGGGTCCACAGTAGAGATGTTCGTTTAAGCTTTTGCTATCCTTAACTCTCGCGGAGGCGTCGTAGACAATACGAAGAGGATTACCTGGTGTCGAGACGCCATGGTGAGCAATATAATGCACCGCGTGGTCTACTTTTCCGTCGGGAACTTCTTCAAATATTCCGTTATTTAATTGTTCTTTTAATGTCTCATCATATAACATTAAAGTATCTGAATCTAGTCTTTTAAGTAAGTTTACTAGACGTCCAACTGCTAATCCAAAGTTTGAAGACTATCACTCCATGGCCAACTGACATAGTATCTCTTATCTCTGTACTCTGTCGTTTCGTTGAAATGTTTGATGGCCTCTTCGTCTCTGTTTGCCTTTGGTGAATCAGTGATTCCTATCGATTCCAAGTCCCACAAGCGTTTTAAATTCCCATTATCCAATGGTGGGTCTGGATGATTCAAACCGACTTCGCAGGAGCTTTGAAAATATGTCAGAACAGACAACTGTTCGATTGGTTTGGTGGATATTCTACCAGAAAGTATCCAACCGAATTCTGATTCAACCAAGTACAGGTCTTCCCCAATTCGTATCTTGTTTGAAGACATAATCGTGTAATAATAGTCATTTCCGAGTAATATATCAATCCGATCAGACAATGAGCCATCATCAGCTAACGGGTAGTTTCCATCATTCTTCCAGCTAAGTAATTCTTCTTTTGGATAAGGCACTCCTTGCGATATTGATGTTACTACGTTAGCAAATAGTGTTTTGACTGTGTTATTCCTCGTCATGATGCCTAGTTTTACTAGTGAACTCTGTATCTCCCTAGGATTTTGGCATCCAAACGTAAATATCGCTAGATTGTTTTGTTCTTCCACTTGAAGATTCAGGTCCTTAGCCATCTTTTCAGTTATGTAGCTTCTCCCACTTCCAGTGTCTAGCAAAATCCGACAAGTCCTTGTGATGTTGCCATGACCTCGTACCTTGACTACAGCTGTTTGTAATACAGTCTCCTTTCTGCCTATGTGCATTGCACTGGTGGATGCTTGCTCTTTCTTTGCTCCTTGAAACTTATTGGGACACAATGCTTGATTATGAAGTCCGTGTTTACCGCAGTATTCACATTTCCTTTTTTGACGGCATTGAAACCTGTTGTGTCCTTTTCTAAAGCAATTAAAACATCTATCTTTCAGTTTTGCTTTTCGTTCATCAATGGTTCTAGCTTTGTCGCAATTTACATTGAGATGATCTTCTGTGCAAAAAATGCAATGCCAATGTTTCATCCTTTTTCCCGTATTATAGGTTCCCCCTTCTTTCTTGTGATCAAGTTTCCTTTTAATAGGTATCCTCTCTTTTGAGTTCCAGTTCGTCTTAAATTTAAAGTTATTCTGTTGTCTCTTAAACTGTTTTGTACTATTTGGAAAACTATTTTTTGAGGGTCCTGGTCTTTCCATAATTGCTGCGTCCTTGACGTGCAAGGTCTCTGTTGTGTATGGGGCCTCGACCGTATCACTCGTACAAGGCTTCTGAGTTATCCTCATCGCTTCCTCTTTTGTAGAGACTATCAAAGACAGATGTTCGAGAATACTTTCTACGGTCTTTGTACCATCGGACCCAAGTCTCATCTTGGTGTCGTAGATAATATCAGCAGGAAACTTTTCCATGACCAGGAATCTCATTTGATTTGTATCCATGTTTTCTCCCATGGATTGGAGAACTCTTAGGTGTCGTTGAAGTTCGTCTAATGTTGTTCGGCAACCATCAAAATTTTCGGCACGTTTCACATTGTTCAGTGCTCGGTGATGTGCATGAATGACTTCATGTTCTTTCCCATACCTCGCCTTTAGAGTGTCTATGGCAATTTGGTAACTCTTGTTAGTGGTGTTGAATCCATCCACTAATCTGGCTGCATCCCCCTAAAGGGAGCTCTTAAGGTACAGCAACTTGTCTACGTCATTCAATTTTCTTCGGTTGATGCTTGAGTTGAATTGATCCCAAAACTGGTGCCAGTCCAGCAAGTCACCACTGAACTGCGGCAGATTTAAGTCTGGCAGCTTGCTATATGTCGACGGTTCAGCTTCCTTTGCTGAAGTTGTCGTTTGTTCACATTTTAATTTTAACCTTGTTTCCAGCTCGGCCAAATTTTCTTCACCTTGTAGCTGATAAGTAGTGAAATTGGATATCTCATCTGGATCAGGATTCTTGCATATATTGAAATAATTATAGAGTTCAGATGAAAAACGAGACAGGATAGATTTCAGTTTCGCTGATACTACTTTGGCTGTGTCTAAGTTATCATCATTCAAATTATCATAGAGATCATGAGCTTGAGCTGATAAAGATTTCACTTCTTCAATAAATTTGGACAAACGATTTATTAGTATTGCCTCCATTATTTAGTAGGTAGATAATTCTGAAAATAGTTTTAATATATGCACCTATAAATATGTTTATTACCTATGTATGTATCTAAGAATATAATTATAATATTTGCATAATATATTCTATTTGTTTGTTTCACTGTCATCATTTCATCGGCTAATCCTTAAGGTTGATTGGTAGAGAGTACCCTATGGTATTAAGTCTGCCTTTTATATATCAACCTGTCCATTTGCACAATAAAGAGTAAATATTTAAATATAGAAGAATTTATTTAAGATGAATATTTATTCGCACCTAAACAATCCACCCCAATATAAACCTTACACAAGGATCTATATTGTAATAAATATCTGCCATTATTAATTCACTTGAAATAATTGTACGCATGATATAAAGATCCGTAATCACCATTAAACTAGCATAACTGTGTTGTTAGCGTTCATTAAATAAGATAAAACTAGTGGTACCGCTAGTTTAAAATAAAATTTCAATCCTTTTTGTTTGTAAGAAACTGTACATATTAGTGCAAGATATTAGTCATGTACATGTGTAAATATACACTGCTATTGTATTCATACTAATCTCAAACCATAATAACCACTGGGTAATTTCAATGAAATTGTATAAAATTATTGTTTAAATTTTATTACTATTATAGAAAAATTGTGATATCAAATCATTTCATTGTAATAGTACTACTATATTTGAAATGAGGGCTATAGCAATATAAGAAATAGCTTTAATAATGTTTGCTTAAATTATTTATTTAATTTCATAGCATAATTATTTAAAACTGAATTTCATTGCAAACAAATATGTATTTATATCAAAATTTCATACAAACTTGTTTGTACAGTAACAAAGTGAACCACTCTACTAACTAGTAACAAATTAATACCCAATAAGGCCTAAAATTTTCAAATTTAATCCACATGAACTAAAACATTCCATACTGGATATAAATCTGTGATAAAGTTAGTTATAGCCAGAGTACGTATCGTTTTACGCTAGTCATATACGTGAAGCGTGTTCATGGTTATACATTTGACTAAAATGAGGACATAATGCTCACTTATAACCACGTAATCGTAAATCATTAATTAGCAAACTAGGTAACAATCTGACAAAATTTCAGTATCGTTTTCAGACTTGCAAATTGATTACGACGTAGGTATAATATGCTGTGTAGCAACCCCACAGTCGGGAATAACACTTTGTATGAGCCTCCAGCGCATGTTCACCGGCTACTTACTTATTTGAAACATGAAACGTTCTCGTCACTAAATTTAGTGATCGAGAGAAATCACAGCAATTCGAAAACGTAATTATTGTTTGTCACTAGCTTTGATCACGTATTAGTAGGCTAAAACTAACTTTAACTAAACTTTTCAACTAAAAACTTTGCCGTACACAAATTTCACCCTCACACAATAGAAAACAAATAATTCTCATAAAATATCTTGTCATGACACTCACCTGACGATATTTTCACAAATTTATACGATTTACAATATTTTAAATCACTTTTCCACCAAAAATTCACTTGAACTACGATTTTAGCAGACGCCGCAAAGTTTTGAGGGAAAATAAATGCGTAATGGCGGCGCGGCCGGATGGGAGAGTAGAGTACCTATTTGTTAAGCCGTCTACACACGTAGTGACTACACGACAAGTTGTCTTCGCGACTTGTTAAGGTCAAATTAACATTTTCTTATATTGTTTAGTATACAATATTATTATATCAACATGTTTCTATTGATTATTAGTATGTTATATATTAATTATTGAATTTTGCACAAGTTGACGAATGTTCATTATTGTCATGTTTTCTATCACTTATTTATTCTAATGATAAAGCTAGACATTAAATGACTACATATAAGCATTTATATCATTATCCGTTCGAAAATAAAATTATCTGATAATTTTATTTAAATCAATGAACAAATTTCTTATTAACTATTGCAGTATTATTTTTAGTATTTTATTTGAAATTAGTCAAAGCCACGTATGACCTGCTCAGTAAGGCAATTAGCCTTGGTCTAAATCATGTCAGACAATTATCCATCACAACTTGTATGACTCTCATTCCAACTACATCTGTATCTCTGTAGCTACCGCGACCAGTTGCATTGTCTATAATGCCCTTAGCGGAAGCTTCTAGATTTTACCAGAACAATGGCCACGTAAGTTCCGCTTACAGAACTCTTTTGTAAAAAACCACTTGGAATTGTATTTCTGCGTGTACTACCTGAACTTAATATTAATGCCTTTATTTAACAAAGTAGTTATTTAATACATATACCAGTAAAAAGCTGAATATAGGAAATAATTAAACGTCATGTACCAAATTAGTTTCTTCACTGGACACAGATGGCGCTAAGAGATATGAGTCACAACTTGCAATTTATTTTATTTATTAGATATCCTTATAAAATCCTTTTCTAACGCATTATTCATTTTATGGGTTCTTGTCAATATCTCAGTGCTCTCCACCATGTCGCCAAGTCCATATCATGATGTATACCAAACACATACACCTTTTCATATGACCAGGGAAATAATTACTCTAGTAATGCATTACTTTGATTTTCTTCTTTGCCTTATTTCTACCCAATATAACATAGTGCAAGTATAGTACGTTGTGACTCATACCTTGATTGTGTGATGTCTCGTTTGCCGGCCATCCATGTCCAGTCCTGCAGTTCAGCCGACAGATCTGCCAGTCTCGCCTTACTGTTTCACCACCTAGGGGTTTAATTATATCATGATTCCTCCCTTCATGGAATCACATAAGTGTCCTAGATCTACCTACATATTGTTATTGCTATACATTAACTTGACCATCATATAATGTCACTATGGTGACCAGGCTTAGCGCTATGGCACTACGGAGAGGGCCCATCACGTCCCTCACCGCGCTCACTCGTATCTTACATACAAGCCAGAGCTCACCTCATCTACCGGTAGGTCCCAGCTATGGCATGGGAGTACATTTGGGCTCTTTCCTCGGTAGCGAACCACCCTTACATTGTGCAGTGGCCAGAGCCAGAGCACTTATAAAAGAGCCCTATAAATCAGTTACTACGGTAACTTCATAAGGTCCATGTGGTCCCCGAAGGACTCATACTCGTATATCAAATCACTTAGTATAGTTAGTATTGAAAGTGATATAAAGTAAACCTAAGACACTTAGCTTTCCAATCCGGGTCCCCCTCGAGATGAGTATACTCATGCAATAGCTGCATAGCACTTGACACTGACTCTACTGTTATTAATTTATTATAAGACTAACTGTACGTAAAGTGATCATAAGACTTTAATAGACAGTATTGAGTTGACATTCGAGAGTGGCGCGAAGTGACATGACGTATGCTAATGACGGTAAGAAAAATAGGAGTTGCTTACCATAGAGTTCAATGTTGCTATATACAATATTTACATTTCGCGGAAGTGTCGCGACAACCAGTGGAAGTCTGGAAACATCTGGGTGACTGTGGAGTGAGTTGGCTACACAAATTATTCACAAAACTGCTGCAGGGTGACCCCATGCCAGACTCATGACGCAACAGCTCCCTTGTACCGTTTTATAAAGGGAAAGGAGATGTAAGAGACTGTAGTAATTATAGAGCAATAAAACTTATGTCACACACGCTAAAAATCTGGGAACGTGTACTAAACAATAGACTGAAACGCATAATAACATTAACGCAAAATCAATGCGGCTTTGTACCTGAAAGAAGCTCCTCAGACGCCATCCAAACGGTCCGAATATTGCTGGAGAAGTCAAAAACTAATAAATCCAATATCCACATGGTTTTTATAGACTTGGAAAAAGCATTCGACCACATTCCACGCGATCTTATCTGGGAAGCTTTAAGGCAACAACTGATTCCAGAGTATTACATAAACATTATACAGGACATGTACAAAGGAGTAACCAACCAAGTCTTAAGCCCGGCAGGCAAGGGCGACACGTTTCAGATTAAAGTCGGAGTTCACCAGGGATCTTCTCTGAGTCCCCTATTTTTCAACACCACAATGGATCATCTCACAAAATCTTGTCAAAAATCTCTGCCCTGGAATATTCTTTACGCCGATGATGTTGTTCTGGTTTCTGACACCATAGAGGACCTCCAGATGAACTTTAACACCTGGATTAAGGCACTGGAAACGAATGGCCTTAGAATCAGTAGGAAGAAGACGGAACACATGTCGTGCCTTTTCGACGGTGTAACTAGCCCCAGTAACTGTAAGATCTCAATAGGAAGTACATTAATACCTACTGTAACCCAATTTAAGTACTTAGGTTCAATAATTGGCGACGATGGCAAAATTGAGAATGATGTTACTCACAGAACTACAACGGGATGGATGAAGTGGCGACAGCTCACAGGCGTCATGTGTGACAGGAAGATGCCGCTTAAAATAAAAGGACATATGTACAAAACAGCTATTAGACCAGCCATTCTATATGGGTCAGAATGCTGGGCTACTAACAAGCATCACCTGAACAAACTGCACACAACAGAAATGCGAATGCTGCGCTGGTCAGCGGGCGTCACACTACTAGACATGATCCGTAATGAGTACATCAGGGGAAGTTTTAGAGTTGCCCTAATTGTTGATAAAGTTAAAGAAAAACGCTTACAGTGGTACGGTCACGTTCAAAGACGCCAAGAGGACCATATGGTGAAACTTACCCTAGCATTACCTGCAACAAAACGTACTCGTGGAAGACCACCCACCACCTGGTTAACGACGATCGAAAAAGATCTAAAGGAAGCTCATTTAGATGAGGACGTAGCACAAAATCGTGCTAAATGGAAAATGCAAACAAGGAAGGCCGACCCCAAGTAAATGGGACCAGGTCCAGAAGGAAGAAGAAGAAGAAGAAGATTGTTTTTATTTTAAAATGAAGAGAAAATAAATAATATTTAGTTATGTTGAATAACATTTAGATGTTGACCGTAACATCGGTATAATTTTTGGCTTTAATAGTACATTACTTACCTAGGGCGGTTAAACAAAGAATGTCTCAGATCGCAGGTATTTGACGCCCGAGCCGAAGGCAAGGGCGATAAATATGCGCTCTGAGGCTTTCTTTATTACCGCCCGTGGTGAGTACAAAATTTTACGTCTCTATCTGGCCAGGAAGTGGGGTTTTCCGCACGCATAGCTACTACTAATTGCTACTTCACTTTAGTATTGGTGCCCCGAGTTAGCACAGGTATCAACATCATCATCCAACATTTCTTCATACTGTATTTTAGCGTCAATCAATTATTTTTTGTTGCTCGTTGCCATGGTTACGTCTCCTAGGTCACTCTTTAATTCTATGATTTTATGGGATTTAAATCCAATATACACGTGTTTTTAGGGTTCCGTACTCAAAGAGTAAAACGGGACCCTATTACTGAGACTCCGCTGTCCGTCCGTCCGTCTGTCTGTCACCAGACTGTATCTCACTGATACCACAGTATAAAGAAATACAACCAGTAGGCAAGCTTCATTCATCTACGAATTTACGCACGCGCTCATAGTAACCGCTCAAGAGTCAGGGTTGTCAAAAATATGTTTGGAGAGATATTAATTTATTTATAATTACATGATTCATTTTCAATCATTTCAAAAGTAGGTACCTATTCACTCAGATCTATAAATAGAAATAAATAAGTTTAAAAAAGGCGGCCATTTTTTTTCGTTTTCAAAATCGATATTGGTTCCGAGGGGCTTTTTAATAAGAATCCAATATTGGATTATCAAAAAGTGGCCGCCATCTTGAAATTCTTGAAAAACAGTCCGATTTGGTTCAAAATTGATATCTGAGGGTCCGCGGGGCCTCTTAATATGAATCCGAGCTTGGATTGTAAAAAAGTGGCCGCCATCTTGAAATTCTTGAAAAACAGTCCGATTTGGTTCAAAATCGATATCTGAGGGTCCGCGGGGCCTCTTAATATGAATCCAAGCTTGGATTGTAAAAAAGTTGCCGCCATCTTGAAATTCTTGAAAAACAGTCCGATTTGGTTCAAAATCGATATCTGAGGGTCCGCGGGGCCTCTTAATATAAATCCGAGCTTGGATTGTAAAAAAGTTGCCGCCATCTTGAAATTCTTGAAAAACAGTCCGATTTGTTTCAAAATCGATATCTGAGGGTCCGCGGGGCCTCTTAATATGAATCCGAGCTTGGATTGTAAAAAAGTGGCCGCCATCTTGAAATTCTTGAAAAACAGTCCAATTCGGTTCAAAATCGATATCTGAGGGTCCGCGGGGCCTCTTAATATGAATCCGAGCTACAATTGTAAAAAAATTGCCGCCATCTTGAAATTCTTGAAAAACAGTCCGATTTGGTTCAAAATCGATATCTGAGGGTCTGCGGGGCCTCTTAATATGAATCCGAGCTTGGATTGTAAAAAAGTGGCCGCCATCTTGAAATTCTTGAAAAACAGTCCGATTTGTTTTAAAATCGATATCTGAGGGTCTGCGGGGGCCCCTTAATATAAATCCGAGCTTGGATTGTAAAAAAGTGGCCGCCATCTTGAAATTCTTGAAAAACAGTCCGATTTGGTTCAAAATCGATATCTGAGGGTCCGCGGGGCCTCTTAATATAAATCCGAGCTTGGATTGTAAAAAAGGTGCCGCCATCTTGAAATTCTTGAAAAACAGTCCGATTTGGTTCAAAATCGATATCTGAGGGTCCGCGGGGCCTCTCAATATGAAACCGAGCTTGGATTGTAAAAAAGGTGCCGCCATCTTGAAATTCTTGAAAAACAGTCCGATTCGGTTCAAAATCGATATCTGAGGGTCCGCGGGGCCTCTTAATATGAATCCGAGCTACAATTGTAAAAAAATTGCCGCCATCTTGAAATTCTTGAAAAACAGTCCGATTTGGTTCAAAATCGATATCTGAGGGTCTGCGGGGCCTCTTAATATGAATCCGAGCTTGGATTGTAAAAAAGTGGCCGCCATCTTGAAATTCTTGAAAAACAGTCCGATTTGTTTCAAAATCGATATCTGAGGGTCCGCGGGGCCTCTTAATATAAATCCGAGCTTGGATTGTAAAAAAGGTGCCGCCATCTTGAAATTCTTGAAAAACAGTCCGATTTGGTTCAAAATCGATATCTGAGGGTCCGCGGGGCCTCTCAATATGAAACCGAGCTTGGATTGTAAAAAAGGTGCCGCCATCTTGAAATTCTTGAAAAACAGTCCGATTTGTTTCAAAATCGATATCCCAGGGTCCAAGGGGCTTCTGAATAGGAATATCCGAATATGGATTTTGTAAAAGTGGCCGCTTTTTTGAAATTGTCAAAATACGGTCCGGTTTATTTCAAAATCGATATCTGAGAGTTAGTTATTAATACAAATTGGGGGTCAGATTGAAGGAAGGAGGCTTTCATATTTACCAGTTTTGTTTCTGATTTGTTTTTATCATAATGTATGAGTTTCGAAGGTGCAATATTTTGTAAAACATTGATAATCAATTCTGAATCACATTTTCTATATTTACACTCAACTTTTACATAGGTATTTATTTATTACAGAATGTCGGTCTCAGTTTTTGATGTAAGTACATATTTTATTTTCCAAACGTATAATCAGTGTTGTCAACTTGTCAGATCTACCAATTTCTTGGTATATCTACCTATTTTGCCTCCATTCTACCTTTCTACCACCCTCGATCTCAAATCTACCTATTTTTCAAAATATTACGATTGTAAACAATTATCCCAATGCCAATGTGGAGTTAAGAGGCTGTTTCCTCAATAAATAACATGAAAACCTGCCAGAGAAGGAGACTGTGCACTGGAACTTTAGAGGGCTTGCTGCACAGAAGAAGGTTTATTACGAAAAGTGGTGTACCTAACGATGAACATTTGAGATTGCTTAGTACTAATAAGTACAAAGATCACTTACATAAAAAAATATATATCGATACCTGCAGACTCAAAGGGCGTAACAGCCTGTTGTTGTAATGGCGGTTACGCCCTTTGAGTTTGCAGGTATCGATATACGCATTTTTAATCATTAAAAATATACAAATAAACTTGATTGCATGTGACAACACTGCGTATAATAGACAATGGTTGCCGCGCTTTGCATTTTCTTCTTATGTTTTAAATTTTTTTTAATGTACAGCTTTTATGTTATGTTTAGCACTGTACGTCTTACAGCTAACATTACGTGAGAGTGGTTTTCTTGTGTGAGTGCAAGCAATAAATAACAAACGAGATGGAGATAGTTTGAGGCTGAAATGAGTGCCTGTCCCCGAGTTAAACGCCCAGGAAACGAAATGGAAGCCAAAAATTTCTAAATCCGTCAGAAGCCATTTTAAAAGCGTTTATTTGGGCGGGAACTATTGACTGATTTTAATAATGTTTGTGTGTGGACCATTTCTGGGACGCGTTTTAGAAGCGGTTATATTGAAAACCTATTTTTAATTGTTTATATATGACAGATATTTTAATAATTATTTAATATGCTAAATTATAAAATGTCAAAGTACAATTTAAAAAACATAAATTTAAAAATACAAAAAACTAGTATATAATATAAATACACACGTCAAATACACTACAACTAGTTAACCCCGTTCGTTATCGCTTCCGGTGCAAAAGTGCCCATAATGCTCACGGCATTACCCCGCTGGATGGCTATGGACAGTCTCTGCACCAGAAACGATTCGGAGCGGGGGTCCTCTCCCTTTTGCCTGAGTCGACGGCCTATGTCACGCACGAATTGTTTCGCGTCAGCACCCCAGCAGCCCGCCGTTTCCACCGCAAAAGGGACGAAAATATACCCCGAGCCCAATGTAGCATACTTTTGGCGCTTCACCGCCGCCTGAGACTCGGCTGCCGCTCCAGCCGCGCGTACAGTGCGACTGATATGAGAGGCGGCGAAGGTGCTGACGCAAGTAGCGTCCCAGACCAAGCAACGTCCTCTCTCCCACGGCACCAACGTTAGGCCATCAGGTCGCTTGCCATCCGTGCGACTAAGACCCGGAGGCTCAAGCTTGGACGGAACACCCGCTGACCTGAGCGCCCTTTGGACCACGTCGTTCAAGGCGTGGTGACGCGGATGCCTCCCGGCACATCGCTGGCAACTCAATGCATGATGACCGTCAACTCCCACCGTGGAACCGCATATGCATACGTGTGGTTGACATACATTGCAGCCCAAGCGGAGAGCGACCGACACCCGCAACGAGTCACCGTCGAGTAACGTGCCCAGTTGAGGGGAGGGTAACGCCTGCAGCCAAGCCCCTGACTCCGGCCGCGACACTGCCAGAAGCCTTGCGCGGTCCACACCTGAAGCGTTCCCAATCTGACCGTCTAAGATGGCCTTACACCCTACGTCATCCCACGCGCGCTGGAGACTTGGATTCTCCGGGACGGACGCCCCCGGGTTGACAGCCAACCACCGCCTCACAGCGTCGGTCACATACGGTATGCTTACCACGTCGCCATCAAATGATAAAATCTCAGCAACTAGATTAGCAACCCCATGGGCCGACGCCAAGAAAGCCGGCAGGCTAACGTCCCCCACACGCCGCACCCCAATGCCCCCATGACGGAAGGGTAAACCTGCTTGTGCCCACTGAATATCATTCAGAGACACATTGACCACCGACTCAATCGTCGACTTAATGGCAAAATCAAAGGTCTCAATGTCAGCAGGGAATAACCAAACCGGGGCCGTGCGCAACAGATACGTGATCTTGGGAACCGCGAAACACTTTTGCATCAAAGCCAAGGCCACGTGCGGGGCCAAACCCTTGAGACGCTCGCCTGCGAGGAGGAGGAGATCCTTACGAATTTTGAGTGCCTCAGGAACTGCGGAAGGAAAAATCGGGGCACCAAGTAGGCAAAAGGAATCAGCGCTCAGTTCCTTGAGGCCGGGAAGTAAACCCGAGAAAAAAGAGAAGAGAGAAGCTGACTGCGGTCCACAGGGGAAAAACTCACATTTGGAAGTATTCACTTCCAGCCCCATATCCTTCAGGCGTGGCAGTAGGACGAGCAAGTCTTGCTCCAACTCTTCCGGCTTGCCCCCGATGGTGCCATCATCAAGGTACCAGATGTTAAGAGGTGACTTTAACTCGGTAATGACCTTCTGGATTGCGAGGCTGAAAGTGAGCGGACCCAGTGGATCCCCCTGCTGAGCCCCCACTTGTGACAAAATAAGGTCAGCTCCGTAGAACAGGTTGGAGGGTGAAGAATAAACCTGGTGTAGAAAAGAAAAGAGCGCAGGTATTTTCTCCCTAACCTCCCCCAGCAATACGTCTCTCTCCACTGTGTTAAAAGCGTTTTTAAGATCGAGTTTTATAAGGACGCTGCCGGCATTCTCTGGTTTCAATGCAAAAGCACGTACAGCATGTATCGCCGCTTCACACCCCAATTGCGTCCCAAAACCCACCTGATGCGGCTGCAGATAAGAAGCCATCTCCCCTCTCACCGCACGACACCCAAGCTTGGCCACGAGTCGACGGAAAGTGCTCCCCACGGCTATCGGTCGCAGTCCCCCTTCCTTCTTATTTAAAGCACAAAGAGTAGCCCCATACAAATACGGACATACCTGAGGGTTCAACTTCCCACTAAGCAAAAAATTGCACAGGTTGGTCAGTGCTTCCATCAAACGCACTCCACTGTCGCCAGCCGTGCCTGATGTCAGCTCCTTTAAATGGGCCGGACGGATTCCATCCAACCCCGCTGCTGACCCACTGTGGAAAGAACTAACTGCTAGAGATACATCCTCCACCTTGACTGACAAGGCAGGGCAGTCAAGGTCTAGCTCCGTTGGGAAACTGAGAGGACGGGAAGGACTCGGATGCTTAGACTGCAACGCTGCGAAAGTGCCTGGGCCTGACGGAGCGATTGTGTCCTCGCTCATTAGAAGCCGGACAGCTCCTCTCAAATCTCCCTCGTGGACCTTGGCCTCAATCGTCCTATTGAGAGAAGTTGACCGGGATGCCCCAGCACCATCATCCGGCGACAGGTACGAGAAGGCCTCTATGTTTGCTTTGACCTTCGCAGTCAAAGATCCCGGACCCCCCACCTCAGGGGTCCTCAGAGCCCTGTAAGAAAAAGATAGGAGGGCACACCACTCGTCCACCCCATTAACGGCAATGCAACTTTCGATAATGTCGCACAATCTCCTAGCTGCAACACTCCTCGCCCCCCTCGGAATGTGCCGAAGAACCCGCACTGACCCCCTTAATGAGGCGAGTTGGTCGAGGTTGCAACTGTGTCTTTGAACGCTTAATGCCGGTTGCGCGGCATCAGGGTGCACAGCGACACCGCCGACGGGCTGCGACGCAGAAGGACTGGAAACATCTTTGTGCATTCGTGTTATGTGCGTTTTAAGGCCTCGCGATGTAAATAACCGCGCCGAGTTTGGACAGTAAGGGCACGTCGACTCCGACAGGGAACTCATTGTGCTAAATAATTGCTAGTAATTAGTCTATGATAATTTAAATAGGACAAAACAACAACTAAATTCCTTTAGTAAAAGCACACTAACCAAATTCAAATGTAGTAGGTATATGTAGTACCTAAGTACAATTTTGCTAAAACATTAAAAGTACACTTTTGGATTAAAAATGATAACAATAATCATAAACATTGAATCAATAAATTAAATGGCGAGTTCATTAAAATTTACAATATTACAAAAAAAAAACCAAAATAAAAAAAAACAACTAAAATGCCAATAAAAATAACATTCATAGACGTACAAATACAACATTTACCATTAAAAATAAATCTACAATGTGGTCTGTAAATCCCTGTACCTAATACCTAGGTTTAACTGCAAAAACAGATGCTTAACTAAATTACACCACTAAATATATGTTTAGGTTAAAATTAAAACATATAACACAACACAACATATATAAAACATATGACATATAACGTTATTAAATAGATTTATATATATTTATATATATGGAATTTCATAAACTGTACAAAATAAAAGGAGAAAAATTTCAGCCAATTTCATCGGTGAAACGGTGTTTTTTTTTTTTTTCTAGTCATTAGTTTTTTTTTACAGAATTTTGAAAATTTTTGTAAAAACTCGGGTAATACACCTAATTCAGACGGTATAACTTTTGATCCAATGGTCCTAAAAGTAAAAAATGCAGAGTATTACCAAGGGACAGGTTAATAATTCTTAATAACAATAAAAAACCAACTAGAAGAGAAAATCCGCAAAAAAAAATATTGTTTTTGAAAAATGGCTACAAAAATTACGAATTTTAAAAGAAAAACACAATTTTCTGAAAAAAACGCAGATTTAGTTACCATTTTTTTTGCTTAGTATTAAACCTCACTTAATGCCGATTCTAAAACCGTTTTTAAACTGTCTCAGACTTTGAAAAATACCACGCAAATGGGTACGTAAATCAAACCATAATTTTATTAATTTTAATCCTCTTAAAATCCTTAATGACCGTTTGTTCACAGGTAGTTGAAGGGTGTTATTGGGTTTTAGGTGGAAATAACAAATTACGTACTTAGTATTAATCCTCACTTAATGCCGATTCTAAAACCGTTTTTAAACTGTCTCAGACTTTGAAAAATACCACGCTAATGGGTACGTAAATCAAACCATAATTTTATTAATTTTAATCGTCTTAAAATCCTTAATGACCGCTTGTTCCCAGGTAGTTGAAGGGTGTTTTTGGGTTGAAGGTGGAGAAAACAATAGGAAGAAAAGTAGTCCTAAAAATTGCGTAAATAAAATCATGTATTTTAATTAAAAGTCATAAATTCGATTGATAAACCTTTATTAAAGAAAAAACTTATTCTAGTGTTGCAAAGGGCGTTCCCTGTATGGTATTATTTGTTCAAAATGACCTCCTCTTTCTTGAAGGCACAATGTGGCCCGTCGTAATTTTTGTAGCCATTTTTCAAAAACAATAATTTTTTTTAGGGATTTTCTCTTCTAGTTGGTTTTTTATTGTTATTAAGAATTATTAACCTGTCCCTTGGTAATACTCTGCATTTTTTATTTTCATTTTAGGACCATTGGATCAAAAGTTATACCGTCTGAATTAGGTGTATTACCCGAGTCTTTACAAAAAATTTCAAAATTCTGTAAAAAAAAAACTAATGACTAGAAAAAAAAAAAAAACACCGTTTCACCGATGAAATTGGCTGAAATTTTTCTCCTTTTATTATGTACAGTTTATGAAATTCCACCCTGTATAATATAAACCGACGAGCATGTATGAGAAATGTTATGAAAGTGAGTGAAGCGAAAGTGGTTTGTCAGGATCGTAGCAAATGGAGATCCGTGATCTCTGCCTACCCCTCTGGGAAAGAGGCGTGATTATATATATGTATGTATATATACATATATATATATATTGTATTAATCAAAAAAACCCATTAATCTAAATATAAGCTTCTAAAATCAACACAATGGCAGTGTGGCTGTATAGGTTGCTACTATTGTCTTTGCTGTTCCGACGGCGCGGGCCCCAGCCCATATGTATATATTCTTTATATAGAAAATTATTTTGTACGTGTGTTTGTCACCAAACTCCTCCTAAACGGCTGGATCGATTTTGATGAAATTTTGTGTGTTCCTGGATGGTTTGAAAACACAATTGGACCCGGTAGGTGGTGCTGCAGTCGAAATGTCACTTATCTCTTCCTAAACGGCAAGGACGATTTTAATTACATTTTTTGTAACCTACAAGTCCTACAAGTTTTGTCCCTGCAAAGTTTGAATTCACAACAAAACAAACCTTTGATTTCGACGGACGGTTTTTAAGGAAATTAAAATAAGATGTGGCGCTGCGTTTCCGGGCACAACGATGTCTGCCGGGTCCGCTAGTATATTTATATATATCATCATTATCAGTACCATGATCATCATCATCATCATCATCAAACATCGGGGTTTTCGGAGCGGGAACGTTTGACATTAGCCAAAGAGTAGGTATTTACTTAAAAACAGATCGTACCCTAGTAGGTTTCTACCGAATGAATAATTGATTGAAAAATAAATAAAGATTAATCATACATATAGGTACATATTTTATATTGGTCATTCATTATCAACCTCTTCAGTTAAGTCTATTCATTTATAAGAAAATGCTTCATAGATATCGAGCGTCAAGATTGACATTGTATTAGATACCCGTTACCCTTGCTTGTCTAGTAGATAAACTTATATGCAATTGTATTTTAAAAAACTGTAAATAATCAGTCAACACAAATATGCCTCCGAGAAAAAAAACTCGTTACGAGTTTATGCGTTCGTGGATAGAAAATAATCCAGAGATAGAGGTTCGAGATTCTTTATTATTTTGCACCAAGTGCAATGTGAGCTTCGCTCAAACGAAATCTAGTGTAACGCGACATGTCGCATCTAATAAACATACAGGTATGAAATATGATTTCAATAGTGAGCTCTTGAAATTTGTTGTGGGCTGTAATATACCATGGACGCAGGTAAACAATCCGATATTTAAAGATTTTATCGAAAATTGTGTTACCGGTAAATTTGGAAAAACTGCAAAAGTTCCTTCGGAATGTCAACTGCGACGGGAATATTTAAATAAAGCTTACGATGAAAAAATGAATAAAATACGGAGCGAGCTAAAAAATGAATATATATATGTGAGTGTTGACGAAACCACGGATGATTATGGTCGTCAAATAGCTAACGTAATAGTGGGAGCATTACGTGATGATCACATTGGCACTCAACACTAAACTTGATATCCAGTAAACGGTTAGACAGCACGAACAATGTATCAATATCCAATACGGTCACAAGTGCTCTTGATGAATTATGGGGTGCTAACCATAATAATCACAATAAAGTACTTTTACTTTTAACTGACGGTGTGGGCTACATGCTAAAGGCTGGAAGAAATTTAAAATGTATTTTTCCCAATCTTTTGCACGTCACATGTTTGGCTCATGGTTTAAATAGAGTGGCTGAACTAGTAAGAAAACTTTATCCAGATGTGAATGATTTAATCGCAAATGTTAAGAAGACATTTTTGAAATCTCCTAAAAGAATACAAAAGTTTAAAGAAATGCTCCCCGGAGTGCCTTTACCACCTCGACCAACAATTATTCGGTGGGGAACCTGGATAGAAGCTGCAACGTATTACAGCAAACATTACGATGAAGTGAAACGTGTTCTAAATACATTCAGTCCCACCGAAGCCCAGAGTATTAGAAAGGCAAAAAGAGCGTTTGGAAATGCAAATATAAAAAGTGACTTAAATTTCATAGCAAATCATTTGATGATTATCCCAAATGCTATTAAAAAAACTACAGGATGCGAAGCTGTCCATCAGCGATAGTTTAAAAATAGTTCATGAAACCTATAGAGATGTTTCCAAATTAAACATGAGCGTAAAAGGAAAACAGATTTATGATAAACTGAAGTTGGTGTTAAAGAAGAATTCTGGCTATAGCACACTAAAAATTATAAATGAGTTGGTACAAGGCAAAGAAATAGAACTTCAATCTCAAACTTCTCGTGCATCAATTGATTCCTACAAAAAATTTAAATATGCACCTATTACAACTGTCGACGTGGAAAGATCATTTAGCTCCTTGAAATGGATATTTACAGCAAGACGCCGTATATTACGAATATTTGTTCCTGAGTTATGGATGTTATATATGTATATAAGTATCTATATGTATTTATTATCTATTATATATATCATCGCCTAGTACCCACAACACAAGCCTTACTGAGCTTACCGTGGGCCTAGGTTGATTTGTGTAAGATTGTCCCATAATATTTATTATTAATTTATTTATTATTATTAACTGTCCCAAATATAGAAAAAATATTAATAGTTTATTCTGAAAATCGTGTCAACTATTCAATTTACAGCAGGTAATTAATTAAAGTTATTTTTATTGTTACCTTATAAGTTATAAGACTTTTACGGAAATTAAAATAAAACTTTGTCACAGATTGTATACAACTCACAGAGAGGTAGTTATTCATTAGGCATAATAAGATATTTTCTTAGACTAACATATCTGTTTATCTCTACTCTTTCTCAAATCATTCCCGCTCCGAAAACCCCGACGTCTGATCATCATCTTCATCATATAAGCCGAAAGACGTCCACATCTGGACATAGGCCGCCACCCACATCCAACGAACTCCCGCGACCTTTACCAGGTCACTTCACGCGAATGACAGATGCAAGATGGACTCAAGAAACCACCACGTGGCAAGGGCCATCCGGTAAACGAAATGTTGGCAGACCTTAATAGCGATGGGTTGATGATATCATCAAGACAGCTGGCAAACATTGGACAGAGATAGGAAGACAAAGAGAGGAGTGGAAGAGTTTGGAGGAGGCCTTCGCCCAAAGAGGGATCCATATTCAGCAGATATAAAACTATTAAAATATAACTTCAACTACAAATGTAATATGGAATATAAAGGCTTAATAATGATAGTAATAAATTGGCGTAGGAATGTGACGGCCCCATCGCCCACCAGTTTTCTGGTGCAATCAGTCAACGTAAGGCAGCTACCTGAGTGCTCCTGGGGGTGTCCTGTGGTCAGGCTGAGCCAATCGGGTGGATGGTTGGACAGGCCCCCCACCTCTGGCTTGCCTTAACTGGCTGTCCAGAGTGGAGTCGCAAGAGCTGTTGCTCGAGGGTAGATGTGGACACCTAAGTGGAAATTTGACTATATGTTTAAAGTCCAGTGCCACCTCTCTACCCCCCCAGCCTCTCTGACTGGTGTTGCCCTTAGGCCATTTTTTAATGTCGCTATTAATAGGGGCCCATCTAGCAGTTGGCGAGTCACCTTCTGCCAGGGATAAAAAATGAGACAGTTTATTAGGCAGGCGTCCAATGTTTCACCCAATAGCCCAGCCACTAGTCCAATATTTTCACCCAATAACCCGTTTTATTAAATTGTCAAAAGGGCATCTACGTGTTGGCTCAGTTGGTACTTTGTAGGTACCTAGCCCCACGCACGCCTCCCAAAGGTCCGGGACATCATTGTCCCGTGAGCGGGAAAGACATACATATTAATTATATATATATATACAGGGTGGAAATTTAAAACGGGGCAGTAAGGGTAGCTACTAGATCCCTTGCCGCCACGCAAAAATGGCATTAGGATTTCATTCCTACCTTTTAAAGTAATGACAATCTAGATTCACAGATTTTTGAAAAAAAGTACAGTCAGCGAGAAAAGCATCACTTTTGACGAATTTTTTTTTAATGCCATTCGATCCCATTCTTATTAAGGATCAAAATACTCTTTGGGACCGACTAAGGTTTGACAACTAGAACGCCCAGAAATCAAAGAAAACTTTTTTCCATACAGTCAGTATGGGAATCCCAAAGTGCAAGTAGTCCTTTAGTTATACGATCATCAAATTGTATGGAGACGGAGATAACTTCATTGAGATTAAAAATGAGAGAATTCATTCCTCAGTTTTTAATTGCACTTTAGGATTACTGCCCCGTTTTAACTTTCCACCCTGTATAAATAGGTCGCCGGAGTCCGCTGGATGTGGGTGACGCAGGAACAGTCATTGTTGCACTCTTTGGGGGAGGCCTATGTCCAGCAGTGGACGTCTTTCGGCTGATATGATGATGATGGTATGTACATATACTTATATGTACTGTAATCACGTTCTCGAAAACGGGTGTAACTATTTCTATGAGACTTGGAACATAGAGGCTTACGAGGGCGATAAATTGATCTAGGTCTACTATCGGGAAAAAATCAAATTTAAAATTTCAAGTTTTATCGCACTCGGGCCCGTCGGACCCTCAGATATCGATTTTGAACCAAATCGAACTGTTTTTCAAGAATTTCAAGATGGCAGCCACTTTTTTACAATCCAAGCTCGGATTCATATTAAGAGGCACCGTGGACCTTCAGATATCGATTTTGAACCAAATCGGACTGTTTTACAAGAATTTCAAGATGGCGGCCACTTTTTCACAATCCAAGCTCGGATTCATATTAAGAGGCCCCGCGGACCCTCAGATATCGATTTTGAACCAAATCGGACTGTTTTTCAAGAATTTCAAGATGGCGGCAACTTTTTTACAATCCAAACTCGGGTTCATAGTAAGAGGCCCCACGGACCCTCAGATATCGATTTTGAACCAAATCGGACTGTTTTTCAAGAATTTCAAGATGACGGCAACTTTTTTACAATCCAAGCTCAGATTCATATTAAGAGGCCCCGCGGACCCTCAGATATCTATTTTGAACCAAATCGGACTGTTTTTCAAGAATTTCAAGATGGCGGCCACTTTATTACAATCCAAGCTCGGATTCATATTAAGAGGCCCCGCGGACCCTCAGATATCGATTTTGAACCAAATCGGACTGTTTTTTAAGAATTTCAAGATGGTGGCCACTTTTTTACAATCCAAGCTCGGATTCATAATTAAGAGGCCCCGCGGACCCTCAGATATCTATTTTGAACCAAATCGGACTGTTTTTCAAGAATTTCAAGATGGCGGCAACTTTTTTACAATCCAAGCTCGGATTCATATTAAGACGCCCCTAGGACCCTCAGATATCGATTTTGAACCAAATCGGACTGTTTTTCAAGAATTTCAAGATGGCGGCCACTTTTTTACAATCCAAGCTCGGATTCATATTAAGAGGCTCCGCGGACCCTCAGATATCGATTTTGAACCAAATCTGATTGTTTTTCAAGAATTTCAAGATGGCGGCAATTCAATTTGAACGAAATGAGACTGTATTTAAAGAACTTCGACTTATATTAAAAGACCTCGGGCCCTCAGATATCAATTTGGAACACAATTTAAGTGACATCATAAAAAAAACACCTAAACCTTACCGATATTTAAGGTGAGGCATCTCGGGTGAAGCTACATACGCGACACTAAAAACCTACTAGGCGGCGCAACATTATCGTAATTCTCCCCAGAAACACACCGCTACATTTCACGCACACTATCTCACTTTACTGTGACAGGTCACTGACCTCGGTATTTTTTTTCTTTCGTGATATTATAAATTAAAATCAGTCACCAACCTCAATACAGAAAGTGAAATTGTCAAAACATCTTATTGAAAAATGTCAGACTTGTTGACATTTTCTTATTCTGCGATGATTCTGCGTATGTTTCTTAGGTACATTTTGGTATATGAAATATATACTATTGATAAGTCAATAGATTAGTCTTTAGATTGGCAATTTCATAGCAACTCTATTCGGTTTTCGCTAAGGTGCAAAATTTCATGAAAATAAGCAAGCGAAAATTTATGAACATTGCTTGACAAAAGGGGTTACGTTATGGTAAGGACTCAGATCGAGCTGGCTTTTTGGGGGGCTTGAGCCTGGATGGATAATTAAATTTGAAAATTCAATTTAATTCTCAAGTCTCAACTCATCACAATAGAGGGGCCATTAAGCGATCACGTCAGTCAGAATGATCGAGCCTTGTTAGTACGTACCTATTTGTACGTTACTGGGTAGGTATCTATATTAGGTAATCCTTATTTTGCTCCTTAGTTTTATAGTGTGGGAATGCAAAAAGTAGGTACTACAAATAATATGCAAATACTAAGTATAAAATACCGTCCTAAAACATAATTATACATTCGGTTTCTGCTGCTGTTGTAAGTGTTATTATGAAAGTGTAACACCAATGTATAAGGTAAAATACCGGTAAACCAATATCAGGCCAGAATATAATTATACTAAATAGACCTAATAAACTCGTACCTACATATATTAATACGTATTAAGTACTCTTTAATCACTGTCACTCACACCCCCTGATGCCTCTATGATTGTGATGTACGGTAAGTAGTGTCGTCAGCAAACCGAAAGTGAGTAATGTAGTCGCAGGTGATGGTGATACCTACATCAAAGGGTAGACACTAATCACATAATTATAGTAATTTGTTAGTGCTAAGTGGAAGTCATTTATATATTCATGAAGACCATAAAAACTCTTCGGTGCTCCCCAGTACCACATCCAATGAACCTGGTTCAAAGCGACGCGTTGTTAGGACTGTAGAATTCGACATTAAAAACGCAAAGCACGATGTAGTTCTGAATTTTACAAGCTTTATATTAACTTGACCTGTTTGTATGTAGGTATGTAAGTATCTATGTAAGTTGTCCGTCAAAATTTGCAATCCATTTTTCAGTCACTTGCCGTTATCCGATTGAGCTGAAATTTTGGGTATTAGTATAGTTTGGATAATAATTCAATATTATGGTACCATCGAGCTGATCTGATGATGGAAACAGAAGGTGGCCATGGGAATTCAGTATTTAACCAACGTAACCACGTTGAGTTTAAGCTCCTTAGAATCGTCTCAATACAATATACAGAAAAGTACAGTAAGCAATAAAAGCTTGTACCAAAAATGAAAATTTTGGCAGTAACTTATTTGGTTTTGTTTTATGGATCAGTTAGGGTAGTGTAGACACAAATTTGCAACTTCAAAAAGCTTGTGCCAGTTGCGCGACACGCGTAAAACTGCGAAATTTTAGGACTTTTTTTACATTTACGCCTGAATTTTAAAGTTGATTAAAATGGGGAACTTGCATGGGACTTCAATTTTGAATAAATTGCACTCAATCGATGCGGATATACGTAGAAATATTATACAGAAGAAAAAAAACGATTGTATTAGTTTTATCTCACGTTAAAATGACGAAAAAAAAATTATTATTGTTTCGATAAAATAAATAAAATAAAAATAAAATAAAAATAAAAATCATTTATTTCAGACTACTGTTGTTGGTCCATAGGTATTTTGTTAGTAACAATAATCAGCTTAAGTTATGTTAGTGTGGAATTGAATTAAGTACATACAAGATTTTATTAAATTACATTACGTTCCATTGAATTAGAATTGAAATTAAAAAAATTAATAAAATTAAAATAAATTAAATGAAAATAAATTAAATTAAAATACAAATTCAGGATACATACAAAACGGCGTCACCTTTTGCTGACGTGCATGTGTATAAGGTGGCACATTATACGCGAGTCAAACCGCCCGGCTATCTATGGTCTTCAGGATGGAGTTGGAACTAGCGCAAAGTCTGCAGAGCAAGGAGGCAGTTTTTTTTGCGCATAATGGCGTAGAAGTCGTCCGCTCCCGCGAGCGCAAACATACCTGATGCACTGCAGAAACGCGGCAGTCCCAGCAACATCCTGAAGCCATTGTTGTACTGGACTCGATAGGCGTTGATGGCCTTCTGCGTATAGTTGGTCCATAGGCTGCTCGTGTAGTATACCTGGCAGTAGGCTTTGAACAAAGTTATTTTGACCTGCTTACTACATCGTGCGAACCGCCGAACCAACATATTGCATCTGACCGCCAACGCCCTCCTTTCCCGCTCTATATCTGATTGGTCCTTAAGGTCATCGGTTACATAGTGGCCGAGATACTTAAACTTGAAGACTAAAATGACAATGATATTTTGTATGACAAGTATAGACTTAAACGCAAATGTTGTGGAGATAATTGCAAATTAATGACTTACTCCATAGTAAACGCGCCGAGAATATATGTTGTGACGTCATAGCATAAGCCAGTTTAATATAGAGCGTTTTCGGGGGGTTCCGGCGCGTGCAGATTTCAAATGCATATAACATCAGAAAAATAAATCATAAGAAAGTTTTAGTGCTACAGTTGTTTTAATGCTAAATTATACATTTGATTTTCGGAATAAAATAAAAAGATGCAAGTTCCCTATTCCTACAATTTGAATTAAACTGCAAATCTGTAAGCTCTAAAGGGACGAAGCTATTGCCCTTCGAAAATAATATATTTATTCCGAACTTCGTGGATTTTAAATTCTCCCGTCTAGACCAAAACATATTATAAATCCCTCGCGCTATGAGAAAAAATATTAGTAATAAAGTTATACTCAATTTAATTTGCTTTCATTAAAGCACAGATAGGTCTGTGAGACTAATAATTCAATCACAATCTCGAGAACACTAAAATAGGTAAAAATTGATTATCAAATAATGAGACATTTGGTGTTACTATACTGACAAATGTATAGGTATTCAAAAGGCTTTGTATGTACATTTGCCACCAACCACCAGAGAGCTGAGCTCAAATGCTCAGTTCTATGCTTAATTTGCTCAGGAAAATTATTCGAAATCACCGCTTTGATTTCGATAGGCGATGACGAAAACGATCTTGAGAAAGCCTAGGCACAACACGAACTCAAAAAACTGAAAGAACCTAAGGAAGAAAGCGTGGAAGAACCTGAAGAAAAGCTTCTAGCTGAACCAAACCAAAAGAATTTATTATAGTTTTTACATGATTGATAGCCCTCCGTATTGCTTTTAAGTGGCAGAGGGCGGGGCACATTGCACATTTGATATTATTTCTTGTGTAACATTTATATTGTATATTCAACTTTTAAATTTAGGTACCTAATGCATAAATTGACATTGTTTATTTCTGTTTAATAGTAAGTGTCTATTAGTTGTTAAATGACAATCCTTAATTGGAGATACAATTTCCACTTTGTGTATTAACATTATGAATATTATTTTATTTTTATTACTTATTATTGACGATCGTGATAAAGACCTATATTGTAATTTTTATCTCGAAATAAATAAATCTAAACCTAAATCACGTAGAACCGATGGCCGTTGGGGCAGAAAGGTTCTCGAGTGGGGACCGGACTGATCACCTGGTGAAAGTCGCGGGAGCCCGCTGGATGCGGGTGGCGCAGAACCGGTCATTGTGGCAATCTTTGAGGGAGGCCTGTGTACAGCAGTTGACGTCTTTTGGCTGATTATGATGATGATTATTTATTGCCTTTTCCATTGGTATTTGGCTACTTTCACACAAACTATAGGTCTTTTCACTCAATTCTTCAAAAAAGCCATTTTTACCTTTTTTTCGTATTTTCAAGATTGTGCGTGTAGTGTTACAGAATTTATAGAGGGTTTGTATGAAAGAAAATTACATATCAACAAAACTTTATATCCAACAATTTTTCTCATTGGACGAGGGATTTTGCCAATATTTTGATCCGGACGGGACCATGACTTAAAATTGTCAATTTTCGGGAAAATAGACCATCTTTGAAGGGCCATCGCTTGAGTTTATAGACCTGTGGCTTAACTCAAATTGTGGTAAATTTATTTATCTTTTAAAGTGTGTGTAATTTATTTATCTTGATGGTCAAAGTAGCATAGTTTATGACTTTTAAACCAAAATTTTGTGTTCACACTAATCTAACTATATATCGGTTCAATATACCGAAAACCCATGCCTTGCGATTTAAGCCTATTTTGTGTCGATTTCTACTGACCTATATCTTCAAAGAATAACACGAGTATAGGTATATATTATATCGTAAACTCGTGAATATCTGTGAGTTATTTCAAATGAACCCTAAGCATTCTCCAAATCTTCAAATCAATAAAGAGTTGGCAATGCCTGGATCTATCGAAGGCATTCGACCTTGTATCATATGACATCTTATGGGACAAGCTACGTAATGAGACAAGTGTACCTCGGGAAGTGATAGCCTTGTTCAAATATTGGTATTGCCATCAAAATAATTTTGTAAGGTGGGGCAATTCAATATCCAGCGACTACAAATTGGTATGCGGGGTCAGACAGGGTGGGCTGTCTTCCCCCAAACTGTTTAACTTGTATGTCGACCAACTCATCGAGGAGCTGAGCAGTACCTATACCGGATGTCACATTGACGGAGTCGCCGTCAACAATTTAAGTTATGCTGACGACATGGTGCTGCTTGGCCCTTCGATCGACGCAATGAGGAGGTTGACAAAAATATGCGAGTCGTATGCTGCGGCCCATGGACTCAGGTACAACGTGAAGAAGAGCGAAGTGATGATTTTTAAAGCTGGCAGGAAAACTTATCCGACTGTACCGTTAGTGACACTCTACGACGTCCCTTTAAAATTTGTCACTTAGTTCAAGTACCTGGGTCACTGGGTGACGGATGACCTAAGTGATAACTTAGACATTGAGCGGGAGCGTAGGTCGTTGGCTGTCCGATGCAACATGTTGGCCCGCAGGTTTGCGAGATGTACTGTAAAAGTAAAGACTACACTTTTTAAAGCGTACTGTCAGTCGTTTTACACTTGCAGCCTGTGGACCAACTTTACGCAAAAGGCATACAACGGCCTATGTGTTCAATACAGTAACGCATTCCGGGTGTTGATGGGGTTGCCGCGATTTTGTAGTGCCTCTGGTATGTTTGCGGAGGCACAAACTGACGGCTTTGCGGCGATAATGCGCAAGAGGTGCGCCTCCATGATGCGTCGCCTGCGCGGCAGCCCCAACAGCATTCTGAGCGTGTTTACGGAGCGTGAAAATGGCCCCATGCTCACCCGCTGGCAGAGACTGCATGCAGTCATTGTTTAGTTATGTTATGTCCCTCTTTTTATGTCATACTTACACTAGCAATAATATTTCGTTGTTTACTAACCATATATGGACTTTAGTCTGAAATAAATGATTTTTATTTTATTTTATTTTATTTAATGCACGGTGGTGAATCCTCTTTAGTAGCAAGCGTCCATAGGCTTCGATATCTCGCAAACCGTGTGTTTGTTTGCAAAATACATGGTATAAAAAATGGTACTAATAATAATTCTTTGGTAATTGTACTGACTGCCGTGCTTCCTGGATGGCCCCTCGATTGCGATTCCTGCTTGTAAGTAATGTATTTTATTTACTCATATTTCTTTTATACGCATAGGATTACAAATGATATGCCAATATATACTATATAGTATGTATGTATTACATACATACATACATATATACATACATATATACCTGAGTGGCCGAGCTCTGCTTGGGTGAAAATAGAGAAAAAGAATTTCCCAGATGAGACTTAGCTGGTAAGGCGAAAAAATTATATATTCTATACTACTATATATAAAATGGGTGGCGCAGGACCGGTCATTTTGGCACTCTTTGGGGGAGGCATATTTCCAGCAGTGGACGTCTTTCGGCTGATATGATAATGATGATGATTTATAGTTTTTTTTTTTTTTGCCTTATCACAAAGGAATAAGGTGCCAAATTGTAAACATAGCTCGGAAGTCGATTTTAGCTACCTAATTGTATTCTCATTGGCAAGTTCCGTCACATCATTATATCCTTCCATTTAAAGCTTAAAGGCCTGGCCATGAGTTTCTGGCTAAGCAGCGAGCGGCGGCGGCAACGTGATATTCCGGATAGGCATCCCAATTCCACCATAGCGTTTAAGATACGGAACCGATTAATAAGGTGTCAATCGATTCATAATTACGCTCCGTGTGTCCCATCTACGTTAAACTAGACATGCTACGACTAATTAGCTTGAAATCTTGCGAGTATGGTACGGAACCCTCGTGCACAAGTCCGACTCGCACTTGACCAAGACGCAAGCAGATTACAAAATCAGCATACTTAATCTAAATAATGTCTGTTTTAGTGAATTCCTTAGCCTCAGAGTAGGTAAAGAAAATAAAACAAATTCTTCATTAGTAGGAATATGTTTTCTACCACAAGAATAAAAAGTGTCTATATATGCAAAGGAATACTTTACTGTTTAGGCATATTAATTATTACAATTATTTACTACTTCTTTTTCTTCACTTGACTTTCAAACTCTCACTCAGGTCTGCCATGAACCCGCTTAGCGGGTGCCTACGCCGTAGGTAGGTGCTTTCCACTACAGGAAGACCACGGTATCGACAAGGAGCGTAGTGCGTAGAGATTCTGGGCAGTGAATGTGTTAAAAACTTTGAGTTGAAGTGTAGTTAGGAGGTATCTTGAAGAACTGTATCCAATTGGGTGACAATAATCCGTCTTGATTTGACCACAATAAACACAAATTACATCATGCTTGCAGATTCCGAGTAGATATTATAAATATTCTGACAATGTTTTTCCACATTCAATTGGTTGGAACTGCAGGGGAGTTAACTGGATGGCGTCATTATTACAGCGGATCACAATATACTATCATAATCGTTATAGTTCGTACACTATAAGATTTTCATTGTATTTAATATATTATGATTTTATTGAAAACGATATATCTAAGTCCTAAGACAGCGTAAATGCCAAATGTCAAATGTTCCTATATGACAGATCGCTGCCCCAATATTATAGGGTTCTATGTTGCACTTTTATCAACTTCAAATTTGAAGTCTGTCAGAGTGACACTAGGTCTAAATTGAAGTACCCCGACAATGTAACATAGAACCCTATAATATTGGGGCAGCGAGATGTTACGACATACACCGTACTAGACAATGTGACCTGTGTGATAAAAAAATATTCCACATACTCAAGAAACGTATTCGAACTTCTTTCATTAATAACGGGCTCTTAAGGCTCTTAATACTACGTATTTGAATGTTGTGGCATAGAGATACCATCAATAAAGTGTATAGTGATTTGTATTTATAAAACTCCAACTGCTTTCTCACCATCTTTTCTACATAAATTGGAAAGACTCATGGGTAAGCTAAAACATAAATTAAAATATAAAATTCTAATTGCTGGGGACTTTAACATAGACCTACTAAAGACCACAGTGAATTCAACTGAACTTAAAAGAATTGCTCACAGCAATAACTTTGAATTACATATACTTCGCCCCACCCGTAAAGACTCATGCCTGGACCAAATATTATCAAATATTTCCGGGGCTCGAAGTGAAATCCTTGATTTAGGCTTGTCAGATCATGAAACTGCTCAGACCCTAACGTTCAGTGTCCATAATGTACAAAAGCCCCGCGTGAATTTGTATCGCTATAAAAGAGACTACAGTTTAGAGAACATTGCAAAATTCAACGATTGCCTTAGTTGTTTGTCATGGTCAGACGTGTACGTTGAAGGTGATGCGTCAGTGGCATTCATTAGTTTTTATGATATGTTTATGCTATTATATGAGTTATGCTTCCCAGTTAACAAAGTAAGGTTTACATTAAAGCCTAAAAATAGTGCGTGGTTTACAAGAGGCATTAAAAATTCTGTAAAAACAAAAAGAAGATTACGTTTTAGCTATTATAGAACACCCAAAAACCACGCTAGCTCTCTGCAAAGCAAAATTAAATTTAATAATTACTCTAAGCTTCTCAAGCGTTGCATAAACCAAGCTCAAAAACTTACGAATATGAATCATATACATCGATCTAAGAACACATGTAAGGCAACGTGGGATGTTATTAAAAGCATAACCACTAACAACGTAGGTGGGACAAACATTGAGAAGCTAGTCGTCGAAGGTGACTCTATATCTAATCCTACTGACATTGCAAATACTTTTAATGATTTTTACATAAATTTGACTAATTTAAGTAATGATCCTGAACCGAAACCTGACATCTCACTCATAAATTGTAATAACACTAATTTTAATAGTATGTTCTTATTACCGACAAATGAAAATGAAATATGCAAATTTATTGACGCTTTAAACCCTACTAACTCAGCGGGCTATGACGAAATCCAAACTAAAATACTAAAAGGATGTAAACAGGGTATTGCTGCAGTCATGAGCTACCTAGTAAATTTGTCATTTACTAATGGAGTCTTCCCGGAGCCTTTAAAGCTCTCTCTTATTAAGCCACTTTACAAAAAAGGTAGCAAAGAATGTGTAGCAAACTATCGACCAATTTCGCTTGTACCTGTTATCTCGAAAATATTTGAGAAGGCGTTTCATCAACGTCTATTGTCATTTTTAAATCAGTTTAATGTACTGAAATCTGAACAGTTCGGGTTTCAAAAAGGCAAGTCAACGTCACTAGCTGCCTTCTCGTTGACAAATAAGATTCTAGGTTACATGAACAAGATCTTACCAGTAACGACAATTTTCTTTGACATGAGTAGAGCTTTCGATTTTGTGTGCCACAATATACTCCTGGCTAAATGTGAGCTCTACGGTATCAGAGGTGTAGCTAGGGAATGGCTCCGAGATTATTTACACTCTAGGACTCAATTTGTGGAAATAACTCAAATTGACTCGGTCAACACTATTGAGGCTTTTAGGTCTTCCACGAGAATAAATAAGGTCGGAGTACCACAGGGGAGTATCCTAGGCCCTCTGCTTTTTTTAATATACATTAACGATCTACCGAATGCGATAAATTTTGATTGTATACTCTTTGCGGACGACCTATCGGTCGTCATACCATGTAGTGATGTCAAAACGTATAATAGTGACATAAATAAAACAATTGGTGATGTAATAGACTGGTTGCATAGGAACAATCTAAAAGTAAATATAGATAAAACCACATTTATTCAGTTTGTAAATAGAAATGGCAAAAAGCAAGAATTGACTGTAACCTTCGCAGATCAGGTGATAACGGAATCAAGTCAGACAATTTTCTTAGGTATCTGCTTAGATGACAAATGCTCTTGGGGTGAGCATATTAATAAATTGTGCAATAAAATTAACTCCTTTGCGTATGCTCTATGGAAACTAGCTAAGATTAGCTCCAAGCAAACCGCAATACAGGCTTACCATGGTTATGTTTGCTCACTGCTTAGATACGGCGTTCTCCTCTGGGGAAATTCAAGCCATGTAAAGCGCGCACTTATAGCACAAAAGCAGTGCATCAGGGCGATCTGTAACGTAGATGTCTTAACATCCTGTAGGCTGCTATTTAGACACCTGAATTTACTGTCTATGACATGCATCTATATATATGAAGTTTGTTTATTTGTCAAGGCTCACCCAGATCTCTTTAAAACCTATAAAGATCCATGCAACTTTCGTACAAGATACCCAAATCGTCTCGTTGGTCCTGCTCGTAAGACACAATTGTACAGCAAGAACGCATACTGTAATTCTATTGACATTTTTAATCGTTTGCATGATGACATCAAAGATTTGCCTATTGGACTATTCAAGCGTAAACTTAGGAGATGGCTAGTACAAGAATGTTTTTACTCTGTTGACGAATATTTTGATTATTTTAAACATTGAACTTGACATTTATTATTGTGACTAGATTTGTAATGTAATTATGACATATTAGGAATATAATTGTAATTGTGACGGTATTAAGTGTTCATATTGACATTGTAAACATTAGGTTTTAAGTATTCTAAATCGTGTTTCTCGATATTTAAGTCTTTTTCCTATGTTCATTTTGCATGCCAGTTTCTGGTGGAATGTGTGAAACCTGATAATTTAATAACGACTTTTATACCACATTTTTATGTAAAATAAAGATTTGTATTTGTATTTAAGATGAGAAATATGAAAAATCGGGTTGTAATGGTAGGGTTTGTGAACGAACTTTTGTGTTTTAAATTAGAACAAATTGTAAAAATGACCGAAAATCTATTTTAAACGTTTATCCATCCACATGACACCCTATTAATTCTCCCTGAAATCGTATTATTTTCTAACAGCTGGTATTAAACTAGCGAATTTTACAGTTGTCAAAATGCAAAAAATCGCGACAGACGTCCGTCCAGCCCGAGGCCGCTTGGCCATCTGCCTACTAAAATTCAAACGAATGACTTACGCGCATCCGTTTTGAGCGAGATTTTATATTTATGTGCTTAATGTTACTAATTTACGTTAATTAAAAATAAAATGAGCCTACTACGTTGTCAAATATATAATAAGGAATAAAAGGATACAAAAATAAATACTGAACATTGACTAGCAAAAAAATGGTTCTGGTTTTTAGTCAACTCGACCTACCGAAAAACGCGCAATCAGAGCTAACTTTGCGAGCCTAATCCATCGAGGCAAATTAATCAAATCGTGTTTTGGGCATTATAAAATTGTAGAAAATATCTTCAAATAACATTTAAAAAAGAAACCGTAACATTTTATGTAGCTTTCGCGTAATTAAGTAGGAATTTCCAAGCCTTATTCTACCCCCTTGTGGTACTTTTCTGAAGCTGCTTCACCTTAAAGTCGGTTTTATAAAAAGTCAAACTTGACACCCCTTCAAAATAGTTAGCGCAAACTCAATGAGTTTGCGCTAAACTTCCTCGTCTCCCGCTTCCCGCGTTCCTCCCCTCTCGTAAACCCGCGTGGCCCTGAGCTTGCAGACTGTATGTAGTTAGACTGTGCTGGTACCGTGATAGTTCCAGCTGAAATTTTCACAGATGATGCATTTCTGTTGCCGCTATAACAACAAATACTAAAAACACAGAATAAAATAGTTTTTTATAGATAATGGTACGGAACCTTTCGTGCGCGAGTCCGACTCGCACTTGGCCTGTGATGTGTAGGGTGAGCTGCACACACATATCTCCCTGCCCGAAGGGCTCTCGGGGGTTTCCTAGATAACTCAGTCGGGGAGGAGCCTTTCGGGAGCAGGGTAAATGATACCAGCGTTCACAAGATATTAACAGTGGGTCTTATGCCCTTTTATTTAAACAGCAACTCTTAATAATCTAGTTTAAGTAATCGCGAGACGGGGGCTGCGATAGCCAGGCTATTTCCGGTAAGGGTAAGCGAGACACGGGAACGGCGGGATGGTGGTACTTCCAGCAGTGCACTCGGGATCCAAGCGGCCGGGAGTCCACCGGGTACGGCGGGTATGCGAGGATGTCCTATCAACTCAAACCCCTCCAGGCAGTGCACTCGGGATCCAAGCGGCCTGAAAGGGATGAGGGGAGCGGGGTCCCCTAGCAGTGCACTCGGTGACCAAGCGGCTAGGGGAGTGGGGATGCCAAGCAGTGCACTCGGAGTCCAAGCGGCCTGGCGGGAAGGAAGGGAGGGTGAGGGCAGAGTTGTGCACACGGCGAGCCGCTAGCAAAACTCTCTCGGTCTTTTTTTTTTTTTTTTTTTTTTTTTTTTTTTTTTTTTTTTTTTTTTTTCCTTCTCCCATATTTTTTTGGAGATTACCTCCACTATATATGCATGGACGCTGGCGCGTCCCGAAGGGACGCGCCAGGGGACAAAAATAGGCAAGTTAAAAGTTGCCTGTAACCTGAAGGGTCACAGGTCTTGACTCCAGTGGAGTGGTCGGTCGTCAGTTGGTTAGTCAATGTCTATTAGGAGGTTGTAGGTCTCTCTCGGTCTGGCGGGCGCGCGCGCTTATATGTGGGCCGGCGGGGTATGGTGCGGTGAGGTGCGGTGCGGTGCGCCGGTCTGCTCCCCGCGCGGTTGACCCCGTGGTGCGGCCGTGTTGTGGCGTGCTCGTACGTCACAGGCCGGTTTTTTAATATTGGTAAGCCCATTCCATGATAGGGCATCTCCTTAGCATGACAGGAGTCCAATTTATAGTATTTTTTCTAAGAATCTCTGTCACTGTTGTCTCCTGGCTTACAAAATAACACCAACAAAAAGTTGATTAAACCTTTATTACTATTAATTTAGACAGCCCATCCCTTGTGACTGCTTTTATATAGATGGCGTTTGTAAGGATTGTGCAAATAGGTTTAATATGTAAACGTGCAATTGATACTGGCACATTAACAACTGAATAAATACTGTCAGTCAGCTATCAAGCGGCTTTTCAATCATCACAGCGTTAATATTGAAGTGTCCAATAACGGAGTGTATGTGTTGTATGGTAAGAATGACTGCAGGTTCTCTCTCACCAACGGAAGGGGTGTTGTCCCTCCGCTCCTCCCTGAAGAAGCTGTTCACTGCGGCCTCGCACGCGGTGGTGACGGCGCGCGGGAACTCGGTGGCCGTGCTGCGCGCCGACGACCACAAGCTGTACATGTTCGATCCCCACGGGTGCGACGAGAAAGGTGCGTGCGAACACTGATAAGGTTGCTGAGTGCTCGACGGTATATGGCATGGGCACTCTATGTCAAAGTCACATGGCTTAAATTCGAATGAAGAAGAATCCTCTTAGTTCAAATTTAACCCATATTGCTTTGACATAAAGTGTCCATGGCATATACTAGTACAGCGTCGAGCACTCGGACGTTTACCTTACTGTATAATCTATAATACTAAGCAGTTTGTCACGAAATGGTCTCGCCTCAGCATAATGCTGGCTCATGATCATGAGTCTTCCAGTGACACCATTTGTTTGCCACGTTCCTTGCTGTCCGACACAGCCTTAAAATTAATATGTTTGAACACTGAAAGTCGACACATGAAAAAATTTGCGAATATGGGTGTAGACTAAAAATATTATGCCTAGTACCGAAAATCCCATTCAGATATCTAAAAAATTACGAAGCTACAACCGTTTTTATATTGCTTGTTAAATAGAGAAAACGCTAGGGGATCGTGACGTCACGATCCAGACACAAGCGTCATATTAAATAACAGTCGTTTCGTATGGAGGTGAGTTTTGCGGAAAAGGGGCAGAATATACTCCTTCCTAAAACTTTGAACACTTAGGTATTTATAATGTCTGGTCTGTGTGGGTATACTACCTATCAGAAAAGTAGGTTAGGTTAGAACTGCGACCAAAGGAGACGAACTACATTCAATATGCTCCACAGGCTACCTGTTTGACAAGGTGCGCGCAGCTGCTTGTCTGATCTGTGTGGGAATACTACCTATCAGAAAAGTAGGTTAGGTTAGAACTGCGACCAAAGGAGATGAACTACATCCAATATCGTCCGCAGGTTACCTGTCGGACTCGGCGCGCGCGGCGGCGTGCCTCGTGTGTGTCGGGAGCTCCACCGACGCGCTCGCCGCCGCTATAGAGGCCAACCTGCCGCCCGGCAACGATGACAGCTTCAACATATCACCAGTCGAGATCACACCGACTAAACTCAATTTGGAGCTTGGGGCTCCTGAACCGAAGCTTGAGGTTAGTTCTTCAAAGTTCAAGTTAGCTCTCATGGAACCACCAGAGCCGTAGTGATAAGTACGTATGTTCTCTGAAGACATCCGTCAGTGCCATCTACGTAAGTCCTAAGGCTGAATCCACAGATATTTCTGACTTCAGTTGCGTTTAACGAAGAGTTTGTTAAGCTAGACGTTTAGACGTACACTTTTCAAGACCGCTCTTATGTAGTGAAGTTCAGGTCCTAAAGCACTAATTATAGTATCCTAATGACCCGCTCCGGCTTCGGACGGGTATCTTATTATACATATAAACCTTTCTCTTGAATCACTATCTTTTAAACAAAACCGCATCAAAATCCGTTACGCAGTTTTAAAGATCTCAGCAAACATAGGAACAGACAGCGGGAAGCGACTTTGTTTTATACTATGTAGTGATTTTTTCCTTATATTTATTAAGAGCCTTAAGTATCCCACTGCTGGTCAAAGGTCTCCCTCTTTTTCTTCCACATATCCCTGTCCGGGGCGGCTTCCCACAAGTCTTGGTCAAAGACATCAACGTCTCGCCATCTCCGACGTGATCTACGGCGACGCCGTATTCGGTTCTGTGGGACCCACATGGTGGTAGTTGGTACCCATAACGCTTCTGGCATGCGTCAGATGTGCCCAGCCCGGTCCCTTGTTTTTTTCGTCAGTTCATTCAAGGCCAATGAATCTAATTTAAGTCATGCCTCTAAGTGCAATTTCCTTCCTCTACATAGTACAGATCGACCCAGATCTGCATACTCACCAAGTACCAGGGCAACCCAGCAAACTTGTTCACCCTAGATAACAACGTAACCCAATGGATCCAGCAATTGGTTGTACTGCTCTAACTAAGAACGATTCTAATTTAGCCATACAAATAAATAAAGCCCACGATAAGCTTTGTACAGCAACTCGGCAACTAAAAGTAAAAGCTTAAGGATGACTCACGCTAGAACGAGCCGTGTCCGGCCCGGGTCGTTTTCTAAGAAAAACGACGGCGTTTTTGCGCGGCCAAGCCATACTCAAGCCCTTCCGAGCTAGCAAAGAGGCGTGATTATATGTATGTATGTCATCATAATTTCCTTGCCACTATCCCATTTACTTGGGGTCGGCGCAGCATGTATTTTTCTTCCATACTTCTCTGTCAGCCGTCATCTCATCACTCACTTCTTTTCTCTTCATATCCTCTCTCACACAGTCCTTCCACCATTTCCTTGGCCTACCTCGTCTCTTACATCCATCCACATTCATACCTAATACTCTTTTGGTCACATGACTTTCGTCCCTCCGCATTACGTGCCCGTACCACGCAAGGCGATTGGCTCTCAATTTATCCGCTATTTATGTATGTATGTATTATACTAAAAATACAGTCTATATCTAGTTATACAGGATGTGGCCTGTAATAGGAGCAAATATTCAAAGGGGCGCTTTTTAGCATTTGCAGTAATTTTATTATTTTTTGGATTCTGAGAAATTTTGATCTAAAGTTATGACCTCCAAGTAATGTATCTTGGCACCACGACATCACAACAGATTTTGAGGTCATCATGTAATGAGTCACAATAGTTTTTGCATTTTTTGTTTTCAAAAAATATTTTTGTGTTTTTTAAATATTTTTTTTCTCTTTTTTCTGCTTTTAAAATAAAAAGTTACTTATAGCACTCCAGAAGAGTAAAAGAATAGCAGTTAACTTATTTTGAAGAAAAAAATTTGTAATTTTTTTTTAAATTAAAACCACGTGGAAATAATTGTCCACAAGCTTAATAATCTACCGTTGAATTTTTTGCTCCTATTACAGGCTACACTCTTTCATCACTTTTTTTGTGCCGGGTTGCCCATTGAACATTTCCACAAGCCGCCACTGCTGCTTAGTACAAAATGAATGAAGTATATATATAACCTGTTTGTTTCCAGAGCAACGCGTTCGTGTGGCTCCAGAAGAGGACGGCCGCCCTCATGCCCGGCCCGCGCGGGGAGCACTCCGCGCTCGGCAAGTGCGCCACCAAGGCCGGGATCGGGGTGAGTCTAGGGGGTTTTTTAGATCACTGTAGATCAGCGACGGTCGCAGTGATACGAGGGCTCTGGCAGCCCGGAAACCACTGCCAGAATAATAAGTCTAGAGTTTTACAGGTGAACCTTCTCCCCACAGTCTTCCCTAAGCTATACTGATAAGGTTTAGACTTTGTGTATAAACGTGTGAATATCACGCATAAGCGAAGGGACTACAGAATTTTCTTAGATGTACAAACCTTCTAATATAAAAAAAAATCGAAGTTTTGGACACTCAGAAAAGTTCAGTGAGTTTGCTGACAGGCGCTTTTTTGTACTTGTTTAACGTCGACTGTACATACAGACAGAAACCATTCTCCTATTTTGGCAGGATGAAGATAAAGCGGGACGGACGCTGGCGTTGCCGGCTGTAGCCGCGTTCGCGGCGGCCACCGACGCGGTGCCGCCGCCGCACATGCACCAGGACCACATGTACAACTTCCTCGGTAAGTGTCTGTAGCCGCGTTCGCGGCGGCCACCGACGCGGTGCCGCCGCCGCACATGCACCAGGACCACATGTACAACTTCCTCGGTAAGTGTCTGTAGCCGCGTTCGCGGCGGCCACCGACGCGGTGCCGCCGCCGCACATGCACCAGGACCACATGTACAACTTCCTCGGTAAGTGTCTGTAGCCGCGTTCGCGGCGGCCACCGACGCGGTGCCGCCGCCGCACATGCACCAGGACCACATGTACAACTTCCTCGGTAAGTGTCTGTAGCCGCGTTCGCGGCGGCCACCGACGCGGTGCCGTCGCCGCACATGCACCAGGACCACATGTACAACTTCCTCGGTAAGTGTCTGTAGCCGCATTCGCGGCGGCCACCGACGCGGTGCCGCCGCCGCACATGCACCAGGACCACATGTACAACTTCCTCGGTAAGTGTCTGTAGCCGCGTTCGCGGCGGCCACCGACGCGGTGCCGCCGCCGCACATGCACCAGGACCACATGTACAACTTCCTCGGTAAGTGTCTGTAGCCGCGTTCGCGGCGGCCACCGACGCGGTGCCGCCGCCGCACATGCACAAGGACCACATGTACAACTTCCTCGGTAAGTGTCTGTAGCCGCGTTCGCGGCGGCCACCGACGCGGTGCCGCCGCCGCACATGCACCAGGACCACATGTACAACTTCCTCGGTAAGTGTCTGTAGCCGCGTTCGCGGCGGCCACCGACGCGGTGCCGCCGCCGCACATGCACCAGGACCACATGTACAACTTCCTCGGTAAGTGTCTGTAGCCGCGTTCGCGGCGGCCACCGACGCGGTGCCGCCGCCGCACATGCACCAGGACCACATGTACAACTTCCTCGGTAAGTGTCTGTAGCCGCGTTCGCGGCGGCCACCGACGCGGTGCCGTCGCCGCACATGCACCAGGACCACATGTACAACTTCCTCGGTAAGTGTCTGTAGCCGCATTCGCGGCGGCCACCGACGCGGTGCCGCCGCCGCACATGCACCAGGACCACATGTACAACTTCCTCGGTAAGTGTCTGTAGCCGCGTTCGCGGCGGCCACCGACGCGGTGCCGCCGCCGCACATGCACAAGGACCACATGTACAACTTCCTCGGTAAGTGTCTGTAGCCGCGTTCGCGGCGGCCACCGACGCGGTGCCGCCGCCGCACATGCACCAGGACCACATGTACAACTTCCTCGGTAAGTGTCTGTAGCCGCGTTCGCGGCGGCCACCGACGCGGTGCCGTCGCCGCACATGCACCAGGACCACATGTACAACTTCCTCGGTAAGTGTCTGTAGCCGCGTTCGCGGCGGCCACCGACGCGGTGCCGTCGCCGCACATGCACCAGGACCACATGTACAACTTCCTCGGTAAGTGTCTGTAGCCGCGTTCGCGGCGGCCACCGACGCGGTGCCGTCGCCGCACATGCACCAGGACCACATGTACAACTTCCTCGGTAAGTGTCTGTAGCCGCGTTCGCGGCGGCCACCGACGCGGTGCCGCCGCCGCACATGCACCAGGACCACATGTACAACTTCCTCGGTAAGTGTCTGTAGCCGCGTTCGCGGCGGCCACCGACGCGGTGCCGCCGCCGCACATGCACCAGGACCACATGTACAACTTCCTCGGTAAGTGTCTGTAGCCGCGTTCGCGGCGGCCACCGACGCGGTGCCGCCGCCGCACATGCACCAGGACCACATGTACAACTTCCTCGGTAAGTGTCTGGACGTGCAACTATAGGGGTACCCTGTGGGTATCGCATGCCTGTGGCGACGCTGTAGTCCTACGGGGAAACTTTTCACATGCGCTGTCGACGTATTCTTAGGCATTACGTGGGAGGACAACGTGACAAATCAGAGGGCACAGCTGCCCAATCCGACTGCTCTTCTCAAACAGAGACGCTTGCGGTGGCTGAGCCATGTGCACCTGATGGAATCTTTTCGAATACCTCGACGTACCTTGATTAATCATCATATCAGCCGAAAGACGTCCACTGCTGGACATAGGCCTCCCTCAAAGAGTGCCACAATGGCCGGTCCTGCGCCACCCGCATCCAGCGGACTCCCGCGACCTTTACCAGGACATCAGTCCACCTTGTGGGGGGCCTACCCACACCGTGCCTTCCGGTACGCGGTTGCCACTCGAAAACCTTTCTGCCCCAACGGCCATCAGTTCTACGTGCAATATGCCCCGCCCTCTGCCACTCAAGTTAAGCGATTCGGAGGGCTATATCGGTTACCTTGATTCTGCTGCGAATAGCCTGATTTCTTATGCGATCGCGCAGAGAAACTCCCAGCATAGCCATTGCCCTTTGAGTGACTTTGATCCTTGCCTAGTGCAGTAGCAAACGCCAAGAGAAACGTTGGGAGACCAATGTTGCGTTTCAAGGACTGCGCCAAGCGAGACATGGCTGCTTTTAAAATTGACTATCGGGCCTGAGGAAAGCTTGCCGAAGATAGAGATGGATGGCGCAAACGCGTTGTGGACGGCAGAGCGTTGTGCGATGGAACCTGGTTCGAGACAACCCAATAGAAGGTTGCGTAGACAACAAACTGAAACTAGATAGCAGGGGTGCCACGAATTACGTCTGCTAGAAATGTGGAAGATCTCCGGTCTCATATTGGCCTCTACAGTCACCAACATTGATGTCTCCATGGCAATGTTTAAATCGTTTGGAATAGACGCAAAGGCCACATGAGTGTACGCATAAGGATGTTCTACTCGGAAATCGTACCGTTTGCGATCATTCAGTTTCCAGGGGCACGGCAGTGCCCGCGCCAGGACAAGTCAAATGACACCGCCTCCCTTTTCTGGTAGCGTTTCTCGAAGCGTCTGAGCACATTTTCATAGGACTAGGTGACCTTAGTTATCTAGGTGAGGGTCCTTCCGGATACACTTCGACCCAGTGGGACAATTTGTGCATTTGCCCACTCCTTTATGCCTGCTCCCAAGCTCGCTCCATAGCTTCCATAAGCCGGATAATGCAGCTCAGCAAGAGTACGTCAAACTCATTTGATTGTGGGTTCTGTAATTCATTATTTGTCTGGCAATGGGAAATGGATGAAAATTTTTGAAGTGCCTGATCATTTTTTGGTGATAGAAATAACCTGCCTTAGCGTTACAGAATTTTGAGCTGCGTCAATTATTTTTGAAAAATATAAACATTTTCCTCACTTTTTTGGGTTTAGGACTACGAATGAGACAATTTCCTTGATACGTCTCATAAAAAAATATGTTTTAAATATCTGACGCTGGCAATGACAAATAGAGCTGCTCCAGTTGTCAATATTGTTGCCAGTGTCAGTTTACCCCAGTTTTTAAGTTTTTTTTTAGGGTTCCGTAGCCAAATGGCAAAAAACGGAACCCTTATAGATTCGTCATGTCTGTCTGTCTGTCTGTTTGTCCGTCCGTATGCCACAGCCACTTTTTTCCAAAACTATAAGAGCTATACTGTTAAAACTTGGTAAGTAGATGTATTCTGTGAACCGCATTAAGTTTTTCACACAAAAATAGAAAAAAACAATAAATTTTGGGGTTCCCCATACTAAGAACTGAAACTCAAATATTTTTTTTCATCAAACCTATACGTGTGGGGTATCTATGGATAGGTCTTCAAAAATGATATTGAGGTTTCTCACACCATTTTTTTCTAAATTGAAGAATTTGCGCGAGATACACTTCCAAAGTGGTAAAAGGTGTGTCCCCCCCCCACCCCCCACCCCTGTAACTTCTAAAATAAGAGAATGATAAAACTTAAAAAAAATATATAATGTACATTACCATGCAAACTTCCAACGAAAATTGGTTTGAACGAGATCTAGTGAGTAGTTTTTTTTTAATACGTCATAAATCGTAGAAAGCAATTTATTTAACGGAACCCTTCATGTCCGAGTCCGACTCGCACTTGGCCGCTTTTTTTGTAATATGAGACGGGTCAAGGAAAATGTCTTATTCGCCGTTCTAAACCCAAAACGTAAGTGAGGAAACTGTTTATATTTTTCAAAAATAATTGACGCAGCTGACGAGTCTGCAACTTTTTTCTGGTGCTAAGGGCCTGGACACATGTCGCCGGTACGGTGCCGTCTACGGTGTCACGGCGCGGCGCCGCGTACGGTGCCGTACCACGGCGTCGTACCACGGCGCGGTGCCGTGTACGGCGCCGTGCACGGTGTATCGCTTGGTAGTTTAACTAGTTTTCGTTTTGCAGCTGAACGCATAACACGCAAGTAAATAGTGCATAAAAATGGCTGAAGATTATGATGTAGATTTTATAATTTCTTTAGCAGTAGGAGCAGGAGAATACGTTTTTCTTGGTCCATGTCAAGGCAAAAACTGTATACTTGTATATATTTAAAACGACAATTGTTTTGTATATTTATACCGATGGTTGTACTTGCGTGTTATGCGTTCAGCAGCAAAACGAAAACTAGTTAAACTACCAAGCGATGCACCGTGCACGGCGCCGTACACGGCACCGCGCCGTGGTACGGCACCGTACGCGGCACCGTGTTTCGGCACGACGCCGTTTGACGGCGCCGCGCCGTGACACCGTAGACGGCACCGTACCGGCGACATGTGTCCAGGCCCTAAGGAAGATAATTCATATCACCAAAAAACTAATCAGGCACTTCTGAAATTTTCATCCATTCCCCATTTACTAATATTGAACTACTGTGCGCTGTTGTGTTTACTGTGTGAGTTACTATCATCATCATCATATCCGAAAGACGTCCACTGCTGGAAATAGGCTTCCCCCAAAGAGTGCCAAACCTTTCCGTAAAATGGCCCATTTAACTCATGTATACAGACGCTGGCTGTGACTACTATCTCCACCACGTGAAGAAGACTGGTAACAAGGACATCGTTGTGGAAGACTTGGCGCAGAAGTTCGAGATGGGAGCCAACACCTTCTCCATCGAGCTGGGGGAGGCGGTGCGGCTGCCGTTGCGGCTGCCGGATGAGCCGACCGGGGTCAGTATCCGGTTTGATAGGACCAATGGTGATGTTGTAAGGGCAAGGCTGTAGATGGGAGCCAAAATCTTCTCCATCGAGCTGGGGGAGGCGATACGGTTGCCGTTGCGGCTGCCGGATGAGCCGACCGGGGTCAGTATCCGGTTTGATAGGACCAATGGTGATGTTGTAAGGGCAAGGCTGTAGATGGGAGCCAAAATCTTCTCCATCGAGCTGGGGGAGGCGATACGGTTGCCGTTGCGGCTGCCGGATGAGCCGACCGGGGTCAGTATCCGGTTTGATAGGACCAATGATGAGGATGTTGGGATAGGCTGGGAGCACAGTGTGTCTGTCTGTTTCCCAGTTGGAGATAACTATGACGTGCCGACGGAAAGTTTCCTATATTGCGAAATGTTTCTGCAAATTAACATAGGAACATTTCGGAAAATTGAAACTTTCCATTTCCAACATGGAAATTTACATAAGTACTGAGAAGCATAAAACTGTAACTCTTATTTATTTATTTCGAAAGGTATATAAAACAGACAGTAATACAAATGAATAAAGAAATACGTACGAGTAGACAGTTATGACTAGATTAACGGCCTCCGTAGCCCAGTGGGTAGTGACTCTGCCTACGAAGCTGGAGGTCCCGGGTTCGAATCCCGGTCAGGGCATTTATTTGTGTGTTTATCACGAATATTTGTTCCTGAGTTATGGATGTTATATATGTATATAAGTATCTATATGTATGTATCTATTATATATATCATCGCCTAGTACCCACAACACAAGCCTTATTGAGCTTACCGTGGGCCTAGGTTGATTTGTGTAAGATTGTCCCGTAATATTTATTTATTTATTTATTTATTTATTATTTATTACATTCCAAAAATACATTATATACACAACCACATATATTTTGTAGTATAATTTAAACAAGAAATATGTATATATATTGATGAGAAAAATCTGTTCTTTAATAGGTATAAAATGTTGAATTAAATTTTAATGGAAAAATAAACCATAATCGTCTGAAGACATATCAGTCACTGTGAAAGCACTGTACCGGCAATACAGAGGTCACAAGTTCGAGTCCTGTCCAGGACTCAGACGATGATGGTTTATTTCCATTATATTCGTTCTCTGTATAAAATCGTTTAGTCTTATTATTTGTAGCTAAATAAAGAGATTTTTTAAATTGAGAAATTTTGGAAACATAAACATGAAGACCTTACAGAACGCGAACCAAATCATTAGATTGGTATGTATTGTTGTCGAGGACTTGACGCAGAAGTTCGAGACGTGAGCCAACATTTGCTTTATCGGGCTTTGGGATCCATAGTTTTAATTGCCATTTATAAATGTAACATACGCCCTGTTCATTATTTATTCAAGGTAGTTTTTATATCCTAAGCCAATCTCAACCCACAATTGGTATTTTGTTGTGAACAGGAGGGCGCTGAGGCCGGAGGCGGAGAGGAGGCGGGCGAGGGAGGTGAAGTCATTAAACGTGAGTTAATACGTGTTCTTTTATTGAGGTCTGCAATAAAAGTTATGATACAGTCAACGTCATATAGTTAGTAGCAACCAAAGTAGTCAAATAGTTCGGTACACCAAATATTTAGTATGGTGAACCGAACTATTTGACCACTTTGATTGCTACTAACTTTATGTTGCTGATTGTTGTACAAGTGCGGAAAGTAGGTAATTCCCAACGAGTGGCGATGACCGAAAACTCAAATGTCAGGGAACCACATTTAGTCTCATTCTCCTCGCCACACATTCTACAGTCTAAACTAAACTATCCGCTAGTCCCTTCTTGGCCGAGAGATCCTTGACCCCGAAGTGAGCTGTGAACACCCCAGATATAATCCTGAGTTGCTTCCTACTGGATTTCTAGAGTTTTCTGGTCCAGCCCGAGTCCACTCCTTCTATGAAGAGCTTAGAGTGCCTTAAGCCAGCCTCATTCCTCCACTCGTGTTGGTGTTTGGTTTTGGCGTAGGCTTTAAAAGGCTTTAAATTTCACCCTTAGAGTGAGACATTGATATCTTTGGGCAGACCTCGCCTTAATTGTTACTTTTTTAAATCCTCAGAGATAAAGGAGCAGATGACGAAGATGTGGGAAGACAACACGAAACCGACTCAGGTGAGTGCTCGAAATTGAATTGCATCTTCTAGGTCTGAAAATTGAAATAGGAACTCCTTATTATAAATAATAAAATAGGTATTTAAAAAAATTTATTAAATCACCCGACTCTGGCAACCTTACTCACCACCGGAAACACAACACCCACATAATTTGATTTTAGAATGAATTAATATGAATTACCATTATCCGAAGAGCTAGGTCAATTGTCTATTGCATTTTCTCTTATATGCGGTCTCAAGAGGTTGACACGTTCGTGGACACGGAAGCTATAGTATTCGAGTGAGTTCGGTATATCCTTTAAGATCACCTGACCAAATCACCCAGGTAATCATATTGGACAAATATGGCCTATGAGATCACCCAGTGGGTGATTAAAGTGGACATAATTATATCCAGTAGGTTACTCCAGAAAATAATTTTATTTTGGAAGTGATTCTTGTGGACGAACTTGTCTAGTAAGATCACCCAGGTGATCGTGCTGGACCGTATGTCTATCACGATCCCTATATCCGCGATATAGGATACCTCAAAAAGTAATATTATTCTTTCTGGGGTATCCTACTGGATATAATTCTGTCCACTAAAATCACCCAAGGGATCGTGCTGGATATGGCATACAATAGGATCACCTGGGTGATCTTACTGGATAAGTTCGTCCACTAGAATCACTTGCAAAATAATATAACTTTCTGGGGTATCCTACTGGATATAATTCTGTCCACTAAAATCACCCAAGGGATCATGCTGGATATGGCATACTCGTACAATAGGATCACCTGGGTGATCTTACTGAATAAGTTCGTCCACTAGAATCACTTGCAAAATAATATAACTTTCTGGGGTATCCTACTGGAAATAATTCTGTCCACTACAATCACCCAGGGGATCGTGCTTTATTATTATTATTGCTGTGTTAATGTTGTATAAAGCAGTTACGCTGCTAACGATATTTATAAATTTCAAATTAAAGGAAACATTGAAAAAATTAGGCTCCGAGCCGGATTCGAACCGGCGACCACAGGCATACATGGCCCGTCGCTACTAACCAACTGAGCTATCGGAACAATCTGTCTCAGCCCCCCAAATCCTTCAATCAGTTCCTTCTTACAACGCCTTAGGGAGGCGTGTGGCCTTCTTACAACGCCTTAGGCAGGCGTGTGGCCTTCTTACAACGCCTTAGGGAGGCGTGTGGCAGATTGAGACAGATTGTTCCGATAGCTCAGTTGGTTAGTAGCGACGGGCCATGTATGCCTATGGTCGGCGGTTCAAATCCGGCTCGGAGCCTAAATTTTTTAATTTTTCCTTTAATTTGAGAGTTACTTCTTCTTCTTCGTGTCGAGGTTCCTCAAATAAGAGATGCCCAATGGGCAGCGGTGGAGACAGCTCTGACAGTCGCGTCTCTCAGGTTATTTACTGTCCGCGAACGTTTCATTGTTTGATCTTATTTCTCTCGTCCAGACTTGCCTCCTGCTGGGAGACTACCACCAGCTGGGCGTGTGGTGGTCGGCGGGCGGGCAGGTGGTCGTGTTCGACCCCGCGCCCACCATGCCGCGCCTCATGCTCACCGAGCATCGCATACAGAAGGGTAAGTGATGGCTTGCTTGTTGACGAAAGACCGCCCCGAGCTTGCTTGCCCACTTCTTGTGGACTACTACCAGCTGGGCGGCTACTCCCTAAAAAGGTTTAAAACCTGTGCTATAGGATAAGCAAAGATATGATGACGATGACAAGTGTTTCCGTGTTGGCAGGCGACGAGATCCGTCTCCAGCGCATCAAGGACGAAATGGCAGGCGAGGGCGGCGGCGACGAGGAGGAGGAGGCGGGCGGGGAGGGGGAGGCGCAGCCGGAGCCCGAGCCCACGCCGGTGCCGCGCGACGCCGCACCCGTGCTGATGGTGTTCGCCAGCCCCAACGAGTTTATAGACAAACTGAGTGAGTATACCGTCCCCAGCGCATCTAGGACTAGATGGCGGGCGAGGGCGGCGGCGACGAGGAGGAGGAGGCGGGCGGGGAGGGGGAGGCGCAGCCGGAGCCCGAGCCCACGCCGGTGCCACGCGACGCCGCGCCCGTGCTGATGGTGTTCGCCAGCCCCAACGAGTTTATAGACAAACTGAGTGAGTATACCGTCCCCAGCGCATCTAGGACTAGATGGCGGGCGAGGGCAGCGGCGACGAGGAGGAGGAGGCGGGTGGGGAGGGGGAGGCGCAGCCGGAGCCCGAGCCCACGCCGGTGCCGCGCGACGCCGCGCCCGTGCTGATGGTGTTCGCCAGCCCCAACGAGTTTATAGACAAACTGAGTGAGTATACCGTCCCCAGCGCATCTAGGACTAGATGGCGGGCGAGGGCAGCGGCGACGAGGAGGAGGAGGCGGGTGGGGAGGGGGAGGCGCAGCCGGAGCCCGAGCCCACGCCGGTGCCGCGCGACGCCGCGCCCGTGCTGATGGTGTTCGCCAGCCCCAACGAGTTTATTGACAAACTTAGTGAGTATACCGTCCCCAGCGCATCTAGGACTAGATGGCGGGCGAGGGCAGCGGCGACGAGGAGGAGGAGGCGGGTGGGGAGGGGGAGGCGCAGCCGGAGCCCGAGCCCACGCCGGTGCCGCGCGACGCCGCGCCCGTGCTGATGGTGTTCGCCAGCCCCAACGAGTTTATAGACAAACTGAGTGAGTATACCGTCCCCAGCGCATCTAGGACTAGATGGCGGGCGAGGGCAGCGGCGACGAGGAGGAGGAGGCGGGTGGGGAGGGGGAGGCGCAGCCGGAGCCCGAGCCCACGCCGGTGCCGCGCGACGCCGCGCCCGTGCTGATGGTGTTCGCCAGCCCCAACGAGTTTATTGACAAACTTAGTGAGTATACCGCGTCTTCTTCAAGATTCTCGAGTGGCGACCACGTGCCGGAAGGCGCAAGGTGGATTGATGACCTGGTAAAGGTCGCAGGAGTCCGCTGGATGCGGGTGGCGCAGGATCGGTTGCTTTGGCACTCTTTGGGGGAGGCCTATGTCCAGCAGTGGACGTCTTTCAGCTGATATGATGATGATGATACCACATCTTGACATGACCACTGGCCACAGGGTCGCACTGGCAGGATCGCCGTGTGAGGACGTTGTGGCGTTCACTTCTGAATGGACCTGGTTTTAGGCACCAGTCTGAAAGGGCGTGGGTTCGAATCCCACCACTGTCGCCATGTAGTAAAACACGCATAGATAGTTCAACAATGATTTATTATATCCCATGAAGGTAGACATAAGTAATTGACAAGTACCTACCCTATACTAATATACTACTAACCGGCAATTAGGTCCAAATTTCTTCTTTATCGTAAGTTACATGAACTACCTTTTTCCTGAACGATACAGAGATACTTATCAGTCATTGACCCTTGAATCACCTGATTGTAAAGGGGCTTAAGAACTGTCCTCACTGCCTCAATAATAACAACATGTCACAACTTAAGTTTCGATCAAAGAGGAAAATTGAAAAATTATTCGCCACGAGCGGGATTTGAACCCGCGACCTTTGGAACCCGTCCATTGCTCTTATCCAACTGAGCTACCGTGGGTTCCGCCTGTGGCAACGAATCTTTCAATCCCTTCACTCTTCTAATTAACCTTAAGGAGGCTCGTAGTGACATCTACCGTGAAGTTGTTACAAACTTCTGATACGGCACCAACGTCCCAAGTTACATTGAGAATCGTTAGTAACAATGCGCTACTCCATTTTAAAGTAAATTTATACTAGCCTATTTTTCAAGACGCATTGGTGACTTACTGTAATTTCATGTAAACGTGTTAATCATTTAATACATTTTAAAAACTTTATTCAGGATGGGCTTAAGTATTTTTTACCTATAAAGACCTTTGTAACTGAGCCCTAAACCTCTTCCAGCGCTCCAAGGCCCCCTGGACCGCAAGCAATGCCTGGCTCCGTACAAGCTGTACCCCGTCAAGGTCATCAACGAGCTGACCTCTATCGTGAAGGACAAGCGCCCCAAGAGTGTCAAGGAAGGCGAGGATGTCGAAGGCGAGGAAGGTAGGTCAACGTCAAGTCATGGAAAATATTTAGATCTAGATGCAAGTCGTGGAAAGTTTCCGGAAACAAAACGAAAAAAAAAAGAAAAGCTATTTTAGAAAAATTTTCATAGGAATACTTGGGAAATTACCAAGATCTTTCTCAATAGAAAGCTTTGCAGTTTATGAAATTTTCCGTCGGCACGTCAGTAGTCTCAGACTTATAACTCAAAATAAACTGCCCTATATTTTATTAACCGACTTCAAAAAAGGAGGAGGTTCTCAATTCGTCTGTTTTTTTTGTGTGTTTTTTACGCGGTAATTTATGAACCGAATTGAAAAAAAAATTCTTTGTTTGAAAGCACTTCCAGTGTGCAGGACAACCATCTACGTAAATACTGATAAAATAGATTGCCTGTAACCTAGCTTATAACCCTCTTACAACGTAAGCATTGTATTACAGTCGCCTTATATAATTTGTAGTCGAAATAAATAATAATAGGTCTCACACTTAATTCCTACCTAGTTAAGAGGTAATATACTGTTGGTTTCATAAGTAAAGAGTGGCTAAACACTAAGTTTCCACTAGAAATATAGATAGATTAAGAGGAAGCCTTTAGATCCTATCCGCGCGCTGGCCAAGCATAGACTGATGGGCGAGCGAGGGGGGAAGCTCGGTATTTATACCCCAGGTGGGGGCCGAGGTACGTATATAGACAGCGACACGAAAAAACCCGCGCTTTAGATGCGATTGGCCGGCAAACGGAGAGGATCTCGGGTGATAATGCATTACGAATGTCATAGAAATAAGTATAAAACACTGTAAATAACGTATTAGCCTAAGATTATTGTCATAAATAAATGAGATGTCGTTTCGCGCCAAAATTTTCCCGCCAATACTTTCCCGCCCATATTTCCCGCCAAAAGCACGGGGCGGGCGGGCTGCGGGGCAAGGAATTTCATGGTATAAATATGGCGTCCGGGCCTCATGAAATTCAGTTCTACAAATACCTACGAAACGGCATCAACTCGGAAAAGAAAACAAGTCTTTCACTCAGCTGCTCCCTCATCGGAATCCCGTCAAATTCAGTTGCACAACCAGTGCATAGGTGCATCAGGCACATCCAGATTGGTCCCGTTGTCACCAAAATCTAGTTCTGGTGAAATCGAACTCTTAAAAATTTACAGGCAAACTTGAAGCAATTTGGCTACTGAATTGAAGTTTGTTAAAACTTTGTTTTTAAAGTCAATTTATTAATAAATCGAATGCTATGCATTTTGTCTTAACGAAACACGGAAGCTAGAACAAATACAACTTGTACAGTCAAGGTCACCAATATGTATACACCACAAACTTACAGAAATATGTATACAGACCTTATTACTACGGAAGTAAGGTTGTTGTACCTATACATATTTTTGCAACTTTGGGTATATACATATTGGTGACCTTGACTGTACAAGTTGTATTTGTTCTAGCTTCCGTGTTTCGTTAAGACAAAATGCATAGCATTCGATTTATTAATAAATTGACTTTAAAAACAAAGTTTTAACAAACTTCAATTCAGTAGCCAAATTGCTTCAAGTTTGCCTGTAAATTTTTAAGAGTTCGATTTCACCAGAACTAGATTTTGGTGACAACGGGACCAATCTGGATGTGCCTGATGCACCTATGCACTGGTTGTGCAACTGAATTTGACGGGATTCCGATGAGGGAGCAGCTGAGTGAAAGACTTGTTTTCTTTTCCGAGTTGATGCCGTTTCGTAGGTATTTGTAGAACTGAATTTCATGAGGCCCGGACGCCATATTTATACCATGAAATTCCTTGCCCCGCAGCCCGCCCGCCCCGTGCTTTTGGCGGGAAATATGGGCGGGAAAGTATTGGCGGGAAAATTTTGGCGCGAAACGACATCTCATTTATTTATGACAATAATCTTAGGCTAATACGTTATTTACAGTGTTTTATACTTATTTCTATGACATTCGTAATGCATTATCACCCGAGATCCTCTCCGTTTGCCGGCCAATCGCATCTAAAGCGCGGGTTTTTTCGTGTCGCTGTCTATATACGTACCTCGGCCCCCACCTGGGGTATAAATACCGAGCTTCCCCCCTCGCTCGCCCATCAGTCTATGCTTGGCCAGCGCGCGGATAGGATCTAAAGGCTTCCTCTTAATCTATCTATATTTCTAGTGGAAACTTAGTGTTTAGCCACTCTTTACTTATTAAACCAACAGTATATTACCTCTTAACTAGGTAGGAATTAAGTGTGAGACCTATTATTATTTATTTCGACTACAAATTATATAAGGCGACTGTAATACAATGCTTACGTTGTAAGAGGGTTATAAGCTAGGTTACAGGCAATCTATTTTATCAGTATTTACGTAGATGGTTGTCCTGCACATTTCTCCCGCCGTGGAACACCCGGCCGGTGTTCCAGCTCGCTGGCGTGCAGGTCGTCATCCTTGGTAGGTAAAATCGCGAGCTTCTTGGTCGGTCGCCGTAGCACTCCGCCCTTTGTTCTGACGTCCACCACTCTTGTCTCGCCGTCGGGTCCCGGGTACTTGGCGATCACTCTACCCATGGGCCAAGTATTGCGTGGGAGGGTCCCGTCGCCGATGAGTACGATGTCGTCGATTTCTATGGGCCGGCCGCGCCTATACGGCTCCCGCCGGTCTTGAAGTGTAGGTAGGTACTCGCGGACCCATCGACTCCAGAAGTGGTCCGCGAGTCGTTGGCTCGTCCTCCACGTTGCTCGGCCGACTAGGTCCTTGTCGTTGAAGGTACCGGGCGACTGCACTCTGCCGGATCCGCCGAGTAGGAAGTGATTCGGTGATAGGGCTTCGGGGTCATCGGGCTCCACGGACACGTGTGTGAGGGGGCGGCTGTTCACGATGTATTCTGCTTCAGCCAGGGTCGTGGCGAAGACCTCCTCCGAGGGGTGACGCTCTTTCAGGACAGTGTAAAGAGTGTCTTTTACCGCTCGCACCATTCGCTCCCACGCCCCGCCCATAAATGGCGCCGAAGGGGGGGGATGAAGCGCCATATTATTTGTCGTCGCCCCGCCTCCTCTCGCATCGCGTCTTCGGCGGCCGCCCGCAGCATCTTATCCGCAGAGTGGAAGTTCGTCCCGTTGTCCGACCAAATCTCCGTAGGTGTGCCTCGACGCGCGATCATTCTTCGTAGAGCCATTATGGCGGATTCGCCGCTTAGACTGGGCACTATTTCCATATGTATAGCGCGCGTTGTAAGGCATGTAAATAGCGCTACATATCTCTTCTGTGTCCCTCGGCCTACTGTAATAGTCGCGGGGCCCCACAGATCGACGCCCGTGTATGTGAAGGCTCTCTCGTGATGTGCGAGGCGGCAGCGCGGCAGATTTCCCGTCGGAGGTACAGTCGGCTTCGATTTTCGTCGCCGGCATGGCAGACATCGATGGATAATCATTCGGGCGACTGTACGTAGTCGTAGTATGGCGTAGTGTTGTTTGCATTCGTTCACTGTTGCTTCAACTCCGTGATGGTTCATTTGTCGGTGCACGCAGTCGATGTACAGTCGGATGGCCGCGTGATTTCCGTCTAATACGGACGGCCGTTTTTGCGTTGTGGTTATGTCGTTTGCTTCGTTGATGCGCGTTTTTAGCGTTATCACGCCGTCGATGAGTTCGATCGCTAAGGGGCGTAAGCGACTATTCATGGCCGGCGGCTTGCCCTGCATTAGTCTCTGAATTTCGTCGCTGAAGCTGTCTCGTTGACTCTCTCGTACTATTAGGCGCTCCGCTTCTATTAGGTACCGTGCGTCAATTGATAAGTAGGTTTTTGATGCGGGCCGGGCCTGTCGCGGCGCGGCGGGCGCGGGTCGCTTGTGTTTTCTGTTCCACTCGGGGTCCTTTTCTTTGTTCTTGAGTGTTCTTTTGTAGTGAGTTCGGCCTTTGTTAGGACGACATAGTTCTATGAACTGTAGTACTCGCGCTAGTGTGCGTAGTAGGCGCTCCCAGCGCGAGAACCTTTCCGCCGGCGGTAACCACGGTGTGTGCGTGATTTTGTTACAAATTTCGGTTGCTATTTTATTTTCTTCGCCGGTCGGTGCATTATTTTGTTGTTGTGGTTCGGCGGGCCATGTTGTGTAGTCATTGTACAGGAAGTCTTTATCTCGATCCAGTTTCCAAACACTGTAAATAACGTATTAGCCTAAGATTATTGTCATAAATAAATGAGATGTCGTTTCGCGCCAAAATTTTCCCGCCAATACTTTCCCGCCCATATTTCCCGCCAAAAGCACGGGGCGGGCGGGCTGCGGGGCAAGGAATTTCATGGTATAAATATGGCGTCCGGGCCTCATGAAATTCAGTTCTACAAATACCTACGAAACGGCATCAACTCGGAAAAGAAAACAAGTCTTTCACTCAGCTGCTCCCTCATCGGAATCCCGTCAAATTCAGTTGCACAACCAGTGCATAGGTGCATCAGGCACATCCAGATTGGTCCCGTTGTCACCAAAATCTAGTTCTGGTGAAATCGAACTCTTAAAAATTTACAGGCAAACTTGAAGCAATTTGGCTACTGAATTGAAGTTTGTTAAAACTTTGTTTTTAAAGTCAATTTATTAATAAATCGAATGCTATGCATTTTGTCTTAACGAAACACGGAAGCTAGAACAAATACAACTTGTACAGTCAAGGTCACCAATATGTATACACCACAAACTTACAGAAATATGTATACAGACCTTATTACTACGGAAGTAAGGTTGTTGTACCTATACATATTTTTGCAACTTTGGGTATATACATATTGGTGACCTTGACTGTACCCCCCCCCTTTCAGAGGAAGCCCTAGTAGAGGCCCTGGGCGAGGAGACTGTCGGCAAGTACATGACCTCCGTGGGCCGCAGTGTGGCCTCGGTGCGCGGCCGCGTGGCGCAACACGAGAACTATTTCAGCGAGCCGGCCAGGGACAATCAGGTATACCCGTCTTAGAGTTGTTCTCGTTACATTCTTGGCGTCATTATATCAGCCTAACAACGTCCACTGCTGGACATAGGGCTCCCTCACAGGAAGCCCTAGTAGAGGCCCAGGGTAAGGAGACAGTCGGCAAGTACATGACATCCTTGGGCCGCAGTGTGGCCTCGGTGCGCGGCCGCGTGGCGCAACACGAGAACTATTTCAGCGAGCCGGTCAGGGACAACCAGGTATACCCATCTTAGAGCTGATCTCGTAACCTCCTTGGCGTCATTATACCAGCCTAACAACGTCCACTGCTGGACCCCCAGAGGAAGCGCTAGTAGAGGCCTTGGGGGAAGAGACTGTCGGCAAGTACATGACCTCCATGGGCCGGCATGGGGCTCAGCACGAGAACTACTTCAGCGAGCCGGCCAGGGACAACCAGGTATAGTCACCATCTGAGACTGCGTCCTACGTATGCGAATCTAAGCGAACTGCAACGCGACGCGATCTGATGCCACGACACACGAATGCGAAGCGATGCGACGGCCTTGTCCTACGTGCGCGCGAATCGCCCCGCCGCGCCGCAGGACTTGCACCGCTGCCGCGCCGTCGCGTCTCATTCGCGCGAAAATATCAAACCAACTGATCGCGTCCGCTTCGCGTCGCGTCGCGCCGCCCGTACGCAGCACCTGTATTGGTCACGTAAGACACTTCAATTGCTGTCGAATGTTTGTTCCTTTCGCGCCGCTTCGCTTCGCGTTCGCAAGGATTTCGCCCACGTAGGACACCGCGTTAGAGTTGATCTAGTAACATCCTTGGCGTCATTATATCAGCCTGAAGACGTCCACTGCTGGACATAGGGCTCCCTCAAAGAGTTCCACAATAGCCGATGATGATGATACCATTGGACTACTGTGACATTTTCGGTATGTAATACCATATTAATAAATGTTATTTCTGTCCAGGACGCGGCCATGTCAATAGTGGCCATCGCCGTGGCCCATATAGAGCCATATGTATACTGGAAGCCGGCGCTGATCGACGCCATCGTCAAGTATGGCGACAGGCTGTACACAATGTCGCTCGGCAACGCCATGCATCCTCCGCGCGTCGCCGTCACAGAGTGCGCGCGGGATTACAGACTGACTAGCTTTAACGTGAGTTTCTTGCTGTTTTATGCGGCCCTGGTACTCGTAATATCTAGTTAGACACATGGCTCAACGCCATGCATCCTCCGCGCGTCGCCGTCACCGAGTGCGCGCGGGAGTACAAACTGACTAGTGACTAGTTTCAACGTGAGTCTCCTACTGTGTTCTGTCGCCCTGGTAGTATTTAGTAGGACACACAAAAGGCTCAACTACGAAATAACTAGCTTTTCATCTCCTCTGCTAATGGTACGATTGGTGGCCAGAATGTATCTACTGTTTTATATGGTCCTACTAGTGATCTGGTGCGGGGTAAGCTAGGCCGGGGTTGGTGGATTTGTATCAATAGACTGAAGGTGTTTCGAGAAAGAATTTGTCGGAAAAATATACTCCCAAGTCAAAGTATTTTATTCAAAAAGTGTGACTCATTGTCTAGTTCCGCCTGAGCCTAGCGTTTGGGTTTATGACGTGTTATCACGTAAAATTATCTTTCGTAAACCGACTTTATAGACAACCAATTATTGAAGATAAAATTTTGGTTGGATGCATACGTATACATACGTTTTATCTACTTTTTATCCATGTTCAGGTGAAAACCACGATCGGCGAGGAGGTGGTGTCGGGTGACCTGAAGGCAGGCGAAACTGGGTCCGTGCTGAATGTTCGTCGAGCGATAGCAAAGTTCTTCGAGTCGGTGAGTGTCATGCAGATCCTCTCAATGCTATGTTAGAAAATAATCATTATGTAAATAGTTTATAGGTATATTGAATAAATAAACAAAAAAAATCTCCCACCTTATTGAGTACAGTTTCGGGAGAGGCGAGACAAGAGGTCCATGATGGGATTTCATTTAAAATTATGCCTGCTAAGTGACCTTCTTGTGTTTCAATACCAATTTCTGACAACATCAGGTCTTTTAGCCATTTAAAATAAAAAATAAAAATTTATATCACTGCATGCTCGAAAAATGTATTAGGGGGATAGCGTGAAAGCGGATCTGCGTGAGCTCCAAGCCAAAAACTGGTAGGAACTGGCATATGCTTAGGACAAGCAGCGTGCTCTCGTTTTGGAGGCGGGGATGGGACTTAGGGGACCGATCAAAAGTGACCACTACTATAAGTAGTTAGTTAGTTATACGAGTACTGGGCGTTTTCCGCAAGTCGACATCCATTGTGCCTATTTTGCGTGAAACGGCAGTGTGGCGCTACTCTAACCACCCCAGCTCGTCTAGAAAGTTGGTGAGTGCCTTGGTGTTGCTGACTGCGTCCCGTAGTGTGTCTGGAGAACCTAGGTGCTTTATTATGTATACTTCTACCTGCTTGCAGTCCAGTAGTATATGTTTAGTCGTTTCTTCTGCTTCCATGCACGCTCTGCACATGGGGCTGTCTGTGATACAGTGACCACTACTATTCAGAATAGTTGTCAGAAACCTATTATGAGAGCTCATGGATTTGATAATTCCAGAACAAATACGGCGTGCTCTGCGCCAAGGAGTATTGTGTGGCGCTCTGGAAGGGCGCGGACGACAAGTCCGTGTGCATGTTCGACCCGCACTGCGTCGGCCCCAACGGGCAGGCCTCGGCGGTGGGCGGCGCCGGCCTCGTGCTGTACAGCAACGTGGACGAGCTCGCGGACACTTACAGGGAGAACGTGGAGGCGCTCAACAGGCCGGGGAACAACAAGTTAGTGCCCTTTTAGTAGAGACAGGCCTGTTCTTTGGGGCGCTTCGGTTAAACTCGACTCTCGCAGCTCTGAAGTGAAAATTCATCACAACATCCATTGTATTTCGGCTTCATTACACATGTGTGCATTGTGTATTAACTTGTGTTCTTCGAGCAACACGGCCTTCCTAGTGGAAGAGAGTCGCCTTAGCTATGAATATTACAGTCAAACAAACAGCTGTAACGATGACACTACTACATCAAAAATGCCACAATACACCGAACAAACTTGCACACCTTAATACATTTTTGTGTACGAAGCATGCACACTTGGGTTTGTACTTAGGCAGAGAGGAAATGGTGCGAATGCCTACTCCCTTCCGTGTTGCTTGAAGCTTGTGTTAGTGCCCTTTCTAAAGAGAGAGGAAAGCATGCAGTTTTAGGCCTATTCCTCTTTCCACTTCGGCGAATCTCGGCTCTCTCACACCTCAGAGGTTATAATTCACCAGAAAAATGCCGTGCGGGGATGGCATGATTTGAGTTTTCTAGCTGTCAAACGTCGATTTTGTTAGATACACCTTCTGTACGTAAGTTCTACTATAATTCAATTTTTTTACTGATACTTGACAGCCGTCATCGCGGTACACTAAACGTCAACGATGGCATATGATGACATAAATTGTACTGGGATGACAGCTGTCAAATATTGAATGCAAGGGCATTTTCACTATAAGTATTCTGTCTGTGTAAAACAAGCTTTTTATTAACTTGCAATGTATGTTAGTATATAATATGTATGTAATTTGTTCAGGTGGAATCTTGCAACTCAATTTTGAAGCAGATATCTTCAACCGATTGAGCTGTAATTTTGAGTAAAGTTATAGTTTGGGTGACAATTCAATATTATGATACCATCGAGCTGATCTGATGATGGAGACAGAAGATGGTCATGGGAATTCAGTACTTAACCGACGTAGCCCCGTTGAGTTTGGGCTCGTTAGAATCGTCCCGATGAGTAGTTGATGACGGTATACAGAAAAGTACAATCGGCAATAATAGTTTGTACCAAAATGAAATTTTCCAGATTTACCATAGTTCCGGTAACGGTCGCGTGGGAGTTTGCGAAGGCGTCCGGCAAGATCATGCCGCCCAGCGCCGTGCCCGACGAGGGATACGAGTGCAAGGTCAGTGGGGGGGCTAACAAGAGTTAAGTCAGCATCAGAAGTAGCTTTCAAATCTACTCGCATAACGACTTAATGGTTGTGTCGGCAGGTTCTGACGGCTTTCGTGGAGATGGCGCGAGGGCGCACCATACTGCGCGGCTCGCGACCTCCAGACGCGCACAAGTGAGTATCGACCCTCATCATTTCCTTGCCCTTATCCCATTTACTTGGGGTCGGCGCAGCATGTCTTTTTCTTCCATACTTCTCTGTCAGCCGTCATATCATCATTCACTTCTTTTCTCTTCATATCGTCTCTCACACAGTCCATCCACCTTTTTCTTGGCCTACCTCGTCTTTTACATCCATCCACATTCATACCTAATACTCTTTTGGTCACATGACTTTCATCCCTCCGCATTACGTGCCCATACCACGCAAGGCGATTGGCCCTCAATTTATCCGCGATAGGTGCTACTTTTAGGCTTCCCCTTACATACACATTTCTTATTCGGTCCATCCTCGTCACACCACACATCCATCTTAACATCCTCATCTCCGTTACATGCAATCTCTTTTCATCCGTCACCTTTAAGGCCCAACATTCCGATCCATACATGACGACAGGTCTCACAATGGTCTTATAGATTTTGCCCTTTAACCTAGGAGGCATTCTGCCAGCGCATATTGTTCCGGAGACATGTCGCCATTTCATCCACCCAGCGCTAATTCGGTTTTTGACATCACGGTCGATATCACCATCACACTGTACAAGCGAACCGAGGTACTTAAAATCGGAGCAGACTGGGAGCATAACGCCGTCTAGCTTTATGCCTGTAAAACTGGAGAGACCGCCGAAGTCACAAAACATATGCTCTGTTTTGGACCTACTGATCCTCAGGCCAACATTCTCCAGTTTTTGTCGCCACTTCTCCAATCTGCTCTGTACCTCGGATGCGTCTTCACCGACAAGAACGAAGAAGTGAGTATCGACCCTATTACACCCTATCCTACCACTGCCCTAACTTCCATTTTTAGGTTTTCGTAGCTACCTGACTGACGGAAACTGAATAACTAGTAGCAAATTACAAGCTTTCATATATATATTGCTAAGTAACATCATGTTTACAAAAGTCTTGAGGGTAATTTTTGGGACTCTGTAGAGCCTCACTGTTGGGCAAAGGTCATACTTTGTTTCCAGTTTAGTCGCTGAACTTCCTGTTACCAACCCGAGTGTAGCTCGTCCAGCCATTGCCGGGGAGGTCTGGGGCGTTGCCGGGCCGGCAGCGGGTCGTCATCCTGGTTCACAGCTTACTCGGCGTGCTGTGGACATAACCACCCACTTCATAGCCGCTTTTCGAACTTTTTCGACTATTTGAGTACAGATTAGAGTAGATTCAAACAAACCGGCCAAGTGCGAGTCGGACTCGAGCACGAAGATTCCGTACCATTATCTATAAAAACGGCAAAAAAATCACGTTTGTTGTATGGGAGCCTCTTGTAGCCTAGTTGGTTAGTGACCCTGCCTACGAAGCCGGAGGTCCCGGGTTCGAATCCTGGTAAGTGCATTTATTTGTGTGATGAGCACAAATATTTGTTCCTGAGTCAAGGATGTTTTCTATGTTTTTAAGTTTTTATTTATCTTTATAACTATGACTATCGTCGTCTAGTACCCATAGTACAAGCTTTGCTTAGTTTGGGACTAAGCCGATATAGCCCTCCGAATTGCTAAACTTAAATGGCAGTGGGCGGGGCACATTGCACGTAGAACCGATGGCCGTTGGGGCGGAAAGGTTCTCGAGTGGCGACCACGTACCGGAAGGCGCGGCGTGGGTAGGCCCCCCGCCAGGTGGACTGATGACCTGGTAAAGGTCGCGGGAGTCCGCTGGATGCGGGTGGCGCAGGACCGGCCATTGTGGCACTCTTTAGGGGAGGCCTATGTCCAGCAGTGGACGTCTTTCGGCTGATATGATGATGACGATGAAGCCGATTTGTAAAAGAAAACAAATAGAAAAAAATATATAAAAAAATATTTATTTCTTCTGGTTTTTTAGTATTTTGTTGTTAAAGCGGCAACATAAATACATCTTCTATGAATATTTCAGCTGTTAACCTATCACTGTTGTTGTGACACAGCCTGGTGACAGACAGACAGACAGACAGCGGAGTCTTAGTAATAGAATCCCGTTTTACTCTTTGAGTACGGAACCCTAAAAATGGTGCGACTGAAAGCCCAATGGAGTAAAGTAGTAGTCCAAAAGAGTTTAAATATATGTGTAAGTATTAGTAAAGATTGTGTGGAAGATATTGCTCTTTAGCGATAATACCGCATGTTGTTTTACCTGTTTCTGTGTCTGTCTGTCTCTGTTTAATCTTTTGTTACTGCATTGTAGTATTGCTTTTATTTAACGACCCTGACACTCCCCCTCGCCTCAGGTTCTGCCGCGACGCCTTACTGCAGTCGTCCGCGAGCGCCATCGTCGGCGCCTGCATGTCGCACGTGCGGCGCCCGCATCTCTGGACCAGGAACACGGTCGACCAGGTCAGAATCAGAATCAGTGTTAGGGTCCTACTGGGACTTAAGTGTAAATGGACTGTAAATTCTATAGGCTGGTTTATTATACCGCCTTAATTACAAATTGGGAAACCCGGCCAAACAGAGTGAATTAAATGCTCGAGTCGTCCGTTGCCGGTGGGGTGCGTGAAGCCGAGTCCCGCCCGCGGGTCGCCGCGCCGTCCGCCGCGATGACGTCACGCTGTGTCCGCCGCCCGCGCGTCTTCTCCCGAGCGCATGTCGATCCAGTTCAGAATCAGCATAATTATTTATTAAGAACCACTAAATTATACACACACACCAGGCATACACCACACACAGCAGGCACAGGCACTTAGCAGCAAAGTATCGAGGCCGCAGAATAAGGAAGCGACCACACCGCTGTTCGAAATACGCTGACGCACCGTTAACAGCAAACTATGAAGAAGACGTGACGCATATGACACGCGTCAATTCCTATACGCAGCGTTTAACCACCAGTGTAGTCGCTCCATAATTTTACATTTTAGTTCTAAAACCACTACTTTTAAGAATGTAACTATGGCCTATTTTGAAAAACACAATATTTCAGTTCAGCTTTATCATACGTCTGTCTTTGGGTTGTGGTGTTATTTTTTATTTTCATTGTTTTATTTCGGTCAAATTAAGCCCCTAACCTCATGGATCTGCTAGTATACCTATGATTCGTGTCCCAACAGGAACCGGCGGAAGACCGGTGCAGGCTATTAAAGTCCATTTCGGGGCAAAGCCTTGATTATAACATCTTATATCATGTGTGCCAACTTTTTTTCATCACTGAAAATAAGTTTGTCTATGACTCCACAACGCTCGATCTTCGGAATATACTTATATGATGTAATGGGGTAAATGTGCGCAGGTGATGTCGGAGGGCTGCAAGCTGTTCACGGCATCCATCAACAACCTGGGCTACGAGTTCCGGCCTGGCGACGACGTGCTGATGCCCTTGCAGGTGGGTAGCGGGGGAAGCGTGGGTAGCGAGGGAAGCGGGGGTAGCGTGGAAAGCGGGGAAAACGGGGGTAGCGGGGAAGCGGGTGTCTGGCAGGATAGACAGGGAAAAGTCGAGGAGTCAGACCACGAGGCAAGTCACCTATGAGATGGATATACCAGATTAAAGCTCAGTTGAAAGAAAGGTCAGTAACAGTGAACTGATAACGTACCCAAAATAACAACCACAGGGAGATATTCGATTGAGCTGAAATCTGGCACTGTGCGGTGAAAACAAAATAGCAAGTGAGCTGATCTGATGATGGAGACAGAAGGTGATCATAGCAACTCCTAAATTACACAAGATGAACCCGGCATGTTTATGCTGGGCTAATTTGCACCCTTTATATATAATAGACGTAGATTAGTTAATGCCAGAGCAAATAAAGTACAGTCAGCGATCAAAGCTTGTACCACAAATGACATTTTTGTGAGAGGTTTCGAAGAGTTATATTATTAACGCAGATTAGAATCACCCAGTACCATGTTGCCACCTATTGCGCGTTATTTCGTAACGCCCTTAGTCTAATGTTACAGATGTGTTGTAATATTATGTGTGACAGGTTATGAAGCGGTTCATCCTGGGCTCGAACTATGTCCGCTACGACCTGCAAGAGGTGTACGCTGGTCGACTTGAACAAGTGAAACCCGAGGGCGCTGTCACTCTCAGGTAAATATGCTTTAATAATAAGAATAAACCATTCAATTAAGGCATCTAAGACCCATACAATATAATTATAAAACAAATGAAATCAATAAACTGAAAAAAAAAACCAACAGCTTATACCTGTCACTCCCACAATTATGAAAAATCCAACGACACCTCATGTGTCAAAATCCATCAAGCCCTTTGGACTGTTCAGAAACGTTTAAAAATCATTCTTAGGAACACATTTGTTTCGGTTTCAATCCTATGTAATAGAAACCTATGTAATATATCCAATTAATATGCACATTTTTCAAAATAAATGTTGAATATTATGTATAATATAAAATTAATAATCGGTCAAATTGTCTATACATAATTTTATATGAAAATGAAAATGAATTTTATTTGAAGGATAATAACTAAATCAGTAGGTACAAAAATATGGCAATGTTTGGAATTAAAAAGTTAGACATACGTAAAACGGATGTGTGCACTTGTGCAGCTTACCTTCCAGCGACTAAAACACTCTTCTGTAATTTTCCACTTTGGATCATACCAGCTATTTTACAGTCCACTACGGACATGTGAAGATTTTACAGGAATAGGACTGTAGCCCGTGAAATTAAATTTTCTTGTCCACGCACATACATGCACACATAAACACAGTAATAAACTAATTGAAACCGCTTGGCTCCATTGCGTTAAGTCCGATGTAGAATTCGGTAGGACCGAGGCAGGTACGCTTAATACGCTATAAGTGTCCATAGGTGACGGTGTCTGCATACCATCAGGTGGACCGTATGCTTGTTAACCACCGTCATAGTATGAAAAAGTAAGCGGTTGCAACAACAAAACGTTTTTAATTGTTGTCAATCGACAGTGTGAAGACATTATCTGATCTGACCGGCCCCGTTTGCCATTCGGGTTAAGCTCGGCTCCTGCAACCTTCCAAGTGCAAATTCGTTCGAACGCAGCCGTCATCGTCAAACAGTGACACTATCGTTGTCACATAGTCGCACGGCCGGCGCTGTTGCCGTCATTGTCACTAGCTCTCAATACAACGAATCCTCAAATCAATAAAGGGTCAGCAACGCGCTTGTGATTATTCTTAAATCGCTAGCGTCCATGCCTATGACTGTATACTAACGGGGTCTGCTTACCATCAGACCTTGAAAATATTGTGCCGGTGGATGACTTGGGTTTCTTAGGTACCGACTCTCTACAGAGGCAGCAGTCCTGTGCCTCAAACACTGTCCGACACTATACGGATCGAAGAGCCGCAGTGACAAGAGAGTCAAGTCTGTATGTCTAGCACAACTTATAAATAATATAATAATAAATATTTGCGGACAATCTTACACAAATCAACCTAGTCCCAAACTAAGCAAAGCTTATACTATGGGTACTAGAAGACGATATAGATACTTATATAGAGAAATAAATACTTAAATACATAGAAAACATCCATGACTCAGGAACAAATATTCGTGCTCATCACACAAATAAATGCCCTTACCGGGATTCGAACCCAGGACCTCTTGCTTCGTAGGCAGGGTCACTACCAACTAGGCTAAAGCGGTCGTCTTTTTATTAATTTGCGCCGCGCGCTTTTCAGCATCTTCTGTCTAATTCGCACCGTGCAAATTAGAAAAAGGAGCGAAGAGATATTCTCGTGTCACGGCGTCATTTGTCAAAAGCGCTATGTTTTCCCAGATCTGCAATGGACCACTTCTTCGCTCGCAACACGCACGGCATCGTGTGGTGCGCGCCGTTCGCGGTGGCGGTGTGGTGCGCGCGCGGGCCGGCGCCGCCCTACTACATGCTGGAGCCGCACGCCGCCGGGCCCACGGGGCTGCGGACCGACGGCAAGGTGACTAGTCCTCGACACAGTGTGGTGCGCGCGCGGGCCGGCGCCGCCCTACTACATGCTGGAGCCGCACGCCGCCGGGCCCACGGGGCTGCGGACCGACGGCAAGGTGACTAGTCCTCGACACAGTGTGGTGCGCGCGCGGGCCGGCGCCGCCCTACTACATGCTGGAGCCGCACGCCGCCGGGCCCACGGGGCTGCGGACCGACGGCAAGGTGACTAGTCCTCGACACAGTGTGGTGCGCGCGCGGGCCGGCGCCGCCCTACTACATGCTGGAGCCGCACGCCGCCGGGCCCACGGGGCTGCGGACCGACGGCAAGGTGACTAGTCCTCGACACAGTGTGGTGCGCGCGCGGGCCGGCGCCGCCCTACTACATGCTGGAGCCGCACGCCGCCGGGCCCACGGGGCTGCGGACCGACGGCAAGGTGACTAGTCCTCGACACAGTGTGGTGCGCGCGCGGGCCGGCGCCGCCCTACTACATGCTGGAGCCGCACGCCGCCGGGCCCACGGGGCTGCGGACCGACGGCAAGGTGACTAGTCCTCGACACAGTGTGGTGCGCGCGCGGGCCGGCGCCGCCCTACTACATGCTGGAGCCGCACGCCGCCGGGCCCACGGGGCTGCGGACCGACGGCAAGGTGACTAGTCCTCGACACAGTGTGGTGCGCGCGCGGGCCGGCGCCGCCCTACTACATGCTGGAGCCGCACGCCGCCGGGCCCACGGGGCTGCGGACCGACGGCAAGGTGACTAGTCCTCGACACAGTGTGGTGCGCGCGCGGGCCGGCGCCGCCCTACTACATGCTGGAGCCGCACGCCGCCGGGCCCACGGGGCTGCGGACCGACGGCAAGGTGACTAGTCCTCGACACAGTGTGGTGCGCGCGCGGGCCGGCGCCGCCCTACTACATGCTGGAGCCGCACGCCGCCGGGCCCACGGGGCTGCGGACCGACGGCAAGGTGACTAGTCCTCGACACAGTGTGGTGCGCGCGCGGGCCGGCGCCGCCCTACTACATGCTGGAGCCGCACGCCGCCGGGCCCACGGGGCTGCGGACCGACGGCAAGGTGACTAGTCCTCGACACAGTGTGGTGCGCGCGCGGGCCGGCGCCGCCCTACTACATGCTGGAGCCGCACGCCGCCGGGCCCACGGGGCTGCGGACCGACGGCAAGGTGACTAGTCCTCGACACAGTGTGGTGCGCGCGCGGGCCGGCGCCGCCCTACTACATGCTGGAGCCGCACGCCGCCGGGCCCACGGGGCTGCGGACCGACGGCAAGGTGACTAGTCCTCGACACAGTGTGGTGCGCGCGCGGGCCGGCGCCGCCCTACTACATGCTGGAGCCGCACGCCGCCGGGCCCACGGGGCTGCGGACCGACGGCAAGGTGACTAGTCCTCGACACAGTGTGGTGCGCGCGCGGGCCGGCGCCGCCCTACTACATGCTGGAGCCGCACGCCGCCGGGCCCACGGGGCTGCGGACCGACGGCAAGGTGACTAGTCCTCGACACAGTGTGGTGCGCGCGCGGGCCGGCGCCGCCCTACTACATGCTGGAGCCGCACGCCGCCGGGCCCACGGGGCTGCGGACCGACGGCAAGGTGACTAGTCCTCGACACAGTGTGGTGCGCGCGCGGGCCGGCGCCGCCCTACTACATGCTGGAGCCGCACGCCGCCGGGCCCACGGGGCTGCGGACCGACGGCAAGGTGACTAGTCCTCGACACAGTGTGGTGCGCGCGCGGGCCGGCGCCGCCCTACTACATGCTGGAGCCGCACGCCGCCGGGCCCACGGGGCTGCGGACCGACGGCAAGGTGACTAGTCCTCGACACAGTGTGGTGCGCGCGCGGGCCGGCGCCGCCCTACTACATGCTGGAGCCGCACGCCGCCGGGCCCACGGGGCTGCGGACCGACGGCAAGGTGACTAGTCCTCGACACAGTGTGGTGCGCGCGCGGGCCGGCGCCGCCCTACTACATGCTGGAGCCGCACGCCGCCGGGCCCACGGGGCTGCGGACCGACGGCAAGGTGACTAGTCCTCGACACAGTGTGGTGCGCGCGCGGGCCGGCGCCGCCCTACTACATGCTGGAGCCGCACGCCGCCGGGCCCACGGGGCTGCGGACCGACGGCAAGGTGACTAGTCCTCGACACAGTGTGGTGCGCGCGCGGGCCGGCGCCGCCCTACTACATGCTGGAGCCGCACGCCGCCGGGCCCACGGGGCTGCGGACCGACGGCAAGGTGACTAGTCCTCGACACAGTGTGGTGCGCGCGCGGGCCGGCGCCGCCCTACTACATGCTGGAGCCGCACGCCGCCGGGCCCACGGGGCTGCGGACCGACGGCAAGGTGACTAGTCCTCGACACAGTGTGGTGCGCGCGCGGGCCGGCGCCGCCCTACTACATGCTGGAGCCGCACGCCGCCGGGCCCACGGGGCTGCGGACCGACGGCAAGGTGACTAGTCCTCGACACAGTGTGGTGCGCGCGCGGGCCGGCGCCGCCCTACTACATGCTGGAGCCGCACGCCGCCGGGCCCACGGGGCTGCGGACCGACGGCAAGGTGACTAGTCCTCGACACAGTGTGGTGCGCGCGCGGGCCGGCGCCGCCCTACTACATGCTGGAGCCGCACGCCGCCGGGCCCACGGGGCTGCGGACCGACGGCAAGGTGACTAGTCCTCGACACAGTGTGGTGCGCGCGCGGGCCGGCGCCGCCCTACTACATGCTGGAGCCGCACGCCGCCGGGCCCACGGGGCTGCGGACCGACGGCAAGGTGACTAGTCCTCGACACAGTGTGGTGCGCGCGCGGGCCGGCGCCGCCCTACTACATGCTGGAGCCGCACGCCGCCGGGCCCACGGGGCTGCGGACCGACGGCAAGGTGACTAGTCCTCGACACAGTGTGGTGCGCGCGCGGGCCGGCGCCGCCCTACTACATGCTGGAGCCGCACGCCGCCGGGCCCACGGGGCTGCGGACCGACGGCAAGGTGACTAGTCCTCGACACAGTGTGGTGCGCGCGCGGGCCGGCGCCGCCCTACTACATGCTGGAGCCGCACGCCGCCGGGCCCACGGGGCTGCGGACCGACGGCAAGGTGACTAGTCCTCGACACAGTGTGGTGCGCGCGCGGGCCGGCGCCGCCCTACTACATGCTGGAGCCGCACGCCGCCGGGCCCACGGGGCTGCGGACCGACGGCAAGGTGACTAGTCCTCGACACAGTGTGGTGCGCGCGCGGGCCGGCGCCGCCCTACTACATGCTGGAGCCGCACGCCGCCGGGCCCACGGGGCTGCGGACCGACGGCAAGGTGACTAGTCCTCGACACAGTGTGGTGCGCGCGCGGGCCGGCGCCGCCCTACTACATGCTGGAGCCGCACGCCGCCGGGCCCACGGGGCTGCGGACCGACGGCAAGGTGACTAGTCCTCGACACAGTGTGGTGCGCGCGCGGGCCGGCGCCGCCCTACTACATGCTGGAGCCGCACGCCGCCGGGCCCACGGGGCTGCGGACCGACGGCAAGGTGACTAGTCCTCGACACAGTGTGGTGCGCGCGCGGGCCGGCGCCGCCCTACTACATGCTGGAGCCGCACGCCGCCGGGCCCACGGGGCTGCGGACCGACGGCAAGGTGACTAGTCCTCGACACAGTGTGGTGCGCGCGCGGGCCGGCGCCGCCCTACTACATGCTGGAGCCGCACGCCGCCGGGCCCACGGGGCTGCGGACCGACGGCAAGGTGACTAGTCCTCGACACAGTGTGGTGCGCGCGCGGGCCGGCGCCGCCCTACTACATGCTGGAGCCGCACGCCGCCGGGCCCACGGGGCTGCGGACCGACGGCAAGGTGACTAGTCCTCGACACAGTGTGGTGCGCGCGCGGGCCGGCGCCGCCCTACTACATGCTGGAGCCGCACGCCGCCGGGCCCACGGGGCTGCGGACCGACGGCAAGGTGACTAGTCCTCGACACAGTGTGGTGCGCGCGCGGGCCGGCGCCGCCCTACTACATGCTGGAGCCGCACGCCGCCGGGCCCACGGGGCTGCGGACCGACGGCAAGGTGACTAGTCCTCGACACAGTGTGGTGCGCGCGCGGGCCGGCGCCGCCCTACTACATGCTGGAGCCGCACGCCGCCGGGCCCACGGGGCTGCGGACCGACGGCAAGGTGACTAGTCCTCGACACAGTGTGGTGCGCGCGCGGGCCGGCGCCGCCCTACTACATGCTGGAGCCGCACGCCGCCGGGCCCACGGGGCTGCGGACCGACGGCAAGGTGACTAGTCCTCGACACAGTGTGGTGCGCGCGCGGGCCGGCGCCGCCCTACTACATGCTGGAGCCGCACGCCGCCGGGCCCACGGGGCTGCGGACCGACGGCAAGGTGACTAGTCCTCGACACAGTGTGGTGCGCGCGCGGGCCGGCGCCGCCCTACTACATGCTGGAGCCGCACGCCGCCGGGCCCACGGGGCTGCGGACCGACGGCAAGGTGACTAGTCCTCGACACAGTGTGGTGCGCGCGCGGGCCGGCGCCGCCCTACTACATGCTGGAGCCGCACGCCGCCGGGCCCACGGGGCTGCGGACCGACGGCAAGGTGACTAGTCCTCGACACAGTGTGGTGCGCGCGCGGGCCGGCGCCGCCCTACTACATGCTGGAGCCGCACGCCGCCGGGCCCACGGGGCTGCGGACCGACGGCAAGGTGACTAGTCCTCGACACAGTGTGGTGCGCGCGCGGGCCGGCGCCGCCCTACTACATGCTGGAGCCGCACGCCGCCGGGCCCACGGGGCTGCGGACCGACGGCAAGGTGACTAGTCCTCGACACAGTGTGGTGCGCGCGCGGGCCGGCGCCGCCCTACTACATGCTGGAGCCGCACGCCGCCGGGCCCACGGGGCTGCGGACCGACGGCAAGGTGACTAGTCCTCGACACAGTGTGGTGCGCGCGCGGGCCGGCGCCGCCCTACTACATGCTGGAGCCGCACGCCGCCGGGCCCACGGGGCTGCGGACCGACGGCAAGGTGACTAGTCCTCGACACAGTGTGGTGCGCGCGCGGGCCGGCGCCGCCCTACTACATGCTGGAGCCGCACGCCGCCGGGCCCACGGGGCTGCGGACCGACGGCAAGGTGACTAGTCCTCGACACAGTGTGGTGCGCGCGCGGGCCGGCGCCGCCCTACTACATGCTGGAGCCGCACGCCGCCGGGCCCACGGGGCTGCGGACCGACGGCAAGGTGACTAGTCCTCGACACAGTGTGGTGCGCGCGCGGGCCGGCGCCGCCCTACTACATGCTGGAGCCGCACGCCGCCGGGCCCACGGGGCTGCGGACCGACGGCAAGGTGACTAGTCCTCGACACAGTGTGGTGCGCGCGCGGGCCGGCGCCGCCCTACTACATGCTGGAGCCGCACGCCGCCGGGCCCACGGGGCTGCGGACCGACGGCAAGGTGACTAGTCCTCGACACAGTGTGGTGCGCGCGCGGGCCGGCGCCGCCCTACTACATGCTGGAGCCGCACGCCGCCGGGCCCACGGGGCTGCGGACCGACGGCAAGGTGACTAGTCCTCGACACAGTGTGGTGCGCGCGCGGGCCGGCGCCGCCCTACTACATGCTGGAGCCGCACGCCGCCGGGCCCACGGGGCTGCGGACCGACGGCAAGGTGACTAGTCCTCGACACAGTGTGGTGCGCGCGCGGGCCGGCGCCGCCCTACTACATGCTGGAGCCGCACGCCGCCGGGCCCACGGGGCTGCGGACCGACGGCAAGGTGACTAGTCCTCGACACAGTGTGGTGCGCGCGCGGGCCGGCGCCGCCCTACTACATGCTGGAGCCGCACGCCGCCGGGCCCACGGGGCTGCGGACCGACGGCAAGGTGACTAGTCCTCGACACAGTGTGGTGCGCGCGCGGGCCGGCGCCGCCCTACTACATGCTGGAGCCGCACGCCGCCGGGCCCACGGGGCTGCGGACCGACGGCAAGGTGACTAGTCCTCGACACAGTGTGGTGCGCGCGCGGGCCGGCGCCGCCCTACTACATGCTGGAGCCGCACGCCGCCGGGCCCACGGGGCTGCGGACCGACGGCAAGGTGACTAGTCCTCGACACAGTGTGGTGCGCGCGCGGGCCGGCGCCGCCCTACTACATGCTGGAGCCGCACGCCGCCGGGCCCACGGGGCTGCGGACCGACGGCAAGGTGACTAGTCCTCGACACAGTGTGGTGCGCGCGCGGGCCGGCGCCGCCCTACTACATGCTGGAGCCGCACGCCGCCGGGCCCACGGGGCTGCGGACCGACGGCAAGGTGACTAGTCCTCGACACAGTGTGGTGCGCGCGCGGGCCGGCGCCGCCCTACTACATGCTGGAGCCGCACGCCGCCGGGCCCACGGGGCTGCGGACCGACGGCAAGGTGACTAGTCCTCGACACAGTGTGGTGCGCGCGCGGGCCGGCGCCGCCCTACTACATGCTGGAGCCGCACGCCGCCGGGCCCACGGGGCTGCGGACCGACGGCAAGGTGACTAGTCCTCGACACAGTGTGGTGCGCGCGCGGGCCGGCGCCGCCCTACTACATGCTGGAGCCGCACGCCGCCGGGCCCACGGGGCTGCGGACCGACGGCAAGGTGACTAGTCCTCGACACAGTGTGGTGCGCGCGCGGGCCGGCGCCGCCCTACTACATGCTGGAGCCGCACGCCGCCGGGCCCACGGGGCTGCGGACCGACGGCAAGGTGACTAGTCCTCGACACAGTGTGGTGCGCGCGCGGGCCGGCGCCGCCCTACTACATGCTGGAGCCGCACGCCACCGGGCCCACGGGGCTGCGGACCGACGGCAAGGTGACTAGTCCTCGACACAGTGTGGTGCGCGCGCGGGCCGGCGCCGCCCTACTACATGCTGGAGCCGCACGCCGCCGGGCCCACGGGGCTGCGGACCGACGGCAAGGTGACTAGTCCTCGACACAGTGTGGTGCGCGCGCGGGCCGGCGCCGCCCTACTACATGCTGGAGCCGCACGCCGCCGGGCCCACGGGGCTGCGGACCGACGGCAAGGTGACTAGTCCTCGACACAGTGTGGTGCGCGCGCGGGCCGGCGCCGCCCTACTACATGCTGGAGCCGCACGCCGCCGGGCCCACGGGGCTGCGGACCGACGGCAAGGTGACTAGTCCTCGACACAGTGTGGTGCGCGCGCGGGCCGGCGCCGCCCTACTACATGCTGGAGCCGCACGCCGCCGGGCCCACGGGGCTGCGGACCGACGGCAAGGTGACTAGTCCTCGACACAGTGTGGTGCGCGCGCGGGCCGGCGCCGCCCTACTACATGCTGGAGCCGCACGCCGCCGGGCCCACGGGGCTGCGGACCGACGGCAAGGTGACTAGTCCTCGACACAGTGTGGTGCGCGCGCGGGCCGGCGCCGCCCTACTACATGCTGGAGCCGCACGCCGCCGGGCCCACGGGGCTGCGGACCGACGGCAAGGTGACTAGTCCTCGACACAGTGTGGTGCGCGCGCGGGCCGGCGCCGCCCTACTACATGCTGGAGCCGCACGCCGCCGGGCCCACGGGGCTGCGGACCGACGGCAAGGTGACTAGTCCTCGACACAGTGTGGTGCGCGCGCGGGCCGGCGCCGCCCTACTACATGCTGGAGCCGCACGCCGCCGGGCCCACGGGGCTGCGGACCGACGGCAAGGTGACTAGTCCTCGACACAGTGTGGTGCGCGCGCGGGCCGGCGCCGCCCTACTACATGCTGGAGCCGCACGCCGCCGGGCCCACGGGGCTGCGGACCGACGGCAAGGTGACTAGTCCTCGACACAGTGTGGTGCGCGCGCGGGCCGGCGCCGCCCTACTACATGCTGGAGCCGCACGCCGCCGGGCCCACGGGGCTGCGGACCGACGGCAAGGTGACTAGTCCTCGACACAGTGTGGTGCGCGCGCGGGCCGGCGCCGCCCTACTACATGCTGGAGCCGCACGCCGCCGGGCCCACGGGGCTGCGGACCGACGGCAAGGTGACTAGTCCTCGACACAGTGTGGTGCGCGCGCGGGCCGGCGCCGCCCTACTACATGCTGGAGCCGCACGCCGCCGGGCCCACGGGGCTGCGGACCGACGGCAAGGTGACTAGTCCTCGACACAGTGTGGTGCGCGCGCGGGCCGGCGCCGCCCTACTACATGCTGGAGCCGCACGCCGCCGGGCCCACGGGGCTGCGGACCGACGGCAAGGTGACTAGTCCTCGACACAGTGTGGTGCGCGCGCGGGCCGGCGCCGCCCTACTACATGCTGGAGCCGCACGCCGCCGGGCCCACGGGGCTGCGGACCGACGGCAAGGTGACTAGTCCTCGACACAGTGTGGTGCGCGCGCGGGCCGGCGCCGCCCTACTACATGCTGGAGCCGCACGCCGCCGGGCCCACGGGGCTGCGGACCGACGGCAAGGTGACTAGTCCTCGACACAGTGTGGTGCGCGCGCGGGCCGGCGCCGCCCTACTACATGCTGGAGCCGCACGCCGCCGGGCCCACGGGGCTGCGGACCGACGGCAAGGTGACTAGTCCTCGACACAGTGTGGTGCGCGCGCGGGCCGGCGCCGCCCTACTACATGCTGGAGCCGCACGCCGCCGGGCCCACGGGGCTGCGGACCGACGGCAAGGTGACTAGTCCTCGACACAGTGTGGTGCGCGCGCGGGCCGGCGCCGCCCTACTACATGCTGGAGCCGCACGCCGCCGGGCCCACGGGGCTGCGGACCGACGGCAAGGTGACTAGTCCTCGACACAGTGTGGTGCGCGCGCGGGCCGGCGCCGCCCTACTACATGCTGGAGCCGCACGCCGCCGGGCCCACGGGGCTGCGGACCGACGGCAAGGTGACTAGTCCTCGACACAGTGTGGTGCGCGCGCGGGCCGGCGCCGCCCTACTACATGCTGGAGCCGCACGCCGCCGGGCCCACGGGGCTGCGGACCGACGGCAAGGTGACTAGTCCTCGACACAGTGTGGTGCGCGCGCGGGCCGGCGCCGCCCTACTACATGCTGGAGCCGCACGCCGCCGGGCCCACGGGGCTGCGGACCGACGGCAAGGTGACTAGTCCTCGACACAGTGTGGTGCGCGCGCGGGCCGGCGCCGCCCTACTACATGCTGGAGCCGCACGCCGCCGGGCCCACGGGGCTGCGGACCGACGGCAAGGTGACTAGTCCTCGACACAGTGTGGTGCGCGCGCGGGCCGGCGCCGCCCTACTACATGCTGGAGCCGCACGCCGCCGGGCCCACGGGGCTGCGGACCGACGGCAAGGTGACTAGTCCTCGACACAGTGTGGTGCGCGCGCGGGCCGGCGCCGCCCTACTACATGCTGGAGCCGCACGCCGCCGGGCCCACGGGGCTGCGGACCGACGGCAAGGTGACTAGTCCTCGACACAGTGTGGTGCGCGCGCGGGCCGGCGCCGCCCTACTACATGCTGGAGCCGCACGCCGCCGGGCCCACGGGGCTGCGGACCGACGGCAAGGTGACTAGTCCTCGACACAGTGTGGTGCGCGCGCGGGCCGGCGCCGCCCTACTACATGCTGGAGCCGCACGCCGCCGGGCCCACGGGGCTGCGGACCGACGGCAAGGTGACTAGTCCTCGACACAGTGTGGTGCGCGCGCGGGCCGGCGCCGCCCTACTACATGCTGGAGCCGCACGCCGCCGGGCCCACGGGGCTGCGGACCGACGGCAAGGTGACTAGTCCTCGACACAGTGTGGTGCGCGCGCGGGCCGGCGCCGCCCTACTACATGCTAGAGCCGCACGCCGCCGGGCCCACGGGGCTGCGGACCGACGGCAAGGTGACTAGTCCTCGACACAGTGTGGTGCGCGCGCGGGCCGGCGCCGCCCTACTACATGCTGGAGCCGCACGCCGCCGGGCCCACGGGGCTGCGGACCGACGGCAAGGTGACTAGTCCTCGACACAGTGTGGTGCGCGCGCGGGCCGGCGCCGCCCTACTACATGCTGGAGCCGCACGCCGCCGGGCCCACGGGGCTGCGGACCGACGGCAAGGTGACTAGTCCTCGACACAGTGTGGTGCGCGCGCGGGCCGGCGCCGCCCTACTACATGCTGGAGCCGCACGCCGCCGGGCCCACGGGGCTGCGGACCGACGGCAAGGTGACTAGTCCTCGACACAGTGTGGTGCGCGCGCGGGCCGGCGCCGCCCTACTACATGCTGGAGCCGCACGCCGCCGGGCCCACGGGGCTGCGGACCGACGGCAAGGTGACTAGTCCTCGACACAGTGTGGTGCGCGCGCGGGCCGGCGCCGCCCTACTACATGCTAGAGCTAGGTTAGGCGCTGGGGCGATAAGTGTGCGTTAACCTTTAATCTCCTTTTACGACAGACGGGGGAGACTGTAAAAAGTAGGAACACCTAATGATAAAAAAAATACACTTTAGACTAATACCACTTTTAAAAACCTCAAACATTACAATGTATTTAATACTTACCTACCCAACTATCCGAAATTATTATAATTAATCTAATATTTTGTTTTCAGGATATCGGTGCGGCGTGTGTCCTCACGTTTACGTCTTCGAAGCTCATGGCTCACGCGTAAGCATATTTAAGTTACAGGTATTCAAAATACAAAAATTAGTGCAAAGAGTTTGTCTAGCCAGCTGGCTGTTGTTGAATTAAGGGCTGCTCAATTAGGCCAGTCTACCTGAACTTGACTTGGAGGATTGTATTTGTATCATGCTCCCCAATATTCCCACATGGAGCGGCCGCACATTGATCCACTAGTTGCGGACGAGTTTGTTTATACATTTAGCACAGCATTTATACAACGACGGTGGCAAACACGCTTACTGCCTGCCTGATGTTAAGCAGTTACCGTAGCCTATAGACACTTGACATCGGCGCGCACCGAGCCACAAGCTGCGGGAGTGGCTCACGCTCGCTACTACTGGCCGCGATTAGTGCGGGCCACTAGCCATCAGGGATTGTTTAAAGTACAATGTTTTAGTTGTTCACATTTTATAGTTCACCAATTGCATGGTAGATGGCGCTTACATCCGTGAAACATGCTACCGTTCTTTTCCCGTAGCTTGTGTAAGGCTACCTTCGAAATCCGAATTATATGAGAATTAAGTTGTCAAGAAAGTGTTTCATTCAATAGGGTAATAGTGACGTAGTGAGTAAACAGGGATTGTAATTTGTATGGGAGCGTAACCGTTATTTTTTCGTTCTTTGTTAATTATTTCATTTTCTAATGCGTATTATTAGAGTGCCCAACTCCTCAAAACACAACTGAGTCCTACATATGAAGTAAAATTTTTGTTCGAGATATGTGGTTATTTCGAGTTTTTTGCAAAAAACCGGTTACAATCCCTGCTAGCCATGATGTGCGGTCGCTCTTTTAGCTTTCTCAGTATTTTCCTACCTATCATGCTAAATTTACGATTCCTCGCATCAAGGAGCAACATTTATTACGGTAACGTAAACGTACAACCGTGATGTGTCCATTGATCGGCAATATATGTGACGTCATCGGCACGCATCGGATAAGCTGCCCCCCCCCCCCCCCCCCCCCCCCCACCCCCCAGAGCATCTGCGTCAGCATTCCGTGAACGAATAAGTACTACTACTGGAATAAGTGACGCTGTTGTATGAGTTTTTATGCAAAGAATACTAAAAACAGTCGCGTGCAATGCAATGCTTTCGATGCGTGCGATGAGAAGTGGACGCTTACCTTTAAGAGGATTGTGAACCTGTACATTTTCATACAAAAAGCGATAACGTTTTTTCACCCCGTAAACATCGTCAACATATAATAAAATACTAGATCTGTACGTTTTGTTTTATAATAAATATTGCTTACGTTAAAAGTTATTAGCATCTAAAAACGAAGTAAAGATAACGCTTTTTAAAGCGTATACACAATCTTTTTACTCGAGCAGCCTGTGGGTTAGGTATACAAAGCGAGCCTATAGCGCCCTGCGCGTGCAATACAATAATGCATTTATAATGTTGCTGGGGCTGCCGAGGAGGTGTAGTGCCTCGGGCATGTTCGCCGAAGCCCGTGTAGACGGGTTTCAGGCGATCATGCGCAAAAAGATAGCATCGCTATTAGACAGGGTGAGAGCAAGTGCCAACAGCATCCTAAAGGCAATATCGTGGAGGTTTGACTGTCCAATCCTATCTTATTGGATTGGACAGATTAAGGGCGTTGCCCAATTTATTATTTAAGAATATTTTTATACTTACTTGCTGTTACTAACCAATTTAGTATTAAGGTGGTTCGATTGCCATACAAAACGTTAATTGAGATTTGCAGGCTAACGGCGTGATATTTTAAGAAACTTATGTAACAAACTTTCATCAATTGGCTTCCCATTTGCGCCAAATTCCCCCTTTCCTAGAATAAACTTGTATAAACTAGATTAATTTGAGAAAAATAGTTTTCCCAAAATATCACGTCCCAAACCAATTTCTCAAATTAATCTAGTTTATACAAGTTTATTCTAGGAAAGGAGGAATTTGGCGCAAATGGGAAGCCAATTGATGAAAGTTTGTTACATAAGTTTCTTAAAATATCACGCCGTTAGCCTGCGAATGTTAAATAACGCTTTGTATGGCAATCGAACCACCTTAAGTCACATGTTACTAACACACTATGGATCACTAGGTCTGAAATAAAGTATTTTTATTTTATTTTATTTATTTTATTTAAAAATCTATATTTTTGACTTTGTCTACCTTTTTACGTACAGACATAGATTTAAGTGTACTTAATCGAATAATACCAAAATTATTTAATTTCATAAAGGATTAGGGGGGTAAATACGTTAACACCCGCAACCATATTTCAACAAGAAAATGTAGGCAATTACCTCCAGAGCTTGCAACTCTCTCTATCGCACGACAGGGGTCGGGAGGCAGAGCGGTGTGACACAGATTTTTTTTTTTAATTCCTACTCGCGCTGCGTGTCGACACTTTACAATCCTCTTAAACGAACTTAACCTCCACAGATTCCTCCAAAACATGACTCCGGAGGAGTGTCTCAAACGCAACTACCACATGTACAACATCTCGGTGCAAGCCGCGCCCATCAAGAAGCTGATCAGAGAACCGCCACTTGTCAAGTCTTCGCCTAATGTCAAGCTGTTGCCTGCCACTAGCAAAGTAAGTCACCAATATCCCACCGTGAAAGGTAAAGTAAGAGCGATCCTTTTGCTTCCTATGCCAGGTATAGACGGAATCATTGAAAAAAAGTCACATTTAATGAATTTTTCTCAATAGGTACTAATAAAATGGCGATTTGAAAATTATTACTCTCCCTCACACTATTTTCTCAACCCCGACCGTAAAATTTAGTAACAACTTCCAACTAATTCAGAAAATGGTGTTCTGAAAACAATATTCTTAATATGACCATTTCGCGACTGTTCGCTTCGCAACATTTTCATCAACTAAGCAGTGGCGGTCAATCGTCGCAAAAAATCTAAGCACATAAATAATGGCAGATGAGAAGGTGGCGGCTTGTACTCCGCCATTATATCCGAGTCTAATAAACACAAATATGTATTTTCTTATACGATTCACTTATAAATCGATGAACACCGGCAGCAGCTACGAAAAAGTATGACTCATTGTTTCGTTTCGCCTTAGCCAAGCGTTGGGTTTTATGATGTTATCACGTTTAATTATCGTCCGTAAACCGACTTTATAGACAACCATTTTTTTACAAAATACATAATATTTTATAAAATTACAGTTTTTTTATATAAAAGACTGTCTAGTGATTGAACCTAGTTTCACCTAATGGTAAGTGACGATAGGGTCTAAGATAAAGCTCACTGGTTCAGTAATAAGCCTATTCACTCTTGTTTTGAAGGCACCTAGACCGTAGTTCTCAGGAAATACCTTCCAAACAGTAGGTACTAAAAACAGTGCTAAGTTAGCAATTTCTCACTATTTTTAAATGACAGGTATTTCCAATTTACCATTGTTTCTCCAGGTGGGAGTGGACGGTCTCAAGCGCCGGGCTTCCGAGGCGGACCGCAAACATCCGCCCGGCGGAGTCACTTGCAAGGACGCGCAGCGAGCCACCGATGCATGTGACAAGGATGAATCCAAACTAAAGGGTGAGTGCCGTCGATGGAGTCAACATCGTCATTGTAGTCGATGTCGTCATTGTAGTTTAATTTAATTGCCTTAAAATACTATGTTAGACACATGAAATAGATAAAAATACAACACTAAAACTAACTAACAGGGCTCCATCCCGCGCTTCATCTATCCCTATTGACGTGCTGAGGCTCTAGTATAAGTCGTATTGATACAATACGTTTTCGAACGCGTTTGCGTTTATTTTCAATTTGTGTGGCAACGCGAACAGCGCCTCTGGTGGTAACTATTAGGAACTACGCGTTGCCATACACATTGAAACTAAACGCAAATGCGTTCGAAAACGTACATGTATCGATAAAACTTATACTAGAGCTATAGATCTATGAAGCGCGCCAGGATGCCCGAGTCTAGCCTCTCGGCGACCATCTGCAGGATACTGTTGCCGCTCCCCCGCACACGTCATATAATGGACTCTGACTTCGTCTACGACCGGTTTATTAGATTTTATTGGTTGATCGACTAACACTTGACGATTGTGTTGTGTCAGGGCGCCGCAACGCGAACGGCTGGCTGGTGCTCCAGGACGGGTCGCAGTTCCTGAGCGCGCAGCACTCCATCGCGTGTAAGAAGTTCCCGCACGGCTCGCGGGGACATCAGGTTAGTCATCATAAATTTAAGAGTTAGTCTCTTGTCGGTATAGCTCCCTCTATCTGACTCTATATAGGGCCGCGAGAGATTGTGGGTGGCGGCAGTGACATTCTGCGAAGAGGTAACGTCACAAAAGGAGAAAGCGTGAAGAACGAGGAATTCATCAAACGCCAACTCCCTCAGTACAGGGACCCACCACACAAGGCCCTACACGTCTGGAGGAAGGGTCGAAGCATCGCCGATCCTTCCCTCCTCTGGCGCGAGGGTGCCCCCGGTGTGGCCGGGGCAGCAGCCGGGAGGACGTCGTGGTAGAATGCTTGCGATTTCATGACGTTCCCCGATAACGGCAGTGCGGGTGACGCCGGTGTGTTTTAGGGGGTAGACTCCTCCCCTCCCTCTGCCTAGCAGAGGGGGTTTCGGGAGGAGAGAGTCCCACATAACACCCGTAAGGCCTTCCCCTGGGCAGGGTGTATGCGTAATGCATTTATACACCGTCAAAAAAAAAGGGCTGCCTCCTTGACCTTCTTTATATGACGTGACTGCAACGTTTTCTTTTATTTGTTTCATGTAACTTATCCTTGGTCTTCCCCTTCTTCGCTTGCATTCTACCATTCCTTCCATGATGTTATTAATAAAAGCGTTATGTCGTATAAAGCAGTGAATGTTAAAATATATAGAATACGACCGCTTTAGCCTAGTTGGTAGTGACGATGCCTACGAAGCAAGAGGTCCTGGGTTCGAATCCCGGTAAGGGCATTTATTTGTTTGATGAGCACGAATATTTGTTCCTGAGTCATGGATGTTTTCTATGTATTTAAGTATTCATTTATCTATCTATATAAGTATGTTTATCTTCGTCTAGTACCAATAGTACAAGCTTTGCTTAGTTTGGGACTAGGTAAATTTGTGTAAGATTGTCCGCAAATATTTATTTATTTATTTTTATTTAAATACGAGTGTCGGCGCGTATAGACACGGTTGGTGGCTCATGACCCAGGTTGGCTTGATGATGTGGATGGCAGGTTGAAGAAATGACGAAGGCGGCGGTTCAGCGAATTAAATGTTTTTAATTCGGTATTTTTCTACATAGTTTTAAGTATGCGTGAATTTAACGTTATATAAAAAGGGCAAGTAAAAAAGTAGGTAAAAGCTGAGTGTCGCAGCTTATGAGGCGAAAGTTGAAGTGCGAGTCATCTTCCACGTTCGGTATCCCCATTGGCGCTTGAAGGGATGACGATCCAACATGCGATTGGCTGTCGATCACGTCATCTGTGCCTCTGATTGGCCGCTGGGCTATTCCTCGATTCGTGACGTCATGGAAGATGTAACGTGTCTCTAGGCGTGCGCTGTCGCTTACGCATTGGTTAAAATTCATCGTCCGCCATCAGCTGATAGGCGCGTATTCAAAATGCGCCTTAACATAAGCTCCCGGCCTTGGAAGATGCAGCTTCCAACATAGGAAGACGGTGAAAGTTAGTCATCGTTAATAGGCAGTGGGCAGATTTTTGAAAACGCTCGACGTACGGTGCCACGAGTTGTGCGTATATCGGCCACTCTTGAGGCGCCATCTCTGCCAGGGAAGGTCTTCGTGATTCGACCCAAACTCCATTTAAGTGGCGGAGCATGGTCCTCCTTGATCAGTACTAGAGTGTCCTCCTTCAATTCGCCCTTGCTTCGTGTCCATTTTGTCCTAACCTGCAGCTCGGATACATACTCCTTGGACCAGCGCGTCCAAAAATGCTGTCGTATTTGCTCCACTCGCTGGTAACGTGACAGGCGGTGCAGCGGAACGTCGATGAGGTCGGTGCATACGGGAACAGTCAGCGGGCGTCCAACCAAAAAGTGTGCCGGGCTAAGAGGGGTGTAGTCTCGTGGATCTGAGGACATAGGACTCAAAGGACGGGAGTTCAGGATGGCCTCGACCTGTGTCAATACCGTGCTGAACTCCTCGTATGTTAAATTGACATCACCTATTACACGTCGGAGGTGATGCTTGCAACTTTTTACACCGGCCTCGACTAAACCGGCAAAATGGCTAGCATAAGGGGGCATCATAATAAATTAGATTTTTTGTGAAGTTGCGTACTCCTTAATTTCACTTGAACATGAATTTAAAAACCTTGCGAAATCATTCATCAGGCCCACAAAATTTCGTCCGCTATCCGAGAAAATTTTTGAAGGTTTACCACGACGCGAAATAAACCTTTTCAACGCCATCAAGTACGCATCTGACGAGAGATCTGTGACCAACTCTAAATGAACTGCGCGCGTTGTGAAACATATGAAAATACACAAATACGCCTTAGTGGTGGTTGCTCCCCTCCCCTTGCGGTTAAGTATGTGATAAGGGCCACCATAGTCTACGGCGCAATTCATAAACACGAATCCAGGCTCTAATCGTTCGGGAGGCAAATTACCCATAATGGGGGTGAGCGTTTTCCCCCGAAAACGAGCACATGTTACACAGTTGTGGACCACTTTCCTAGCGAGATTCCTCCCGCTTATGGGCCACCAAGTCTCTCGAAGTGAAAATAAAATATGTTGAGCTCCAGCGTGGAACAATTTTCGATGTTCGAATCGAAACAGTAATGTTGTAAAATGATGCTTACTGGAAAGTAAAACCGGGTGTTTTTTATTATAATCAAATACCAATGAATCTGTTAGACGACCTCCAACTCTAATTACCTTTTGGTCGTCAATAAATAAGTTTAATTTTTCCAAGAAACCCTTTGCGATATGTTTATTTCTTGCTAATGCATGCATGTAAATAAGTAATAAATAAGAAGATGATCTTGGTATTCTTTATTATCTTTCTCTTGTAGTTCTATCTAATATACATTCATTTCAGTACTTTCAGTAGTTGGTTTTGTATCTTTTCTTGACTGACATGTCTCACACAGTGTTGCCAGTCCACACCTACATATCTTCCTTACATCCCCCTTTCCTTCAAGCAACAACAACACACAATTAACACTTAATCAAAGCTGCTAGGTACTATGTAATAATCTGATTCAATTAGTTTCATAATCAGACAGATAGCTAGGTTTCTTGATGAGTCTACCAGTTCTAGTTTTAGTTTCTAAGCCTCTATTTTCATTCATATTACTATTCAGATTTTCTTCCCCGCTGTTTTGAACATCACTTTGTCTTGAAACATAGCTATCCACTGGCCTACCACTAATGCTATTTTTTCTACTTGCATTCAACATAGTTTGTCCTCCTTCATCATCACTATTTATCAGATTATCTGTTACTATTTTCATTTTTTCTTGATTGTTACAGTCTATTAAATATCTCCTATTTCTAGAGATTTCTTGACCAGTTTCGGTCTTAATTTTAAACGAATTGGGTCTGACATCCCTTCTTAATACCTCAGCATAGTTATTAGGCTTTCTTTTATCATTATTAGTTAATACAACTTTTTGACCTTCACTGAGATTTGACAAGTTCCTTGACCCTTTATCATAATATAGTTTCTGTTTCCATGCATTGTCATACAAGGTTTTTTTAACATTCCAGTTTTCCTTACTAGGTTTCTCAAAATTAGGCAATAGACTCTTGATTTTTCTCCCTAACAACAACTCTGAAGGAGTTTTATAATTGAATTCTTTTGAAATTGGTGTGTTTCTATACTCTAAGAGAGCTAAGTATCTATCCTTGCCTTCATGATCTGCTTTTTTAAACAAATTTTTAGCTATCTGAATAAAACGTTCCGCTAACCCATTTGACTGAGCATACGTGGGGCTACTGGTTTTGTGAATAAAGCCCCATTTTTGAGCAAATTCCTTCATTTTAAAACTGGTATAATTGGTAGCCCCATCACTGTACAAATATTCCGGGATTCCAAATCTACTAAAAATAGACTTTAATATATCTATTGTAGTTTCAGGTCTTAAGTCTTTTAATTCGGATACTTCAAAGTATTTACTATAGTAGTCCACAACTAAGATATAATTTCTGCCCTTGTAGTGAAATACATCAGTTCCCAAATGCCACCAAGGCTTATTTGGCATTTCTCTAATTTGCATCGGTTCTTTACTATTATTTTTTCTAAATCTGTCACATGTACTGCAATTTAATACTTTATTCTCAATGTCTCTTCCCATGAATGGCCAGAACATGCATGATCTCGCTCTAGACTTACACTTATCCAAACCCATGTGATTGTAATGTATGCGTTCTAACATATCAGATCTTAAAGACTGTGGTACTACAATACAATTATTTTTAAAGATCAGTTCCTCACAGACATATAATTCATCAGTAAATGTAAAATATGGCTTCAAGCTACTTGGAATATCCTTGATACCTGGCTATCCATTCAAGATATAGTATTTCAACTGTTGTAATTCAATGTCTTTGTCAGTTTCTTCTTTAAAAATTTTTAGTTTTCTATCTGTTACTGGCAAGGTTGTTACCACCATACCTACCTGTGCTTCTATTTCTTGTTCCAAAAGATTATCACTAGTTTTAATATTGTGTCGTGACAGTGTGTCAGCAATCAAAAGTTCTTTACCAGGTTTGTACTTCACGTTTAAGTCATATTTCTGTAAATGTAAACGCATACGCTGTAGTCTCAATGGTATATCACACATGGATTTTCTAAAAATTGCCTCTAGCGGTCTATGATCAGTCTCTACTTCAATTTGTTTACCATAAATATACTGATGATACCGGGAACAGCCAAACACAATTCCCAACATTTCTTTTTCAATTTGAGCATACATTTTTTGAGTGCTAGTCATGGACTTCGAGGCATAAGCTACAGGCAAATCATTTTGAAGCAAAACTGCTCCCAGTGCATCTTTTGAGGCATCGACTGATAATTTTACAGGTTTACTAACGTCATAATACTGTAACACAGGATCTGAAACCAGTATTTTTTTAAGTTCACAAAAAGAATCATCATGTTCTTTTGACCACAGCCAATCTACATTTTTTTTAATTAAATTTCTCAGTGGACTACAAACCTGAGACAAGGATGGTATAAACTTTGCTACATATGTAATCATTCCTAGTAATCTCTGTAACTCTTTCACATTTTTCGGTTGTTCCATTTTTATTATTGATTCTATTTTTGTGGGATCTGGTTTTATACCATCCTTCGTCAACATGTGACCTAAATATTCTATTTCTGATTTTCCAAATACACACTTACTTGAATTAAATTGCACTTAATGTTCTTAACGTGTTGACGTATTCATCAAATGATTCGGCCTCATTTATCTTGCGCCTAAAGAAAACATTTCTATTGATGCTCTCGTTGCTGAGAGGCAAGAAATAGGTAGAGAATTGCTCTACAAGCGCGTCATACGTCTTAACCTTTTCCTGGTCGAAATTATTATAAATTTCCAGACTCTCCTCACCTATGCAGTGCAAAAACAGTGCTATTTTTCCTTCTTCATCTAATCTTTCCTTTGCCCCCGAGGCAGTAAAATAAATCTTAAACCTTTGCAGCCATTTTTTAAAATTCTCGGCTGGATCTCCTTGCAGTGACAATGGCGGTGGTTGTTTTAACGTTTCCATGTTTTCATAACGAATTCACTATCGGTTCACTTCGCGACTGCGCCATGTAAATAAGTAATAAATAAGAAGATGATCTTGGTATTCTTTATTATCTTTCTCTTGTAGTTCTATCTAATATACATTCATTTCAGTACTTTCAGTAGTTGGTTTTGTATCTTTTCTTGACTGACATGTCTCACACAGTGTTGCCAGTCCACACCTACATATCTTCCTTACATTAAGCATCTGGGAACGATTCTATCTGTGATAAGCGCGCGAGTAGTATCTCCGATTCCCTTAGTTCACCCGGCGTCAGCGCACCGGCTCGACGTGCATGTTTATTGCGAGCGTTATGAATGAATCTAAGTACATACGCGGCTGCGCGCTGCATGCGATTGAACTGAGAAAACCTGGAGAACGTAAACAAATTATCATTCTTGTTGTTGCATACCAAACTAGTCACAGGATTTGATTTACGTTCTGGCAACTGGGACTCGTCTGGCAACAATGACGGATCTAGGTATTGATGGTGGACATAATTGGCATCATGCAGGAATTTGGGCCCATTCCACCAGAGATTGGAGTTAATTAATGTTTCTAAGTGCGCCCCGCGAGAAACGAAATCTGCTGGATTGTCCTTGCCGCTTACATGATGCCACGAATGACCTTGTGTTAATTCGTGAATTTCTGCGACCCTATTTTGGACAAAAGGTTTCAACAGGTTAGGCTGCATTCGAAGCCAGCCTAGCACTATGGTCGAATCTGTCCAAAATGTGACCCTGTCGAATTTAGAGCCTAACGATTCTCTTATTTTGTTGTATAATCGTGCGCTAACTAGTCCGCCAGATAACTCCAGCTTTGGCGTACTCATAGAGGGCGCTATGGGTGCGACCTTGGCCTTCGCGCATAACAGGCGTACTGTAACAGCTGATTCGCTATCAACTGTTCGTACATAGGCGCAGGACCCATATGCCAATTGAGATGCGTCTGAAAATAGATGTAGATCTATACTTATAGGATTGTTATTGCACATAACATGGCGTGGTATACGAATGTTAGGTAAAAACGAAAGGTTATTTACGAAGCGGTGCCAGGTCTGCGTGACGTCATCGGGAACCGCTGCGTCCCATTCAAGTTTTAACAAAAACAATCGCTGTAGTAAACACTTGGCAATAGTTATCATTGGACTTAATAATCCAAGCGGATCGAAAACTTGCGATGCGGTTGACAATATTATGCGTTTTGTAACAGTAGTAGAATAAAATCAGCTGTAAATCGCGTTGAGATTCATCAATACGAATTTGCCTATAGTGTTTCTCGATGTCCGCGCACGCGACGAACCTATTTTCGCGAAACCTTAATAAAATAGCAATTAAATCGCCCTGAATGGGCGGTCCGACGCGTTGCAAGTCATTCAACGATTTTCCACTGCTTGAAGAAGAGCTCCCATCAAAAACGACTCTTAAACGAGTAGTAAGTGCGTGTAATCGGAGTACTCCATGATGAGCAAAAAAATAATTAGGGGTTCCGTATGTAAAAACTCGCTTCATGTGGCCTAACGCAAGGTATTCTTTAATGAAGTCGCTGTACATACTCTTATATATAGGATCGCGATTAAGACGTTTTTCCAACGACATAAAACGCCTTTTCGCTTGTGCGAATGAGTCACCGAGTGCCTCTGGTGACTCTTTGAGAGGCAGCTGCACGCAAAACCTACCATCTTCGAGACGGGTCGTTGTCTTAACGAAATGTTCCTCGCAAGCAATCTCGTCATCACTGCGCAAATCATACGATTTATGACTTGCATGGACCTCTTCGATCTCCCAAAACCTACGTAATTGGTTATCTAATGATTGCGTATCAAAAGATTGCGTGAAATTACAATTAATAGGATTTTTGCCTCGCGTATTGGAGTAAACAGGTCCTGAGATAATCCAACCAAATTTGGTATTTTGTAAGAATGGGCCGTTGACTAATCGCATTTTACCATCGACGAGGAGGTCCCAAAACTGTTCAGCGCCTATAAGTAAGTCAACGGATTGACATTCGTAAAAAGTTGGATCTGCCCGACGCACATTGTCTGGAATGCGGAATTGATTACGTTTAATCGTAAACGTAGGCAGTTTTGATGTTAATTGCGGTAAAACCAAACACTGTATGCACGTTTTAAAGTTGTCAACAAGCGAATTAATTTCTATTTCACATTTTTGCGAACAATGAGTAATAGAATTGCTGACTCCTCGAATTTGTTGAATGGACTGTATCAATGGCGGCTTTAATTTATCACACAACGCTTGCGTCATTATCGAACATTCGCTACCACTGTCGAGAATCGCTCGCGACCTATGATAATTACCGGAACTGTCACGAATGTCGATCAAAGCAGTAGATAACAAAACGGGTTGCACCGAAGACTCGTCTTGCGCGTTGATGTCTAAGTGTGCGTTCGTTACCTGCATCGTATGTTGTGCGTGTGCGATATTATTGTCAGGGATCGAGGCACAGGAGGAGGGTGACCTTGACGCGCTGTCTAGCGCGAGCAGCGATACGGAGCGCTTGTCACGGACGCCTTCCTTCTCGTCCTCGTGAATTATTGAATTATGTTTCTTATTGCACTTCCTGCACGGGCCATACCTACAATCACCAGACGAATGACCGGCACGCAGACAGTTCTCACACAATTGTTTATCGCGAACTAGTTTTAATTTATCGGGCAAACTTAAATCGATAAATGCTTGACACGAGTACAAAGGGTGTTTATCATTGCACATTGCACATATTCTTTTGTACTGTGCTTGTTTAGTGTGAGATTTGTCCGCGGGCTTGTCGGTAACAATGTTGCAGTGAACTTTAGGAGCTGCGTGCGCGATATGTGTATGGTTTCTTGGCATCGTGCTGTGGATGAGTGTTACTACTATAGCCGGACCTGCTGTGCGTAACCAACAGTGTTTCTAACATGTCAGCGCGGTCTCGAATGAACTTAAGTAAGTCGTCTACATTTAGCGCGGATTTGGAATCGTTCGACACTGGTAACAAAGTGCTTTTGTATTGTTCCCATTCACGTTCGGTGGTGGGATCTAACTTGGAGACAACTAAATAGATTATTAGTGTTCCCCAACTTTCAGTAGGTTCACCGAGCAGTTTTAAAGCACGCAAATTCTTTAACACGGTGTCGATTAGTTTTCTTAGCAGTGTCGGCGATTCTTTAGGTAGCGACTGCAGAGAAAACAAGGCTTTTACATGATTGTGAACTAGCAATCTACTGTTATCATACCGGTTTAAAAGCAATTCCCAAGCAATCGTGTAATTATCAGCCGAAAATTCAAGCGAATCAATAACGAGTTGCGCATTACCCCTAAGCGAGGACTTTAAATAGTGAAACTTTTGAATGTTGCTTATTTCTTGGGAATTGTGAACCAGTGATGAAAAAGTGTCGCGAAATTGTAACCAGTGCTCATAAGAACCGTCGAAAAAGGGCAAAGAAATAGTCGGGAGTCGAACCGACTGAGATAAACTATTTGAAACTATTGTTTTCGATTCGTTAGCCATCTCCGCACCTTTTACCATGCACTGAGTCTGAGCAAGAATGCCATAATATTCGCTTTCGAACTCCTCCCTGGCTTCAAAAAGTGTGTCTATTTCACTGTCGGGAATAATACTCTCTAGCTGATTGTGCACTTCGGAAAAATCATCAAATATACCCTGAGCCCCTTGCATGCGTAAATTTAGCTCAGTACGCTGGTTATCGGACAAAACTAGGCCATCGAATGATTTCACAAACTTTTTGAAATTCGTAAGCCTACACTTTATGGAACCTCGTCTACGGTTCAACTGTCTTACGGTCTCCTGATCTGATGCCTGGTTAGGACTCTCTAAATCGGCATGAAATCCAGGATTGGGCTGGGTAACCATTTTGACGGTATGAGGCGTAAATTACTTACAGTTGCAAGTACCACCACGGTCGATCACAGCAAGGCAGCTTGCGGTAAGGCTGACGCAGGCTGTAGGCAGACCGTTTAGCAAATGGCAGACACGACGTGCGATAAGGGCCACATAGCAAGCACAAGCACTGGAATTGAGAAAAGCACAGTATGATGCAGGCGTAAAGGAGTAGGTAGAGAGGTAAGCTGGCTCGTCTCACCGAAGCTCTCTTGCCGCTGCCGCTGCGATGTCTTTCGTCGTTTCAATGCAAAACTGCCGTTGCGTTCTCACATCCAATCCATGTATCCAGGGCTGGTTCTTGGTATCCGGTATCGATGGTCCAAATTATGTCGGCGCGTATAGACACGGTTGGTGGCTCATGACCCAGGTTGGCTTGATGATGTGGATGGCAGGTTGAAGAAATGACGAAGGCGGCGGTTCAGCGAATTAAATGTTTTTAATTCGGTATTTTTCTACATAGTTTTAAGTATGCGTGAATTTAACGTTATATAAAAAGGGCAAGTAAAAAAGTAGGTAAAAGCTGAGTGTCGCAGCTTATGAGGCGAAAGTTGAAGTGCGAGTCATCTTCCACGTTCGGTATCCCCATTGGCGCTTGAAGGGATGACGATCCAACATGCGATTGGCTGTCGATCACGTCATCTGTGCTTCTGATTGGCCGCTGGGCTATTCCTCGATTCGTGACGTCATGGAAGATGTAACGTGTCTCTAGGCGTGCGCTGTCGCTTGCGCATTGGTTAAAATTCATCGTCCGCCATCAGCTGATAGGCGCGTATTCAAAATGCGCCTTAACATAAGCTCCTTACAAATTTGTACCCAAACTGGTGTCCAAAACCCAGTATGCGCATAGTCAACTACGTATCCAATCACAGCTACCCAAAATGTCAGCCTGTTTTCAATTACCAAACACAAATGGATACGATTGGTCAATTTAGGAATACATTGCAGTGATTAGCCGTCGTGCGTCACGTCGGACGACAGCCATGTGACAGTGACAACGAAAACGGATAATTGTTGAATGGTTACATGCAACAAGAAGCAACTTAGTTATGATAACGTTCACGTCGGGGGTTTTTCAACTTTTCTAAGTTATTAATTTTTGAACTTGTCTCCAGGCGCTGGCGTGCAGTGTGATGGCGGTGGCGATGTCCCGCGTCCAGGACGTGTGCCGCTGGTGCGCCTCCACCCTGGATGCCGTCCTCCTCAGCGGAGACCAGCTCTACCAAGACAGCTACCTGCACTACAAGCCCAAGACGACCAAGATCCTGCAGATCGAACAGGTTTGTACACAGCAAAGGGAGGATGTTAAAGAATGGTGACCCGGTTTCCGTGCCATACGTCACTGGCAACACACACTGGTCAAAGACTCGCCTTGAGACACTGCGGAATATTGCAAGTATACAGAATGAAGCACCTAGGTTCTCCAGACACACTACGGGACGCAGTCAGCAACACCAAGGCACTCACCAACTTTCTAGACGAGCTGGGGTGGTTAGAGTAGCGCCACACCGCCGTTTCACGCAAAATAGGCACAATGGATGTTGACTTGCGGAAAACACCCAGTACAACTCTATCTAACTAACTATTGCAAGGTACTATCGCCCAAGGGTACGGGTATATCCATCTAGGGTAATTTTTCGATTGACATGTATGTGTGTGCAGACGATTTTGTTGAGAAAGTGTAAACCCGTACCCTTGGGCGATAGTACATTAATACAAATAGGTATTAGTATAGTGATGTATTGTGTTTACAGATTCTGCGCAAGTTCTACACGCCCGGCAACTGCGTGTGTCGCGTCGTGGTGTTCAAGCCGCGGCAGGAGGGCGCCGTCGACACCAACCTCAACGAAAAGGTTTGTGGGACTCACTGCTGCTCTTAAAGGCCCTAAAAGGTTTGTGGGACTCACTGCTGCCCCTAAAGGCCCTAAAAGGTTTGTGGGACTCACTGCTGCTCTTAAAGGCCCTAAAAGGTTTGTGGGACTCACTGCTGCCCCTAAAGGCCCTAAAAGGTTTGTGGGACTCACTGCTGCTCTTAAAGGCCCTAAAAGGTTTGTGGGACTCACTGCTGCCCCTAAAGGCCCTAAAAGGTTTGTGGGACTCACTGCTGCCCCTAAAGGCCCTAAAAAGTTTGTGGGACTCACTGCTGACTCTAAAGGCCCTAAAAGGTTTGTGGGACTCAGTGCTGGCCCTAAAAGCCCTAAAAGGTTTGTGGGACTCAGTGCTGGCTCTAAAGGCCCTAAAAGGTTTGTGGGACTCAGTGCTGGCCCTAAAAGGTTTGTGCGACTCACTGCTGCCCCTAAAGGCCCTTAAAGGTTTGTGGGACTCACTGCTGACCCTAAAGTCCCTAAAAGGTTTGTGGGACTCAGTGCTGGCCCTAAAAGCCCTAAAAGGTTTGTGGGACTCAGTGCTGGCCCTAAAGGCTCTAAAAGGTTTGTGGGAGTCAGTGCTGGCCCTAAAGGCCCTAAATAGTTTGTGGGACTCAGTGCTGGCCCTAAAAGGTTTGTGGGACTCACTGCTGCCCCTAAAGGCCCTAAAAGGTTTGTGGGACTCACTGCTGTCCCCATAGAACACTTAATACTATAGAATGGCGATGTGGGCGACACGCTCGCCACTAGAGTTTGAGCATGCACTCAAGCTTTCGCACCAACGTCACCCCTACGCCGTGTTGTTGTAGACTCGGTGGGAGGGGACGAGGTGGCGACACCGGACCCGATGGAAATCGTACGCCATACCCCGCGCTATAGTATTTAGTGTTCTCTGACTGCCCCTAATAGTCCTTACGGGTTCTGATGACAACACGATGTCAAAACAACTTAGAAAAGTTGAAAAACCCTCGACATTTTCGTATCAAAGTTCAATATCTCAAAAACGGCTGAACCGATTGACGACGAACATGACAAGAAAACCCCACATTTGGTAAATTAAAACCCATAAAATCGTAGTTTTAAAATGTGACCCAGGAGACGTAATCATGACGTAATAGTGACAGAAAATCTTGGGCATTCTGGGGTTCTCAAAAACCGTGGGGCAGTATAACAACTTGATGTCATGTAATCATGTTGATCGCGTCAGTTGTTCTATGATAAGGCCTGTACCGATAGACCTGTTTGCAAGCAGAAACATAATATTTTGTTTGCGAAGATTTCGCTTTGTCTGAAACAGGTGTATTGTATTACAAAAAAAACAATGAAAATGTATCACAACAAGAATCGGGACGTACCTATTACATTAGCAATTTTATAAGCCTAAAATCTAGATAGTGATCGAAAAAATATTCTTATCTCAAAATCAGTTGAAGTTGAAAGTAGGTAACCCATGTTTTCATACAAACTAAAATTCTCAGAAAAACTGAGGGCATCGATGTACGCAAATCCTCGTAACTGCATTAATCTTGAACAGGATGGTGAATTTTAGATACCAACATGATGAAGAATTACTGATACTTATTTCACCACCATCAATGGTCATTTGAAATAAAAAATATAGCCCTGGCGTGCAGTTTAAGCTCAACTCAGTGCTTAGCAAAATTTAAAGTGAGCCTTGAAGGGAAACAATCGCTCCTTCTTTAAATTTTAAAGAAAATTGGTAATTGATGTTGATTACTTAATCTTTATATTGTAACAAATTATTTTGTTGTATATACACCTAAAATCTAAGGAAAATAAATGAAATATCACCAAAAATATTTGTAAACATACGTTACGGCACAGGCCTTAGTATAACCCCACATGGTTACTAAAAAAAAAACAACTTAAGTATCATCATCATCATATCAGCCGAAAGACGTCCACTGCTGGCCATAGGCCTCCCCCAAAGAGTGCCACAATGGCCGGTCCTGCGCCACCCGCATCAAGCGGACTCCCACAACCTTTACCAGGTCATCAATCCAACTTAAGTATACTTTTGTTTAAAACCCGCTTTTTTTGGGAAATAAGAAAGCTTCCGAACAAAGCTTGGTCTCTCAAGTGCTGTGGTATAATGTCTGAACTCGCTTCCGCAGCTGACGCAGTTCTTCAACGAGGAGAGACATGGAGTGCTGGTCGCAGGGGAGGGACACTTCGCCGTCGCTCTCTTCAAGACGTCCAGAGGTCAGTTTACTTTGTTACACTGTAACCTGCGCTCTTGCGAATCTTTGACTGTTTTAAACTCATTATTTTCGGTCCAAGCTGAAGCATAGAACTTCGTTTGCTCCGCTCGCTCGTTCGCCGCTACGCTGGATTTGAATGATCTATTACCCACAAGCTGTCAAATGTGTATCTATTGCTAAGTTTCTTGAAATACAGACAGTACCTACGGCTATCGCAGTATTTATTCGCGATTGCCTAAAAGACAGTACGGTCCTTCAAGTCCAAAATCCATACCATTGATACGTAGCAAATTATTACTGTCATGTGGGGTAGAACTGAGATTGAGCTACCGAACTAAATTAAATAACAGGTATTATAGCGTGTGACAGGAATAGCCCTATTTCTCGCACGATACCTCCTAGGGCCAATAGCGGTAGACCCCCGGCTCGCTATCAAAAGGACTGAGCCGCGGATTTATAGTCGTTAGCCGGTATGCGCGCGCGCCATGTTGCGAGCCCGCGCGATAGTAGACATTCAGTCGGTTACTAGCATGCTATGCGAACTTAGAACTTAATGCAAATCCAGTTTCTTATTGAAAACAGTGCCACCTTCTTGATAGCTGGCGAACTCTCTGAAGCTCTAGCGATTGCTAGGCTAGGCTGTCAAGGTATTTCAAAATTCGCTGTAATGACACAAGGCATCAGTAGCCTAGGGGTACAGACGGTGGTATTTGAAGTCGATGATCCGGGGTTCGATCCCTACGACCAGCGCACTTTTTGTATGTTTTGTACATTCAAAGAAAAGTTGTAACTACCGCAGAAGAGATGGCGCCTGTATACGCAAGCATTAAATGCCTTCTCAATTTGGTCGAGTTGCATGTCTATCTCAGTATGTATATTGTAGTCTTTGGTTACTAGACAGCTTCGCTAACGGATACGCTCTGCCCCACAGATCTAATGATATTCATCGTCCCTTAACACAGAATGTCAGATTAAACGCTCAAAGCAAACGCGGCAATGTAATGTGAACATAGTTTACTTACGGATAATCTATAGTGACTTAGGTACAGACTTAGAATCACACCTCGGAATACTTAAAAAATAGATTTAAAATGAATTTACGCATAATATAATTTGAAAATAACTTACGTGTGATAGGAAAAATGTCCTTGCGTTTGGGTGCTTCCAATTTTTGGGCTATTGCACTTTAATACCATGCAATAAGGCATTTTATTAATTTTCACGGACAACCGGCTACCACAACAGACGCGCGCGGAATGTCATTAGCGACGGCCAACTCGGAGACCTACTCCGAGTTCGGACACGCGAAGTAGATACTTTGGCGTGATCTAGTGTATATTTAGATCTGTGCTCTGCCCTAACGTCTTGAGATATATTGTTTATATGTGGTTTGTGACTTGTGTAGTTTGTGTTCAACTCGTGACAATATATGTCTTTGCGTCAGTGTTGTGTTTTCTTTCTAAGCTATGTGTCGCCCTACCGTATGAGTTTTGACCCTGACTCAACAGACGCGCACTCACGCACACACACGCACGCTGTCATTCTATAAGAACTTGCTCAGCGTCCGCGCCAGTGCTTCGCTCGGCGGACCTCTCAATTTGTATGGAGAAATTAACTGTCATTCTAGTACATTCCATAATCTGATTCTTTTGAGAGTTTAGGTTGCCTAATCGGTTGCCTTATTTCAATATAATTTAACTTAGTAGTGTATTTAACTTAATTATCTATTAACATTTTCTTATATAGCTTTATTATATGTTTATCAGACTATTTTTTGTATCAAGTCATATGGAAGTATATTTAAAGCGCATGGCAATGCGTTTGTCCCCCCTTTGTCAAGTGAGTGGGCAACTCGACTGTTAGAGGTTCTTAAGCCGCCCGAAGGCCTCTAACTCGGCTTAACGACTACTGTCATAGACAGCAGCCGGGATCAACTCCGTCACTGGCTGACACCGTTCGATAGAACGAGACGACGCTATTATCTTGTCACTTATCGCTTGATAAGGCCATCCATACTACGGGCCCTGCTAAGCGTGCCTTCCAAAGTACGGAAGCGCTCATTTATAGTAACCACTCAAACAGGCGGTCACCCATCCAAAGACTGACCGCTGCCATCTTTGCTAACCTGCGTTATCGTTTCCGATTGACAGGCGCCGCTAGGCCATGAACGCTTCATATTGCTAGAAGCTGGTAGTACATAAGTCCGTTGCCCATGCTATTCCAGGTTTCTACATGTTCGACCCGGCGGACCGCGACCGCTACGGGCGCGCGGTGCCGCCGCCGTGCATCGGACACGCGCGCGCTTGCTTCTCGCAGTACCCCAGCGTGAGTCATTCAATCATACATTCGTTCATTCACTCATAACGCACGTCTATAGATACATATCTCCCGTGAACTTTTACACGACTGCCCAACCAAAAGGAGTGTACCTACGTAATGTGTTCAGAGTCTGTATGTATGTGAGATTCTTTATTCCGAACTACTCAACGTCTTAACCGATTTAGTTGTGTTGAGGTATCGTTAAAACCCTTACGTGAACCCAAGTGACAGGCTATGACCTACTTTTTAACCGACTTCAAAAAGGAGGAGGTTCTCAATTCGTTTGTATGTATGTGTGTATGTTACGCGATAACTCCGTAATTTATGAACCGATTTGAAAAAATATTTCTTTGTTTGAAAGCATATACTATCAGATTGGTCCCGTTGTGACCAAAATCCAGTTCTGATGATGGGATCCTGGAGAAATCGAGGGAACTCTTCAAATTTTACAGGCAAACTTGAAGCTATTTTTTGGCTACCTACTGATTTGAAGTCGGTTTAAACTTGTTTTGAAAGCCAATTATTAGGCATTGTATAGGTTCCCGACTGCGTACGAAATATAATATTCCAAGAAAGAAAGTGTTCAGGTACATTAATATACAACTTTACATAATTGACAACATTTCATGTGTGTGTGGCTAATTTTATGATAAATTTCGCTAGAAAATGTTTTTTAAGCGGCACGTGTTTTTTTATTTCTCCCTAAATAGTAATTTTCATTCAGAAATATCAAATTGTAAAGTAGCGAATGATGAAGTCAACATTACGGCTCTGTATTGTAGCTTGCATACCTTTTATATGACTTTCGTAGTATTGACGTCACACACGGCTTAATCACATTTATACAATTTCGCGATTTTCCTAAAAACGGGTGAGAAATGAAATCTAAAAACTACTTTATTACGTTCAGAGGCTCTAGTATAAGTTCTATCGTCACAATAATTTTGCGAACGCGTTTGCGTTTAGTTTAAATTTATATGGCAACGCGAACAGCGCCTCTGGTGGTAACTATTAGGAACTACGCGTTGCCATACAAATTGAAACTAAACGCAAACGCATTCGAAAACGTATTGTATCGATAAAACTTATACTAGAGCTACACAGGTAACATAATTACCGAAATGGTTTTCGAATTAGGCATTATTACATAGTTTGAAATACTTTACTTCATTAACAACTTTTTTTGCTACGCTTTTGTCAAACGACAGTTGTATTTTTTTATAATTTTTCCCTTAACTATGTTTTAACATTATTTTCTCAATATTCTCTCATGAGAATATCTCCATTACATTACGTCATGTATTGTGTAGTTTTATATATATTTATCACATTCACTAAGGTGAATAATGAAATTAAAGATAAAAAATGTAAACAAATGTGTTGCCACTGCAATAAAATCAGTCCCAAGAAGTGGAAACTAAGAATTCGTTAAATACGCGAGATAAAAAATAATGCGACTAATTTATACGTAAAACAATGCTTGGAAAATATTCGTAAATATTTAAATAAGCAAAATGAAAACGTAATTATTTTATATTCATAAATATGTGCAGTTTATATTTACGCCACTGGCAATGGTTAGGAATTGTAAACCTTTGGTTCGTTATTTAATTAATATACCTGGATATTCCTATTCCTTATTCTTAATTTTCGAAGAAGGTTTAAAATTGGGGACGCCTCAAAGATGGAGTGATTGTGTGGCTCATGTAATAAAAGTAGAGGATAACTTGTGCCAACTTGACCACCTAATAGACAATGTAACAGAGACATTAATAATAAATGTAACAGAGGAGGATTCGACGTCTTCCTCAGAAAGCGAGAGTGGAAGCGAATAAATAAAAATTTAAAAATCTAGTGTTATTTTTCTTTGTGTTTTCCTGTCCTAATAAGACATATAATAATGGCACGTCTTGCTTCCATTGCTTGGTGTGGTTCTAGTGGCTGCAGGCAATAGGCTTTTGCTGTATATCGTACCCGGGCTATCGTCACCTACTAAGTACCTATTCATACCAACCTACGACATTAAAGTGATCAAAGTAAAATATAAGATTGTTTTAAAAGTAGTGACGATATATTTATTAGTTAAAACCAAAACCTGGTTGATTGCCCCTGAGACGTCACTTCGACTTTGACAGTTCTTTGTTTACATTTTTTATCTTTAATTTCATTATCCACTTTACAGGTCCAAGCTTTGGCCGCAAAACTCGGCCCCAACGTTCCTCCCGTTATGAAGCCAGAGGTATTTATACATAATTATATCATATAATATATTTTATTTGCATTGATCATATAATATATCGTCGGATGACAAGCAAAACTCACTAAGTAACAAATACCTACCTAAATCAAATGCCGTATCTCGATATCGACTACGTACCGAGATACGAGGTTTTGAAGAGCAGTGACAGTTTTGGTAGTGACTTTTGCTTGTCACCCGACGATATAACAACCATACAAACGTTATCCTCCTAGAACTAGACCCGTAGGCCACAAGTAAAAAAAAGTTTAAAACTTATTTGGCCAGTGGGTAATTTTCAACTCATTGGCAATATAGACTTTTTAACACTTTATAATACAGTAGCTCTAGTATAAGTTTTATCGATACATACGTTTTCGAACGCGCTTGCGTTTAGTTTCAATTTGTATGGCAATGCGAACAGCGCCTCTGGTGGTAACTATTAGGAACTACGCGTTGCCATACAAATTGAAACTAATGTACTGTATCGATAAAACTGGAGCCTCAGGTACACTTACCAAAGTGAGAACTAGTCGAACGATCGAAACCATCTGTTTCTATCACATTGTGTGAGTTTCTTCCTGGCATACCAACAATTCTACCATTTTTTAATCGATATCATTAATAGCAAATCATTTTGACTCGATTCAAAGATTTAATGAAAATCGTGATATCACAAATCGAAACACACAAATATTGTGTCCAGAGGAATTGAGGAATAAAACGCCTTCTCTGTTTGTCTTGTCCACATCTCACAAAGACAAATGTAACGCCATACATAAAACAAAATCACCGCGGAATCACGACGGAAACAACATTTAACGGTTAGCTCAACTAGGTTTGATGAGGACATTAGAATCAAACGAACGATATGTTTCAGGAGGCGCCGGCCGAGCCCGCCGAAGGCGCGGAACCGAAGGTGAGAACAGGAACTCGCACTATTTATGACGGGTTCTGGGACGCTTTGCGAGATTTGAACCTATTCATCATCATCATCACCATCATATCAGCTGAAAGACGTCCACTGCTGGGCAAATGCCTCCCCCAAAGAGTGCCAAAGTGACCGATCCTGCGCCACCCGCATCCAGCGGACTCCCGCAACCTTTACCAGGTCATCAGTCGCGCATGTAGCTATGTTGGGAGTTTCTCTGCGTGTTCGTATCAGAAATGAGATGAGGCTATCCGCAGCAGAACCAAGGTAACCGATATAGCCCCCCGAATCGCTAAACTTAAGTGGCAGTGGGCGGGGCACATTGCACGTAGAACCAATGGCCGTTGGGGCGGAAAGGTTCTCGAATGGTGACCACGTACCGGCTTGCGCGGCGTGGGTAGGCCCCCCACAAGGTGGACTGATGACCTGGTAAAGGTCGCGGGAGTCCGCTGGATGCGGGTGGCGCAGGACCGGCCATTGTGGCACTCTTTGGTTGTTATTTCGGCTGAAATGATGATGATGATGATGATAAAATTATGGTGGGGAATCTCCTTAGCATGATAGGAGTCCAATTTATAGTATAATTTCTAAGAAACTCTGTCACTTTTGTCTCCTGGCTTACCGGAACAGAATAACAAGAGAAAAATATTGACCTGTCTGAACACTTCATTGTCACAGGTGACATTCAAAGAGGAGCCAGCACAGTTCATGATCTACGGAATGGAAGTCACTGGTCTCCGAAGATTGAACCGGTTTGAGAAGTGAACCCAACTATAGTCTACGAAATCATTTTTTTTATCTGAAGCATAGATACGTACCTCTTTATTGCGAAAGTGTCTGAGGGAGGGTTTTAATTTACTTACGTCTCTCTTTATCGCGAATGTGTGAGGGAGGAGTGTAATTTACTTATCGTCTACGTAAAATCATAAGCGTGCCTCACTTTCTGTAGCTAAAGTGTGAGAGGGAGGGATTTAGTGCCTGTTATCCTATAACTTGTCGTCTACGTAAAGTCATATAGTAAGATTTTCTTCTTTGTTAAAACTTACATCCCTCTCTTTTGCCAAAGTGCGAGAGAAAGGTAAAGCCTACCTACATCTCTCCCTCTCTACTGCGTAACTGCGAGAGGTAGGGATACAATGTTTGTGAAAACCAGTTACCCTTATATGGGTAATTCACTCTTAGTACAGTCATTTGTTTTTTTTTTTTTACATTAGTTTCTGTAATAGCATATTACGTCCCTTACTACCGCGTAAGTTCGAAAGGGAGGGGTGAACAGTAATTTCTTATTTGACATTAGTTTCTATAATAGCATACGTCCCTCTCTACCGCGTAAGTTCGAAAGGGAGGGATTTAACGTCTGTGATAAACTGAACAAGTAGTGCTAGTATTTAATAGAAGGTTTGGGACAAAAATATAGGTACAGTGAGCATCGTATAGTTAGGAGAATTTAAAGTAGTCAAATATATCGTAACACATCCTTACCAGTAATAAAGACGTGTACAGACCTACAGAAATATTTGACTGGTACTAGCTATATGATGTTGACTGTACTTATTCGGAAAAACATTTTGATTGCTTTTTTAGTTACACCAATACATTTAATTCTTCTGCTATGAAACATATAGTTGATTATCAATTGTGTAAACTCTGAATACCAATAAAATACCAACGTTTTTAAATATTTTTATGACGAATGTCAACAAAAAAAAAGTGTTTTGTTTGTCGCGGCCAGTTTTGTATTTGAAACAGTTTAATAAAAGTATAGTAACTTTATGCGAGTATTATTTGTAGGTACCTACAGTCGAGTTCATATTCCACAGAATTAAGTAGCTCTAGTATAAGTTTTATCGATACATATACATTTTCGTACGCGTTTGCGTTTAGTTTCAATTTGTATGGTAACGCGAACTTCCTAATATTTACCACCAGAGGCGCTGTTCACGTTGAACTGAAGTATGTTCTAGTTAAATGATAGTCGAGCTTCAGGAATAATATGAACCCTTCATTTAGGTGAACGCTGGCTTATATACACTCTCTGTGACGCTGCGTGGTGGGAATGCTAACAATGTTACATTTACGACAATGGGTTTAGTTAAACGATGATCTGTACGGCTAACGTGAGTTTCAATCGTAACCTTACGATACGTAACTACATACGAGATCGAATAAACGCGCTTCGAATAGATTTCGATCTCGCTTCGGTATTCTTCGATTCGACCCGTCAAACTTGTAACTCACACTGCCGTTGGACTACGAAACCAACTGCAAAACGTTAGGCTCTAGCATTTAGTTTTCGATGCGTAATTTAACGTTCGATTCGTACTACCAATCGGTAGTGTGAGACATTTCGAATCGAAGAATACCGTCGCGACTGTAGTTTATTATTCCGTCAAGAGTTACCGTAGATCCGATCGAAATTTATCTCAAAAAAAAGAACTTATAAAAATAAGGGGTTTTAATTGACAACATATATCCGCAAAATTCGGATTGTCGCGTATTTTGTATTTAAAAATGCAAATAAATGGCCCCCGCGCCGCCATATTGTATCGATAGTCGACACTGTCGACGTCGCGATGCGCGTATTCCGTAATGTCATAACCAGAGAGCGAAATTTTGGTGCCGATGACAGACGTATGACGTCAAGCTACATACAGAGTGTTTCTATTAGGGCTTGCGATCGTGTCCGGGTTTCGTGTAATCGTGTCGGGTACCCTGATCGTGTTACACGAACGCGGTTTTAAGCGACCGGTCCGAACGGATCCGTGTAATGATAATTATTACTAGATGATACTTATTCATTTTAAATTCAAACATCTAAGTTAGAAGTACTAGTGCTCGACGCAGTACTAGTACTCGTCATCCATACTTTCAATTGCGATAAATAAGATAAGATTACCGTTACTTTCATCGCAACTAGATTTATCTTATTTATCGCAATTGAAAGTATGGATGACGAGTACTAGTACTGCGTCGAGCACTAGTATTCTCTACTAGACGTGTGCGCCGCGCCGCCGCCGCCAACCGCGTCGAGCACTTGTACCTTAGATGTTTGAATTTAAAATGAATAATTATCATCTAGTAATAATTATCACTACACGGATCCGTTCGGACCGGTCGCTTAAAACCGCGTTCGTGTAACACGATCAGGGTGCCTGACACGATTACACGAAACCCGGACACGATCGCAAGCCCTAATAGAAACACTCTTTATGTAGCTTGACGTCATACGTCTGTCATCGGCACCAAAGTTTCGCTCCCTGGTCATAACCAACAAACGCTAGCATTTAAATTAAAACGATAAATGCTAGTGATATAAGGTTGAATATTGGAAAATCGATTAAACTATACGAACGAACGTGAAGTCAATCGCAAATTAAGTAATGTATAAGTGACTGACGTTACAGTTTGGATTTTTAGTTCTATGAGTGACCACCAGGCGCGGTGTATAGACTTTTCATACTAAATCTTAACGATAGGCGGTAGCGTCTGTAGTAAACGCGACTTACTTCAATCCCACGCTAAGGGTGGTGATTACTCGTGCGTAAACCATCAAGATAGGAATCGACGTCATCTCCCCTCCATTTGACATTAAAAAACGGAAACCGACACCTAGACGTATTACTTATAGACCTCTGAAAGACATTAACCTTACTGAATTTAACAATGACCTTGACGCCATAGACTGGGAACAAATTTTATTACTCAACGACGTAAATGACATGGTTAGACTATTTAACTCACTGCTACTTGGACTTATTGACAGACATGCGCCGGAAAAGACGATAGTGGTGAAGAAGGCACTTAAACCATGGCTCACGAGCAACGTTCGGCTCATGATGCGCCTCAGAAACGAGGCTCATGCTCGTTACAAACGAACCAAGAGCGATGTTCACAAACGATATTACCTCGACCTGAAGCACCTTGTGATAAAAGACATTTATAGCGAGAAACGCGCCTTCTTGACGCACCATATCAATGACATTACTGACTCGAAGACTCTCTGGAAAAACTTAAAGCGCACTGTTCTTCCAGATTCACAGACGCAGACTGACCTCCCGGCACAATTTGATGACCCTGACTTGATCAACCGGCATTTTCTTAATATTCCTGGAAAACAGGACATGAGGACACTTTATCTGACGTGACTTTTTTGAATTTCATAGACATAATGACAAAACTTTCACGCTTTCTGCTACCACAACTACTGCCGTCACAAAAATCATTACGTCAATAAAAACTACAGCAAAATGACTCTACTCAATTGACATTGACATGTTGCTTCTGACATTACCGAGAACTACAGACGTACTGACTTAAATTATTAATATGAGCATTCTGACTATGACTTTCCCAGCTGATTGGAAAATCGCTCAGGTGATCCCGTTACCTAAAAAACCAAATCCTACTGACGTGTCTCAACGACGCCCTATAAGTATTCTTCCTTGTGCATCGAAGATAATAGAACGGGTAATTTGCGATCAGCTGTCCGATTACCTGGAGAAAAATAGCATACTCCCTGAACTGCAGTCGGGTTTTTGCAAGGGTCGATCGACAGCTACTGGGTTGCTTGATGTAGTCGATAACATCCTACAGGCTCGTGATGTTGGTAAAAGTACCTTTTTAGTTCTTTTAGACTTCTCCAGGGCCTTTGACTGCATTAGCGTACCTCTTCTATTATCCAAGATGTCTTATTACGGGTTTGATGTCACTGCAACAAAATGTTTCAGTAGCTATTTGTCTGGCCGTACGCAGGCAGTTTCGTTGCGTAGGGTGGATGGTCGTGCTCTGCGGTCCTATGTTTGTCCTGTGACAAGAGGAGTACCGCAGGGTTCAATACTTGGACCCCTGCTCTTTATACTGTATAGCGCTGACATCACTAACAGTATAAAGAGCTGTAAGTATCACCTTTACGTGAACGACGTGCAACTTTATTTGTCTAGTGCGCCGTCAGAAACATCTGCTGCCATTAACACGATAAATGCGGACCTTGATCGTATTTCCTCTTGGTCGGAGAAGAACTGTTTGGTTCTTAATCCTAGCAAGTCGAAGTATGTGGTTTTCGGGTCAAAACATCAAATCCGTAATACCCTCGATGCTCGGACTTCCGGGAATGTCACCGTCATGGGTGAACCAATAGAGCAGGTGGTAGAAGCAACCAACCTCGGCCTTCTTATGGACGAGAATTGGCGCTTTGAGAACCACATACTAAATGTTGTGAGTAACTGCTTCTATCGCCTTAAAGTCCTATATAATGTACGTGATTACCTTAGTGTCGATTTGCGTGTCGACCTATGTGAATCGCTTATATTATCTAGGTTAAACTATTGTGATGTCGTGTATGACGGGTGCATTACTGGTCGTTCCAAGAGGCTCATACAACGAGTGCAGAACGCATGTGCTCGTTTTTGTTTCCGAGTCCCTCCCCGGTCCCACATCACTCCATACTTGAACGCCGCTAACTTGCTTAACATGTCTGCACGCCGACGCCTGCACCTTGCCACTCTGTTTTTCGGGGTGGTAAGGCACGAAACCCCATCTTACCTTTTTCATAAACTGGTATGGTCAAAAAGTGCGCGCTGATTCAAGGCAATGGCCATAATACCTATGCACCGAACCCCTGCTTTCCGAGGTAGCCAGGTTCGCGGCGTCTAAGTGCTGGAATGATATCCCTCCCTCTATCCAAGGTGCGCTTAGTAGATATACCTTTAAGCGTAAGCTTAAAGGCTAATTTGTTGACGCTCCAAAAATCTTAATCCTAATCCTGCACTTTTGACAGCAAGAAATATGCCAATTGCAAATTTTTATCTAGTTTTTGTTTTTAGTTTAATAGTAAAATTTACTTTAATGTGTAACGTAGTTATTATTTTATTGAAGCTGCATGTAGGTAGTGCGTACATGTACTATCTCACTATGTATTTATGTTTATTTCTCTCTCGCCTTTCACAATTATATAGTTGTGTAATTATAATTGTATGACGTTTCCGTGAGTCACCAACGGTGCTGGCTGAAAATCAGCGATGTAGGTGTCTGACTGACACCTCAGCATAATGCTGAGCCAGTGTCCGGGTCACTGCCGCAGAGACACACTTGTTGTATGTTTTTACTGTTATTTTTATTTTTATTTTTTGTGTGTCCTGTGTGTTAGTGAATAAATGTATCTTTCTTTCTTTCTTTCATACTGCACCACACCTCATGCCCCCCCCTATTTTTTGTAGACAAAAATGTGGAACATATTTTTGGTATCCCATTGGATCGCATAATGGTTTTTAGATAAATAGGCGTCCGTGGTAGTGCCTACGATTGGTTTAAATCAGACCTCCAAAATAGACAACAGTACGTAGAAATTGACTACCTCGATAAAGATTCTGGGCAACTACAAAAACAAAGATCTAATTGGCAAACTCTAAATAGCTCAATACCGCAAGGTAGTGTATTAGGATGTATACTTTTCTTAATTTACATAAACGACTTACCAAAGATAACCAACCATAAGTGTATTTTATTTGCCGACGATATCTCTCTCCTATTTCACCACCCTAATAATAACAATAACTATTCTCACATCAAAGAAACGTTTACAAATATCTCTAAATGGCTACATGACCACAATTTGTTGCTTAACACAAATAAAACACACGCTATACAATTCAGACCGTACCAAAAAAGACCTGCTGACCTAAGCCCACTGTTACAAGACCTAAAAATCAAAGAAGTTACTGAATTTACTCTATTAGGACTGACAATAGACACTCACCTTGACTGGAAAAAACATATAGATTGAATAAAATCCAAAGTATCCAGCTTTATTTACGCTTTATACATTTTAAAATCAAACACAAACACAGAATGCGCCCTTTTTGCCTACCACGCATACACACAATCGTGGCTCCGTTATGGTATCATTTTATGGGGTCATAGCACTGACGCACATAATATATTTATAGCCCAGAAAAAATGTCTCCGAATATTAGTTAACGTTCTACAAACTCAAACTTGCAAACCACATTTCATAAACCTACAAATTTTGAGTCTACCATCTCTATACATCCTGGAAATCGCCACGTTCGTCAGAAATAATCTTCATTTATATAAATTCAACCAAAGTGCACGTCGCAGAGACAAACTTATCGCACCGGAACCGATATTAGACATTTACAAAAAAGGTCCATATTACAGATCGATCAATATTTACAACAAATTACCATCAAATATAAGGAATTTAGAAAATAATAACTCTTTCATTAGCAAACTAAAAACATTTCTGATAAAAAAATTCAGTCTCAGAGTTCCTGCAGGATGATGACCTTCTGTAATATCATAATGTAAAACTATAGATTTTATTATGAACTAAATAATATAATTAGTTTGCCTAATAGATGTATGCACTAGAGTTTATATAAACTAGTTTTTAAGAACTATTGTCATACCCTACCAGGGTCCATGAGATACATTTTTATTTTGTAACATCTATGTAAAATACCATGGTTTGCAATAAACATTATTACTATTACTATTACTAATGCAATTTCGCATAATTGGTTTGGCATAATTATTTGTGGCATAATAGTACTTTCGCATAGTTATATTTTGGCCTACTGTTTTTCTGGCATAATACGCTATTAGCAAAATTTTAGCTAGACTAATTTGTATTGGCCGAATATACATAAGGCATACTATTATTTGGGCTAATAATTATTTGGTATATCTGTCATTATCCATAATTTCAGTTGTCTAAATGAATGAAACTGGTCAAAATACCTAAAATAAAATTATTAGTTTTTCCGCTCTTTTATAAAAAAAATAACCTCGAAGATGAAAGCGGGTCAAAGCTCCCGCTTCCATATTCTAACCTATCCGCAATCCGAGTCGGTTTTGCCTAAAAAATATTTGATGCCCACCCTTTGAACAGGAGCTTAGTGGCAAAACCGACTCGGATCGCGGATAGGTTAGAAGACGGAAGCGGGAGCTTTGCTCCCGCTTTCGTCTTCGAGTTGTTTTTTATAAAAGAGCGGAAAAACCTTTTTATTAAAACTAACTACTAATGACAATTAGGCAATTTACTACTAAGAAAACCATAGGCTAAAATCACTAAAATCTAAATTTTTAGATTTTAGGGATTTTGAACGTAAGTTATTTAAGGCGCTCTTATTAGACGATGTTTAGGTATTTGCGGAGGTGAGGCAGACGGAGCGGGAGACGCGCGTCCCGCGCACCCCGCTAACGGCCTTATTCTGTTGGCATCCGTATTCGGCTCGTTTTTGCGGATCATACGATCAAATGTTTGTCTTCTTGAATAATTGTTTTATTTTTCAAATCTTGGTTGATTTGTGTAAGATTGTCCCCAAATATTTATTGTTTATTTATGTATTTAAATCTATTTTTTTTAAGAAAATAAGGAATAATAGGTAGTTACAGTTCTTAAGTACATCGTAGTATGATGACATCAATTATGGACACTTACTTTACAAAGATATGTTAGTACAGATTTCTTCATCATCAATCCACCTATCGTTTTCCCAATTCCTATGTGGGTGCTTCCGTTTTCCAAATACGTAGAACTGATAAAATAATAGTACATCTTCACTTCCTAAGGGTGAACGTCACCAATTATGGATTGTACTAATATATTACAGGTTTTTTAAACCGAAATAAAATCGATTACTTCTAGGTAAAGTTATAGCGCCGGTTAACACCCGCTTAAGAAACCATCAAAAATAATAAACAAGTAGCTATGTTCATCTATTTATCTCCTGGCAAATTATATTATTACCATGTATGTCTTTCCCGCTCACGGGACGATGATGTCCCGGACCTTCGGGAGGCATGCGTGGGGCTAGGTACCTACAAAGTACCAACGGAGCCAACACGTTTTGACAATTTAATGAAATGCAAGGAGTATTATTACCATAATTATTACCTTTGTTACATACGTATGACTGACTGATCAAAAACTGGATAATTAGACCACTGTTAGTCAGAAGAGCATTTTATTATACAGGTTGGTTATTTTAAGACCAGCAAGTTCTTCAGTACATGACTATGTCTATTAAAAAATGTAATTTGACCAAACATCATATAAAAATAACAAATTCAATTTGTCTCTTAAATACCTAAAAGTGTTATGTCACTGCGCTCGCGCGGCGCGTGCTGCCTACCATGCTACCTCGACCAGCGGCCACACCGCGATGGACCTTGATACTCTCAACAAGCCAACAAGATTGGACTTATACTTGGCTCTATACTCCAGGCAAAATACGGTTTCGAAAATCATTAATTTATAATAGCGTTTTTTTGTATATTTCATTTTTAATCGTTATTCTAAGATGCTTTACACAAGAATCCAACAAATTTTCCAACCGGAAGTAATTATATAAATATAAATTAAGCTTTAATTTTCTTTTTTTGTTTGATTTATATTGAATTTTTTAAAGCAAATGTAAATTTAGGTAAAAGCCTCCTCGATCTCATGCCATTTTTTTCGGTCTTTAGCCAACTGCATCCAGCTAGGTCCGGCGACCTCAGTTATGTCATTGGTCCAACGTCTTCGTCGTCTACCTTTCCTTCTTTTGCCTTTCGGCCCTGACCAGTTTGTTGCTTCCAGTGCCCTTCTTTTCTCCTAATATCTGGCGATATATGGCTTTTACCCGAATGGGGTCCATATAAGAAAGAAAAAATGGCATAAATCTTTTAGATTTAGTAAATATGTACCTACTAACACATACAATATGGAATAAATAAAGCTTAAATAAATATATATATATAAACTAGCTGTTGCCTGCGACTTCGTCCACGTATAACATGTTATCGTCTAAATGTTTGTTTAAGAAATTTAAATGTTTGTTTAATAAAAAAAAACAATGAAATTAGTTTTGTACAGTCAGCATCAGATAGTTAGTAGCAGCCTAGGTAACCAAATATATCGCAACACGTCTTTGTTACTATAGGTGTAAGGATGTGTTACGATATATTTGGCTACTTTGGCTGCTACTAACTATATGACGCTGACTGTACCTAGTCTTTAAGTAAACAGTCTAAAACCGAAGAAACAAATCTCTCTTTATTTCAAAATGTCTTGCTCTCTATACAAACTTAGAACCCTCTTTGAACTCTCATAGTAAATAGTCTGAAACCGAAGTTACAAATTTCTTACTTTAAAAATGTCTTGCTCTCTATACATAATTCGAACCCCCTTTTAACCTTCTTAAGTGATTAATAATTAAAAAACCGAAGTTACAAATCCCTTACTTTAAAAATGTCTTGCTCTCCATACAAACTAGAAGAACTGTATATCCTAGAAGTAGGTATTTTTGTCAAGACCAATCCAAACATGTTCAGTAACGTTTCAGAAGGCCGCAGATTTCCGACACGTAAACAATACAAACAAAAATAGAAAACTTTGCAGGGTAGCAACAACACAGCGCTAATCAGAGGCGGAATCTTGGGAATGGCACCAAACATTTTCAATAAAATTCCAGACCGAATTAAACACTGGATATTAATAAATTTAAAAGACAATTGACTTCAGATTCAGATTTGTTTATTATCATAATTTTACAATTGAAATCATAGTACAATGAATATACAGATAAAAATGTGTTAAAATTATGACTTGTCAGTTACAATAAAATACAATAGATGTGTACAGTTGTGTACAGAATTGTTATTATTTGTAAATAGTTTAATAATACTCATACTCATAGCATAATGCTATTACATAAAATAGAGAAAGAAAACATAATACAAATATTAACGTCAAGCTTTTAAGATCTTGTTATTTAGTAATTTGAAAGAAATTCTTGTAAACTATACAGTGTTTTTTCAAGCAATAGTTGTTTTACATGGAAGCGAAAAGAGTTGTCGTTCGTTATGGTTTTAAGGTTTGAAGGTAGCTGGTTAAAAAGTATTTGTCCTATTAACTTCGGAAGTTGTGTGCCTATTCTAAGTCCTGTAAGGCGAGGTTGTTTTGAAGTGGATACTTCTTTGCTCGCGTTCTTGTATAGGGGTACAGTTCAAAATGTATCACGTAACTTCCGGATTAACTTTTTGTAGAGAAGCCTAATCTGATTTCAAATAATTGTTTGTTACATGTTTTAATCCTTCTTTATTTGTTATTAGTTGTTAATCACAAAATGTTATTTAGTTTATGTGACGGGCATGAAAACTATGCTGAAATGACCGCCATTTTCAATGCCTCGCGAGTCAAACGAGCTACGTCAGTCAATGTTGCTATATATACCGATTTATCTGTGCTTATACAGATTTTAGTGAATTAATGCAGATATATATTTTACGGGGACAACCAACAAATAAGTATCCACTTAAACTTAATTAACGGTTGTATCTCGGACACAACCCGCTTCTTTTTAAGTTATTCGCATTTCTCATTGATCTCGAACTATTTTCACCTCTCCTTTGAAATTCATTTGGATAACGTTTAACATACATCAAAACTTCCAATATATAAGTTGAAACTGATGTTAAGATACTAAGTTTTCTTAAATGTTCGCGACACGTGTATCTGTCCTTTGCATACGGAAGTACTCTAATTGCACGTTTCTGGATCTTTAGGATGCGCTCATAATCCGTACTGTTGCCCCAAAGCATTATCCCGTATGAAAGTTGAGAGTATATGTACGCATAACATAATACAGCTCTTTTAAGCAACTTTCTGACACAAGTGGTCTTAACTGTCTTAGAGCATAGATCCCTCTTGCTAACTTACTGTATAATGTATCTATGTGATCTTTCCATGACATTATTGGATCAATCATTTCAATCAATAGATCAATATTTGATTGAAAAGTGTTATTATACCATTAAATATTACTTAAACGACCCTACGACATAACATGATTCCATTCAAGACATTCCTTAGTTATAATATTCTTTAGTTATAGTATTTTTTGAGAGTTTTTGACATGTATTTGAAGTATTTAACACCAATCACTGTATTGACATTTTTTTTTAATTTTTATAAATATATTAGCTGGCTGAAATATTTTGTAAACCTACATTGTGGGTAATGCACAGAAGTCTTATATTTTGTATACCAACAATACTTGTAAAAGTTGTAACCTATGTTTAACAAAATAAATTTAATTGAATTGAAAGTACTTAATTTGTATTCTAATAAGTAATCTTTATGCTATTTACCCCCTTTAGGAGTGGAATTTCCAAAAATCCTTCTTAGCGTTGCCTACGTTGTAAAAGGTAGTTCTGGTGAAAATTTCAACTCTCTAGTCTTATTAGTTTCGGCGGTGCGTTGATGAGTGAGTGAGTGAGTGAGTCATATCAATAACTCCATACCGACAAAAGGTATGTTCACTTAGATAACGTCACATTTATTTGCTTTAGTGGGCTTATTTTTAAAGGGGCGTGGCGGGGGAGGCTTTCTTAGTTATTTGGAGAAACAGCGGTGGCAGAGTGAATGCGAGATGTGAAAAGGCATACTTTAGTGTTTTGTGATGGGTATCATGTGCACAAACAGCTGGCAAAGTTTTGCAGCTGTATAGGGGAACACCCTGTAGTACTTTGTACCCGACTGCCTCAGAAGGAAGTTTATGTTTTTCGAGCGTATGTATCATCATATCAGCCGAAAGACGTCCACTGCTGGACATAGGCCTCCCCCAAAGAGTGCCACAATAGCCGGTCCTGCGCCACCCGCATCCAGCGGACTCCCGCGACCTTTACCAGGTCATTAGTCGACCTTGTGGGGGGCCTAACCACGCCGCGCCTTCCGGTACGTGGTTGCCACTCGAAAACCTTTCCGCCCCAACGGCCATTGGTTCTACGTGCAATGTACCCCGCCCACTGATACTTAAGTTTAGCGATTCGGGGGGCTATATCGGTTACCGTGGTTCTGCTGCGGATAGCCTCATTTCTGATGCGATCGCGCAGAGAAACTCCCAGCATAGCCATCTCCATCGCCCTTTGAGTGACTTTGAGCCTTCTTATGAGGCCTATAGTAAGCGACCACGTTTCCGTTCCATATGTCATCACTGGCAGCACACACTGGTCAAAGACTCTCGTCTTGATACACTGCGGAATATTGGACGAAAAGATGTGCCGTAGCGTATGTATGCATGTATGTCTATGACGAAGATGAGGTAGGGCCGTGGCCTGCTGCTGGTGGAGTGGCAGGGTCTTTTTCCGCACTCGTTTTTAATAGAATCTACTAAACAGCAAGTAAATATACTTCAGTTCACCAACTCGTTTAGGACTTTAGTCTAGGTAGTCGTTATCCGGCGCAATAGCCCTAAAAGCTTTTGATATATTTCTGTATGAATAAATAAATCTATTATTCGTACAGTCCATAATTGGTACCATTACCCCCCCAACCATGTGCTCGTGTCCGAATCCGATTTACACCCGACTACTTACTACCTAACAGTTCTAAATACGTATTCAGGATAACTGAAGATTTTATTGACATCTTGTCAATATGCTCCAGCCACCTATTAATACGTTTTAGGTGCGGATGTAGAAACGCTTTAATGTAGTAAATATCGCATACCTTATATTTGTTATTCTATCATTTCGAATGTGTTCTCCAGCATGTATTAGCGTTTCCTATTCCTTTATATATTTTTATTTACCTTGATAACTCGAAATAATTGCTGCAAAAAGGCGTATTTGCGTGCCAGGTAAACATTCACAGGTCCGTCGTCGGCAGTGGCCACGGGCGTACTAAATTGTACTCGCCACCGCGCATGCATGACGCGGACACCCGGTTTTTCAGACAAATGACCAAATGTATTGAATTATCAAACATATTGAAATTCTAAGAAGCCGGTAGATAGATCTACCAAAAAGCTACCTATCACAACAAATTTCATTGTAATATTCCAAATAACTTTTGAGATATTTCGAGTTTGGTGGTAAAAAAGCACTGTTTTGAAAGGCAAATCTATAGAGGTTTTTGTAAGCAATCGTGATTTTACGAAGTACGAACATAGCCAATGAACTGAAGATATACATATCAAAAATTTGGATCTCTAGCAATAGTACAAGTATACTAATAATCGGTTTGGAAAAGGCACTTTTTCGATGCGCAGCTGCATACAGCGCCTTAACGTAATTTTTTTTAAATTTTAGACATTGTGATACGTACACCTTTTAATAGGATAATAATATAGCGTTATGCATTTTGATATAATGTCAATTGATTATTATGAGTATTCATGTTTATGCTTTATGTTATTAGTTTTAATGAGGGTTATGCTTTCTGTATTTATGCTTTTTAATGTTATGCATAACAAATTATGCGAAATGTGACTTATGCATATCTTATTTTCGGCGTAAAGTAATTATGCGTAACCATATTAGTATTAATGATTTTATGCCTCTCAATAGTAAACCCATATTTTTGGCTTAAAAACACTTCAAACAATTGTTTTACAAAAGTACTTAAACTTAGCTTATTTCTATTTCGTACACAATTTTTATGAGTGTTACAATATTTTATAATAACTTGCAATTGCATTTATTTTGTGACTCCTCAACCAAAGCTATGTGTGCTGCAGCATATTGGCGATGGGAGAACAATGGCCAGATTTACGTAGCTTTCGTTGCTAGCAAATGCAAAGTTGCACCTGTTAAGACTATCACTGTGAATAAATTGAAACTTCAGGCTGCATTATTAGCTGCGAGACTCGCAGACAGCGTGCAGCGTGAACATAAAATTACTACGGTGCAGCGGTACTATTGGTGCGACTCGACGACTGTATTGCACTGGATCAGGAATGACGCGCGCAACTACAATATATTCATTGCGAACCGATTGGGAGAAATAGATGAGTTGTCGCGCGCTATTGAATGGCGTTATATACCTACCAAGTTAAACGTAGCGGATGTAGGGGGTCACTATCAAATTAACCTTATCGTTAAACGACCATTTCAGCTAGATGACATAAAATTTAAATACACAGTCAGCATATAGTCAATTCAGCTGCGACGACATGAAAGTAGAATACTCAGTCAGCAAAAATACAGTTTAGCTGGATGGCTAAGAATTATAATGAATAAGTAGCCAAACATCTGAAAATATAAATAGTCCATATGATTAGAATATCTAATGAGCCGAAAGTGAAATTAGTTAATAGACATAAATACAGAACGAATTAATAGCAAATCGTCATGAAATGTAAATAGTCTATATAATTAGAATTCCCAATTCGTCCAAAGTAAAATTATTTGATTGACATGAACACAGAACGAGTATAATATTAATATGGATATTCTGACATTTTTATTTGTTAGTAACACTGGTATGTATCTAGGTAGGTTGTAGGTACGGAGAGAAACACACGCGTCTAGTATGATAGTTCATTTATTACTGGCTGGCCGTGTGTGCAACGGCCGCACGCACACCAGCGCAAGCTACATGCATACACAGCAATTCCTCCTTCTTTAGTTTTCAACTCTGTTGACAACAATACAAATTAACAACATGATACATTTATTTATCGGTAACTTTACACCTTATAATTAATATTCTTATTCCTAGGCCTAAACCGGTTTCTATAGGAATTGTGCAGTGAATCAGGAGGCGGTAACTCGTTACTGTTATGCGCACTCGCTGCCGCTGCCGCACCCGGTTGCTCAGTTCCCATGACTAGACTGTCGGCCCCCACCATCATGACCTCCTCAGAAGCCACTTGCGTCTCATCTACCTCCTGATCGCGAGAAGCTTCGTTTTCCATAGGCGGTTCCCCTTGTACCGTCGGTGTAGAGGGTACCGACAGCGGGCTACTGGTACGATCATTATCGAGTGGGGTATCCAAATCTACATACGTGATCCCTGGGCTGGGTGTTACATACTCCTGATACGGAACCCTGTCCTCATACCGTAATATTTGATCGATATGGCGTTTACAATTTACATTTCCTACCTTAACAATGTATAACCGGCAACCAATTTTTTTTACAATAAACCCTTTTGCCCAAAACGGTTTCCTGTTTTGAAAACATTTTACCCTTACCGTCTCCCCAACGGAGAATGTTCTAGCCCGATTTTCGGAGACATGTCCTACACAGGAATTTGTCTTTGTGACCCCCACTCCTTTCCTCAGCGGGAGGATGAAATCTAATCTACAACGCAAATTGCGACCAAACATCATTTTTGCAGGCGACATTCCCGTACCAGAATGACTTGTATTGCGATACTCGAACAAATATTCCTGCAATTTCTCATTTATTGTATGTATACAGTTGTACTGCTGCATTATGGATTTAATCATGTATTTACAAACTTTCACGTACCCTTCCGCTTGCCCATTGCTGCTAGGATGGTATATAGGCGATGTTATGTGAGTAATTCCGTGCCTTTCACAAAATTCGGCAAATTCTTTTGAAGCAATTTTTGGGTCATTATCCGATACAATTACGTGGGGTAGTCCGAACTTTGAATTTAAAAACTTAAGCGTTCTAATTAAATGAGTAGTTGAAATACCAGTGCCCATATCCACACACTCCACCCATTTAGTCAGTGCGTCCACCACAACTAGATATATCCTGTGTCCTATTGACATGTAATCAATATGAAGCCTGCTCCAGGGTTCGTCAGGTGTCGGCCAGGGCGCCGGCGGCGCACGCGGCGGGGAGGGGCGCAATGCACCGCAGACAACGCACGCACCGATCAGCTGTTCAATATCTAGGTCAATGCCGGGCCACCACATACGAGCGCGCGCCTTACCCTTTGTCTTGACAACACCTTGATGAGTGTTATGTAACTCTAATAATAACCTGTTCCTATAACTCGGTGGAATGACGACTCGATGTCCGCGAAGTAAACAGCCGTCTTCCACTTCTAAATCGTTCCTGCACTTAAAATACGGAAGAATTTCCTGACATGAAATGTTCCTAGGCCAACCCTTTTTTATGTATTTTACCACTGTACCTATAACCTTATCACTGAGTGATGCTTCGCGTAAGTCTCGATATGTCACAGGTAAGTTATTCAATTGCAAGAAATTAATGCTTGTCGCGGAACAACCACACTTGTTTGTGTGTGTCGATTCGACGTCATGAACTGGTGCGCGTGAAAGATAATCCGCGACCAAGTTTTGTTTACCTGCCGTATACTGTATTATAAAATTGTAACCTTGCAAAATAATCGCATATCGGACTAAACGCGACGCGGTCATGACCGGAATACCGTTTTTATTGCCAAAAATTGCCAAAAGTGGTCTATGATCAGTCTTTAAGATAAAGGGTTCCTGCCGACCAAACAAATATTGGTGGAATTTTCTAACTCCAAAAATTATAGCTGTGGCCTCTTTATGCAATTGACTATAATTACGTTCAGCCGCCGACAAACTCCTGGAACCAAAAGCCAGAGGACGTTCCACTCCATCTGCACCTACTTGTGCCAAAACTGCACCTAAACCCTCAGGTCCTGCGTCTACTGACAATAATAATTGTGCATTAGGGTCAAAATGCGCTAGCACTTGCTCCGATGCGAGCTCGCGCTTCATTCGCTCGCACGCCACCTGATGCCGCTCCGTCCACTCCCACCGCGCGCCCGCGCGCAATAATTCGTGCAAAGGACTTAATATTGTAGACGCATTAGGTACAAAATTGCGGTAATAATTTACCATTCCTAGAAACCGCTTCAACTCAGTTACGTTAGTTGGACTAGGAGCCTTTTCGATTGCTTCTACCTTGCTAGTACACTTATGTAACCCGTTTTTGTCTATCGTGTGCCCTAAATACGTTACGCTGTCTTGAAATAAAGCGCATTTCTTACTTTCCAGCCGTAACCCTACGTCTTGAAATCTTTGGAAAACCTGTTTTAGTCGCTCCAAATGAACTGCTTTATTAGGCCCCGTCACACAGACGTCATCGAGGAAAACCGAAACTCCCTCAATTCCCGCAAGTAAATTTTCTATTGTTCTTTGAAAAATACTCGTCGAACTGGCTAGGCCAAAACATAATCGCCTATACATATATAAACCCTTTGTGGTACTTATCGTCGTGAGTTTCTGTGCCGATTCCGATAAAACTAACTGATTATATGCCTGACTGCAATCTAGTTTCGAAAACTGTTCCCCTCCACTTAACTTGGCAAATACCTCTTCAATACGAGGTAAGGGGTACTTCTCGATTTGTATATGTTTATTCAGCGTCATCGAATAATCGGCGCAAATCCTTACACTACCGTTAGGTTTCCGCACTGGCACTATCGGGGTAGCGTAATCGGAATGGGTCACTGGTACTAAAATACCTACTTCAACCAGTCTCTTTAATTCCTGTTCAACTTGATCTTTAATAGCAAATGGAAGAGGGCGTGCTTTACAAAACTTTGGCTGGACACCTTCTTTTAATTGTAAATTAATTTCTAGCCCTTTATAACACCCTAGTTCGCTTTTAAACACATCCTGATAGCAATTGAGTAATTTTAAAACATCAACATCTTTAGACGTGACTACGTCTAACATATTATTTATGTTGCAAGTACTACTCTCAGTTGTAAACGAAACACCAAATTTTGCCATAAAATCGCGCCCTAATAAGGGATTACCTCCATTTTGAATGACGTAAAAAGGTACCATCTCCTTTATATTGTTAAATGTGACTATTAATGAACAGTAGCCTACAGGCGTGATTTTGTGGCCGTTATAAAAACACATTTTTAAATCACAATGTTGTAACGGGTATTCTGAGAAATACTGCTTATACGTTTTTTCTGCCATTACACATGCACCGGAACCAGAATCAAGTTCAATTTTGAATTTACGCCCGTTCATTTCCACGGGCACTAAAATCGGGTTATTGTTTACGCACCTCATACTAAGTAACTGGCATTCCTCGCAGTCGTGCTCGCAATCTTCTTGGTTCTCTGGACATATCCCCAAATTGTTCACATTGAATCTGCAGACCTTACGGAGATGACCCTTGCTCTTACACTTATTACAGCGATAATTCTTGTATTTACATGTCTCTGCCGAGTGGCTCTTCATGCCACATACCGAGCAGGAGTCCGCCCCTCGGCGCCGGTCCTGGCTCGCGGCGCGCGGTGCGCGGGCGCCGCCGGCGCCGTCGCGCCTCACGTTCGTCTTGAATAGTGGTTCTTCCTTCACCATGACCATCGAAGACTCGCTAGCTCTCGCTTTCCTTGCACAAGCTGCCTGCTGAGCTATCTCTAGCGCCCTTGCGAACGTCAACGACGATAAATCCTGTTCACAAAGCCTGTCCCGTTCGGGCCCCGATCTGAACCCTAACACGAACCGGTCACGCAATAAGACACTCAGCTCCGTCCCGAAGCCACAATGCACCGCTGATCCACGTAGCCGCGCCGCCCATTCTTCAGCACTTTCGCCCTCGAATTTTACTGCGTCATAGAACTTGCTTCTATCTGCAAAAGTCGACCTCTTCGGCGTAAAGTGATTGTTGAGTTCCTGAACTATCTCATCGTATGTTGCGTTTTGAATTGTTCGCGGATGTAACAAGTTATTAACCAACCGATAAGTGTCATCCGATAAACTCGTTAGCAACACCGCACTTTTTTTTGTTTCCTCAATGTCATTTAAGGTTATGAACATCGACAACCTGCCCGCAAATATGTCCCAGTCTTGGGTTTTGTAATCAAAAATGCCTAATGTTCCAACATAGGTGCTCATTTTGATTATCCGGAATCGTTTTATCCCTCGTCGTCGCCAATTGGTATGTATCTAGGTAGGTTGTAGGTACGGAGAGAAACACACGCGTCTAGTATGATAGTTCATTTATTACTGGCTGGCCGTGTGTGCAACGGCCGCACGCACACCAGCGCAAGCTACATGCATACACAGCAAACACATACCCCCTAAAAACATTGGTTTATCCCATCACACTTCAAAATTAAATTTGAAGTAATTCCTTTACTGCTAACTTGTGGTATTTGGATTTTTCCATACAATTTAAAATGAATTTAATAATCGATTACATACTATTCCAAATCTTATAATATTGCAAAATATGTAAATAATATGTAAATAGTATGTAAATATTAGATTGTGCGATAAGGTTTCAATTCTCAAGTGTCATATTATGATACTTAACATTTGAAATCCAGACGTTTTGCTAATGGGTCGCTTGGCGTTTATTCCATTTAGCAATAAAAACATTACACAATCCAGACTTTTTGCTTCTTGACTGTTTAGCGTTCATGTCTGTTTAGTAATTAAGACGATCTAAGATACAAACGTGTTGCTACCGGACCATTTAGCATTTGTGTCTATTAAGAAATAAAGACATTCGAAGATAAAGATGTTTTGCTGCTAGATCATTTTAAATTGTTACGTTCTAAGATCCAGACGTTTTGCCAAAGAGTCATTTAGCATTCATGTCTATGTAGTTACAAAGACATAACACAATCCAGACATTTCAGCTATATTGTCCTTTAATGATAAGGTAAATTTGATAGTGACCCGATGTAGGTACTCGAGAGGTTTATGACGAAACCATATTTAAGAGTCAGTGGATGAATGGTCCAGATTTTCTTCACGGTGATGAGTCGCAAAGGCCGAGTGATTTGGTAAATCCTGAAATAAATGAAATTGCCTTAGAGTGTATAAATCTACTTCAACATGAAAAAAGTAACTTACCTGTTTCCTGACGTCTCCCGATTTTCTTCGTGGTTGCGCTTGCTGAGGTCAACGGCAGCAGTACTAAAATTTGTTGATAAATGTAGACGTCGTTCCGCAGATATAGATTGTACGATGATGGAGCGAGCTGAGCGACTGCTGCTAAAACAAGCGCAACAAGAATTGTTTGGTGACGACATAGCTGATATAAGGAAGGGTAACGTTTTGAGCCGCTGTAGTAAACTCTCGAAGCTATCGCCGTTTTTAGACGAGCACGGACTTCTTCGATGCAGCGGCCGTATAGATGCCGCATTAAACGTCGCACCTGAAACAAAGAGGCCCATTATACTGGATGGAAAGCACGCCGTGGCCAGGTTGCTGGTCCGGAGCTACCACGAAAAAGCCGCGCATGGAAACCACGAAGGAGTCGTGAATGACCTGAAACAAAAATATTGGTTATTCAAGCTGCGACCAACAGTAAAGGCCGTAGTATCTGGTTGCATGTACTGTAGGATCCAGAAAGCGAAGCCAGAGGTACCTAGAATGGAAAACTTACCAGAGGCACGTCTTGCACATCACCAGAGACCCTTTACGTACTATGGTTTAGATCTGTTCGGACCAATGGAGGTGACAGTAGGTAGACGTCACGAGCGCAGATATGGCGTGCTGTTCACTTGTCTCACGCTGAGGGCAATACACCTGGAACTTGTACATTCACTTACCTCGGACTCGCTAATAATGGCTCTTCGACGTATGGCAGCCAGGCGAGGCTGGCCCAAGTACCTTTATTCAGATAACGGGACGAATCTACGCGGTGCTAACACGGAGTTAAAAAGGTGTTTGCAGGAACTGGATGAAGAGGACCTGAAAAATAAAGGTGTTAATTATGGAGTGCAGTGTACTTTTATTCCACCCGCTAGCCCTCACTGGGGTGGGGCTTGGGAGCGCCTTATAAGGAGCGTAAAAACGGCTTTAAAGGTGATTTTGAAAGAGCGTGCTCCAAAGGATGAGGTACTTAGTACCCTAATGACAGAGATCGACAACATGGTAAACGGACGACCGTTGACACATGTGTCCGTCGAGCCTGGCAGTGAGGAAACACTTACCCCAAACCACTTCCTCATTATGGGGGCAGCTTCACACTTACCTGCAGCAGGCGCCTTTGATGACTCCGATCTGTACTCCCGGAAGCAATGGCGCAAATCTCAAAGGTTAGCCGACATGTACTGGACAAGATGGGTCAAGGAGATTCTGCCAGACCTTATACCAAGGACGAAATGGACCCAGGAACAGAACCCACTTCAGGTAGGTGATTTAGTTCTCATTGTAGATCCGGCTGCGCAGAGAAACGTGTGGCTGAAAGGAGTTTTCCCTGGCCGAGATGGCTGCGTCAGAGTGGTGGAGGTGAAAACCAAAACTGGTACGTTAAGACGTTCTGCTTCGCGCGTCGCTCGAATACCGATGAGTGTCGAGTGCTGAGACAGCACTCAGGGTGGGGAAATGTTAGCGACGTGCTCATATTTTATTACCTAAATATTCTTGTTGCATGTGTTTTTATTAAAGTAGGTAGACGTATGTCTGGCTATAAATATAAGGGTAGTTTTAACTGTGGCCGAGTGCCTATTCATGTTGGTATGTGTGCGGCGTCATCAGTCGGTCAATTCTATCCGCGCGAGACGCCCGCACACCCCTATTGTTTTATAGTTTAATCCTTTAATGTACTATTTCGTGTGTGTGATTGGCGAAATATAAACTGTTCGTAGTACACAAGTGTTCACCATTTCTGTCGGCGACACCCGATACCTAACAGGTAACATACAAAACTTCGACGTTCCAATTTGTGAACATCCTACAACTCCCTAATCAGGCTCAAGGATTATATCACCGTATGGATTAATCACGCATTCAATAATAGCACTGATGCATTATCTTTAGGGTCAATCACATGTAGTTGAACAAATTAGTTAGATAAGGCGTTATACGCCAAAGTATGAAGTTTAACGGCATCCGTAGCCCAGTGGGTAGTGACTCTGCCTACGAAGCTGGAGGTCCCGGGTTCGAATCCCGGTCAGGGCATTTATTTGTGTGTTTATCACGAATATTTGTTCCTGAGTTATGGATGTTATATATGTATATAAGTATTTATATGTTTTTATCTATTATATATATCATCGCCTAGTACCCACAACACAAGCCTTACTGAGCTTACCGTGGGCCTAGGTTGATTTGTGTAAGATTGTTCCATAATAATATATTTATTATGTAAGTTGGTACTTAGTATTCACTTTTCCTGTTTACGAAATTTTATTTGAATTCTGGTATAATAAAATGAAACAATTTAAAGTGTTAATTAGTTAAATATTCAATTAGTTGATTGTAAATGTTATTAAACATAATTAACAACCACTATAATAAACATAAGTCTTATGTATTTGCATGCTGTTGACAACAGCTGAGAGAACGTGGAACAATTGTGTTTTTACTCTGAGGCATGTAACGTTAGCCTTTTTCTGCAAGCAAATTATATTATTATCATTATTTAACACATTCGGTTGGTAAAAATCATTGCCGATGTTATAAGCGAAAAGAGTTGTCGTTCGTTATGGTTTTAAGGTTTGAAGGTAGCTGGTTAAAAAGTATTTGTCCTATTAACTTCGGAAGTTGTGTGCCTATTCTAAGTCCTGTAAGGCGAGGTTGTTTTGAAGTGGATACTTCTTTGCTCGCGTTCTTGTATAGGGGTACAGTTCAAAATGTATCACGTAACTTCCGGATTAACTTTTTGTAGAGAAGCCTAATCTGATTTCAAATAATTGTTTGTTACATGTTTTAATCCTTCTTTATTTGTTATTAGTTGTTAATCACAAAATGTTATTTAGTTTATGTGACGGGCATGAAAACTATGCTGAAATGACCGCCATTTTCAATGCCTCGCGAGTCAAACGAGCTACGTCAGTCAATGTTGCTATATATACCGATTTATCTGTGCTTATACAGATTTTAGTGAATTAATGCAGATATATATTTTACGGGGACAACCAACAAATAAGTATCCACTTAAACTTAATTAACGGTTGTATCTCGGACACAACCCGCTTCTTTTTAAGTTATTCGCATTTCTCATTGATCTCGAACTATTTTCACCTCTCCTTTGAAATTCATTTGGATAACGTTTAACATACATCAAAACTTCCAATATATAAGTTGAAACTGATGTTAAGATACTAAGTTTTCTTAAATGTTCGCGACACGTGTATCTGTCCTTTGCATACGGAAGTACTCTAATTGCACGTTTCTGGATCTTTAGGATGCGCTCATAATCCGTACTGTTGCCCCAAAGCATTATCCCGTATGAAAGTTGAGAGTATATGTACGCATAACATAATACAGCTCTTTTAAGCAACTTTCTGACACAAGTGGTCTTAACTGTCTTAGAGCATAGATCCCTCTTGCTAACTTACTGTATAATGTATCTATGTGATCTTTCCATGACATTATTGGATCAATCATTTCAATCAATAGATCAATATTTGATTGAAAAGTGTTATTATACCATTAAATATTACTTAAACGACCCTACGACATAACATGATTCCATTCAAGACATTCCTTAGTTATAATATTCTTTAGTTATAGTATTTTTTGAGAGTTTTTGACATGTATTTGAAGTATTTAACACCAATCACTGTATTGACATTTTTTTTTAATTTTTATAAATATATTAGCTGGCTGAAATATTTTGTAAACCTACATTGTGGGTAATGCACAGAAGTCTTATATTTTGTATACCAACAATACTTGTAAAAGTTGTAACCTATGTTTAACAAAATAAATTTAATTGAATTGAAAGTACTTAATTTGTATTCTAATAAGTAATCTTTATGCTATTTACCCCCTTTAGGAGTGGAATTTCCAAAAATCCTTCTTAGCGTTGCCTACGTTGTAAAAGGTAGTTCTGGTGAAAATTTCAACTCTCTAGTCTTATTAGTTTCGGCGGTGCGTTGATGAGTGAGTGAGTGAGTGAGTCATATCAATAACTCCATACCGACAAAAGGTATGTTCACTTAGATAACGTCACATTTATTTGCTTTAGTGGGCTTATTTTTAAAGGGGCGTGGCGGGGGAGGCTTTCTTAGTTATTTGGAGAAACAGCGGTGGCAGAGTGAATGCGAGATGTGAAAAGGCATACTTTAGTGTTTTGTGATGGGTATCATGTGCACAAACAGCTGGCAAAGTTTTGCAGCTGTATAGGGGAACACCCTGTAGTACTTTGTACCCGACTGCCTCAGAAGGAAGTTTATGTTTTTCGAGCGTATGTATCATCATATCAGCCGAAAGACGTCCACTGCTGGACATAGGCCTCCCCCAAAGAGTGCCACAATAGCCGGTCCTGCGCCACCCGCATCCAGCGGACTCCCGCGACCTTTACCAGGTCATTAGTCGACCTTGTGGGGGGCCTAACCACGCCGCGCCTTCCGGTACGTGGTTGCCACTCGAAAACCTTTCCGCCCCAACGGCCATTGGTTCTACGTGCAATGTACCCCGCCCACTGATACTTAAGTTTAGCGATTCGGGGGGCTATATCGGTTACCGTGGTTCTGCTGCGGATAGCCTCATTTCTGATGCGATCGCGCAGAGAAACTCCCAGCATAGCCATCTCCATCGCCCTTTGAGTGACTTTGAGCCTTCTTATGAGGCCTATAGTAAGCGACCACGTTTCCGTTCCATATGTCATCACTGGCAGCACACACTGGTCAAAGACTCTCGTCTTGATACACTGCGGAATATTGGACGAAAAGATGTGCCGTAGCGTATGTATGCATGTATGTCTATGACGAAGATGAGGTAGGGCCGTGGCCTGCTGCTGGTGGAGTGGCAGGGTCTTTTTCCGCACTCGTTTTTAATAGAATCTACTAAACAGCAAGTAAATATACTTCAGTTCACCAACTCGTTTAGGACTTTAGTCTAGGTAGTCGTTATCCGGCGCAATAGCCCTAAAAGCTTTTGATATATTTCTGTATGAATAAATAAATCTATTATTCGTACAGTCCATAATTGGTACCATTACCCCCCCAACCATGTGCTCGTGTCCGAATCCGATTTACACCCGACTACTTACTACCTAACAGTTCTAAATACGTATTCAGGATAACTGAAGATTTTATTGACATCTTGTCAATATGCTCCAGCCACCTATTAATACGTTTTAGGTGCGGATGTAGAAACGCTTTAATGTAGTAAATATCGCATACCTTATATTTGTTATTCTATCATTTCGAATGTGTTCTCCAGCATGTATTAGCGTTTCCTATTCCTTTATATATTTTTATTTACCTTGATAACTCGAAATAATTGCTGCAAAAAGGCGTATTTGCGTGCCAGGTAAACATTCACAGGTCCGTCGTCGGCAGTGGCCACGGGCGTACTAAATTGTACTCGCCACCGCGCATGCATGACGCGGACACCCGGTTTTTCAGACAAATGACCAAATGTATTGAATTATCAAACATATTGAAATTCTAAGAAGCCGGTAGATAGATCTACCAAAAAGCTACCTATCACAACAAATTTCATTGTAATATTCCAAATAACTTTTGAGATATTTCGAGTTTGGTGGTAAAAAAGCACTGTTTTGAAAGGCAAATCTATAGAGGTTTTTGTAAGCAATCGTGATTTTACGAAGTACGAACATAGCCAATGAACTGAAGATATACATATCAAAAATTTGGATCTCTAGCAATAGTACAAGTATACTAATAATCGGTTTGGAAAAGGCACTTTTTCGATGCGCAGCTGCATACAGCGCCTTAACGTAATTTTTTTTAAATTTTAGACATTGTGATACGTACACCTTTTAATAGGATAATAATATAGCGTTATGCATTTTGATATAATGTCAATTGATTATTATGAGTATTCATGTTTATGCTTTATGTTATTAGTTTTAATGAGGGTTATGCTTTCTGTATTTATGCTTTTTAATGTTATGCATAACAAATTATGCGAAATGTGACTTATGCATATCTTATTTTCGGCGTAAAGTAATTATGCGTAACCATATTAGTATTAATGATTTTATGCCTCTCAATAGTAAACCCATATTTTTGGCTTAAAAACACTTCAAACAATTGTTTTACAAAAGTACTTAAACTTAGCTTATTTCTATTTCGTACACAATTTTTATGAGTGTTACAATATTTTATAATAACTTGCAATTGCATTTATTTTGTGACTCCTCAACCAAAGCTATGTGTGCTGCAGCATATTGGCGATGGGAGAACAATGGCCAGATTTACGTAGCTTTCGTTGCTAGCAAATGCAAAGTTGCACCTGTTAAGACTATCACTGTGAATAAATTGAAACTTCAGGCTGCATTATTAGCTGCGAGACTCGCAGACAGCGTGCAGCGTGAACATAAAATTACTACGGTGCAGCGGTACTATTGGTGCGACTCGACGACTGTATTGCACTGGATCAGGAATGACGCGCGCAACTACAATATATTCATTGCGAACCGATTGGGAGAAATAGATGAGTTGTCGCGCGCTATTGAATGGCGTTATATACCTACCAAGTTAAACGTAGCGGATGTAGGGGGTCACTATCAAATTAACCTTATCGTTAAACGACCATTTCAGCTAGATGACATAAAATTTAAATACACAGTCAGCATATAGTCAATTCAGCTGCGACGACATGAAAGTAGAATACTCAGTCAGCAAAAATACAGTTTAGCTGGATGGCTAAGAATTATAATGAATAAGTAGCCAAACATCTGAAAATATAAATAGTCCATATGATTAGAATATCTAATGAGCCGAAAGTGAAATTAGTTAATAGACATAAATACAGAACGAATTAATAGCAAATCGTCATGAAATGTAAATAGTCTATATAATTAGAATTCCCAATTCGTCCAAAGTAAAATTATTTGATTGACATGAACACAGAACGAGTATAATATTAATATGGATATTCTGACATTTTTATTTGTTAGTAACACTGGTATGTATCTAGGTAGGTTGTAGGTACGGAGAGAAACACACGCGTCTAGTATGATAGTTCATTTATTACTGGCTGGCCGTGTGTGCAACGGCCGCACGCACACCAGCGCAAGCTACATGCATACACAGCAATTCCTCCTTCTTTAGTTTTCAACTCTGTTGACAACAATACAAATTAACAACATGATACATTTATTTATCGGTAACTTTACACCTTATAATTAATATTCTTATTCCTAGGCCTAAACCGGTTTCTATAGGAATTGTGCAGTGAATCAGGAGGCGGTAACTCGTTACTGTTATGCGCACTCGCTGCCGCTGCCGCACCCGGTTGCTCAGTTCCCATGACTAGACTGTCGGCCCCCACCATCATGACCTCCTCAGAAGCCACTTGCGTCTCATCTACCTCCTGATCGCGAGAAGCTTCGTTTTCCATAGGCGGTTCCCCTTGTACCGTCGGTGTAGAGGGTACCGACAGCGGGCTACTGGTACGATCATTATCGAGTGGGGTATCCAAATCTACATACGTGATCCCTGGGCTGGGTGTTACATACTCCTGATACGGAACCCTGTCCTCATACCGTAATATTTGATCGATATGGCGTTTACAATTTACATTTCCTACCTTAACAATGTATAACCGGCAACCAATTTTTTTTACAATAAACCCTTTTGCCCAAAACGGTTTCCTGTTTTGAAAACATTTTACCCTTACCGTCTCCCCAACGGAGAATGTTCTAGCCCGATTTTCGGAGACATGTCCTACACAGGAATTTGTCTTTGTGACCCCCACTCCTTTCCTCAGCGGGAGGATGAAATCTAATCTACAACGCAAATTGCGACCAAACATCATTTTTGCAGGCGACATTCCCGTACCAGAATGACTTGTATTGCGATACTCGAACAAATATTCCTGCAATTTCTCATTTATTGTATGTATACAGTTGTACTGCTGCATTATGGATTTAATCATGTATTTACAAACTTTCACGTACCCTTCCGCTTGCCCATTGCTGCTAGGATGGTATATAGGCGATGTTATGTGAGTAATTCCGTGCCTTTCACAAAATTCGGCAAATTCTTTTGAAGCAATTTTTGGGTCATTATCCGATACAATTACGTGGGGTAGTCCGAACTTTGAATTTAAAAACTTAAGCGTTCTAATTAAATGAGTAGTTGAAATACCAGTGCCCATATCCACACACTCCACCCATTTAGTCAGTGCGTCCACCACAACTAGATATATCCTGTGTCCTATTGACATGTAATCAATATGAAGCCTGCTCCAGGGTTCGTCAGGTGTCGGCCAGGGCGCCGGCGGCGCACGCGGCGGGGAGGGGCGCAATGCACCGCAGACAACGCACGCACCGATCAGCTGTTCAATATCTAGGTCAATGCCGGGCCACCACATACGAGCGCGCGCCTTACCCTTTGTCTTGACAACACCTTGATGAGTGTTATGTAACTCTAATAATAACCTGTTCCTATAACTCGGTGGAATGACGACTCGATGTCCGCGAAGTAAACAGCCGTCTTCCACTTCTAAATCGTTCCTGCACTTAAAATACGGAAGAATTTCCTGACATGAAATGTTCCTAGGCCAACCCTTTTTTATGTATTTTACCACTGTACCTATAACCTTATCACTGAGTGATGCTTCGCGTAAGTCTCGATATGTCACAGGTAAGTTATTCAATTGCAAGAAATTAATGCTTGTCGCGGAACAACCACACTTGTTTGTGTGTGTCGATTCGACGTCATGAACTGGTGCGCGTGAAAGATAATCCGCGACCAAGTTTTGTTTACCTGCCGTATACTGTATTATAAAATTGTAACCTTGCAAAATAATCGCATATCGGACTAAACGCGACGCGGTCATGACCGGAATACCGTTTTTATTGCCAAAAATTGCCAAAAGTGGTCTATGATCAGTCTTTAAGATAAAGGGTTCCTGCCGACCAAACAAATATTGGTGGAATTTTCTAACTCCAAAAATTATAGCTGTGGCCTCTTTATGCAATTGACTATAATTACGTTCAGCCGCCGACAAACTCCTGGAACCAAAAGCCAGAGGACGTTCCACTCCATCTGCACCTACTTGTGCCAAAACTGCACCTAAACCCTCAGGTCCTGCGTCTACTGACAATAATAATTGTGCATTAGGGTCAAAATGCGCTAGCACTTGCTCCGATGCGAGCTCGCGCTTCATTCGCTCGCACGCCACCTGATGCCGCTCCGTCCACTCCCACCGCGCGCCCGCGCGCAATAATTCGTGCAAAGGACTTAATATTGTAGACGCATTAGGTACAAAATTGCGGTAATAATTTACCATTCCTAGAAACCGCTTCAACTCAGTTACGTTAGTTGGACTAGGAGCCTTTTCGATTGCTTCTACCTTGCTAGTACACTTATGTAACCCGTTTTTGTCTATCGTGTGCCCTAAATACGTTACGCTGTCTTGAAATAAAGCGCATTTCTTACTTTCCAGCCGTAACCCTACGTCTTGAAATCTTTGGAAAACCTGTTTTAGTCGCTCCAAATGAACTGCTTTATTAGGCCCCGTCACACAGACGTCATCGAGGAAAACCGAAACTCCCTCAATTCCCGCAAGTAAATTTTCTATTGTTCTTTGAAAAATACTCGTCGAACTGGCTAGGCCAAAACATAATCGCCTATACATATATAAACCCTTTGTGGTACTTATCGTCGTGAGTTTCTGTGCCGATTCCGATAAAACTAACTGATTATATGCCTGACTGCAATCTAGTTTCGAAAACTGTTCCCCTCCACTTAACTTGGCAAATACCTCTTCAATACGAGGTAAGGGGTACTTCTCGATTTGTATATGTTTATTCAGCGTCATCGAATAATCGGCGCAAATCCTTACACTACCGTTAGGTTTCCGCACTGGCACTATCGGGGTAGCGTAATCGGAATGGGTCACTGGTACTAAAATACCTACTTCAACCAGTCTCTTTAATTCCTGTTCAACTTGATCTTTAATAGCAAATGGAAGAGGGCGTGCTTTACAAAACTTTGGCTGGACACCTTCTTTTAATTGTAAATTAATTTCTAGCCCTTTATAACACCCTAGTTCGCTTTTAAACACATCCTGATAGCAATTGAGTAATTTTAAAACATCAACATCTTTAGACGTGACTACGTCTAACATATTATTTATGTTGCAAGTACTACTCTCAGTTGTAAACGAAACACCAAATTTTGCCATAAAATCGCGCCCTAATAAGGGATTACCTCCATTTTGAATGACGTAAAAAGGTACCATCTCCTTTATATTGTTAAATGTGACTATTAATGAACAGTAGCCTACAGGCGTGATTTTGTGGCCGTTATAAAAACACATTTTTAAATCACAATGTTGTAACGGGTATTCTGAGAAATACTGCTTATACGTTTTTTCTGCCATTACACATGCACCGGAACCAGAATCAAGTTCAATTTTGAATTTACGCCCGTTCATTTCCACGGGCACTAAAATCGGGTTATTGTTTACGCACCTCATACTAAGTAACTGGCATTCCTCGCAGTCGTGCTCGCAATCTTCTTGGTTCTCTGGACATATCCCCAAATTGTTCACATTGAATCTGCAGACCTTACGGAGATGACCCTTGCTCTTACACTTATTACAGCGATAATTCTTGTATTTACATGTCTCTGCCGAGTGGCTCTTCATGCCACATACCGAGCAGGAGTCCGCCCCTCGGCGCCGGTCCTGGCTCGCGGCGCGCGGTGCGCGGGCGCCGCCGGCGCCGTCGCGCCTCACGTTCGTCTTGAATAGTGGTTCTTCCTTCACCATGACCATCGAAGACTCGCTAGCTCTCGCTTTCCTTGCACAAGCTGCCTGCTGAGCTATCTCTAGCGCCCTTGCGAACGTCAACGACGATAAATCCTGTTCACAAAGCCTGTCCCGTTCGGGCCCCGATCTGAACCCTAACACGAACCGGTCACGCAATAAGACACTCAGCTCCGTCCCGAAGCCACAATGCACCGCTGATCCACGTAGCCGCGCCGCCCATTCTTCAGCACTTTCGCCCTCGAATTTTACTGCGTCATAGAACTTGCTTCTATCTGCAAAAGTCGACCTCTTCGGCGTAAAGTGATTGTTGAGTTCCTGAACTATCTCATCGTATGTTGCGTTTTGAATTGTTCGCGGATGTAACAAGTTATTAACCAACCGATAAGTGTCATCCGATAAACTCGTTAGCAACACCGCACTTTTTTTTGTTTCCTCAATGTCATTTAAGGTTATGAACATCGACAACCTGCCCGCAAATATGTCCCAGTCTTGGGTTTTGTAATCAAAAATGCCTAATGTTCCAACATAGGTGCTCATTTTGATTATCCGGAATCGTTTTATCCCTCGTCGTCGCCAATTGGTATGTATCTAGGTAGGTTGTAGGTACGGAGAGAAACACACGCGTCTAGTATGATAGTTCATTTATTACTGGCTGGCCGTGTGTGCAACGGCCGCACGCACACCAGCGCAAGCTACATGCATACACAGCAAACACATACCCCCTAAAAACATTGGTTTATCCCATCACACTTCAAAATTAAATTTGAAGTAATTCCTTTACTGCTAACTTGTGGTATTTGGATTTTTCCATACAATTTAAAATGAATTTAATAATCGATTACATACTATTCCAAATCTTATAATATTGCAAAATATGTAAATAATATGTAAATAGTATGTAAATATTAGATTGTGCGATAAGGTTTCAATTCTCAAGTGTCATATTATGATACTTAACATTTGAAATCCAGACGTTTTGCTAATGGGTCGCTTGGCGTTTATTCCATTTAGCAATAAAAACATTACACAATCCAGACTTTTTGCTTCTTGACTGTTTAGCGTTCATGTCTGTTTAGTAATTAAGACGATCTAAGATACAAACGTGTTGCTACCGGACCATTTAGCATTTGTGTCTATTAAGAAATAAAGACATTCGAAGATAAAGATGTTTTGCTGCTAGATCATTTTAAATTGTTACGTTCTAAGATCCAGACGTTTTGCCAAAGAGTCATTTAGCATTCATGTCTATGTAGTTACAAAGACATAACACAATCCAGACATTTCAGCTATATTGTCCTTTAATGATAAGGTAAATTTGATAGTGACCCGATGTAGGTACTCGAGAGGTTTATGACGAAACCATATTTAAGAGTCAGTGGATGAATGGTCCAGATTTTCTTCACGGTGATGAGTCGCAAAGGCCGAGTGATTTGGTAAATCCTGAAATAAATGAAATTGCCTTAGAGTGTATAAATCTACTTCAACATGAAAAAAGTAACTTACCTGTTTCCTGACGTCTCCCGATTTTCTTCGTGGTTGCGCTTGCTGAGGTCAACGGCAGCAGTACTAAAATTTGTTGATAAATGTAGACGTCGTTCCGCAGATATAGATTGTACGATGATGGAGCGAGCTGAGCGACTGCTGCTAAAACAAGCGCAACAAGAATTGTTTGGTGACGACATAGCTGATATAAGGAAGGGTAACGTTTTGAGCCGCTGTAGTAAACTCTCGAAGCTATCGCCGTTTTTAGACGAGCACGGACTTCTTCGATGCAGCGGCCGTATAGATGCCGCATTAAACGTCGCACCTGAAACAAAGAGGCCCATTATACTGGATGGAAAGCACGCCGTGGCCAGGTTGCTGGTCCGGAGCTACCACGAAAAAGCCGCGCATGGAAACCACGAAGGAGTCGTGAATGACCTGAAACAAAAATATTGGTTATTCAAGCTGCGACCAACAGTAAAGGCCGTAGTATCTGGTTGCATGTACTGTAGGATCCAGAAAGCGAAGCCAGAGGTACCTAGAATGGAAAACTTACCAGAGGCACGTCTTGCACATCACCAGAGACCCTTTACGTACTATGGTTTAGATCTGTTCGGACCAATGGAGGTGACAGTAGGTAGACGTCACGAGCGCAGATATGGCGTGCTGTTCACTTGTCTCACGCTGAGGGCAATACACCTGGAACTTGTACATTCACTTACCTCGGACTCGCTAATAATGGCTCTTCGACGTATGGCAGCCAGGCGAGGCTGGCCCAAGTACCTTTATTCAGATAACGGGACGAATCTACGCGGTGCTAACACGGAGTTAAAAAGGTGTTTGCAGGAACTGGATGAAGAGGACCTGAAAAATAAAGGTGTTAATTATGGAGTGCAGTGTACTTTTATTCCACCCGCTAGCCCTCACTGGGGTGGGGCTTGGGAGCGCCTTATAAGGAGCGTAAAAACGGCTTTAAAGGTGATTTTGAAAGAGCGTGCTCCAAAGGATGAGGTACTTAGTACCCTAATGACAGAGATCGACAACATGGTAAACGGACGACCGTTGACACATGTGTCCGTCGAGCCTGGCAGTGAGGAAACACTTACCCCAAACCACTTCCTCATTATGGGGGCAGCTTCACACTTACCTGCAGCAGGCGCCTTTGATGACTCCGATCTGTACTCCCGGAAGCAATGGCGCAAATCTCAAAGGTTAGCCGACATGTACTGGACAAGATGGGTCAAGGAGATTCTGCCAGACCTTATACCAAGGACGAAATGGACCCAGGAACAGAACCCACTTCAGGTAGGTGATTTAGTTCTCATTGTAGATCCGGCTGCGCAGAGAAACGTGTGGCTGAAAGGAGTTTTCCCTGGCCGAGATGGCTGCGTCAGAGTGGTGGAGGTGAAAACCAAAACTGGTACGTTAAGACGTTCTGCTTCGCGCGTCGCTCGAATACCGATGAGTGTCGAGTGCTGAGACAGCACTCAGGGTGGGGAAATGTTAGCGACGTGCTCATATTTTATTACCTAAATATTCTTGTTGCATGTGTTTTTATTAAAGTAGGTAGACGTATGTCTGGCTATAAATATAAGGGTAGTTTTAACTGTGGCCGAGTGCCTATTCATGTTGGTATGTGTGCGGCGTCATCAGTCGGTCAATTCTATCCGCGCGAGACGCCCGCACACCCCTATTGTTTTATAGTTTAATCCTTTAATGTACTATTTCGTGTGTGTGATTGGCGAAATATAAACTGTTCGTAGTACACAAGTGTTCACCATTTCTGTCGGCGACACCCGATACCTAACAGGTAACATACAAAACTTCGACGTTCCAATTTGTGAACATCCTACAACTCCCTAATCAGGCTCAAGGATTATATCACCGTATGGATTAATCACGCATTCAATAATAGCACTGATGCATTATCTTTAGGGTCAATCACATGTAGTTGAACAAATTAGTTAGATAAGGCGTTATACGCCAAAGTATGAAGTTTAACGGCATCCGTAGCCCAGTGGGTAGTGACTCTGCCTACGAAGCTGGAGGTCCCGGGTTCGAATCCCGGTCAGGGCATTTATTTGTGTGTTTATCACGAATATTTGTTCCTGAGTTATGGATGTTATATATGTATATAAGTATTTATATGTTTTTATCTATTATATATATCATCGCCTAGTACCCACAACACAAGCCTTACTGAGCTTACCGTGGGCCTAGGTTGATTTGTGTAAGATTGTTCCATAATAATATATTTATTATGTAAGTTGGTACTTAGTATTCACTTTTCCTGTTTACGAAATTTTATTTGAATTCTGGTATAATAAAATGAAACAATTTAAAGTGTTAATTAGTTAAATATTCAATTAGTTGATTGTAAATGTTATTAAACATAATTAACAACCACTATAATAAACATAAGTCTTATGTATTTGCATGCTGTTGACAACAGCTGAGAGAACGTGGAACAATTGTGTTTTTACTCTGAGGCATGTAACGTTAGCCTTTTTCTGCAAGCAAATTATATTATTATCATTATTTAACACATTCGGTTGGTAAAAATCATTGCCGATGTTAGCCTAGATCTAACGACTTGGACAAGGAGCAATGTAAGACCGTTGAGAGGATTGTGAAGTGTCCGTACGCGGCGCGAGTAGGTATTTAAAAAAATGCTATCGGTTTCACACCGCTCTGTGCCTTACCCGTATCGTGCGATAGAGAGAGTTGCCAGTCCTGCAGGTAATTGCCTACAGTTTCTTGTTGAAATATTGTTTCGGGTGATAACGTTTTTACCCCCCTAAACCTTTATCAAATGAAACAATTTTGGTATTATTCAATTTATTACACTTTAATCTATGTTTGTACGTTTTCCTTTTTTAGTAAATCAGTTTAGATTAATTAGAAAAAAATAAAAAGGTAGACAAAGTTTTTAAGTCAAAAATACAGATTTTTAGATGCTAATAACTTTTAACGTGAGCAATATTTCTTAAAAATCAAAACGTACAGACCTAGTTTTTCATTATATCTACAACACATCCAAAAATAATAAAAATAGAACTATGTTTACGGAGTGAAAAACGTTATCGCTTTTTGTATGAAAATTTACAGGTTCACAATCCTCTTAAGAGTACCGGTTTAATTATTCATTGTCAGCTCTGTAAATCGCTGTACGCTGTACTTTAAATAAACTAAACTCGTATACTAAACTGCATGACGAGTCTGGAATGTTTTGACGTAATGCATAATTATAATTATGCTTGTCCCTTTTTAAGTAGGCGCACTACCATTCCTGGCAACGGTCAGACCACGACTGCTGTCTACGTGACGTAAGCACAGATACACTACAGGTCCCCATACACAGAACTAAAACTCAAAAAAATTTTTTTCATCAAACCCATACGTGTGGTGATAGGTCTTCAAAAATGATACTAAGTTTTTTAGCATCTTTTTTTTCTAAACTGAATAGTTTGCGCGAGAGACACTTCCAAAGTGGTAAAATGTGTGTCCCCCCCTCCCACCCTGTAACTTCTAAAATAAGAGAATGATAAAAATAAGAAAAAATTATGATGTACCATACAAACCTCCACCGAAAATTGGTTTGAACGAGATCTAGTAAGTAGTTTTTTTTTCATACGTCATAAATCGTAAACCTCAATTTATTTTACGGAACCCATCATGTGCGAGTCCGACTCGCACTTGGCCGATTTTTTTGGTTACTTATATATTTAGTCTATAGGCAATATCGCAAAAAGTCGTCTCCTTCACGATTTTCGTGGACACGTCTTTTATATGGCTAAAACTGGTATGAATGTGTTCCGTGTTGTCTCCGGAGTACGAATCTACCGGTTTTAGTTAAAGCAGAGGGGCAGGGGCATAGCGGTGACGTCACAAAGATGGCGGCCGATGGTCATCGATTTTTGTTCACATCACGGGTTCTATTTTACTGATCGGTTCGTGTGAGGTGTCATTTGAAAGCATATTAAACGTACTATAATTGTTTTTTTGAAATCTATGACGTACAATCAACAGTTTTTAAAATATTAGAAAAAGTATGATTTTTTTACCGTGCAAGTTTGGATAAGTACTGATTAAATACGCTTGTAACTCAACAAATAATAATTTTAGTGCAATTTAAGTTATTATAAAAAAATTAGGTCATTTTATAAGCTTTCATAAACCATAGAATTTGATGGTATACAGTAATAAATAACCTAGAAATTATATGTTTTGTTAATTTCGCACCGATTGACTATCACCAAGCTCGACTCTGCTAGCGATCGCTGGCGTGGCGTCGCGCGCGCCTTTACGAGTTATTTTTGGTTTTTTGAGTAGGAATCGAGTCAGATGGTCATGATAGCCTAAATCCGCTAAATAAAGACCTTCTCAGAAACGTTGTAGCCCGAGCCGAAGGCGAGAAATTAGTCTAGTTCCCAGAGGGGTATCCACGTAACGTTTCTTACGAGCGTTAGTACATTTAACTGTGAAAGTGACATTAAGACCTACCTTACGTTACGCGATCGACCTGCTGTATTACATTCAAAATAAAATAGTACAACAATGAAAGAAAGCAGCATTATTAAGAGAATTAGTTTTTGCCCGGGGCGCGCTGCTGAACCTTTGTTGTAGTTTGCTGCAACAAAGGTTCAGCGGCAAGTTTTGCTGAATCTTTGTTCAAATTCAAATTCAAGTAAATTTATTGCCAAAAAGAACACAAAATACAACGTTTAACATACGTACATTTAAAAAACTTAAACAATATCTTAGAATTAAAACTTAAAGTACTAAATTGCGTTGGATTGGGCAATGGGTACTCGTCTCAGCATGTGCAAGGCTTGGAGCCTTGCGCTGGTTTTCAGACGAGTCCCTTCGACAGGGTTGGTCGTAACACTACGTCTATCTACTTGTACAATACAGTGGATCCCAATAATATTAATCATACGTCTTGTGTTGAGTGTTTAGATGTATAAAGAATAGGTATAGAATAACTAGAAATGACTAATTACAACTAAATACCAGTATTAATATTAATAATTTTAATAAATGACTTGTCTATCTATCTATATCTTGTTGACGTCTAGATTAACTCGTAAGTCGTCATTTCCAGAGAAAAACAATGATTACCTATAGCTCTTACTAGAAAGGTAATGTAACGAATCACCACGTGCAAATGTGCCCAAATTCAATTGCAACTTGCGCTTAAATGAAATGAAATACGAGCGGCCAATGTCTTTTGGCGAAAGCTTGCGCCCCAAATTCAACAATGTTCATAATTATCATTTAAAATGCCTTTTTATTGAAACATATTTATAAATTAAATTATGCTGATCTGGTTGATAAATGTATTGTTCCTAGGCGTAAAACTAAGAACCTATTCAATTTGTCGATTATAAATACTAATCTACGCGTACAAATATACAGTTAAACACAATATTTATTAGAACCCATGGCCGTTGGAGCGGAAAGGTTCTCGAGTGGCGACCACGTACCGGAAGGCGCGGCGTGGGTAGGGCCCCCAGAAGGTGGACTGATGACCTGGTAAAGGTCGCGGGAGTCCGCTGGATGCTGTTGGCGCAGGACCGGTCATTTTGGCACTCTTTGGGGGAGGTCTATGTCCAGTAGTGGACGTCTTTCGGCTGATATGATGACGGTGATGATGATTCGACACCTTTCATTTGGCAACACCAAAAATAAACTTTCTAAGTAGGTATTTGGATCATAAACAGCATGCCGGTTGCTGCGCCGTTGGTAGGTCCTTGCGTTACGCAATTGGCCATAAATTACATATTTATTATCGTACGACATAAAATTTTATGTTTTTGGCAAGCTAATGAAGTGATAAATATTTTTTATAATAAGATTAATCACGCTAAAGTATCTCTTTCTCGAATTATGCTGGTAAGTATGCAAATTTCGAAGGCAAAAAAATCTCATTTTATTTATTATTTTATAAACGGTTGTTCGTATGCTATAGAGTTCCAGGACACACTTATAGTACATTTACTATGCTTTCAAATGACACCTCACACGAACCGATCAGTAAAATAGAAACCCGAGATGTGAACAAAAATCGATGACCGTCGGCCGCCATCTTTGTGACGTCACAGCTATGCGCCTGCCCCTCTGCCTTAACTAAAACCGGTAGATTCGTACTCCGGAGACAACACGGAACACATCCATACCAGTTTTAGCCATATAGAAGACGTGTCCACGACTTTTATCAATATTGGCCAATTTATAATGTTTCGCTTTTATCTAATGGAGTCATTCGTTTATGTTTTTATTTTTTCTCTCTTCTACTCGTATTTATGACTTTAAATATAACTTCCAAATGTCTGTATACAATGGGCTTGTGACCTTAAATTTGTTTACGATGCCATTCGAACCAGTTTTGGTAGATGAACAAATGTTTGTGTCGAACCAACTACATTTAAAGGACATTAATACCCAAAAAAATGGAGTTAAAGACGGACCTGGCTGACAGCTGCCGAAACGCTTCATACTGATTGGCTTTAAAGTATGACGTCACTCCGTGCAATTTGTACTAACCGTTGCATGGAAAATGAAGTAAATTGCTGTTTCGGTCGCGAAATACTGCGTTTAGGTCCATAGTTGTCGTACAAATTTGTTTCTATAAAAGCCTAAGGATTCTATTGGTACCTTTAAATTTACTCTTGGAAAATAAATAAAAAAAAAAAATTTCAAAACTTGCAAGGGTCACATCTTTTTATGATTTGAATTATATTTTGTAATTTATACTTTATTACAATCACTTGATGGTTTACTATCCATTTAGCAACACGGCGTTATCAATTTTAACACCACGCAACAAGCCTATTGTTTCTTTTATAAATAATAGTTACTTGATCAATTCGTAAACAGATAGTTCGCAAATGTTTATTCCCTTTTTCTTTGAACATCTACATGTGAACATTAATCGCGAGAATTGAGCAGCGAAGCATAATTAATGATATTAAAACGAACTTACCTGGCCCCGTAGCATGGATGGCGTTATCACGCGATAAGTGATAGGATACAGCATCCGTCCCTGGCTGAAACCGTTCGATAGAACGAGACGACGCGCTTATCCTATCACTTATCGCGTGATAACGCCATCCATGCTACGGGGCCTTATGTGAAGTTCTATCATAATTATGCGAGCTGCTCAATTCGAAGCGATTAATAGATATTCCCACCCTTTACCCTCCCAAAGCAATAAACAAAAATCAGCGACCTATCTGTTCAGCTTTAAACTTAATGAGGATAAAATGGCGGACGTTTGGCGGTTCCTACCATTGGTTGAGAGGATAGGTAATCAAAATAGGTACTTTTAATGTTTTTTTTTACAGATTAGTATTTATTCTTTAAATAATTCGTGATAATGGCCGTGAATTGGAAAACAGTACTACATGTGAACATTAATCGCTTCGAATTGAGCAGCTCGCATAATTATGATAGAACTTCACATACAGGTAAGTTCGTTTTATCATAAATTAATTTATACTGTTTCAAATTTTTTGCTACTGCGTTGTTTTGTTGTAAGACCAATCTAAAACCTGTACTCTGTTTTAGGTTTTTATAGTAAGACAGATGTCATGTAGATTGTTTGTTTGCTTTTGTGGGTTCAGCTGCACGTAGTGCACATTATCATTAAATTCATGGTACAGAGAAGGTGTTTATATGCATATCCCGGCTTCTCCAACAACAGCGTTATGATTTAGCTTTTGTTCATACATAATGTTTATAAACTTATAAAGTAACAGGCCGTTATAACATAATGCACAAAAGTGACATTACATTTTGGAATTAAAAATGAAAGTCGATGTCACATGTATTCAAATAGGTATATTTATATTATATTATTGGGTACATTTATATAATCTTATATTATATATTAATCATAAGTCATAAGTAATTTATTTATAATATTATAAATATTACATGTCATCGTTTGTTTAAGTAGATTAAATTAAATTTATAATCTAGGTGTGTTAACATATTACATTATTATTGTCGTAACCGTTAATTGCTGTGATCTTTGATGTATTGCTTGGTGAATGCCATTTCCTCTTTGCTTAGGAGAGCAGGATTTTGGCACCGATAAACACCAGGGATACATAGATTATCGCAGCATTGATCGTCATCTTCACACTGAAATTAAGTAATAATTAAGTTTTAGTAAATATTAAGTTTAATTACAGTCACCAGCAATAACATGTCTCACAACAAAGCGCGTATAAAATAGTATAAATATCTGACAAGACTTATATTTCTATGGCCGTTAAAACATTAAATATAATTAGTTCTGCCGACTTTATGAGGTTTAGAACTAAAAGTAACAGCGCACAATAGGGAACTTGCATGGGACTTCAATTTTGAATAAATTGCACTCAATCAATGCGGATATACGTGGAAATATCATACAAAAGAAAAAAAAAGATTGTATTAGTTTTATCTCACGTTAAAATGACGAAAAAATATATAAAAATTACATATCGTTAGTTAGACAAAAAATTGAATTAGAAATGATATTTTGTATGACAAGTATAGAGTTAAACGCAAATTTTGTGGAGATAATTGCAAACTAGTGAGTAATGACCTTACCTACCTACTCCATAGTAAGCTTAAACGCGCCAATAATATGAGTTGTGAAGTCATAGGTAGTATAAGCCCGTTTAATTTAGAGCGTATTCTACCCTGAGAAAATTACGGTTTATTAGGGAATAATTCAATATCAGGCTAATTATTTGTATACGGCTTTTATATGTTATTTTAAACAACTTTTACTATTGAAATCAATAATTCTATGGACCAGAAGATAGAAAAAAAAATTAACCCGCAAGCAAAAATGCTATCAGTATTTTTATAATGAAAACATGTTTGAGTACACAAATTTGGAGACTTACTACCTGAATCCAAAAACATATGCATCAGGAAATAACGGCATTTTAATTAAATATTTACGACCTTGAGATAATATTGAATTTCATCTGGCCTATAGAAAGGTTTATTCATTAACAAAAATAAGTGGATTATGCACATATCCCCAACGAACGTATATAGACGTAGTCAATTATAAAGTAAAGAAAGTTTACCTATATACCATTTTTGCCTGCTTTTTACGGAATCTATGAAGATTACTTTTCATTATTTTTTACAGTATCGGTATTAAATTTAGGTGGAATATTAATGAATATTTAGTCAAATTACCCAACCAATTTTTTGGTGTAAAAATATGGCTGATATCGATATATTGTTGTGTTTTCATAGAGAGAAACCGTAAAGTTCTCAAGGCATTCGGTGGGTGCCGGTGCGTGCTGATTTCAAATGCATATAACATCAGAAAAAGTCACAAGAAAGTTTTAATGCTACAGTTGATACTCCTCTGGATTATACTTTTAATTTCCGTAATAAAATAAAAAGATGCAAGTTCCCTATCGATTACAAAATAGTACATTGTGCCACGTGGTTGGCAAGGGAAGTTTTACGAACGAGAGTTTATTAAAAGCCCGTCACCGCTGCGTTTGGGTCATATTGCGAACATATAATAAAGCTGAAGAGGGTCGAAAGTTGTACATGGAAGATATTCGAAAAAAAATTGGCTAGGGATACTTAGAATCGATAACAGAACACGTTCCAACAGTTTTTAGAATTTCTGTCTGTTTGCATGTTTGTCTGTTTATCTGTTTGTCTGTTTATGTGACCGCGCATCACGTGAAAACGGCTGAACCGATTAAGATGAAATTTGGTATAGAGATAGTTTGAGTCCTGGGGAAGGACTTAAGGTAGTTTTTATCCTGGAAATCAACCCCTAAAGGGATGAAATGGGGGGTGGCAATTTGTATGAAGCTACTTAAACCGCTGCACCGATTTGGATGAAATTTGGTATATGATTAGTTTGAGTCCCAGAGAAGGTTAAAGGATAGGTTTCATCCCGAAAATCTTCCCTTTAGGGGGTAAAATGGGGGGGGTGAATAATTGGATGTAACCCATTTTGATGAAATTTGGTTTAGAGGTAGTTTAAGTTCTGGGGAAGGACATTGGATAGTTTTTATTCCGGAAATCTTTCCCTGAGGGGGTAAAATGGGGGGGTGAAATTTTGGATCAAATTTGGTATAGATATAGTTTGAGTCCCGGAGAATGACTGGATAGTTTGAATCCCGAAAATCATCCCCCAAGGGGATGAAATAGGGATGTTAATGTGGATAAATCCCATTTAGTTAAAATTTGGTAAAGAGATAGAAGGAGTCCCAGGGAAGGACAATGCATAGTTTTTATCCTAAGTCATCTCCTGAGGGGGTGAAAATTTGTTTGTGACCCATTTTGTTGAAATTTGGTTGAAAGATAGTTTGAGTCCCGGAGTATGACAACGGATATTTTTAATCCCGAAAATCATCCCCTCAGGGATAAAATAGGGGGTGAAAATTTGGATAAAGCCCATTTAGATGAAATTTGGTAAATAGATAGAAGGAGTCCTAGGGAAGGACAATGCATATTTTTTATCCCGAAAAATCATTTCCTGAGGTGGTGAAATGAGGGTTGAAGATTTGGATAGAACCCATTTAGATGAAATTTGGTATAGAGAGAGGTAGAGTCCTAGGAAAGAACATAGAATATTTTTTATTCCGGAAAACATAAAAGGAGGAAATCATTCCCTAAGGGGGTGAGAAATGGTGGATGAACATTTTGATTGAACCCATTTACGGTAAAACGATAGTTAAGGAAGGACAAAGGATAGTTTTATCCCGAAAATCATCCTCTAAGGGGATGTAATTGGGGGTGGAAATTTGTTTGTGACACATTTTGATAAAATTTGGTTGAAAGATAGTTTGAGTCCTGGAAAAGGACATATAATAGTTTATATTCCAAAAATCATCCCCTAAGGAGGTAACATGGGGGTGAAAATTTGGATGTAGCCCATTTAGATGAAATTCGGTATAGAGATAGTTTGAGTCCTGGAGAATGACAACGGATAGTTTTTATCCCGAAAATCATCCTCTAAGGAGGTGAAATAGGGGGTCAAAATTAGGATTGAACCCATTTACGGTATAGCGGTAGTGGGGAGTCCTGGGGAATAGGAACATTGCATAAGTAAATATATATATGTGACGTTCCAAGGGTAAAGGTACTTTGTGGCGGCCTTAGTTTTGAAGATGTTTTCTAAAACGGGGTAAAAAAGACGTTTTATTATGGCTATTTTGAAAACTATTAGATGTAACATTTTGTTGAAGTATTTTTATTTTTAATATAAAATGTTTAAATTACTTACAAGTCAGTTAATTTAATCCTACGGTTTAGTAGAAAAGGTCCTTACGGCCGTGAGATATGAAAATATGCAAAATAATACTGAAAAAAGCCTACATGCATCTATACCCTGTCCTTCATACAATCCATACTAATATTACAAATGCGAAAGTGACTCTGTCTGTCTGTTACCTTTTCATGCATAAACCGCTGAACCGATTGAGATGAAATTTGGTATAGAGATACTTTGAATTCCGGGGCCTTCCCAAAGAGTCCTTACTAAAGATAGTTTTTATCTGGAAATTCATCACTTAAGGGGGTGAAAAGGGGGGAGAAAGTTACGATATAAACGAGTTCCGCGCGGACGAAGTCGCGGGCAAAAGCTAGTATAAGTAATATTAGGTCAATAGCGACTTAGACGAATAGCGAACTTCAAGGGTTTCATTGTGTTTGGATAATACCAGATAAACAAAATTCTCGGGATATGATGTCAATACTAAACTTATTAAACGTATAAAGTTTCAATTGCATAGCTGTTATGCTTTAGATTCTATTGATACCTATCTAAAAAACGCCGATTTCGTCACTGACTCACTCACGTTGATCATCAAAACCTCTAGGGTACTTCCTGAAGTCCTAGAAAGCTGAAATTTGGTATGTAAGCTAGTATTGGTACACAATCAACAAAATAATTAAAAAAATTGGAACTTTTACCCCCCAACCCCTTAAACTAGGGGATGAAATTTTGTATGAGACTTTCGCAAATTTTGATGCTAGAGGTCTGAAAATTTAAATAGGGACTCCTTATTATGAATAATAAAATACGTATTTCAGGATTTTCAGTAAATCACCCCCCTACTCTTTAAATTAGGGGATGGAAATTTGTATGGGTTTTCCTATACACTTCTTTAGAAATTACCTTACAAAAAGGAATGAGATCCCACCAAAAACATTAAATGTAAAGTGACTGCCAAGACTCGCTAGCCCATATAGCTTTCAGCGTTAAAAAGATATCAGATCATAAGGAGCTCCAAGATTCCTACTCCACACGGCGTAACCTACCACTACCAGCCACGCTCTAAAAATTCTATATCTTGGCTAAAAAAATATAGACCCGTCGCTTATTAATGTCGCTTATAAATTCATTCAGCGCGAGAGTCTATGCGGAGACTGGGATGTGCCCAACAAAGCTATACTTTTTAGCCAAGATGTAGAATTTTTAGAGCGTGGCTGGTAGTGGTAGGTTACGCCGTGTGGAGTAGGAAGCTTGGCGCTCCTTATGATCTGATATCTTTTTAACGCTGAAAGCTATATGAGCTAGCGAGTCTTGGCAGTCACTTTACATGTAATGTTTTTGGTGGGATATTTTATTCGTGTTTTCATGTTTGGATTTCTTTATAAACACGTTTTCAAACATCGTAAACCTCCTTGCTTTAAGACTGACGCATGAGCGAAGTTAGCGACAGATAAAATTTAAGAAGGAAACCAAAGGCCATTGTAAGTATTGTAGGTATTGCTCGTAAAGCTCGTAAAGGGCTTCTTAACGCCCTGCGCGCGAGCAAGTGCGATGGAAAGGTTTATTACGTCGTCAGAATCCTGGACGATATCAATTTAAATTAAATGTTAGGACTTACTTGATCAGAATTCTCCCCACAATCTGCACCACTCTCCATTGCTAGCAGACCAATCACCAAGAAGAGCATGATAACGAAACGGGCGTTTTTATTGAAAACTGTAAAAAATAAAACATAACTTATGTACTAAATGTAAATTGTGCATGTGTGCGAGGACAAATGTTAGTATGTGTTTGTAAAAATTGGAATTCGGAATATAAACAATAAGCTTATTTAATTTTGAACCCTGGACGCAAAAAGAGGGGTGTTTTAATACAAATTTGCGTGTCCCCTTCTTTTACCGAAAATCGTTTCACCGAATGCATTGTTTCGCCGAATTTTCGTTTCATTGAATTTCTGTTACTCAGAAACCGTTTACTTTTAGGTACAGCTAAAAGGTGATTCTGTAGAACCCATTAGGTTAGGTTAGGTTTGTTTTATAACATTATACCTGAAAAATTTACTGATTCTGGAAAAAATGGTTTTCGATGAAATGAAATTTCTGCGAAACATACCTAAAGGATACATCCGATGGAACAATTGTCGGTAAAACAAGGTACAACCATAAATTTGACGTGTCTGTGTATCTGTGTGTGTGTCTGTGGCATCTTAGCTCCTAAACAAACGGCTGGACCGATTTAAATCCTTTTTTTATCCGAAAGCTGACGTCATCGAGATGGTTCTTAGCTACGTTTCAACAAAATCTGTTTAGCTGGTTTTAATATATTGAACTTCGAAACGAAAATGTCAGGGGTTTTTCAACTTATCGATGTTGTTAGTTATATCTGCAGTGTTATGCTTTAATTACAAATGAACACGAGTTTTAAGAATAGTTTTGGGGCAATAGGGGTGTAGATTTAGATTTTATACAATGCCATTTGAACCAGTTTTTGTAGAGAAATAAATGTTTATAAGGTAGCAAATACAATTAAAGAACATTAATAAATACCCAAAAATTTGAGACAAAGAATCGCTGGCAAGTAAGCAAAGTATGACGTCATAATCTGCTATTTGTACTAATCGTTGTAAGGAAAATCAAGCAGATTGCTGTTTTTTTGTCGCGAAATACTGCGGTCCATAGTTGTCATTCAATTTTGTTTCTATAAAAGTTTACGATTAATAGTACATATTTGCCGTGGCCGGGAAGGAGGCAATTGTAGGCTGAGTACTTGTTTAAACGGACGAGCTTGCGAGTCCGTTTAATTATAATACGAAGCCTGCAATTGCCATTCCGGCTGAGGCTAATATAGAGCTTTTCTAAAAAATGGGGGAATAAAAAAGACTAAATTGAAATCAAACGTTATTATTAAATACAAATTGAGGATACTGCAAATTTCATAAAATCAAACGTCATAATATACTTTTTCAACACACCTGCTCGTTACAGCGTATTTACACTGTAACGAGCAGTAACAGGTCTTATTACAGCGTATTTACACTGATAATGCAGAATATTACCCATGCGGTGCCTTTTACATTACATTATCGCACTAGTGCCTTTTCATTACATATCTTTTTAAATATTAGCAAAAATCAGGCACTTCTAAAATTTTCATCCATTCCCCGCCGTGCATTTTACATTACATTATCGCACTAGTGCCTTTTCATTACATATCTTTTTAAATATTAGCAAAAATCAGGCACTTCTAGATTTTTTCCTCGCAAATGTGTTGAAAAACGTCGTATGACACGTGTGAGCTTTGATAATTACATCCTCAGCTCTATTATCACGCTCACCTACGGTTCGCGTGACAATTCCGCCTCTGATGTAATGATCAACATACCTCACTTGTATCATAATGTACTATTATAAACAGAATCGCAAGTGTATTTTTCCACCGAAAAACGCAATATTTTTATGACTCATACAAAAATGTCGCATTTGCAACAGAAAAATACGAGTTGATTTGGCTTAATACGACCTGTGCCGTCTTTTATATGCCAGTTTCTACTTTTTGAAAAGTTTGGTACTCGACAAATAAAGGAATTTATTTATAATATCTGGGCGACCGAGCTCTGCTCGGATGAAAATAAGTTTACTATATATTTTTTAATTTTATTTAAAAAAAAGGTTTTTTTTCATTGGTCTTAAAAAAACTCACCTTGGAATTGAAAATAATCCGACTATAAAGGAAAGAACTAATAAAAAACCGGCGGAAAGTGCGAGTCGGACTCGCGCACGAAGGGTTCCGTATTTTATTTAGTTTTTAGTATTTGTTGTTATAGCGGCAACAGAAATACATCATTTGTGAAAATTTCAACTGGAACTATCACGGTATTAGTGAGATACAGCCTGGTGACAGACAGACGGACGGACGGACAGCGGAGTCTTAGTAATAGGGTCCCGTTTTACTCTTAGAGTACGGAACCCTAAAAAGTTATACCAAAAAATTGTATTCATAATTTACTTCAAAAACAAAGTTTAAAACGAATTCAATTCATTACTTCGCCAAGGAACATACATTAACATTTCCTTCCAACCACCAAATCTGTTGTTTTCGAGGATAAATTTATACCTACACGAGTTATAATAGAAAATACCAAAAGCTGTAAATACCAAAAGCTGTAAAGATTGCAAAATTGAGACGAGTATGAGACCGTCTAACACGAGACAGGCATATATCGCGCCGTATGGTGTTTACCTTTTCCGACGGGTACGACAGGTCGGTTTGCTTGGGGCCAAAAAACAAAGGAGTCGTTCTTCCCGTGGCTACTAGTTAAGGGCTTGCTAGCCAGTATATAGTTTTTATGGCATACTATTATAAAAACAGGAGGCGTTTATACGGCGGAGTAGGAATCCTACCAAGCACTTGAACTTTATGGCCCTTAATTTAGGCAATGTCTACTCAAAGACATGGACCATGATTCCCCTGTTTTATTAGTAATCAGTTCGATAAGTTTGTATCATATCAAGGACGTCATCCATATAGACAGTTACCAGAAGGCCCTGGGACAACAAGAAAAGCAAATGGCTGTAATTTCTTTGAAATAGTCACGAATAATTTATAAGTACATGCACTAAAAGCTTATTTGAAGAGATTTTATGTGTCACGGCTGTATAGGGATATGGCAGTGTATACAAACTTGTGCATTAGAGAAGTCCATAGATAGCATAACACGATCAATAGGGTTTTTGAACAAAATAAAATCGTTACTGATCTGAAATCTAAGACGATTTTCGGTGCCTTCAAGTCTATGCTAAACTGTGACTTATTCTGTGACGCGTGCTTAATTTAATTGAGGACTTCCCTCAATTCCTCATAAATTCCATTATCTAACTGGCTTTTTGAAAACAATGGGATCAATCTGGAATTCTGGAAGCAAATACTCGTACTTTCACTAAAATAAAAAAATACGAATCGTTTCGTCGTCGTTTGACGGAGTTCTGAGGTAATTAAACATTAAACATAAAAATCCTTCTTTTATTGGAAGTCGGTTATTAATTGGTTTTTACGAACGGTTATCCTAGTGAGTAGTGACGCTGCCTACGAAGCTGGAGGTTCGCCGGGTTTGAATCCCGGTAAAGGGCAAATGTTTGTGCGATGGACACAAATATTTGTTTCTGAGTCTTGAATGTTTTCTATTCTGAATTATCTCCAAAACGACTTGACCTGTTAAGATTTGGATTTCTGTAAGGGGTTTCTGGAGCAGCAGAAATAATTCTTTGATAGCGCAGATGCCGGCCACCGTGGAGTTTTTAGTGGATAGAAATACCACAGAACCCAGTCATCCCCCGATGATTGGGTACCAGGTTGGTTCGCAGGTTTTTTCCAAGAATAAGAAGGTATATGAATTGCTCAGGGTCCAATGATGTAGCAGAGCTCTCTACATAAAGTTAGGTGAGTAGCTTTTGCATTACACAATGCTCTTTAAAAAATAATTCAACATAAAGAAAAAATAACATTTTTGAAAAACGTCGCGTCGGATATAATTTGCAAATTTAATAATAAAATAGACATTCTATAAACCATTATTTTTACCTACAAAACGCAACCAAAAAACTACTTTTAATATAATATAATAAGAGCATCAAGTCGATTTTTGGTTGCGTTCGTTTAACAGAATTTACTCTTACACTTCCGAATAGACTTTACTCGTAATAGAAGTTACCGTCATATTCCAGTATTTTTATACATCCAGAGTGTGCGTCAAATCCGGTAGTTGTGATTGGCAGATATTTCTATGATTTTGGCCCAATGAATAATCTAAGTTTGTGACCTCGAGCGCCGAACACAACTTTGTCAAAAAACTAAAATACCACGATCTTTTTTATTACAACCCTAAAGGGCTAGTTGTTGATAGTACCTTCTCCGGACGTTTTTAAAGTAGACTAGATTTGCTACAAAGTGAGACTAAAATTGTCTCTGTAGACCCAACAGTTTCCGAGATAAAACCTTAGGGATATCGGGATATTTTCGTTGTTTGACAAAGTTGCCTTCGGCGCTCGAGTTCACAAACTTGGATTATTCATTGGGCCAAAATCTTTAAAAAATCTGCCAATCACAACTACCGGATTTGACGCACACTCTGGATTAGGGTTTTCAATCCGAATAATCCGAATATTCAATTATCCGAATATCCGCCGAAAATAATATTCAAAATTATCCGAATACTAAACCGCGAATTATCCGAATAAACGGATATTTTGAAAACACTAATAAAATCATTTAAAAGCAGGAAAAATTAAAAAAAATTACGAGAAAAAACACTAATGACTAATGACGTTTTATGTCCATCTGTATTGCCCAAATAAGGTGTTTAGACAAATGTTCCATATTAAGTATTATATTTTATTAAATAAGTACCTGAATACCAACTTACATAAATTACATAATATATTGATGAAATCTAGCAGACACGAATTGTTACTAATGTTACTATTATTAGGTATTTAAAGGAGCAACGAAAACACTTTAATTAATATAATATTGAAATTTATTTAAAACTAGAAATAAATCTACTTTTACACTCGTTTTTAGAAGTTGTTTATTTTAAACTCGTTACTTAATCTTATTTATTTTTAATTAAGTTAAATTAAGACACTAAGATGTTATTTGACAGCGAAAAGAAAAAAACTATAGGACAAATCTTATATACTCTGTAAATATTGATAGGTTATGTGATGTGATTTATGATATTAATAACGAATATAACGATCTCAGATTATACAAGAATGTTAAAAAAACAAACATTGATTTACAATTATTATAATCAAAGATGATTACTTTTATCTCGAAATTTTACGTGATTTATTATTATGTAATTATATTAAGCTAAGTAAGTATTATACTAGTTTCCTATTAATAAAACATTTTCTCATTGTTAATTTTTATTATAAAATTACAAATTACGTGGTGCGATAATGACATCTCATATTATAATGGTTATAAAAGCATGTTGTATTTTTAATTTTCAGTTTTTTTGTTACTTGATTTGTTGATTTTATGCATTACATACCTTTAAATACGCTAATTTTGTTTTATTTTATAAAATACCAAAATTATCCGATATTATTCAAATATGCGAATATTCGGATAATAAATATTGAAGTATTGAATTATCCGAATATTAAAAAACTGGGCGGATATTGCAAACCCTACTCTGGATGTATAAAATTACTGGAATATGACGGTAACTTCTATTACGAGTAATATTAAAATGAGCTTACTGATAAAGTCTATTCGGAAGTGTAAGAGTAAATTCTGTCAAACGAACGCAACCAAAAATCGACTTGATGCTCTTATTATATATGAAAAGTAGTTTTTTGCTTGCGTTTTTATGGCACGATTTACTCTTAGGTACACTTTCGGACGTAGGTACTATACCTACTAATAATGTGAACCCGGAACAGATTCGTCTAAATGTTTTATTTAACAAAAATCTTACTCGTTAAGACTCCCATTGCTGAGGTGTAATTCAGAATAAGTTTACGAATAATGAAATAGAACATCTATTTCATTGGGTTTTATAGTTTTTTGCCCATATTATTTTCGCTATGCGCGTGAGAGACAAAGAACGTTATTTGGGGAACACCTGTTTAAATATGTATTATTTGACTAGGGTAGTGGAACAAAAAGATGAACGTTTAAGCGACTATCCCAACTTTACAATTTTTTCGTGAAGTGTTGATTAATTTGTACGCATTTTATTTTTTTATTACGATTCGGTATACTGTCGAGATTGCATATGACTATTTTAAACCATCCTAATACACTACAGTATTTTCTTAAAACAGGTTTTATGCTGAAGTATGCCATTTTGCCCAGAAGATGAACGCTGTGCCTAAAAGTTGAACGTTTTGGCACCAATACACTCAAGAGCAAAAGTTTCGGGTCACTACTATAAATCGTAATATTTCGAAAACAAATTCACCGAGCAAAAAAAAAGAAATAAATTTAACGTTATAGACAATTTAATAATCCTTCATTACACGTATAAAAACTTATTGGTTGGCGTGAAGGCATTAAAAAAGTTATAAACATAATGATCCCTTTTCTTCTAATTTTCGCTACTGTTTTTGCTTTTGTTTTTTTTCTGTCATAAAATGTATTTATAACAAGTCTTCCAGGTATCCAATAGTCATTATTAAATTAGTAATTATGTCACTCACACCTGAGGAATGTACGAGAATCCTCGCGATCCTGGAAAATGGGAGCAGTCAGCGAGAAACAGCAAGAATAGTCGGTGTGTCGTTGGCTACAGTTCAGCGTGTTCGCCAGCGGTTTCTAGAAACTGGTTCGAACCTACGCAGACCAATAACAGGCAGACCCAGGTGTACGACAGCACGGGAAGATCTAGTCAACTCTATGCTGCGAAATCGGTTTTTTACGGGAACAGCACTGACTCATCATTTTTTAGGGCTTGGTAGAAGCAACCCTTCTGCTTGGACTGTAAGACGGCGACTTGCTGAAGGTAATTTGAAACCATTTAGACCCGCAAATGGTCCGAAACCATCGTATAGAAAGACGAATTTATGCACGCGAACACTCGCATTGGACGATTGAAAATTGGCGGAAGGGCAAAGGTGTACAGAAGACCAGGAGAAAGATTTATGCAAGCCTGTATTGAAGAAAATGTGGCATACGGTGGTGGTTCGGTACTCGTGTGGGCTGGAATTTCTGCGGAAAGCCGAACAGAGCTTGTACTGATCGAAAACGGTAATCTTAATGGCGTAAGATACGTGGATGAAATCCTCAACGAGCACGTCGGTCCATTTATGGCACGACTTGGTGAGAATGGCATCTTTATGCACGATGTAGCCCGTCCCCACACTGGTCGTGTAGTGCAAGACTACCTTGATGAGGTGAATATTCGTCCCACGGTGTGGCCAGCACGTAGCCCCGGCCTCAACCCGATCGAGCACGCCTGGGACGAGCGAGGACGACGTGTAAGACAACGAGATCCTCCTTTAATTACGCTTCGTGACTTGAAACATGCATTGGTAGAGGAATGGGAGAACATTCCCCAACAGTGTTTCAGAAACTTGGTGTACAGCATGCCGAATCACATTGCAGCAGTCCAGACAGCACGTGGGGTTAATACCAAGTAGGTACTATACTGTGTTAAAACTACTTGTAATATATAAAAAGTTCAATATTTTCAGTTTTGGTTTTGCAAGCAAAATGACGCCATTTTTAATTTGTAGTTTTAAACATAATAAAATAAATGGTCAGTAGTAAATGTAATGCATTTTATTTTAGTAACATTAAATTGTCTATAAGGCAAGGTTCAATTTATTTCAATACGATAGCTTTATTCTTTTTCAAGATATTGAAGTAAATGCTAGTGGCCCGAAACTTTTGCTCTCGAGTGTAGTTGAACAAAGAAAAAGCGGCCAAGTGCGAGTTGGACTCGCGCACGAAGGGTTCCGTACCATTATCTATAGAAACGGCAAAAAACCACGTTTGTCGTATGGGACCCTCCTGTAGCCTAGTTGGTAGTGACCCTGCCTACGAAGCCATAGGTCCCGGGTTCGAATCCCGGTAAGGGCATTTATTTGTGTGATGAGCACAAATATTTGTTGCTGAGTCATGGATGTTTTCTGTGTATTTAAGTATTTATTTATCTATAAAAGTATATATTTATCGTCGTCTAGTACCCATAGTACAAGGTTTGCTTAGTTTGGGACTAAGTAGGTCTATTTGTGTAAAATTGTAAAAAAAAAAAATGTTATAGAAATACATCATCTGTGAAAATTTCAATTGTTTAACTATCACAGTTTCTTGAGATACAGCCTGGTGACAGACGGACAGACAGACAGACAGACATACAGACAAACAGACAGACGGACAGTGGAGTCTCAGTAATAGGGTCCCGTTTTACTCTTTGAGTACGGAACCCTAAAAACGTAACACCGCGCAGCCTCTGACTTTTGGTCTAGTAATTATATAATCATTGTTATAACAATTAGCAAATAAGATAAAAAAAAACGTTTAGAGGAATTATTTTCCATAAAGCTGGAAATCAATTTAATACCTTATTAAATCATTTTAATTAAATTTTGGGAGCCCAATAACCGCGAAATTTTTGCTCTATTTTCAGTTTTTTTGCATGTGCACAAAAACAGTACGACGGACGGAAAATGACTATTCGATATTAAAGGTCAATGTACAATGGGTTTTTCAGCAGGTATATTTTTTTCAAAGATATATTATGTCCGGTTTTGATAAGTCGCAAAATAGAAGTTTGCACGTAAACGACAAAACTTTCCCAGTTTCTAACCTTTGATTACGACTATACCACTGGACCAAATTTGAAGTTTTAGATATTTATTCGACGCAGAATTTGACCTTCTTTAATATTGAATAGAATACATTTTCTGTCCGAAGTACCGTTTTTGTGCTACATGAAAAAATAACAAAAATGTAAGCACACCTCCTGGGATTGGGCAAACTCAGATTACACGTATTTAGGACCAAATGTGGACATACAATGTCTTTCTTTTTGTATAACGCAGTTACGCTGCCAACAATATTTCGTACCCTTGGTAAAACAAAGCCACATCTGCAAAAAGTCTACTTTACAGGAGAGAGGTTTAAAGATTGCATGATTGAATTTTGAGGATAACTTTTTTGCGTTTAAATTATTTTTCTTATAATTTTGCATATGTATTTATGTAAATGCAATTAATTGCATGCGTTGTATTCCTTCTTATTTGATGCATTATTTTTGAAAATCGTATGACGGATGTGGATATATGGCATTGTTTTACCAACTATCAGCTAACGTATGTGCTGATCCGTCGTTATTTAACGAAATACTATGTAACGTATGTGCACATGTGTCGTTGTTTTATGAAGCACCCTATGAGGTATGTAACGATACGTCGTTTTTCCACAGAAAATCTTCAATAGTATTAGGTCGCATTAGCATAAATCAAGAGATTTCTTTGTAAAACAAAACATTTAAGCACTTATAACTTTAATAACTAGCATTACAACTCAATCCTGACTAACAAAACATGCCTTGGTTCGAAATAATTTTAAATAGTCATGGTTTGGTACTAAAAACAATGTATTTTTCAACACACCTGCTCGTAAAGTATGTATTATTACGGCGTATTTACACTGATAATGCAGAATATTACCCATGCCGTGCCTTTTACATTACATTATCGCACTAGTGCCTTTTCATTACATATCTTTTTAAATATTAGCAAAATAATGCAGAATATTACCCATGCCGTGACTTTTACATTACATTATCGCACTAGTGCCTTTTCATTACATATCTTTTAACATTTTCATTTTTTTTTTCTCGCAAATGTGTTGAAAAACGTCGTATGAAACACGTGAGCATTGGTCATTACACTTCTCGTCTCCATTAAGCCTTCGCCTTCGGCTCAGGCTTAAAAACCGACTCGAGTGTAATGACCAACCTAGCACACTTGTATCATAATGTACTATAATCAACATGATCATTTTAATTGTATTTAATGTAAAAACAATTTTTTTGTCAATGTATTACCTAGTGTATTCTACTTAAATGTGTGTAACTTTTAGGAAATGAAAAGAATAACAGCAATCATTTAAATAAACAGTAACCGTAATTGTAAAATTAGCAAATAAAATAACTAAGAAAATAAAACTTTCCTTTTTATAATTAAATAACCACCTTGATTCTTAGATAAACAAACATCTAAACGTTTTAATCAGATCAAACGAGGCATTATTACCTTTATTAACTAATTTAAAAACACCTTATTCGCTGTCATACTCGTATTCATCAGTAAAGTTAGGGTCCGGCTCCGGGTCTGGATTAGTTTAAAATTTAAACTAATCCAGACCCGGAGCCTTTAAACTTTAAATTATATTTCAATTTCAGTCTAAAGGTGTCAGATTTTGTTACAGCTATTTTTATTACACTCGTCCATCTTATCTTTACACCCTGAGTATTTTTCAGCCACTTTTTGACCAAATACGGTTCATTGTCAGGAGCTCTAGCCCATCTGACAAGAAGCTTCCACTCTTCAGGAGTATACTTAGAATTTAGTGACGAGGCCCTTTCAAGTGTCGAATGGACACTGTCACCTTCGTAATTTGTAAGTAAACTTGCGGTTGTTCGGGGTGTCCTGATTAAGACATCTAGTTTTGGGTACCTTTTTGATATAATTTACTAAATAAGTCCACTGCTTTGCCTATCTCCTAAATGCTAAAACTTTTGGAAGACAGCATTGCGCTCGGCGTCAGTTATTTTTTCATAACATGTAAATCGGCAATCGCAAGGGCGTTTCATTTCTTTTTCGACCATAGTTTTGCCACCTTTAGTAGTATACTCTTGGCCTAAATTCTTTTAGCGTTGTCATTGGTTTTGAAGCCATTCGTCTCCACCTATTAACTGTCTTTTTTCACCTCTCGCGCCTGGAACCATGCATGCTTCGTTTGTACCGTCGGCGGTATTATTTTCCTTGTCGGATTCGTCGCTCTCATTAACAACAGCAAAACCTGACACTTGATAATTTTCGTCGTCTGAAGAAGGCATTGGAGTAACAGATGTGGCTGGGGACATGTCTGATAACAGTGTGAAACGTTGATGATCCTGGACAAATGTCTTTGCATTATTTCTCACGCAAAACGTTTTCGAGAAAGAGGTGTTCGGTTAAAACTCCTATGCTGGTCATGTTTCGCACAAAATTCGACGTTACAATCATCCTCACATCTGAATTGCTCAGGGGATGGTATTGGCGTAGGAATATTAACTTTGTCCCGTAGAATGATCAAAATAGACTTAGATGGAGAGCTTTCGAAGCTGTCATCTGGCCTTAAACTGCAATCTGAAAGGACTACTATCTGATACATCTGGCTGATATGGTAGGACCAATTTAGAAATAGTTTCTTTATAGTAATCGGGCAGGTTGTGTAGGTCTCTCCAAGTCAGCTTTATCGAAGATTTCTTCATCAGACGAAATGCCCCAAAACTCCGCAACTGCTTTCAAAACTGGAAGTAACACATAAAATAAGCCACTTTTACGTACACATATTTTAAAACACAAAGTTTATACAGTGTGTAAAAAATAAATAAAAGATAAATGAGGTTAAAAATGCGTGAGTAGTATTATTTAGGCAAGCTACAAAACAAATAAATATAGAAATGTAACATTTGTACGAAAAACGTGCCTTTTATATGCAATCAAACTTTTTGAAAACGACGCATCTTAGTTAATGACCTAATATAACGACGTAAGTGCACACGCGATACCCACAGTTGCGTCATATAACGCAATATCTTCACAAGCGGCCACGAATAGTTCGTATAACAAAAGCGCAAGTGAACTTGCGGCCAGCATTTAAACAAACGTTAAAATTACGTAATACTCACAGCATAATATCAGGGAAATGTATTTCATAAGTTTTTAAAGCATTTTCATGCAAATGCCAAAAATCAATAAAAGTATCGCATATGATGATGATGCGCACTTACAATTGTTTTGTACAAAAGTATCTTATTAACATTTGAAATTACTCACGGTTGAGACTTTTATGTCCCACATCCATTTTTGCCAATTTCGATCCAACGTGCGACACATACTTACTGTCCGGTAACACTGACGCGACTGACATTACGACGGCGCACGCGCCTGACATCGCTCGCGGAAGCGACGTTAAACAACGAAGCAACCGCATTTGTAACTCTATTTTACGTCCATTGATAACTTACGTCGTTTTCCGAGTAATTATCTCAAGAACTAAAAAAGTTAAAAATAAAATTATTTTCGTGTATTGTAGAACGCATTTTTTTAAGGCTATTTCCATAATAAAATCACTTTTGACGTATCGTCACATATTGCATTATTTTACCATGGGTACGATTTATAAACTTCAAATTAAAGGAAAAATTGAAAAATTTAGGTTCCGAGCCGGATTTGAACCGGCGACCACAGGCATACATGGCCCGTCGCTACTAACCAACTGAGCTATCGGAACAATCTGTGTCAGCTCCTAAATCTTTCAATCGGGTTCACCCCTAAAATAAGATTTTTAGTAATTTTATTACAGAACTCTGTAGCGGCTAACAAAATACACCTACCCTCCAAATTTTATTCACATACACTTTATACTTTTCGAGTAAAATGCCTGTGACATACGGACAGACGGACATGACGAAATTATAAGGGTTCCGTTTTTGCCATTTTGGCTACGGAACCCTAAAAAAACCAACCAAGTAATGCGTTACACGAGAAAACCGCCAGCTCTTCGATTAGGTACCAGTTATGATGATACTAATGCTGAAATAACTCTTGATTATGTAAATTCCTACAATTAAGGAGCTAAAACCTATAGTTCAATTCAAAATTGATACGCAGAAGCTTAAAAACCACTATCTTTCTACTTTTTTACTATCTCATTTCTGATGCGATCGCGCAGAAAAACTCCCAGCATAGCCCTCACCATCGCCCTTTGAGTGACTTTGAGCCTTCTTATGAGCCCCATAGTAAGCGACCACGTTTCCGTTCCATATGTCATCACTGGCAATACACACTGGTCAAAGACTCTCGTCTTGAGACACTGCGGAATATTGGACGAAAAGATAAAGAAAGTAGCTTCCCGAATGCTGCCCAGCCGAGTCGGATTCGACGATTGACCTCTTTCTCAAAGCTGTTTATTAGATCACGTGAAAACGGCTGAACCGATTTAGATTAAATTTGATATACTTAGAGATAGTTTGAGTCATAGGAAAGGACATAAGATAGTTTTTATCTCGGAAATCATCATCTAAGGTGTGAAATGGGGGTGAACATTTGTACGTGAACCTATTTAGATTAATTTGGTACAAAGATAGTTTAGAGTCCCGAGGAAAGACATAGGATAGTTTTATCCCGGAATCATTCTTTAATGAGGTGGAAATTTGTATGGAGCTTCTTTAAACCGCTGCACCGTTTAGATGAAATTTGGATTACTTAGAGATAGTTTGAGTCCCAAGGAAGAACATAGAGTAGATTTTATCCGAAAAGTCATCCCCTAAGGGGGTGAAAGATCGGATCGAACCCATTTAAATTAAATTTGGTATAGAGATAGTTTGAGTCTCGGGGAAGGACATAGTATAGTTTTATCTCGGAAGTCATTCCCTAAGGAGTGAAATGGGGACTGAAAGTTTGTATAGAGCTACGAGATAAACGTGAGGGCCTAGTGAGCTCTGCTGTTCACACTTTGATTAGTGATTAGTTAATTTAGTTACATATACAGGATGATTTCCGGGTCGTGGGGCAAGAAGACCAAAAGCGAATAAGATGGTCATACTGAACAACTTTTCCCCAGGGACCACCCACGAAATCGCAAGAAAATAAGAGCCAATTAAGAGTTAACAGTGAGCTAATTATTGAGAGTTAATGTATGGAACAGCTGTTTTTTTTTGCGATTTCGTGGTCGGTTTCTTGGGAAAAGTTGTGTCTGTGTTACCATCTTATTCGCTTTTGGTCTTCTTGCTCCACGACTCCGAAATCAGCCTGTACATTTGCTGCAGGTGCGAGTAGCTTTTTTAACCGACTCCAAAAAAGGAGGAGGTTCTCAAGTCATCTCAATGTTTTTTTTTTTTAATGTGTGTATGTTACTCGATAACTCCGTAATTCATGAACCGATTTAAAAAATTATTTCTTTGTTTAAAAGCATATACTCCCAGATTGGTCCCGTTGTCACCAATATCCAATCCTGATGATGGGATCCTGGAGAAATCGAGGGATCTCTTCAAATTTTATAGGCATACTTGAAGCTAGTTGGCTACTGATTTGAAGTCGGTTAAAACTTTGTTTTGAAAGTCAATTATCATGGACTCGCACTAATCACAGTGCAAGTGTAAACAGGGCTTAAGGCATGAAGCGCCCCATCATCAGAGCGAGCACGAGAGCCAAAGGCGCAAAGGCCGTAACCACGCGGGAACGGTGAGTGTCACACCTCCACCTAACTCACACTTTTCTAGGCAGACGTTTTTGAATGTTTTATTTTACTCACCAGCAAGTTGAAAGTAATATTCGGAAACTCTTTCTTTGATATCTTTAGTTTTGTTTCACGAGAATGCGGATACTCATTGTTACGTTTTATCGGTTAATTTAAATACACTCCTGTTATTTTTTCGAGTGAGTCATTTTCTAACAAAATACGTACCTAATTACCTGTATGCATCTTACGGTTAGTTTAAAGTCTACATATCTGTCAATCAATCTGGTTAGTTCCATGGGCATTGGATTTTTTCTCTTGAAATTATGGCAAATCGAGAAGAACGACGTCGCGAAACAATATGTAATTTCTACAGTACACATTCCCTATGGCTGAAACTGAAGATAGTGAAACAATTTTGTGCAAATGGGTGAGAGCCGAAAGCTCTGTTTATATTATATTTGTGTCCTTTTCTTTGAGAAAAAGTACTACTAGAAGGACTGGTTCAGGGAAACATTCCAGCTTTAGCCAGTTTTCTGAGGGGGCTCGATTAAAGAAAAATACGGCCGGCCGAGTCGCAAAATCTTACAGAGAGCTCAGAGGAAAATCAACTATGAAGGCAAAACTGTAAAAATATATCTTAAAGACATGGGCATCTTCAATCGTTCAAGAAAAGTTAAGCCCGCCGTCTCCGAAAATCATAAACTTACTCGGAAAATGCGGCTACGTCATTTGGTCAAATAATTTACTTTCAAAACAAAGTTTAAACCAACTTCAATTCAGTACTCCGCCAAGCCACATGAACATTTCCACATTTTTTTCCAATTTACCATATGAACTGATTTCCGAGAACAAATGCGTTGATTTTTAGACCAATAAACCAAATCGCTGTATGTGGGCCGATAATATTTGAGGACTTCCGTCGATTCCTCAAGGAGCTCAGAATTACCTTTGGCACTTCATTGTTTGCTATTTCAACGTTATCATATCAGAATCTGTGACGTAGGTACTTATATAGTTTAAAGTACATCATTGAGAAGTTCCACAAGCCATCTCTGTGGTCTTCATCATCACTTCCACTTCACCAAATTTATGATTTCCGGATATACAAGAAGGAAGGTAAGGGGAAATACACGAGTTATAATAGAAAATACCGAAATTACTATACGCGTGCCTAATATATTTGAGGAGTTCCCTCAATTCCTCATGGTTCCCATCATTCAACTGGGGTTTTGGAAACAATGGGACCAATCTGGAAGCACATACTTTCAGTTAAAAAAGAATTGTACGAATCGGTTCATAAATGACGGAGTTCTGATGTAACAAACATAAAAAAAAAAAAAAAAAAAAATACATTCGAATTGAGAACCTCCTTTTTTGAAGTCGGTTAAAAATGTAAAAACTAGCGGTGTTTGCGTTATGGGATTTATGGGTGACAACTCATATGTCACTTAAAATAGAAATTCGTGGCAAGGTAACTTTTATTTTGAGAACACCAATGGTCCAACGGACGAGAACGTGAAATATGTCAAGCAGTCGAAGTTTCCTAAAAAAGTTTTCTTAAGGAGGATAAAAATGCACCTAAAAAAATGCTAACATCTGTATTATCGACAGCGATGGATAAAGTACCACAAAACTGCCGTAAATCATTTCGCATTGAAAGAAAGAAAGAAAGAAAGAAACATTTATTCGAGACAAACAGCACACAGCGTTTGTCACGAAACGGTTCTATCTCAGCATAATGCTGACATTGCTGCCAGCGCTGGTCTTCCGATAGAACCGTCGAGTGAGTTCACGGTGGATAACAAACAAAAAAACAAAATAATGATAAAAACTTAATTAAACACGAGAAGGGACAATTAACGAAATTAAAATAGAACATAAAATATAATAATATTGTCCAGTGGTTTATGAACGCAGCCATTTCACTCCTGCGTGATCTGTAACAGCACACTAGCGCCATTGACACTGACAGTGACACATTGGAGTAAACTTTTTTCGCATTGAACGTCGTGAAATGCACTATTAAATAACATTAATATTTATAAAAATAACCCTGTGTTTTTTCATTTAATACGACATTGAACTTAGTCCAAATTTCATTCCGCATACGTTATTTAAACCATGTACAAACTGGGTTACAACTCCTCAAATTTTTTTTAAATGTTTGGGTAGTCGCTTATACGTTCATCTTTTGGTTCCACGACCCTACTGAAATATAGCTAGAGTTGTCATTTTGGGCCACGTTTTGTGAGTTGTGAGCCTATTTACTTTATGTGGCGTCTATGTAAGTAGTTATATGTAGATATAAATTTAAACAGGTGTTCCCATAACGTTAAGAGTGCCTGGGCCACCGAGCTCAGCTCGGGGGAAAATCGAGTAACGAATTTATAGATATGAGAACTAGCTAAGTAGATCGATATGTAAGGTACTTTTAAGGTTAAATAATTGTAAATCGAAACGTAATTGTGTGAGAAAGAGACAGTACGAGGTACCTATACATGGTTAAAAATTAAAATAGGTACCTACATGCATTATGTAACCGTGTTTATGATAAAATATTTCAACGCTATAAGGTAGCAGTCACTTTAAACAATAGATCGATACCTTTAAACTCAAAGGGTATAAACGCCAAAACACCACTTTTCAGGAGAAGAAAAAAACTAAAAACTATTTAGAAAATAATTCATAACTCTTTTATTTTAAGACTTACAAAGTTGATTTTTGGCTTATAATCTTAGATTTTGAAGATAAACATTATTGTTATATAATATATAGGATAAACCAACAAAAAAAAGAAAATAGGATTGTTATACGCCCCAAAAAACATATGTTTTTTTTATACGACCCCAAAATTCGCAGTGTCTGTAAAATTGTTAGGGTGTAAAGGTCAAGAAAAGGGTTTATTTTTGTCAAAATGGGGTGTATATTACCCATCGGAGCGTGACATCATGATAGCGGACAGGATCGATGGCCTGTAGGTACTTGAACAACTGCTGCATGATCCATGCACGCAGAAATAAATAATAATGATAATATAATGTACTTACTAACACTAGTTTAATAAGTAAGTAATACAATTGTTACTAACACAATGATCCCATGTTGTTCGTAAATAAAGTAAGTATTTATTACAGTCGCCAGATAAGTATTTAGCTAATTTTTACAACGCATTTCATTTCTCAATTGTAAGTTTTTTAGTTTGAGTATCTTCGAATTCCTTATGAAGACATGGTTTGTGAGTATAATTTACTTCATAGTGATTACGAAAAAGACGAACAAATTAATGAAGATTAGAGACTCGTCTTCTACTGTTACTTTTAATTGATTGTTGGTCTTTTATTTACCAATTCAGTTTCCTTTTATTAGAATAATGTAAAGTCCGTGAATGATCCCAAACTGATTTTGATCTTTGAACCCACAATAACCCATGGCAAAAAGATCCATGTTTTGATTTCCGTTCAATATTATAGGCGCAATTGTTCTAAAGTACCTAATTTATTGTTAGTGAAACGAAAAGTCTGAGTCTTTTTCCATTACCTACTTAATTTAGTCTTTACTAGCTTTTGTCCGCGACTTCGTCCGCGTAGAACTCGTTTATATCGTAGCTCGATACAATCTTTCACCCTCCATTTCCCTTTTAGAAGTAGATTTCCGATATAAAACTATAATATGTCCTTCCCCGAGACTCAAACTATTTTTATCATAATTATCATATTCATCATCATATCAGCCGAAAAACGTCCACTGCTGGACAAAGGCCTCCCCCAAAGAGTTCCAAAGTGACCAATCCTGCGCCACCCGCATCCAGCGGACTCCCGCGATCTTTACCAGTTCATCAGTCCACCTTGTGGGGGAGACCCAACCCCAACCAACGCCGCGCCGACTAACTACCTCTATACAACATTTTATCTAAATGGGTAGAGTAGCTCCATAAAAATATTCACCCCCCATTCCACCCCTTACGAGATGATTTCCGGGATAAAAACTATCCCATGTTCTTTACCGGAACTCATACTATCTGTAAACCAAATTTCATCTAAATAGGTCACTCAAATCCAAATTTTCACCCCTTAGGGGAGGATTTTCGGGATAAAACTATCCTATTTGTCCTTCCCCAGGACTCCCAACTATCGCTATACCGTAAATGGGTTCCATCCAAATTTTCACCTCATTTCACCCCCTTAGGGGATGATCTTCGGAATAACAACTATCATATGTCCTTTCCCAGGACTCAAACTATCTCCTAACCAGATTTCATCTAAATGAGTTCCATTCAAATCTTCACCCCTCATCTCATCCTCTCAGGCGATGATTTTCGTTACAAAAACTATGCGATTTCCTTTCCCGGAACTCCAACTATCTCTTTACCAAATTTCATCTAAATGGGTTCTATCCTAATTTTCACCCCTCATTTCACCCCCTCAGGAGATGATTTTTCAGTATAATAACTATGAATTGTCCTACCCTGGGACTCCCACTATCTCTATACCAAATTTCACTTAAATGGATTTTATCCAAATTTTCACCCTCTATTTCAGGTGCGTAACGATCGATATAAAAACTTTTGATATATTTTCACTGGATATAGCGATTAAAGGACATAATGCACTCTTGATATAACAACATTTGATATATTCTCATGTAATATAATTATCAACATATATAATGAACTTGTAATATAACAACTATTAATCTAACAGTCATAACGTATAACATACATGGGATATAACTTTGTTGGATATAAAACTCAGTTGGTATAATGTACTATTGGCATAATCTGGAATCGTTATATCCAGTGAAAATAAATCAAAAGTTTTTATATCGATCGTTACGCACCCCACTGAAACAACAGTATTACTTTCAAATTAACATATTTTCAAAAAGCTCCCGCGGCAATTAAGTTTATGTCATTACTGATGAAGTAGACACTTTTCTTTTCTGCAGTTTAGCGGTGCACGTAACATGTGTAACAACATACTAAAAGTTCGTGCTGGATTCAGGAAAATAGTAATTTCGATAAAATTAAGCTCCAAATATATGTATCCAATCTTCAACTTTATTCCACCGACATACGTTCGTAAATGTAAACATATTTATGACGCTGACTGTACCTAGTCGGTCCTTAAGTTCTGTCACAAGGTTTTTGATAGATAAAACTCAGCAATAGACTTTTTCCTATTCGTATTATACATTATTAAAAAGCTTATTTTATACGAATCAAATTGCTATACAATACATTTTGAACAATTATCGCAATATGACAAAAAAACCTTGTAACTTGAGACAATCGTGAACCCAAAACACGCCGCATCTGACAGAAATACCACTTACAACAAATTAATAAAAAAACGGTGTTCCAGATGACCAACAAGGTTTTTTTATTTATTCTGAAACCTCGATTTTAGACCACGCTTAGCAACTAGCATTTGGTTTTCTGTTAGCTTTCAATTCCAACTGCTCCCATCGAGAACTTTACTTACTTTTTACGTTTTCAGAAAAACGCGTAAATTTGATCTACGTAAAATGTGAATATGAAAATTAGTTTTACCCAAACTTACTTATACTTATCTTATGCTTCAAAATGGAGGAGGGAGGGTTCAGGGAGGGGTTCTTAGGTACTAAAATCTCACGTGGGAAACAAGTACACTACGTAAAATGTGAATATGAAAATTAGTTTTACCCAAACTTACTTATACTTATCTTATGCTTCAAAATGGAGGAGGGAGGGTTCAGGGAGGGGTTCTTACTAAAATCTCACGTAAGTTTGTAAGGTTTTAAGAAATGTGTCTTAAAACCTTACAAACTTACGTGAGATTTTAGTAAGAAGCCCTCGGACGTGATTGGCTAAAAAAGTGCAAAATCTCTGAAGAAACTAGCATTTGTGTAATATGGCTTTACGCATTTAAATCCAATAATCGTTCTCATTTATCAATATTTAATGAGCTATCAAACCATATACAGTGTGTCCCTGGATAAAGTGCACAAACAAATAGGGTTGAAACTAGATACATTTTTATCGACAAACAAAATGATTAAAAAAAATTACCTCAATTTTTTTTTTCATGATTTTTTAAAAAATATCATCGTATGCAGAAGACCTCACACGAAAAAATCAAGATATCTTGCCTCCTACGGGCTCTATTGATTCAAGATAAACGGCATTATAATTGCAAAGGGCTACTTGTAATAATTAAATCAGAAATAATGCGAAAAAATACCTTAAACACACAAAAAAAATATATGTTGTACATTACCATGCAAACTTCAACCGAAAATTGGTTTGAACGAGATCTAGTAAGTAATTTTTTTTCAATACGTCATAAATCATAAACCGCAATTTATTTTACGGAACCCTTCATGTGCGAGTCCGACTCGCACTTGGCCGCTTTTTTATACTTTTGCTAATAGTACTTAAACTAGCGTAAGTATATATTGAAATGTAATGTATGAATTAACTATTATAAATTTATTCAGCTTTCGTTTGGTACCCCACAGTCATGTTAAATGCGTGGTTTGGGTGTAATTTAAACTTTTCCAAGCGTGGCCGCGGCGTTTTTGATGACGTCATTACAGGGGAGACAGACTCCTTAGAGATTGTCTCCCGGCAGTTTTGGAATCCAGGGGACATGCCTAACAACATACTAAAATATGGCGCCGGTATCCGAAAGTGAAGTATTTGTTCGACGGAATCCCCTAACAACACTACAGCATACATCCAGCATAAAGGCGAATTTTGCTAGCATGAGAAAGTGAAAAATACATTTCCAACCTTTCCGTATAATTTTTCCAGTTCCCATCTTTAAGATTGAGCTCCCTTATACTACTAATGGACATTTTTGACTATAAACATCTTCGTCACCAATGAAATAAATAAAACTATTGAGCTGATATCAACATATTCTTGTATTCGATAACCCAACTGACGTTCCAGACAATGACAAGACAGATCTCTAAAGAGTCGATATACTACAGAATCATTACAGAGGACAAGCCGACACACGGAGCGCTCATTTAAAGGGAGTTAGCGTTATTCGTAATATTCCGTGACGGATACAACCTAGAAAGTGTAGAGTTGAGATTTTAACGATAATTAATTATTATTCTTGCAACATAACGCACTTCTATAGATTCATAATGCCCCGTGAATTCCCAATTAAAAGGAGTGTAATGTGTTTAGGGTCTATGTAATTATGTATGTGAGACTTTTTAATCCACCAGAACTACTCAATGCCTTAATCGATTTAGTTGTGTGAGGTATCGTTAGAATCCTTTCGTCACGTACGGTGACATTAGCTATGACCTACTCTTTAGGTAGTGTATGTAATAGGTCCCCGACTGCATACAAAAAATTATATCCAAAAAAAGATACATTAATTGTTAGGTACTTATACAAGTTAACATAATTGAAACAATACTTAACTTCATTAACAACTTTTTTTGCTACGCTTTTGTCAACGGCAGTCGTATTTTTTAATAATTTTTCCCTCAACTATCTTTTAACATTTTTTTCTCAATATTCTCTCATGAGAATATCTCCATTAGATAACGTCATGTATTGTATAGTTTTATATATTTTTATCATGCAGCTTTGGCCGCAAAACTCGGCCCGAACGTTCCTCCCGTTATGAAGCCAGAGGTATTTATACATAATTATATAATATCATATATTTTATTTGCATTGATCATATCATATATAACAACCATACAAACGTTTTCCTCCTAGAAGTAGACCTGTAGGCAAGAAGTAAAAAAAGTTTAAAATTTATTTGGCCAGTAGGTAATTTTCAACTCATTGGAAAAATAGAGTTTTAACCCTTTATAATACAGTAACTCTAGTATAGCTGTAGCTGTAGTATATTTTTTTTTCATCAATAAATTATGTGTATAAGTGTTATCGATATATATACGTTTTCGAACGCGTTTGCGTTTAGTTTCAATTTGTATGGCAACGCGTAGTTCCTAATAGTTACCGCCAGAGGCGCTGTTCGTGTTGCCATACATAAAACTAAACGCAAACACGTTCAAAAACGTATTGTATCGATAAAACTTATACTGGAGCCTCAGGTACACTTACCAAAGTGAAAACTTGTCGAAAGATCGAAACCATCTGTATCTATCACATTGAATGAGTTCCAACCAACAATATATCAACAATTCTACCATTTAAATAAATATCATTAACCCTTTGAACGCGAATAATGCCTAAAGGTGTCGTGTATTGTTGTGCACGCCTTTAAGTGTTATGACGTTCGCTGTCAAACATCTTTCATAATATACGGTTCATATAGTTACTCTGTTATGGAAAAAGGTGGATGCATAGCAGAACGTGCATGTCGCTAAATGTGCAAACGAAATTGGATACTCATTCTTTTTGATTGGTTCAAAGTAGTTTCGGAGAGACTCTAAGGTAGGTCGAAATGTTCGGTTCTGGCGCTTCGCCGGCCGCTGCCGCGGCACGCTCGCTTCGCTCGCTCGGCTCGCGCGCTGTAGGGTCGCAGTTCTTTTTAACACTCCTCCTCGCTTCGTTCGTCGTCGTACCTACACCGACCTGCCTTAGAGTCTTTCTGAAACTGCTTTGAACTAAAACAAAAATAAGTCTCCAATTTCGTTTGCACATTTAGCGACATGCACATATTCTGCTTTGCATCCAAAAAGGTTGGCGTGTTAGTGACACTTTAGTACGTGAAGAATGGCGTTCAAAAGGTTAATAGCTAACCATTTTGACTCGATTCAAAGATTAAATGAAAACCGTGATACCACGAATCGAAACCGGTCAGATATTGTGTCCAGAGGAATTGAGAAATAAAACTCTGTTTGTCCACTTCTATCAAAGACAAATGTAACGCCATACTTACACAAAACAAAATCAACGCGGAAACACGGAGGAAACAAGATTTAACGGCATTTTAGCTAAACTAGGTTTGATGGGCGTATATGAATAAGGACATTAGAATTTTAGAATCAAACGAACGATGTTTCAGGAGCCGCCGGCCGAGCCCGCCGAAGGCGAGGAACCGAAGGTGCGAACAGGGACTTGCACTATTTATGATGGGTTCTGGGACGCTTTGCGAGATTTGAACCTATTGCGCGCTTGTCATTCCTCCGGAGTTGCAATGCAACCGTCTATAGGCTACGGTAGCTAAGCTGACACTTACCTACCAGGCTACTTGTTGGTCACCGTCGCAGTATAAAAAGGCATCTGGGCCACTTAACCTTTTTTTTGCTCATTGCCATTGTTACTTCTTCTGGATCGATCTTATAACTATGATTTTATGGTGTTTCAATCATGGTGGCATGCATGGGGCATCTCCTTAGCAAACGCCTGAAAGAAACTCTGTCACTTTTGTCTCCTGGCTTACAAGAACAGAATAACAAGAAAAAAACCGGCCAAGTGCGAGTCGGACTCGCGCACGACGGGTTCCGTACCATTATCAAAAAAAATATTGATTTTATATTGTTTTTAAAATTTCAACTGGAACTATCACGGTATCAGTGAAATACAGCCTGGTGACAGACAGACGGACGGACGCCTCAGCTGCTCGCCTCGCTCGTTCCCGCGCTTCGTCACGGCGGGCAAAGGGCTGCTGTCCCTCCGCGCCTCCGTTCTCTTTTATAAACACTCTAGGGGTAGGGCAGACAAGACCACGTGGATGGTGGGGTGCTCCGATTTGGTTTTGAGTTATTTTTGGAGCCAGTGAGGTCAAATATCTTGGCCCTAGATTCGGACTTTCGCTGCCTAATATCATACATAATATAAAATGCCATCATTGAAAATTTTACATTCTACAATCCGTCATTTATCTCAGTAATTATCAAGCTTAGAGAAAAGTTGCCCATTCAAAACATGTTTATTTTAGCGTCTTCTATACGATGGCATCATAAAAAATAGGTGTCATAATAACACCACCCCCATCAAAAAAGTCCCGCGCCCCCTTTGCTATACCCCAACCGGAAAGGTCTCTAGAGCTTTTGCTCTGGAGACCTTTCCGGTTGGGGTTGTCGACATTTGAAATTTGGAGAAATACGCAATACTAACTGTGATACTAACATCGAAACGTCTAACCAACTGTTGCGCATAATTACCGGAAAACGAAGGCGTGTGTATATTTCCAGGTTGCTCCCGAACCGACTTCCGGGCAGTACCGAACGTTGTAAAGATAAATTTTCTGTTTAAATTACACTTTTTGATATCAACCGGGACCCATGTATGCAGTAAACATTGTGGAGTAGGGGAACAAGCTTGGACGAAAGTATTTCTATTACCCAACAACCACATGCATTTTGACGCTCGCCATGCACAGCACATCGCTTATCTTCTGACATTCTCCCTAAATAGGATGCACGATGTGGTGTCAGAAATGGTATCTAATGTTGTAGATTAAAAATATTTTACTTAAAATGTGCATTTTTATTTCAATTAAAATAAGTGAAGTTTCAGTTCGCTGCTGTTGATCTTGATACCTACTTACCAGAATTTGCCATTTCAGGAATCTGCCATTTAGGGAACAAGGGTTCCAATCTACGTATTCTATAGATAACTGTACAATATCTAACACTCGCGCTTTGTACACATATTTAAATACTGTTTTTTCCGGGTCTAACGCGATATTTATTTACATTTAGGTATTTCTGACGTTTCGACATGGGTTGCACCGGTTATGGTCGCAGATAATTGTCGTCCCAACAAGTAGTATTTCGGGTGTACCCTCCATGTTTTTATCGACTTTTGGAGGTTAGTGAAATATTGTAAACCCATATCTCTGTTGACAACTTGCTGGGACGACAGTTATCTGTGACCAGGACCGGTGCAACCATATATATATACATATAGTCCTCCACGCCGTGTCCGGCGACAGCGACTCCGTCAATTACTTATAATATCTGGATTGTGGAACGCTCTAAAGTGGCTCGCAAAACCAAATTTTGCTTTAAAAATGCGGTCACATATCGCGTTAGACCCGGAAAAAACAGTATTTAAATATATGTACAATATATCTGCCGTTTAAAGAATCTGCCATTACCAGAATCTGCCATTTAGAGAACAAGGGAGGTTTTTTGCTGTTCATGAAAAAAAATTACATCGGTTTTTTTACCAAATCACGTCAGGGTATAAAATATATATAGGTACTAATGGAATTATAACGTTATGATATCGCTTTTGTTCATAACGTTATGAAGGCAGTTACATACAACGTTATAAAAAATAAAAAAAACCAGCCAAGTGCGAGTCGGACTCGCGCACGAAGGGTTCTGTACCATTATCAATAAAAATATTTATTTTATTCTGTTTTTAGTATTTGTTGTTATTGCGGCAACAGAAATACATCATCTGTGAAAATTTCAACTGGAACTATCACGGTATCAGTGAGATACAGCCTGGTGACAGATAGACGGACAGACGGACGGACAACGGAGTCTTAGTAACAGGGTCCCGTTTTACTCTTTGAGTACGGAACCCTAAAAATCATTTAATTCAGAAAACTGGTTCCATAATTTGTTAGTAAAAAATGCCTTAAGCTACTATGTTAGACACATGAAATATATAAAAATTAATAAAACACTAAAACTAACTACTAGGGCTCCTCCCGCGCTTAATCTATCCCCCCTGACGTGCAGATCTATGAAGCGCGACAGGACGCCAGAGTCTAGCCTCTCGGCGACCATCTGCAAGATACTGTTGCCGCTCCCCCGCACCCGTCTTATAATGGACGCCGACTTCTTGCGAATCATTGCATAAAACTCGTCCACGGCAGCGTCGGCAAACATTCCCGACGCGCTGCAATAGCGGGGGAGCCGCAACAAGGCCCTGAAGATATTATTGTATTGCACTCTTAATGCACTGTACGCTCGCTGTGTAAAACTGACCCATAGACTGCTCGTGTAAAAACTTAGGCAGTAAGCTCTAAAAAGAGTTAGTTTTACAGGCACAGTACAGTGAGCAAATCTATGAGCCAGCATGTTGCCTCTCACGGACAGTGACCTGCGCTCACGTTCGATGTCGTTATCATCCTTAAGATAATCAGTTAACACATGTCCCAAATATTTGAACTGCGACACCTGCTTTATTGGTACATCATTTAAAAAAAAATGGTGGTACGTAATAAGGCAATTTATTTTTACCTTTGAAAATCATGAGCTTTTTTTAACATTGTACCTCAAGACGGGTGTCTCAGCATACCCCATACATATATTTAATATTTTTAGAGCCCATAAAATGACGCACTGAGCAGCACCATATCGTCCGCATAACTTATGTTACTTACGCTAACATTGTCCATACGACAGCCGACATGCATGCTACTCAGTTCGCCAATCAGCTGATTGACATATACATATCTCACACCACATTTAAGTGTATACTCGTCAGAATAAACATTTGCCCATCTCACTTTATTTTTTTGATTATTTTTATTTGGTTATGATTTAGCTTTTGTTCATAACGTTATAAAGTAACAGACCTTTATAACGTTATTATATGGCTTGTGTTCATAACGTTGTAAAGTAATAGGCTATTATACCGTTAATATAGCTTTATTTTGTAACGTTTTTAAAGACAAGTAACAGGCCGTTATAACATGATGAACAAAAGCGATATTTTTTTTTTTTATAAAAATGAAAGTCTCATTCTCGCATATTTATATTCAAATAGATTTACATAATCTTATATTGTTTATATTATTGTTATTTTCACTCGAGAACTCGGCACACGAAATCTTCACCACATATATATGGAGAGGGGCATTCGTCGTCCATCGTACACTAAATTGAAAAAAAAATATATTTTTAGTAAAAATTAAGTTCAAGTACAGTCACCAGCATTAACATCTCCCACAACAAAGCGTGTATAAAAATCGGACAAGACTTTTATTTTTATGGCCGTCACAACGTGTTCTATAATTTAGCCCTCTTTAGCTAATGTACCTATGGTCTTAATGCTGCCGACTGTACAATCGTTAGAACGAAAAATGTCAGCGCACAATCGATTACAAAAAGATTTATTTATACATTTTTACACCGTATTGTAAGTGGCACCGTTAGTGCATCTTGTTACGGGAAAATACTCCACATTTGGAGGGATCCCCTTCATTGGCATAATTTTTTTTTGACTAATATAGTTTCGCATAATTGATTTGGCATAATTTATATTGGCATAATAATACTGTCGCATAATAATACTTTGGCCTACTACTTTTTTGGCATACTACGCTAATAGCATAATTTCAGTTGACCTAATCTTCATTGGCCGAATACACATTACGCATACTATTGTTTGGGCTAATAATTATTTGGTATATCTCTCATTATATCGTAATCCATAATTTCAGTTTTATAAATGAATAAAATTCAGTTTAGTTATTGTCATATTATTAGTTTTTCCGCTATTTTATAAAAAAAAATAACCTCGAAGACTGCCTTTTCTCTGAGATCAATCAATGAGAGTGATCGTAGCGTAAGTACTAGGGAACAGGGGCTTAGTGGCAAAACCGACTCGGATTGCAGATAGGTTAGAAAATGGAAGCGGGAGCCTTGCTCCCGCTTTCGTCTTCGAGGTTTTTTTTTTTATAAAAGAGCGGAAAAACCTTTTATTAAAACTTACTACTAATGAAAATTAGGCAATTTACTACTAAAAAAACCATAGGCTAAAATCTAAATTTCAGGGATTTTGAACGGGTAGATAGGGATCACTTTATTACTATATGAGCCATTTGTACATAACTTTTTTTTGTTACGCATTTTGATATGATGCCAATTGATTATTATGCCTATTTGTGCTTATGCTATTTGACATCAGTCTTCATGAAGATTATGCTTACAGTATTTATGCTTTTTAATGTTATGCGTATATAATTATGCGTAATGAGAATTATGCACATCACTATTTCGGCGAAAAGCAATTATGCGTAACAATAATAGTACAAATGACTTTATGCCTTCCAACAGAGAACCCATTTGGATACCAGCGCCATCTTTGAAAATGTTTTCGACAAACTTCCACAAGCACAAGCGTGTGAACAGGGGTGTATGGCTTGGCTTGGCTTGGTTTGCAATAGCTTGCGCCGATCCGGACTAGTGTCGGTTTTTGAACACAGCTCAAAGGAAGCTTGCGGCAAGTGCTTGCGACGTATTTACACGTTGGTGCGTGTTTAGTAGCCAATGTGATCTCGAGGCGAGCGCATGTACCTATATTGTATTGTTTTGTTCTAGTTCCTAGTGTTTTGTTTGTTTGTTCTGTGTTAGTTAAAAATGAGTGGCTGGTCGAACGATGAGAGTTTATCGTTTCTGGAATATTACCAGAGCGAACCGTCTATCTGGAATCCCAACGACGTTAATAACGCAAACGCCAAACGCAATAGCCGACACAATTTCGGTGTCCGCCATGCTTGCGTGTATTGTAGCACACTCACGCATTCACAAACATGTAAACGGCTTCCAAATGCCAAACGGGATTTGTGGACGTTTGGGGCTTGTGGACGCTTGTCGAGCCTTGGCAAGCGTGTAAACCCGGCACTCCTGGATCCCGAAATTGCCGGGAGACAACCTATGCCTTGATCACACGTACCGAGCAGGACAGAGACAGTGCTCTCGGCCAAGTACTCGGTGCGTGGGTATAAACCTCAGAGCATAGAATACTAGAGAGAGGACAAGCCGCCGGCGGCCGTGTCGCAGCTGTATGCTCAATGGGCATACACTGCCATACTGTGCACGCGTGCTGATCGCAGAGAATATTACGTTTTTTCCCAAAATGCCTGATATGATGCGCGTTTATTGTCAAATAAGCGTGTAGGTATACAAGAGTGTGTGTTTTAGATGTGTGCGTGCTTTGTCTTGTAAATTACTTGGGCGTTGTGTGGGTTAATGTACTTGCGACAGGCTCACTCTATACAAATCGGCCGCTATGCCGATCTCCTTATATTCATACATCTGTGGTATAAACAGTCTCTTTTTTTTGCTATGATATAACGCCGCGGTCGCGTTTGGTCATGCAACGTTCATACACATGTGGGGTATACATTATTATTCAATACAAGTAAGCAAGTATATAAATTATATTCTTCAAGTTTTACGAATATCATGTTATGCGAAAATCTTGTTTTGCGATTATCGTGTTTTGTGCATAATCAATAATAATCATGTTATGCGAGTATCATGTTATGCGAATATCGTGTTTTGCGAATATCGTGTTATGCGAATATCATATTCTGCGACGGAGGGAGTCAGGGGTATAAATCGCCTAGCGCCTGCAATACGGCCACAACTCAAAATTAAAACACATTTGAGATGTGGCTCATCACGGATCTCCATTTGCTACGATCCTGACAAACCACTTTCGCTTTCGCCCACATTCGATGGAATCCCGTAACAACACGCACTATGTGCTACGCCTGTACGTCGTCAGAACCCTTGACGTTGTCAAATTAAATGACATGTTAGGACTTACGAAATATGCAGGCAACCCTTCATCCGTCGTCTCTGCTAGCAGACCAATCGCCAAGAATAGCATGATAACGAAACAGGCGGCTATAAGAAGAATAAGAAGAATATTTATTTGCGTTAAACATTACCAAACAGGTGTTACAAACAAAATTACAGGTAGGTTTCCATGCTTAACCATGACTGGTATGCAAAATATACAAGATTACACATTAAAATATTTACAGAACTATAACGCGCAGGGCACCGTACGCCCGCTGCGTAAAGTTAGCCCACAGGCCGCACGTATAGAAAGTTTGACAAAAAGCTTTAAATAGTGTCAACTTTACTTCTGTACTAGAACGTGCAAACCTGCGGGATAACATATTACAGCGGGCACACAGCGCCCGGCGCTCCCGCTCGATGTCCTCGACGTCCGACAGTGAGTCAGTGACCCAGTGGCCCAGGTACTTAAATTTGTCCACTCTTTTTAGCGGAGTCCCACAAAGCATGACCGGCTGCATTTGATAACTTTTATTACCCGCTTTAAATTGCAAGAGCTCGCTTTTCGACGCATTGTACCTGAGCCCATGGGCCACAGCATACTCTTCACAGATTCCTATCATTTTTATTAAGCCCCCCATCGAGGGGCTCAGCAGCACCATGTCATCAGCATAGCTTAAGTTATTGACACACACGTCTTCTATGTGACATCCGACACAGGCACTGCTGAGCTCCTCGATGAGGCCGTTCATATATACATTAAACAATGTGGGGGAGCTCAAACCACCCTGTCTGACCCCGCATTGCATCACATACTCGTCAGATACGGCGCCTGCCCACTTGACAGTGTTTTTTTGGTTATCATACCAATGCCTAAGCAGTGATATGACGTCACGGGGTACCGTTGTGTCCTCGTGTATTTTCGCCCACAACAAGTCGTACGCCACCATGTCAAACGCTTTTGACAAATCCAAAAAACAGGCAAATACAGGCGTTTCACGTGACGTATAATAATGGACGGTCTGCTTAAGACATAGGATTGCGCTTTCAGTTGATAAACCCGGCCTAAATCCGAATTGAGCGTCATGTAGCTTAATATTTTGTCCTATAATGTCATTGAGCAAACCGTCCAACACCTTCGCCACAATAGTAGCAAGCGAAATAGGCCTGTAATTGGATATGTCAGAAGCGTCCCCAGTTTTATTTTTTATAACAGGTACAACTATTGTCTTCATAAGTTCTTCTGGTAAGTAACTATGACTGATACATAAATTATAGAACATTGACAAGACTCGCGGCATATGAATACCCGCATGCCTGAGATGCTCAATGCTTAAGGCATCGTATCCTGGTGATTTTCCCCTCTGCATCACGCTAATTTTACCAGCTACTTGCTTAGCCGAAAATCGAACTGGCGGGGGTACCGACTTCAGCCTTAGCATCGATCATACCAGGCTCTTTGAGCGCAGATTGAACTGTAAAATGTTTCTGAAAAGCATTAGCGATGGCGGTTGGTTCAAAATTGTTGTCGACGCTCACAGGAAGGCCCGCCCTAGGATTTAACTTAGAGGTATTTTTCCAGAATTTGCCAAAGTTCCGGCTCGAGTGATTTTTAGCAATTATATCTAATTTTATATCTTTCTCGTGATTCTGACAGTACTTCAACTTGTTCTTAAATAGTTTTTTAGTTTCGAGCATCTTACTGTAAATATACCCCGCCGCGGGTTTACCATACGTTACCCACCACTGAAACCAGAACCGAGCCTCCCGGTGAGCTTCACCAACATGCAAATTCCAGCCCGTTATGTACTTATTCTTCCCACGCTTAACATACATACAGGATTCTTCCGCGCCTACTTGAAGTACATATATTATGTTGTTGTACAACTCCCTCAACTTCTCTTTATGATAAGTACTTGAACACATCCCATCTGCACAGTCAGAGAATTCAGTAGGAAAGTTAATAGATTTCAGTTTATTCGTACAATAATTCATATATTTTTCTACTTGAGTTGAATCTCGCTCACCCCAGTGCACCCTATCATTGAAACACGAATGCTTAGTTACAACTTTTGCCTTAATTAGCTTAAAATCACATTCTAAAAGCAAGGGGTAGTGGTCGGACCAGTATACATTGTACAACACTGCCGCACTAATAACCGTGGACCGTGCGGCGCTTGTCACCACACAGTGGTCGAGCCAGCGTCTAGATCCGTGAGCATCACTGACAAAAGTGTAAGTACCACTCGGTAACATATCCATATCTACACACGACAAGGATTGTTCAGAACAAAAAATAATGTTTGCCGAGGCGCAAACAGACTGCTTTTTTGCCATCATGAGGAAGCGATGCGCGTCACTCCTCACCCGCAGCCGTGGCAGCACTAACATTATCCTAAGTAAGTTGGCTCAGCGGTGGGACTCGCCTCTGGTAGACAGGTACGTGCAACTACACGCACCTGTGGCCGTACAGCCGCGAAAGTTTTAATGTAAATGTTGTGTAATGTTTTGTTGTGTCTCATTAATTGTAGTACTAACAATAGATATATAAGTTATTGTATTACCTAACCCTATGGACTAATAGTCTGAAATAAATAAAAAAAAATATAATAATAATAATAATAAAATCATTATTTCATGTCAAAGAAGAAAAAAAATCATTTAAAGAATAAAAATTATTATTATTTAGCCATTGGTGCAATTTTTGTTTAAATAATCTAATATTTAATTTCTTAATCTCTATTGGTATTTTATTATAGATATTAATCGAAAATATTATACAACTTTTCCTGTACTTTGACAAAGTAGGGTGCTCCTCAGGTAGAAGTCTATCCGGATTTCGACATGTTCGTGGATGACTATCACATGCTTTTTTAAAAATACTTTTATTTTTATGAACAAACATGCATATCTCATAAATAAGGAAGTGGTAATATATTACGCTCTTTAAAAATTGGTCTGCACGATTCATCTGGTCGCATACCATGCATTGCTCTGATGCATTTTTTTTGTGCAACAAACACGCGATTTATGTCAGTGCTGTTTCCCCATATTATCAAGCCATAGCGTATGACAGATTCCACATATGCATGATAGCAGGAGAGCGCGGTTTTTATATCTGTAACCCTCCTTATTTGTTTAAGAGCAAAAACTATATTGAATAGGCTATATTGAAGACTGTAAAAAATAAACAGGACTTTATGATTTTGTAAAAAGTGGAAGTTGGAATATAAACTGAAGGTAGCCTGTAGCTTATTTAATGTTTAACCCCCAACGCAAAAAGAGGAGTGTTATATAAGTTTGACGTGTCTGTGTATCTGTGGGTCTGTCTGTGGCATCGTAGCTCCGAAACGAATGGACCGATTTGTTTAGTCAAAATTCGGTATAGCCGGTTTGGGCTGGTGTACTACAGTTACTTCCACAGTGTTATGTCCTACGGAATCCTGTTGTGGGGAAAAGCGGCTGACATCCAGTCCATCTTCGTGCTACAAAAACGAGCTGTACGCTCCATCTACGAACTAAAAGCCCGAAATTCTCTCAGGGACAAATTTAAGGAGGCAAATATTCTTACTGTATAACTGTAGGCATGCCAATACATTCTTGGGAATATTATGTATGTGCGGAAAAACCTTCAGGACTTCAAACTCAACAGTGATATCCACGACTACAACACCAGAAGTAAACACAAGATCGCAGTGCAGTACAGTCGTCTTCGCAAGGTTAGCACGTCGTTCGTGGGGAACTGTATACGTTTTTACAATAAAATACCCACCGAAATTGTTAATTTGCCGTTAAGTAAATTTAAGTCTCATTTATTAAAAATTATTTGCTAAGCATGGCGTATTATAATGTCTCAACGATTTCACAAACGACAAAAATGCCTTTAAGTCAGTAGTAGTCAAATTATATTAGGATTAATATACCTTCGAGTATGATTGTCTTGGCGTATTACCTTTGTAATTATTAATAAGTACCGGAAATAGCTGTTCCGTTTTATGTACTTAACATGAGAGCACGTAATGCTTTTTCTCGCCGAACAAGTCGCTTTAATCTTTGCTATTATCAATGTCCAGTGTGGCTTGAATATGTCATGCTCGCTTAAAGGGCTTTGCTTACGGTGGCGTCGTTGATCGGGTCGCCACCTTCCCTAACATATGGTTGAGTGAGGCGATGGCTGAGATATGCGTCATACTCGTGATCAGGTGCTGTTTGTGGAGTCCGGTCTGTTCATGCTTGCAAGGGCATAGTAACTACCTAAATACTAGTTTTATTATCATTATTTTGACGAGAGACATCATTCTGTTCTTGACACGTTTTATTGTTATTGACCCTGTACATCTCTGACAATATTACATTTATGATATTTTTTTTCTGTTTTAACGCTTAGAGACAGTATACATCTCTATAAGAACATTAGAATAATTATTAATTGTATTTGGACACGCTATACACCTCTGGGGTATTAAATTAATACCATAAACTTATTGTTAATTCTGATACAGACCTTATATCGAATGTAATTGATAATATTTTTAAAATTTTGGATTTTTTTTAATTTTCATTTAGTGACATTTAGTTTGTTAACCGTTAAGGTACTAATTGGTTAAAATCTGCAATTTTTAAATGATTATTGTGTAAGATTATTAATATTATATTGTAGAATACCATTTGACATGTAAAAGTGCCTTGTGGCCAATTTGCAGAATAAATAATTGATTTTGATTTTGATTTTGATTGTGATCACCTTTGAATTGAAAATTTCGGGGGTATTTAAACTTTTTTAAGTTGTTAATTATATCTGCAGTGTTATATTTTAATTACTTACAAACAGTCGTTTTTTGTGCAATAGGCTACATTCTAAGATTTTTAAAATATATTTTTAAATGTTCGTATAGATTCGACAGTCAACTGGTATATTTTGTAACGCTTCATGCAAATAAATAATGGCTGAAATTTGAACGTTATACAGTCGCGCCAAAAAGGCAGCCGCCATTATCGTGCCGTAGTAACTCCAACACAAAACTACAGACCACATACTACTAAGAAGATACTACTATGTGCAGAAATATAGAAACGTCAAATAATGTCCTTCTTATCTACGCCTTCTGATTTTTGCATTTGCTGATCTGAGTCCCTCACAGAAGACAAAATGGCACTCGACGTTTTCGGTCATGCAACATACGGATTTCTTTTTCCAACCAAATACACACAGCATAACAGTAAGCTTCTATGGCACTGCGGAATTTATAAATTATTAAAATTATTAACAGATAATAAAACTACGATTTTACATCTCAACTACGAACAATTTTATCGACGGAAAATTTTTTAAAATGTTTTATTTTGGCTATTTTGAATTTTTTATGATTTTATGACCGCTGGTAATAAAAGTTGTATCTCAGTCATAAACGTGGTTATTTTACTGTTAGAAAGAAAATACGGTGTAGAATAACAAGATACAATAAAAAAAGTTAGGTAAATTCAATTCAATTCAATTCATTTATTCAGGGACCAAATGGATCATTATTGTCTATACATATAATAAAGCTGAAGAGGGTCGAAAGTCTGTACATGGAAGATATTCGAAAAAAAATTGGCTAGGGATACTTAAAATCGATAACAGAACACGTTCCAACAGTTTTTAGAATTTTTGTCTGTTTGTCTGTTTATCTGTTTGTCTGTTTATCTGTTTGTCTGTTTATGTGACCGCGCATCACATGAAAACGGCTGAACCGATTAAAATTAAATTTGGTATAGAGATAGTTTGAGTCCTAGGGAAGGACTTAGGGTAGTTTTTATCCTGGAAATCAACCCCTAAGGGGATGAAATGGGGGGTGGAAATTTGTATGGAGCTACTTAAACCGCTGCACCGATTTGGATAAAATTTGGTATATAATTAGTTTGAGTCCCGGGGAAGGTCAAAGGATAGGTTTAATCCCGAAAATCTTCCCTTTAGGGGGTAAAATGGAGGGGAAAAAATTTGGATGTACCCATTTTGATAAAATTTGGTTCAGAGGCAGTTTAAGTTCTGAGGAATGACATTGAATAGTTTTTATTCTGGAAATCTTCCCCAAAGGGGGTGAAATGGGGGGTGAAATTTTGGATGGACTCCGTTTAGACCAAATTTGGTAGGTATAGATATAGTTTGAGTCCCGGAGAATGACAATGGATAGTTTGAATCCCCAAAATCATCCCTCAAGGTGATGAAATAGGGATGAAAATGTGGTTAAATCCCATTCAGTTAAAATTTGGTATAGAGATAGAAGGAGTCCCAGGGAAGGACAATGCATAGTTTTTATCCTGAAAAATCATCTCCTGATGGGATGAAATGAGGGGTGAAAATTTGGATAGAACCGATTTAGAAGAAATTTGGTATGGAGATAGTTAAGAGTCCTGGGGAAGGACCTAACATATTTTTTAGTCCAGAAATCATCTCCTAAGGGGATGAAATGGGGTATGAACATTTGGATGGAACCCATTTACGGTAAAGCGAGTTGGAGTCTGGAAGAAGGACATAGGATAGTTTACTCCCGAAAATCATCCCCTAAGGGGGTGTAATTGGGGGTGAAAATTTGTTTGTGACCCATTTTGATGAAATTTGGTTGAACGACAGTTTGAGTCCCGGAGTATGACAACGGATAGTTTTAATCCCGAAAATCTCAGGGATGAAATAGGGGGTGAATATTTGGATAAAACCCATTCAGATAAAATTTGGTATAGAGAGAGGTCTCAGTCCAAGGAAAGAACATAGAATATTTTTTATTCCGGAATACATGAAAGGAGGAAATCATCCCCTAAGTGGATGAGAAATGGTGAATGAAAATTTGGATTGAACCCATTTACGGTATAGCGATAGTTAAGGAAGGACAAAGGATAGTTTTATCCCGAAAATCATCCCCTAAGGGGGTGTAATTGGGGGTGGAAATTGGTTTGTGACACATTTTGATAAAATTTGGTTGAAAGATAGTTAGAGTCCTGAAAAAGGACATAATTATGATAGTTTCTATTCCGGAAATGATCCCCTAAGGGGGTGAAATGGGGGGGAAAATTTGGATGTAGCCCATTTAGATGAAATTTTGTATAGAGATAGTTTGAGTCCTGGAGAATGACAACGTATAGTTTTTATTCCGAAAATCGTCCTCTAAGGAGGTGAAATAGGGGGTGAAATATTGGATGGAACCTATTTACGGTATAGCGGTAGTTGGGAGTCCTGGGGAAAAGGAACATTACATAGGTAAATATATGTATGACCAAGGGTACCTTATGGCGGTAGTTCCGAAGATGTTTTCTTAAACGGGGTAAAAAAGACGTTTTATTATGGCTATTTTGAAAACTATTAGATGTAACATTTTGTTGACGTATCTTTATTTTTAGTATAAAATATTTAAATGACAAGTCAGTTAATTTAGTCTTACGGTTTAGTAGAAAAGGTCCTTACGGCCGTGTGATATGAAAATATGCAAAATAATACTAAAAAAGCCTACATGCATCTATTATGGTGAGGCGGGTCATAGAAACCAAGTTTGCGGCGGAGTCTATTTTGTAAAAAAAGGCGTTCGGAGTAAGGTTATCTATAAAATCATGCAACTCAGCCATAATGACCCTTTCCTTCATACAATCCATACTAATATTACAAATGCGAAAGTAACTCTCTCTATCTGTTACCTTTTTATGCTTAAACCGCTGAACCGATTGAGATGAAATTTGATACTTTAAATAGAGATACTTTGAATTCCGGGGCCTTCCCAAAGAATCCTTACTAAAGATAGTTTTTATCTGGAAATTCATCACCTAAGGGGGTGAAAAGGGGGAGAAAGTTACGATATAAACGAGTTCCGCGCGGACGAAGTCGCGGGCAAAAGCTAGTTAGTAATAAAATAATACTTAGCTTAATATTAGTAACTATAAAAATAATAGAATAGCACACATAGTCAATTTAAAGCAATAATAATACAATTTAGGCCAGAATGAAATTTACATTAAAGGTAAGTAGCTAAGTACCTACAGTCAATTAAAATAATATGTACAATTATATATATATATATACAAGTATATGAAAAATTAAAATTAAAAATGTACAAGATGTCAAGTTAAATAATTAATTACTCATTTAAATCACAAAATGTCAAATGTTATGCGACCTCGTAGTAAACATGTGTGTTTGTGTGCATCATACAGCAGTGGTTTAGATACCCCCAGTCCATCCGTTCAGCGATCATTTTCAGGATGCTGTTGGCACTGGCCCGTACCCTACGCACCAGGGATGTACATCGCTTGAGAATAGTAGTGCGGAAACAGTCCACCCTCGCCTCTGCGAACATCCCTGACGCGCTGCAATATCGGGGCAGCCCCATCAGCATCCTGAATGCGTTATTAAATTGAACACGAAGAGCACTGTATTGTGTCTGAGTATAGTTCGCCCACAGGCCGCTCGTATATAAGGACGTGCAGTAGGCCCTGAATAGGGTTACCTTGACCTGTCTCGAGCATCCAGCAAACCTGCGAGCGATCATGTTAGCTCTCACAGACAATGCTCTTCGTTCCCGCTAAATGTCTGTACAGTCTTTAAGGTCAGAGGTCACGATATGGCCCAGATACTTAAACTGTGATACCACAGTCAGTATCTTGCCATTTAGTTTTATCGGTGGAACATCCTGTGGACTTTTATTCTTAACCTTAAATACCATACATTCGCTTTTCAACACATTGTATTGCAGACCGTGACTCATAGCGTACCGTTCGCAGATGCCTATCAGTATCGTAAGTCCGCATGGAGAGGCACTCAGCAGCACCATATAATCTGCGTAACTGATGTTATTTACGCACAATGGGACATTTTATTGAGTTATTTTACATTTTTGAAAAAAAAGTAGGAAAAATAAACACAATTATATGTAAAACCTCGTAATAATATAAGTATATCATGTTTGACTTGTATGGTTGCAATCAATCATTACTCATAGAGTACATCTGAATGTAAATTGGGGGCGTGATTTTTTGTATAAGTCTTAAGTCTTAAGTCTTTTATTTATAATATTATTAATATTACATGTCATTGTATTAGTTTAAATTAAATTTATATACTAAGTGTGTTAACATATAACATTCTTATTCTGGTAACTCATAAAAATCTTTAATGTCATAAAAAGAGTGCGTGAGAAGCCACGATTTTAATTTTCTTAAAAAAGTTGAGTTACTACCCGCGCATTTTACATTTACAATTACCTATCACTTTAGTGCCTTGGCCTGTTATTAATGATCATTTTTGTTTTTGTTTCCTGTAGGATCTGTGTAAATTTAAGAGCAGTAACGTTTTATTTACAATAGTATGGAATTGCGAAATAAAAAACTAAAATTCTCTCTCTTCTGATTCTAAAGTAGTTTTTTGCTTGCGTTTTTATGGCACGATTTACTTTAACACTTTCGGACGTAGGTACTATACTAATAATGTGAACCTGGAACCGATTCGTCTAAAGGTATTATTTAACTATAATCTTACTTGTTAAGACTCCCATTGCTGAGGCGTTATTCAGAATAAGTTTACGAAGAATGAAATACATACATCCATTTCATTGGGTTTTATAGTTTTTTGAGAGACAAAGAACGTTATTTGGGGAACACCTGTTTAAATATTATTAACTACTTACCTTAAGTCCAGGTGGAACTATAAGATGAAGGCCACCCAGTAGCTGAACGTTTTGTCGAAAAACATGAATAAAATTTTTGCGACCGATTTTACGCACTCGGGATATTTTTTTCATAACGTGGCATCCCTTTGCTGAGGCTGGTATATACTACGTGTATCAGTGCATTACGCCACACACGCGGCGGTGAGCGGCCATCGCGTCCAGGCCCGCCCCTAAAACACCGTTTGTATGGAAATCTATTTAAGAGAGTCCGCAGTAAGCTCGATTCTCCATACAAACGTAGTTACGCTCTCATTTTCAACCGACGAAAAAAACGGAGGAGGTTTTCAAGTCGACGCGTATATATATATTTTTTTTTATGTATGACCACGCATAACTTTTTACAGAGTTGTTCGATTTTTATATTTTTTTTTTCTTTGGAAAGGGTATACCCCGAAGTTGGTCCCATATAAATTTGGAAAAACAAAACCAACCTTGAGGGTAGAAAAATAGGGGATGATTGATTTTTCGTCGGTTAAAACTTTTTTTTTCAAGTAAATTATAGATTGACTAGCTAGTTTGCTCTGAAACTTTATACCTTACGGCATTATAGATAAACGGATGTGAGTGAGATGTAATACGCTTAGCGTGTGCGGACTTGACGAGGGGCACTGGTTTCCTATATATTCGTCTGTTTATAACGTGATCTTCCAAAGAAGACTTTGCAATACTGCGGTGAACTCTAACAGCAGAATTGAGGATGAATAACTTCCTAACTCTAAAGTAAAGTAAAGTTATAAAAGTTTTATTTGGCATATTTTCTTAGATTAATTTCCAGAGTTCTCCGCATTAGGCTTCGCCTGTATCGCGGGGAACCAGTATCAAATTACATTTTGGAATTATTTTACAAGTTACATTCAAAGTATAAACAATACATAATCTAAGGTATCCGTTTTCTCTGTATAGCGTCTCTGTTGGGAATCGAAAAGACTTCTTCGGCATAACCTTAATGACTGCACGCTGCGCGCGCTCAAGTCCGTGCAGTATCGTCTTACCAGCGCTGCCCCAGACTCCAATGCAATATTGTATGATCGACTGGCACAACGCATGGTAGACCAAGCGCAATACATCCGGGGGCGAACAGTACCGTAGCCGCTTAACGAAATAGATCAGTTTCCTAACTTTCTTTGATAAGACAATTATATGCTGTTTGAAAGAGAGTCGTTCGTCCACGATGAGCCCCAGATACTTCACGGTGACGCACCTGCTCACAGTACCACAGGAACATGTTACGCTATTTGACCCGCAGCTATGCATTTTGAGACTGGAGAAACCAGGAGCAGAGAAAAACACTGTTTTTGAAAAAGCTATGTGATTGCTCTTGTCTAGATTCAAAGTGAGGAGATTGTCGTCAAGCCAATTCGCCACCCTCAATAACCCTTCCTCAGCAGGCTGGTATGCCTCGTCCCAAGTATTACCGCTAAACAGATGAGCTGTATCATCAGCATAACAGATTATCTCAGAGTTGGGAATAGATAGTTGGAGAAAATCATTTATTCTATATAATGAAGGAGGTAGGTCCAAGAACACTGCCCTGCGGTACGCCAAAGAATATGGGCGACCTGCAACTAGTATACTCCCCAATTTTAATTACTTGCTGTCTGTCAGTTAAGTAACTATGAAACCAGTTAAGAGCCGTGCCTCGTATTCCCAGTGCCTCCAGTTTTCGTAACAGTATGCTAGGCGAAACTGTGTCGAACGCTTTTGCGAGATCTAGGAACACGCCTAAGCAGCACTTAATAGCGTCTAGATGACCCATGATTATATAAGTGAGCAGTAGTACAGCATCTTCTGTGGATTTGCCTGCCCTGAACCCAAACTCGCGGTCTGAAATAAGTGAGTTTTGATCTATATAGTTCGACAGTCTCTTATTAACGGTTTTTTCTAGAATTTTAGAAAAGACACTATGCAGTGAAATTGGTTGGTAGTTAGTTGGCAAATCTTTAGATCCACTTTTATGAATAGGCGATACTACTGCTAATTTCCAGCAGTCAGGGAAGACTAAGATTACAAAGGAAGACAAATGGCTTAAGTATAACACCTTTGATTTCTTTAATTAATAAAGGCTTAATGCCATCATAGCCGGTGAGCTATGATACTTTAGTTACTTAATTATTTTATCCACCTCGTCGATATCAGTCGGTCGCATGAATAGAGAATTTGAGGGTGTATGACTAGAAGTAAATTTACCAGCTAGGGCAGTCTGACTTTCAGAGAGTCTTGTTAATATTTGATCGGCCAAATTGCTGCCAGCCATGGCAAAGTGGATATTGCAACTGTCGAGAGATTCTTGAGTGGAGTTACCAGATTTTGTGAGTTGGATGGAGTGACTTTTTTGTGCTGGCAGGTAAATAAATATATTTAAAAGTTTTCCACAGTTTTAAGGCTTATCATTACATTCATTTATTTGATTATTCTGGTAATTACACTTTAAGTTATAGATAGACGTTAACCTCCGATTGTAGTTAATTATTAACGAATTACCCTAGTTAAAATCATAAATTGCGATGTTTTCTATAATTTAGTCTGTATTTCTTCAATGTCATGGCGTCTGGTCTCCACTGTAAGTCGGACATGTGTGTGTTTATACAATAACAACTACTAAAAATCGGAATTAATAATTTTTTTTTACAATCTTACACAAATCGACCTTGTCCCAAACTAAGCAAAGCTTGTACTATGGGTACTCGACGACGATAAACATACTTATATAGATAAATAAATACCTAAATACATAAAACACAACCATGACTCAGGAAAAAATATTTGTGCTCGTCACACAAATAAATGCCCTTACCGGGATTCGAACCCGGGACATCCGGATTCGTAGGCAGGGTCACTACCAACTAGGCAACAGGGGGCTCCCATACAACAAACGTGATTTTTTCGCCGTTTTTATAGATAATGGTACGGAACCGTTCGTGCCCGAGTCCGACTCGCACTTGGCCGGTTTTTTTTAGCATTCGTTTTCTGACCTAGCAGTCGCTTGACTTGAAAACCGTTCATCTATTGGTTCCACGACCCTACTGAAATATAGCTAGAGTTATCATTTTGGCCCACGTTTCTTGTTATATTTTTTGCATTGTGAGCCTATTTACTTTATGTGACGTCAATGTATAGTTAAATAATATAACAGGTGTTCCCATATTAATATTCTTTGTGTCTCACGCGCACAGCTCAAATAATGTAACGAGTGCCTGGGCAACCGAGTTCTGCTCGGGGGAAAATGGAGAAACCAATTTTCAAATATGAGAATTAGCTAGATCCATTTGTAAGGTAAATCGAAACGTAATTGTGTGAGAAAGAGACAGTATGAGGTAGGTCTATACGCGTTTAGAAATTAAAATACATGCATTTAGTAAAACCAAGTTTAATGATAAAATAATATTTCAACGGCAGTTGTTTTATAGGTATAGTGGAGGCAAATAATAGATTTCTTATAAACTGGTATTAATAGTCTATAATTAGTAATTATATAACATGTATAGTTTATATTGTTATGAACTAAAATAGATAGGAAATTTTACAAATCAAAATGATAATTCCTAATAAAATTTTTTAGGGTTCCGTACTCAAAGAGTAAAACGGGACCCTATTACTAAGACTTCGCTGTCCGTCCGTCCGTCGTGCGTCCGTCTGTCCGTCCGTCTGTCTGTCACCAGGATGTATCTGAAGAACCGTGATAGCTAGAGAGTTGAAATTTTTTCAGATTATGTATTTCTGTTGCCGCTATAACAACAAATACTAAAAACAAAATATATATATTTTTTTAAGGGTGGCTCCCATACAACAAACGTGATTTTTTTGCCGTTTTTATAGATAATGGTACGGAACCCTTCGTGCGCGAGTCCAACTCGCACTTGGCCGGTTTTTAATTTTAAGTTTCATGTACAAATTTGCTTTTTCTAATGTTAAATATAAGTTTTGTTCCAAAGTTTGTTTAGACTCTTAGGTAAATAGGTGTGAAATATACATATACAAAGCATCTCTTTGTATATATATATATTTCAGAGGGCATAAGATCAAACATTAAATAATTGTAAAACGAAAGGTAATTGTGTGAGAAAGAGATACATAGTATGAGAGCGTGACCTGAGAACGAAAGGGATAGAAGAATCATCATCATCATCATCATATCAGCCGAAAGACGTCCACTGCTGGACATAAGCCTCCCCCAAAGAGTGCCAAAACGACCGGTCCGATTGCACGTAGAACCGATGGCCGTTGGGGCAGAAAGGTTCTCGAGTGGCGATAGAAGAATAAAAGGCATAAAAGATAGGTTTACGCGAGAGTAAAAGAGAATAAACATTAATTCTGGCCAATCCGTTGTTTCCTTCACTTACAGATTTTTCAACCCCATAAACCTTATATATAAAATTGCATCGAAATCGTTAAAGCCGTTTTTAGAACCTGATTACTATGCGAGTCAGTAGAGGTTCAAAGCAGGGGGGTGCGATGCAAAAGGTGGTGTAGAAGATTTTCTTATTTTATATGGTTACACGAGATATCTGGGGACAATTTTGGCAGCTACAAATCCTCGAAATATTGGGTCTTTTTTTAGTTTCTCGCTCGTAAATTATATACAGTGCATCCTAGCGAAAAGCTACTTTCTGACAAATTAAAGAACATAAAATTTTACGTCTAATAAGTACCTAGGTACCAAAACTTAACAATTCAGTTCAGCGACATAAGTAGTAGAAAACTATGGTCGAAAACGAAGTTTTCCCCAACTTTCTAATTATTTCAAGATAGTGGTTTTTAAGCGTCTGCGTTTTCATTTTGAATTTACCTATAGTTTTTAACGCCTCAATTGGGAATGGATGAACATTTTCAAAAATATCTGATCATTAACCGACTTCAAAAAAGGAGGAGGTTCTCAATTCGTCTGTATTTTTTTTGTGTGTTTGTTACGCGCGATAACTTGGTAATTTATGAACCGATTTGAAATGTATTTTCTTTGTTTGTAAGCATATACTTCCAAATTGGTCCCGCTGTCACCAAAATCCAGTTCTGTTGATTTGATCCTCGAGAATTCGAGGGAACTCTTCAAATTTTATAGGCAAACTTGAAGCAATTTGGCTACTGATTTGAAGTCGGTTAAAACTTTGTTTTGGAATAGTAAATTATAAGTTACGCGGACGACATGGTGCTGCTGAGCGCGTCGGTGTGTGGGCTGCGTAAGCTGCTGAAAATTTGTGAAACGTATGCAACAAATCATGGCCTTAAATATAATGTTGCTAAGAGCCAGTTCATGGTGTTTGAGTGCAATCGCAAGAAAACAGTGGAAGTTCCTGCCATTTGCATCAATGGCACCCCTATGGATAGAGTGGACCATTTTAAGTACTTAGGCCATGTGATCGCGACCGACCTCAAAGACGACCTGGACATGGAAAGGGAACGAAGGGCCCTGTCAGTCCGGGTGAATATGATCGCTCACAGATTTGCAAGGTGCTCTAAAGAGGTGAAAGTAACTCTGTTTAGGGCGTTTTGCACCTCCCTCTATACCTGCAATCTGTGGGAGCAGTATACGCAACGGGCCTATGGGGCCCTTAGGGTCCAGTATGCGTTCCGGGTGTTGATGGGACTGCCTCGTTTCTGTAGCGCATCAGGGATGTTCGCGGCGGCGCGTGTGGACTGTTTTTATACGAGCATGCGTGCGCGCGCAGCATCCCTGGTGCGCAGGGTGCGCCGCAGTCCCAACAGCATTCTGCGCATGATAGCGGACAGGGTTCACTGTGTCTACATGTCGCACTGCGAGGGATTGCACTTCCCTGTCAGTGTTGTTTTGTTTTAAATGTAATAATAATAAATAATAAATAAATATTACGGGACAATCTTACACAAATCAACCTAGGCCCACGGTAAGCTCAATAAGGCTTGTGTCGTGGGTACTAGGCGACGATATATATAATAGATATATACATATAGATACTTATATACATATATAAACATCCATAACTCAGGAACAAATATTCGTGATAAACACACAAATAAATGCCCTGACCGGGATTCGAACCCGGAACCTCCAGCTTCGTAGGCAGAGTCACTACCAACTGGGCTACGGAGGCCGTTAATAATATATAATATAATAGACCGGGAGATGCTGACACAATTTTTTAAGGAATTTGTACGAAGTATGGCGACCCTTCAGGGGCCTAATTACGTATTGAAGAAAAGGAAAATGATGGTCATAGCGCTGGTACCGGCGGCCCAAACGAGTGAGCGTTAATCGAACGTGTCAGATAAATTACGAAAGTCGAACGATTTGTTACACAAAAAGTCTTGTATTTTCCGATAGTCGATGAAAAATGAAGTAGGCGGTAGCGTAATGCCATACTTCTTCGGTGTGACTTAGAGCCCGCCATACTGACGAAAACACATTAATTAAATAAAACCAATTCAACCGTTCGTACCAGGCAAATCATCGTCGAGTAGCCATTCACGAAAATCACCATGTCATACTTTTCCGACAATTCCAAATGGCCACTATAGGTACCGCAAAGGAGTTACGTTTTTTTATTTTTAAGGTTCCGTCGACAAATGGCAAAAAACGGAACCCTTATAGATTCGTCATGTCCGTCCGTCTGTCTGTCTGTCTGTCCGCCCGTATGTCACAGCCATTTTTTTCCGAAACCATAAGAGCTATACTGTTGAAACTTGGTATGTAAATGTATTTTGTAAACCGCATTAAGATTTTTACACAAAAATCGAAAAAAAAACATTAAGTTTTAGGGGTCCCCATACACAAAACTGAATCTCAAATTTTTTTTTTCATCAAACTTATATGTGTGGGTATCAATGAATAGGTCTTCAAAAATGATATTAAGCTTTTTAACATAATTTTTTTCTAAACTGAATAGTTTGCGCGAGAGACACTTCCAAAGTGGTAAAATGTGTGTCCCCCCCCCCCTGTAACTTCTAAAATAAGAGAATGATAAAACTCAAAAAAATATATGATGTACATTACCATGCAAACTTCCACCGAAAATTTGTTTGAACGAGATCTAGTATGTAATTTTTTTTTAATACATCATAAATCGTAAACTGCAATTTATTTAACGGAACCCTTCATGTGCGAGTCCGACTCGCACTTGGCCGCTTTTTTTAAACGAGTGGTTTCTGAGTATGTGGCATTTGGATTTTTGGAAAGAATATAGTACAATTACAATTATAATACGAGTAATTACAAAATCTACAAGACACAACTACATGACATTAATGACGTAACAGTAGCTCACCCCCGTCGTCCTTTGAATGCATCTAGTTTACGCACGTGGGACCAATGGCCGTTGGGGCTTGGAGTCTTGAGTGGCGACCACGTACCGGTAGGTGCTGCGTGGGTAGACCCCCCCCACAAGGTGGACTGATGACCTGGTTAAGGTCGTGGGATTCTGCTGGATGCGAGCGCAGGACTGGTCATTGTAGCGGGGGAGGGCTCTGGGGGAGGCCATGTCCATTAGTGGACGTATTTCGTCTGATATGATGATGATGACGATGCATGCATTTAAGGATTAAATTACAATACAACACTTAGTTTTATATCAAATATTTATTAAATTCTTGTTATTTATCATTATTAAGTACGTCTTCCACATAATTACAACACTTAAAATATGTATAATTAATCACATAATTTACTAAGATCACCTTACACATTTACAAGTGAGCAAATATCATTTACTATACTAACATCAATGTTGTAATATAAAATATAGGTAGGTAGATATGATATAATTATAAGCGCTCCAAAAGCACCAAAGAGATTCTGTCGAAACGCGACTACAAACTCACAACCATACTACTAAGGACACATAGAAACCAACTGCGCAAGATAGTGGGTATAATAACAGGACACAACACCTTGAACAGACACCTCTATAACTTAGGTATCACAGACAGCCCCATGTGCAGAGCGTGCATGGAGGCAGAAGAAACGACTAAACATATACTACTGGACTGCAAGGAGGTAGAAGTATACAGAATAAAGCACCTAGGTTCTCCAAACACACTACGGGACGCAGTCAGCAACACCAAGGCACTCACCAACTTTTTAGACGAGCTGGGGTGGTTAGAGTAGCGCCACACCGCCGTTTCACGCAAAATAGGCACAATGGATGTCGACTTGCGGAAAACGCCCAGTATAACTAACTAACTAGTGTTCCGTACTCAAAGAGTAAAACGGGACCCTATTACTAAGACTCCGCTGTCCGTCCGTCCGTCCGTCCGTCTGTCTGTCACCAGGCTGTATCTCACTGATACCGTGATAGTTCCAGTTGAAATTTTCACAGATGATGTATTTCTGTTGCCGCTATAACAACAAATACTAAAAACAAAATAAAATAAATATTTTTATTAATAATGGTACGGAACCCTTCGTGTGCGAGTCCGACTCGCACTTGGCCGGTTTTTAGGGTTCCGTACTCAAAGAGTAAAACGGGACCCTATTACTAAGACTCCGCTGTCCGTCCGTCCGTCCGTCCGTCTGTCTGTCACCAGGCTGTATCTCACTGATACCGTAATAGTTCCAGTTGAAATTTTCACAGATGATGTATTTCTGTTGCCGCTATAACAACAAATACTTAAAAACAGTATAAAATAAAAAAAAAGTTAGATAATGGTACGGAACTCTTCGTGCGCGAATCCGACTCGCACTTGGCCAGCTTTTTTAAATATAGCGATTTATTTTAACTACTTATTTATTAGGAATGAAAATACAACTGGATACAATTAGTAGTTCAAGTCAAGGTAAATATTGATTGAAAGCATTAGTGAAGTAATACAATTCACTCGGGTAATTTACTTTCACACAGTGACAACACAGTGGCAGTCCGCCATTTGTAAACTGCTGATGACGTATATAAGATGCGCTGACGTCACGAGCTGTCACGGGGATTACTAACCTTGTTTTTTTCTACCATGTCATAAATAAAGTAAGTAGGTATAAGGTATATTTGTACCGCACATATACTCGTAGTGTGATAAAAGTTTTCCTTGCCATCTTTGTAACAGAAATATAAAATTGAATTTTACGTAACTAGTTACATAAAAGCGGCCAAGTGCGAGTCGGACTCGCATATGAAGGGTTCCGTAAAATAAATTGCAGTTTACGATTTATGATGAACTAAAAAAAACTACTTTCTAGATCTCGTTCAGACCAATTTTCGGTGGAAGTTTGAATGGTGTACATCATATATTTTTTTAGTTTTATAATTCTCTTATTTTAGAATTTACAGGGGGGTGGGGACATTTTACCACTTTGGAAGTGTCTCTCGCGCAAACTATTCAGTTTAGAAAAAAATGATATTAGGAACCTCAATATCATTTTTGAAGATCTATACTCCACACGTACGGGTTTGATGAAAAAAAATGTTTTATATATGTATGTAAAGGGTAGTTGTAAGTGCATGCAGACGGTGGCTGCGCCCGCCGTCATTTATAGTTTAATAAACCAGTTCGTAATTGACTGCCCGTTGTGTCACTTGTGCCCCTCCGATCCATATTTAACAGTGGCGGCGTTCCGAATAATACACGCGTAGTTTTCAAGATGACGTCCACAAATACAGTGGGGTTGTTCGCTAATTTTGATCACCAACAGCAAGACTGGTCGATATATAAAAACAGATTAAACCAGTGGTTTATCGCGAATAACATCGATGATGAATCGGACAAAGCGGGAGTTAAGCGACGTGCAGTTTTATTAAGCGCATTCAGTGAAAACACGTATCAGTTAGCGACTAATCTCGCGTTACCGGGCGTGTTGGAGGAGAAAAGCTATAAGGACGTGGTTAAGATCCTGGATGATCATTTCACGCCAAAGCGTTGCGTGTTTGCTGAACGATTCCATTTTTATTCGGCGTCACAGCAGACAGGCGAGACCCCCGCGCAGTGGGCTGCGCGGCTGAGGGGGCTCCCAGCACATTGTAGCTTCCAGCATATTCAAGATAAGTTGCTGGACAAGTTCGTCATGGGTTTGGCGTCAGGTCCAGAACGTGAAAAGTTGTTTTCACAGGATGCCAGCGAACTCACATTAGCGAAGGCAATCGACTTGGCTGAAAGCGTGCGGTGCGCCCGCGCCGCCGCCAGCACAATCGCGGCGCCGGTGACGCCGGCGCAGAATGCCGATAGCCTGTTCAAGATCGGGAATACTTCGGGTTCCGGAACGGATCATGCTAAATGTCAAGTGTGTGGTTCTTCTAATCATAAATCAAACAAGTGTAAATTCGCGTCTTATAAGTGTCAAAAGTGTAACAAAAAGGGACATCTGCGTAGGATGTGTAACAGCTTTAAGTACATAAAATCGGGCGAGGTGAGCGAGGACGATGACGGTGAGTTGTTTAATATTCGTTCCGTTAAGGGTGCTCCGATGAGCGAAGTTGTGGTTATCAAGGGATTAAAGTTGCGATTTGAAATTGACAGTGGTTCGTCCGTCACGGCAATATCTAGTCTGACATATAAATCTCATTTCAAAGATGTACCATTGTTGCCTAACAATAAGCGCCTAATTGGGTATACAGGAGGTGTGATTAAAAGTTTAGGTATGGTTAAGTTGCCAATTACTTATGAGAATCGCACAGAAACCCTGTTTGTTCAGGTTATAGAAAACGGTGGGAGCCCCATTTTAGGGAGAGATTTTTTATCGACGTTTAATTTAGAAATCGCTCCCATAAAATTCTGCGGTCAATCAGAACCAGAAATCGCAAAAACAATAATGTCTGACTACGCAGACATTTTTTCAAATAAGCTGGGTTGTTTTAATAAGTATAAAATAAAATTACATTTAAAAGACAATGCCAAACCCGTTTTTTTTAAAAGCCGACCGGTGGCGTTTGCTTTACAACAGAAAGTCAATGATGAAATAACTCGGTTAGTACAGTTAGGTATACTTGAGCAAATAGATCACTCAGAGTACGCTTCCCCAATTGTTCCTGTACTAAAGCGAGACGGATCGGTCAGAATATGTGCTGATTATTCCCAGACCATTAACAAACAGTTGTTAATTGATAAATATCCATTGCCTACGGTAGACGAACTTTTTTCGAAACTCCACGGTGGAGAACAATTTACTAAATTGGACATGTCGATGGCTTATAATCAGTTTCCAATAGAGGACCCTGAAAACATTACATGTATAAATACTAGTCGGGGCCTATTTAGGTATAACCGGTTAATTTTCGGCATGTCCAATTCTCCCGCCATTTTTCAGCGCGCGTTGAACAGTATACTTGCCGATATAGAGGGCGTGTTATGTTTTCTCGACGATGTACTAATAACGGGTCGAGATAAAGTCGAGCACGAGAGTAGGCTCAGAGAAGTGTTGCAGCGATTTAAAAATGCCGGTCTCATACTTCAAAGGGATAAATGTGCTTTTTTTCAGGACGACATCACATATCTGGGCCATGTTATAAACAAACACGGTATTAACAAATCGAGGTCAAAGGTCGAGGCGATTCTCGAGTCACCTGCACCTACTAATGTGAACCAACTCCAATCGTTCCTCGGTTTAGCTAATTACTATCGCAAGTTTGTTCCCCAAGCGTCTACTATATTGAGCCCATTATATAATCTTTTAAAGAAAGATACAAAATGGGTATGGACTGACGAGCATAATGCGGCTTTTATTAAGATAAAAGAAAGTCTTAGTTCAGAACAAGTGTTAACGCATTTTAACCCAAAAGCGACACACATTCTTACAGTAGACGCTTCGCCTCAGGGTTTAGGTGCTATTCTGTCACAGGTAGGTGATGATGGTTCAGAGCGTCCTATTTCATTTGCTTCGCGAACTTTGAGTTCTGCAGAAAAAAACTACGCGCAGATCCAAAAGGAAGCCACCGCGATAATTTTTGGGGTTAAAAAATATCACCAGTATTTATATGCACGCTCAGAACCTTTTGTATTACGCACCGACCACAAACCTTTACTCTCAATTTTCGGACCACAACGGGGCATACCGGAAATAACTGCGAATAGGCTACAAAGATATGCAATTTTCTTATCAGCATATAATTACATCATTGAGTACGTTCGTAGTGCAAACAACAGCGCAGATTTTTTGTCACGGGCGTCGTTGCCAGACCGGCCGGCCGGCAGCGCCGAGGCCTCGGCGAGCGCCGCCACCGACGACCGCGCGACATACATAAATTTCGTATTGGAGGGTAGTAGTTTACCAGTCACCGTAGATAAATTACGCCTAGAGACACGAAACGATGAGACGTTGAATAAAGTTATTCAATGTGTACAGAATGGTTGGCCACGCAAAACCAACGATTTAGCGTTGAAACCGTACCATCAGTGTAGGTATCAATTATCATTTGATAACGGTTGCGTAATGCGTGGACACAAGCTGGTCATTCCGCAGTCGTTGCAGTGTGAGGTAATGAACGAGTTACATAATTCGCATTTTGGCGTGGTTAAAACTAAAGCGGAGGCGCGAGCCCGGTTTTGGTTTCCTGGCATCGACGCCAGGATTGAACAGCTGATCGGCGCGTGCGCGGTGTGCGCGCAGCTGCGGCCCTCACCGCCGCGCGCGCCCATGTCACCCTGGAAATATCCTACGCATTGCTTTATGAGGGTGCATATTGATTTCATAGGTCCAGTAAATGAGCACACTTATCTTCTCATTGTAGATGCGTATAGTAAGTGGGTCGAGTGCTATGATATGAAAAATAATATAACGTCAATAAAGGTTATTGAAAAAATGTATGATTTCATGTCGCGGTTCGGTATTCCTCACACCATAGTTAGTGACAATGGTACATCATTCATTTCATCTCAATTTAAATCGTTTTGTAACACAAACGGCATTACACACCTTACTTCGCCGGTCTACCATCCTGCCAGTAACGGACAAGCCGAATCCTATTCCAAAATTATTAAAAGAGGGATAAAAAGTTCCATATTGGCCTCGGGTAATAATAATAAAAATGTGACAAATAATTTGTTGAAATATCGTTTTGATTACCGCAACTCACGACATAGCACAACGGGTCATTCTCCGGCTTCCTTAGTTTTCGGAAGGCAGATGAGGACTAGACTAGATTTATTAAAACCACAGTCATCGCCCTCATCCACCGAACTCGCCTCAACCGTCGAAAATAAACAGTGCTCGCAGCTTGATTACTACGGCGGTACCAGCAGAACACATTTCGGCCATAACGAAGCAGTGTTATACAAATCATACATTAATAAAAATAAGTTCTGCTGGAACAAAGGTTGCGTTATTAAACGTATAGGCAGGTTAATATACCTTATACGTGACAACATCACGCAAGAAACAGTGAAAAGACATTTAAATCAAATAATAAAAGATAAAACGACGATAGATACGTCTGGTACGGATATCTCTATTCCAATATCGGCCACAAGTGACAAATTGCCTCCTGGTTCAGGAACACCTCCCTTATTTTTTGTGCCAATGGCAGCAGATATTACAACAGAGCTGGGAGGAGAGGGGGGTCCCGAGCGGGAGCGGTATTGACAATGCTGCTCCGCCACCGCCGGCGCCGTCCGCGGGTCCGCGCGCGGCGTGCGGGCCGTCGGCGCCCCCGCCCTTGGAGAGCGCTGCAGCCGCGCCTCTGCCGCCGGTTACAGAAAACTTGCTCTCTGAACAACGTGCAGCCATGACGGCGCAACATAAAAGGCATCGTCCGAAAGTTGATTATAAGCAGTTCCTTTAACCAATTACCTAGTTCTCATTCAAAATATGTTTCGGGTCTTATAGGGGAGGGATGTTATATATGTATGTAAAGGGTAGTTGTAAGTGCATGCAGACGGTGGCTGCGCCCGCCGTCATTTATAGTTTAATAAACCAGTTCGTAATTGACTGCCCGTTGTGTCACTTGTGCCCCTCCGATCCATATTTAACAGGGTTTCAGTTCTAAGTATGGGGAACCCCCAAAAATTTTTATTTTTTTTTCTATTTTTGTATGAGAATCTTAATGCGGTTCACAGAATACATCTAATTACCAAGTTTCAACAATATAGTTCTTATAGTTTCCGAAAAAAGTGACTGTGACATACGGACGGACAGACAGACATGACGAATCTATAAGGGTTCCGTTTTTTGCCATTTGGCTACGGAACCCTAAAAAGACGAAAAAAGAGTTCACAATACTTTAAAAAAACCATTTGTTGAATGAAAAGCAAGAAAATAACTTTTAATTACTTATTACATATTTTTTTGTTTTTATATTAGGTAAATACTTACCTACTTATTACTCGATTTGGTTCACTGAAAATGTAATTATCACAATAAAGTTTATTAAAATATATATTTAAATGCACATTGTACCAGTAATGAATGATACAATATATACTTATTGCAAACAGTCAAACTTTGGAGGAAGTATTTCCATATGTCATTTGAAAAAGGAATAAAAAGAATATGCTTACATATTATAAAATAAACATTGATGGATTATTGAATTTATTAATTAGTAAGAATTTGAGACACTATTAATAGCGGAAGCAATAAAGGACTAATAAAGAAAGTACGTAGGTAATAAAAATAATCGACAATGTTTCGTCTTTGACGATGCAATGGCTACCCTGAAAATCAGCGTCACGGAATGTTTCCTCGCTCCGTGACATCAAGCTGAACGCAAGCCTTTTAGTGCAAATTACTTTAAAAAATGTATGTATTATGTTAAGTTTTGTTATGCTCTATGTATAGTTTTTGTTTTTGCACTAATAAACTATTTTGTTTCTTTGTTTTTGTTTATATTTTTAATTAAAATTTAACAAATCATTAAAATAAGGAGCGCAGAATGAACTACATAACATTATTGGCATGCTTATGCATGCAAAATTAACTATTTGAACTAGGAATGACTACAACCATATATAACAACCATACAAACGTTTTCCTCCTAGAAGTAAACCTGTAGGCAAGAAGTAAAAAAAGTTTAAAATTTATTTGGCCAGTAGGTAATTTTCAACTTATTGGAAAAATAGAGCGCGTTTGCGTTTAGTTTCAATTTGTATGGCAACGCGTAGTTCTTAATAGTTACCACCAGAGGCGCTGTTCGTGTAGCCATGCATAAAACTAAACGCAAACGCGTTCAAAAACGTTATTTCTTATTTGACATTAGTTTCTATAATAGCATACGTCCCTCTCTACCGCGTAAGTTCGAAAGGGAGGGGTGAACAGTAATTTGTTATTTCTTATTTGACATTAGTTTCTATAATAGCATACGTCCCTCTCTACCGCGTAAGTTTGAAAGGGAGGGGTGAACAGTAATTTCTTATTTGACATTAGTTTCTATAATAGCATACGTCCCGCTCTACCGCGTAAGTTCGAAAGGGAGGGATTTAACGTCTGTGATAAACTGAACAAGTAATGCTAGTATTTAATAGAAAGTTTGGGACAAAAATGTAGGTATAGTGATCATCGTATCGTTAGGAGCATTTAAAGTAGTCAAATATATCGTAACACATCCTAACCAGTAATAAAGACGTGTACAGACCTACCGAAATATTTGGCTGGTACAGTCGCCATCACATACATCGGAGCAAACAAGCACGTCACAAACATCGGAACACACCTCTATTTTCAAGGCATTAGGGTGCATGTGCCGATATTTTTGAACACCTATAGTGTACCGATGTATGTGATGGCGACTGTACTAACTATATGATGTTGACTGTACTTATTCGGAAAAACATTTTGGATTGCTTTTTTATTCTGTTACACAATACATTTAATTCTTCTGCTAAGAAACTTATAGTTAATTATCAATTATGTATTTTTTTACGGAATAAGTACCAATAAAATAGCAACTTTTAAATATGTTTTTTGACGAATGTCAACAAAAAAATATATGTTTTTATTGTCGCGGCCAGTTTGTATTTGAAACAGTTTAATAAAAGTATAGTAACTTTATGTGAGTATTATTTGTACCTATAGTCGAGTTCATATATGTACAGTCAGCGTCAAATACTCTGGAGCAGTCAAAGTGGCCAAATAGTTCGGTACACCATACTAAATATATGGTGTACCGAACTATTTGACCATTTTGGTTGCAATAAGTATTTGACGCTGAGTGTACCTACAGGATTCAGTAGCTCTAGTATAAGTTTTATCGATACATATACATTTTCGTACGCGATTGCGTTTAGTTTCAATTTGTATAGTAACGCGAACACTCCTAATAGAGACCACCAGAGGCACTGTTCACGTTGCCATTCAAAAGAAACTAAACGCAAACGCGTTCGAAAACGTATATAAAAAAAAAAAAAAAAAAAAAGCATTTATTTCGGACAAAATAATCCATAGATGTTAGTATTACAATAAACTTAAATAACTATGTTAGTACCTAAACTTAAGTGCTGAGAGGTCCAGTGCCTGATTAGGGCGCTGTCTCATCTCTCTGCCACGACAGCCAGGAGACCGTGGCGGCTGGTGCGCACTCTGCGGAGCGTCGCGGCGCAGCGCTTGCGCAGCGTTTATGTATCGATAAAACTTATACTGGAGCTACGGCAGTTTTGGCCGAAGGGAGTCAAGAACTGAGGCTCCAGTATACATTTTATCCATACAATACGTTTTCGAACGCGTTTGCGTTTAGTTTCAATAGGCTCTAGTATAAGTTTTATCCGTACAATACGTTTTCGAACGCGTTTGCGTTTAGTCTCAATTTGTATGGCAACGCGTAATTCCTAATAGTTACCACCAGAGGCGCTGTTCGCGTTGCCATATAAATTGAAACTAAACGCAAACGCGTTCGTAAACGCATTGTATGGATAAAACTTATACTAGAGCCTCGGCGTTTTCACGTTCGGTTACCAGCGGCGCTACCACGAACTTCGAATCTCGAACTTCGTATATCTCCGTCTCTGTCGCTCGAGTACCATAAACCATAAGTGCGATAGAGTCGGAGATAGACGAAGTTCGAGATTCGAAGTTCGTGGTAGCGCCGCAGACACCACTACATTGTGCAACACATTGCAGTGATCGTGTGTTTTTGTAGTTATTAATAAGTTTTCAGTTTTGGTGTTGCTATAAGTTTTTTTTTAAAAGGCATGTTCGCGAGTTCTACAGCCATAGAACCACTAGTGTTAGTGGGGCAAAAAAATAAGAAAAAACCAAGTGCGAGTCTGACTCGCACTTGGCCGGTTTTTTCTTATTTTTTTATTATCTTATTTCTTTTTTTTCTTATTAATTTGGTTTGTTTTGATGAGTTCTAAACAATATACTTGGTGACGATGGTCTAATGATGGAGTCAGGAGCTGGATAGTGGAGGAGTTCCACTATTCACCTCATGAGTCCATCATCAGACCACCATCACCAAGTATAAAGTGTAGAACTTGACCAAACAAACCAAACGAACCCAAACTCGAGGGGTATACAATTAACCGTTGAGGAGGTCCACTATCCACCTCCTGACTCCATCATCAGACCGTCATCACCAAGTATAAAGTGTAGAACTCGACAAAACAAACCAAACGAACCCAAACTCGAGGGGTATACAATTAACCGTTGAGGAGTTCCACTATCCACCTCCTGACTCCATCATCATACCATCATCACTAAGTGTAAAGTGTAGAACTCGACAAAACAATCCAAACGAACCCAAACTCGAGGGGTATACAAATAACCGTTGAGGAGTTCCACTATCCACCTCCTGACTCCATAATCAGACCATCATCACCAAGTATAAAGTGTAGAACTTGACAAAACTAACCAAACGAACCCAAACTCGAAGGTTTGCAATTAACCGTCGAGGAGTTCCACTATCCACCTCCTGACTCCATCATCAGACCATCGTCACCAAGTATAATGTATAGAACTCTTCAAAACAAACCAAATGAGCCCACACTCGAGGATATACAAGTAGCCGTTGAGGAGTTCCACTATCCACCTCCTGACTCCATCATCAGACCATCGTCACCAAGTATAAAGTGTAGAACTCGACAAAACAAACTAAACGAACCCAAACTCGAGGGGTATACAATTAACCGTTGAGGAGTTCCACTATCCACCTCCTGACTCCATCATCAGACCATCATCACCAAGTATAAAGTGTAGAACTCGACAAAACAAACCAAACGAACCCAAACTCGAGGGGTATACAATTAACCGTTGAGGAGTTCCACTATCCACCTCCTGACTCCATCATCAGACCATCATCACCAAGTATAAAGTGTAGAAGTCGACAAAACAAACCAAACGAACCCAAACTCGAGGGGTATACAATTAACCGTTGAGGAGTTCCGCTATCCAACTCTATATTTTTTTACAAGCTTGTAACGTGGCTCCTTTATGCTCGGCTGAAATTCAGGAGACCACGTGACAATAAAATATAAAATAAAAAAAATATAAAAAATGTGGTGTATCGAAACTGGCTTATCTGCAGTCAGGGGCTAATGAAAATGGGATATTAAATAAAAAATGTTATATCTTATGATTTGTTTTATTTCTACACACTGAACAATTCTTTCCCCTTTTGGAATATTAAATCACTAGGTTTCAGGTTTTCCTTAATACACCTTAAGTTATGTTTTGCTACAATCGGTAGAGCTTCCGTGTAATATGTTCGAGAGTGATTTACAATTCCAAGAGGCCTACAAAATTAGGTGTTAGTCCCTACGTGTTTATGCCATCATTAAGTAACTTTTTGAAATCCTAATTCCCTACTATACAGGGTGGAAGTTGACGTAAGACCTTTCCGGAAATATTGAATCGTTTAAGTGATATACAGTAGATTTGTAATGGCTAGAATCATGAATTAAGTAAAAAAATATTAAACCAAATTTACAACTTTTTCACTGTGGTGATGACCCTATTGGCGGTGAAAAAGTTAAGCTAATTACCGAGCGTTGACGTAATCGCACTGTTGTTTGAATGACGCATAAATGTCAAATAAATTAAATGCCAAAATATTAATATCAATTACTTTATTACTTATGGCCATATCTAACACCATCTTCACATACGGTGTTCAAATGTCCCTCCACGCCTTATTATGCACGATGCAGCTCGTGCCCGAGTATGTCGGTGCACATGTGATAGTGTCTGCTCTTCAACATTCTTCCTACGCAGACAGACGAAGGCAGCAATCAACCTTTGTCTCATTTCGTCCGCAGTGTCGCATTTAGTTTTGTACACTATGTCTTTAACACAACCCCATAGGAAGAAATCTAAACAAGTTAGATCCGGAGACCTGGGTGGCCAGCGGTGCGGCCCAAACCGGCCGATCCATTGGTCTCCAAACTCATTGTTCAATTTCATTCGTACTTCATGAACAGAATGAGCTGGTGCACCATCTTGTTGAAACCAAGTGAGTCGTCTTTCAGCCAGTGGTAGCTCGTCGAGATAAGTGACAAGCTCATTGTTTAAAAGATCCATATATCCTTGTCTGTTTAGAGTTGCAGGCAGAAACACAGGTCCTATAATAGCTTCTCCATGAATTGCCGCCCAGACGTTCACAGACCAACGATACTGGTGAGCTGTAAATCGGTAAGCGAAAGGATTTTCTTCTGCATACACATGTTCGTTTCGTCTGTTCCACATACCGTTGCGAGTAAATAAGCTTTCATCGCTCCAAATAACATGCCTGATGAAATCACGATCTTCTACTATTTTTTGTAGCAGCCACTGGCAGTAGGCTTCGCGAATAGGGCAGTCTCTAGGCAGTAATGCTTGAACCCTCTGTATTTTGTAAGGGTGAATGCCAGCACGTTTTAGAACTTTTAGTACTGCGGTATGACTTATTCCAAAATGTTGAACCGCTCGTCTCGAACTAGCTCTTGGATTACGTTCAATATACCGCAGCACTCTTTCTTCAAGTCCAGCTGCAAGTTGAACAACAGGTCCTCCACGTTGGTCATTCTGAGCTGTTCGTGGTACAATGGGCTGATTATTGGCGACACGATCATAAGCACGTAAAATCGCCCTTCGTCCAGTTGGATGTGGTGGTGGATATGTTTCTCGATATCGTCTTAAAGTTTCAGCCACATTAAAGTTGCATGTCGCGTATAATAATATTTAAATAACCACGAGCATCTAACAAAGGCATTTTTATTTTTATGACACTGTCTATCAAATATCTTTTTTGACTTCTTCATAACAATGACTCATCTTCTTGGTTTCTAACCACGCAAAGAGGTTCGTTAGTTATCAAAAATGTTTTGATTCTAAATATTTAGGTAATGTTTCGCATGTACGTTTTTAATCAAACAAAAAACAAAGACAACCTATTGCATGAAAAATATGCCTGCTCAACCAGGTCACAGTTTAAATTTACTCGAGTATGCTTTTGTAAAACGAGCTTAAACCTTTTTATTAGTCCCTGCCCTTTGTTTTATTAGTACGAGGAAAGGAAAGAGGTTACGATATCATCTTTGACCTTTCTTTGAGTGATTACTTTTGAGTGATTGTCAATGTCAGCATTTGAACTATTTGTTGTGGTTAGTTTTATTAATTCAAGGAATTAAATTTATTTACCTTATCCAACAATCAAACAAGTGGAGCCACAATGAGAGTCGCCTCCGCAAATTCTGCAATATTTCTTACTGCGTTGCAAGAACTAAGAATAGATAAACGGCAACAAATTAACATAACATCCTTTCGTGTAAGATTGTTTACGTGTAAGTTCATTGACCTAGTCACCTGGTTAGGGTTGGCACAAGTAGTTTTTTGACTAAATGTTTAAAAGGCTATAAGTTGAAAACGGCTACACATATTTACATAGTTTGTATGGAGGAAATATAGTGCTAAGGCTAAACTACCTCCCATTTCCACAAAAGGCCCTCGTCGACTTCCACCCTGTATATAATATGCTTGACACCGACCTTCACACTGGAGTCATACTTTCTTAGCTCCGCAGATGTTGGTGTGTCAGCCGCTGGGCATATCTTCTTTTTCCGGTGTTTAAATCAGGAGAGGCATGAACCCGTTGTCGAGATGAAGAAAATAAACTTCCATCGAAGCATCAAAATGGAATTTGCGAAGCTAATGAAGTTTGAAGAACCGGACCAAAACTGAGTAGATCAGTCCAAATTTAACTTCCTTCTAAAGTTCTAGAGGAATATAAAGTTTTCCCTTATCGACTGAAAAGAAACAATTATTTTCATTAGCATGGATCTATGTGGAAATCTAACCTACACTGGATATGATGTTGAGAAATTCTATCTTACCAGTTAAACACTCCATAATGGATTATAGTTCAGCTGTCGAACCCGCCCTTCCACATGTATGTGAGGCTGCATTTGCTGGAAAGAGTACCACATTGTCAGAACTAAGGATAACAGAATGAACCTGGTGCTTGTGTAAATTTTGAAGCAAACTACTTACATTTGGGCCGATGTAGAAAATACAATCTAATACACCATCTCTACTTGCACTGCCATCCGAAAAGGCTCAAAAAATCTTGTTTAGTCGGTGATGAGACCGGATTTAAAATGCTCAATTCTTCTAAGCCTCCATGTCAGCTTTCCTCCAGCAATCTCCTCTTCCTCTCTCTGGCTCCCAGACTCGATATTGGGTTACCAGCGCAGAAGCAATCAACTAACCACTTTTTGTATTTATTAAGGAATAACATTAGATTTTAAGTACAGACATAATGTCATTATTTTTAATTTAATTTATTTTACTACTTTTTATATAATTAATAATTTAAATTGATTGTTTCAATAATTGTTATTCCTTAAAACCCCTACTTTATTAACTTGAAATCCGAACATCTCTCATCTTGCTGGCAACTCTGACCCCTAAACAATTAATCCTATTGGCTACTGTTTCTTTTTAATTATATGTGATAATTACTTAATAATTGCCAGCATTATGAATTAATGTTGTACTTAGAAAATATATCCAGCAAGGAATCATTTGAGTAAATGATTTTAACGCTAATTATAAGAAAGGAGTGTCGATCGAAATACTGCTATGTTACAATACCCCTCTCCCCGATGAAAAGGTTTACCAAAGGTAAACCGCTCGCTGCCCTCAGCGATTCCGATGATCAACAAATCATAAGAGAAAAACGAACTATAAAACCAATACCCAATTTAAGTACTTGAGAATTACTTAATCTCGTACTAAAAAACAAAACCCCAGTTGTTGTGGATTTCTCTGACTCACTTCCTACCCCTATCACAACTCAAACCCACACAACAAACCCAAAATCAAACAAATCCGGTATCCAACCGGATAGCCGGTAAAAGAAAAAACTAACCTAAAGAAAAGGATGTATGCCTACCAAAATCTAAAAAAAAAAAAAAATCCAACTAACAAGTAAACATTCCTTAACCTTCTCATCACAACAGACCGTTGTGTTGAAAAGGTTAACCCAACTGCCAGGACAGGTGTTCAGCATTCTTGTGTCTATCTCAGCTAGACCGGGCAAAATTAAAAAAGAGATCCTTTGATATTAATCTGTAGTTTGATTTATTAACTCCCAGACACCATAATAAATTCCAAATCTGATTACTTACCAACACTAAATATCAGCTCCCGAGTGAAACCGAAACTGGTTTCAACCAAAAAATAATAATAGTAGTAGAACACGCCCAAAACTGAGTTTCACCGCTTGTAGCGGCAGTGTTTACGTACTAAAAAAAATATCTTGAACATGGCCTAGCTATCACCTATGTCCAGGAACAAAACTAGACTGTGTCTAAAAAATTTGAGTTAACTCAACATGGTCTAGCCAAAAAAATTGAGTATGTCTCTTACACAGCCTAAAATATCGCGTTAAAAAAAAAAACGCGTTTCAAAACTCAGATCAAAGACTATGCCCTGTTGTTAATTGACCTATGGTTGCGTCGCCTCTTTCATTCTTCACATCTATAATACTTTCATGCTTCATCTTCTATACTAAGTAGTGAAACAGTTATCATACCTGTTCACCACGGACCTAGCAGTTTCGTGATTAAATACGTCTGTTCGATATTTAACACTCAATGCTAAACAACCTACATAAGTACGTGTTACAGTGCTCTGTTACGTAGTCAACATTGGCGGTGCGGCGAGCAGTGCAACGACGTGCGGGCCGCACGTCCATTGATCACCCAGTCAGCAGCTGCAACCCTACAACTTTAGGTCTTTGATGTGCCACGAACCTATAGGATGTCCGTCCATCCTTTCCAGTTCGTAAACTAAAGGAGACAAAACCGCCTTTACCCTACATTTCTCGTATTTTGGCGCGAGTTTCGCCATTTTAAACTTCAGAGCATCGCTCTGAACATAAGTGCGCTTCCACACCACATCTCCCACTGAACATCTCGCTGAACGTCGCCTTAAATTGTAGTGCTTGGCGTTATTTTCATGTGCTCTCAGTAAACGTAACCTAACTTGCTGGAAGATATCTTTCATGCAACCAAACTCGCCAGCATATTCCTCCCTAGGCATAGCTGCGGTATAATCTTGATTTAGGTCTTTATAAAACGCACCATTTATGACTGGTTCCCTAGCATGTACTAAAAAAAAGGGAGAAAACCCTGTGGACTCATTGACTGCACTGTTTATTGCAAACCGAATTTGGTGCAGTTTTTCATCCCATGTCCGGTGATTTTCCTCTACGTACGAAGCTACAGCGGTCATAACCGTGCGGTTATATCTTTCAACAAGGTTCACCTGAGCCGTGTAACGAGGTCCATAAAATACTTTAGGTACGTTGTATTTCTTCATTAACTGCTTAAAGTGCGATCCCGTAAACTGAACTCCATTGTCAGTAATTACGGTCTCGGGAACACCATGCTCCAAAATGACATGATGCTCAAAATGTTTCACCACCAACACACTGGTTGCGCGACGAAGTGGAAAAAGCAGTGTGTACTTTGAGAAGCAACAAGTAACCACAAATAAAAATGTGTAACCTGCTCGTGAGCGCGGAAGAGGACCAACTAGATCTATGCTAACCACTTGCATAGGTCGATGACATACTTTTGGTTGTCCCATAAGACCAGGAGTGAGTTGTTGTGAATGTTTAAAAGCTGCGCAAACATCGCAGGCTTTCACAAAGTCAACTACGTCCTTATACATTCCGGGCCAAAAGTATGTCAACGACAACCGCCTATGAGTTTTAAAAACTCCTAAATGTGCCGCGGTTGGTTCACAGTGGTTCGCTTTTAATACTCTTTCGCGGTCACCCTTGCGCACTACCTCCTTCCAATCGAACTCTCGTAGCAGGTTATATTTGCCTTTGCAGAATCTAAATAACTTTCCCTCCCTGATACAAAAGTTAGGGAAGTTAGCAGGGAAAGTTTTACAACCGTTCAGCGTCCTATCATACCATTCATCGGGTAAGACGTCACCGTTCACCAAACTCACAGCGTCAACTTTCATAAGCCTGGACAATGCATCAGGCACGACATTTTCGGTTCCCTTCCTGTGCTCAATATTAAAATTATATTGAGACAGTCTGCATCCCCAACGTGCTAATCTGCCTGATGGATTTTCCAGTTTCATAAACCACTTGAGTGACGAGTGGTCAGTAATAACTCTAAACCGTCGTGAGCCTAAATAAGCCTGAAACTTCTCGACTGAGAAAATAACCGCTAACGCTTCCCGCTCCGTTGCGCTGTAATTCTGTTCACACTTGTTGAGAGAACGACTAACGTACGCAATGGGATGCTCCTGCCCCTCAATAGTCTGTGAGAGCATTCCACCTATACCATAAGAAGACGCATCTGCATGAACCGTAAATTCCTTATCAAAATCAGGCACAGCTAAAATTGGTGCTGTTACTAAGGCGTTCTTTAAGGTGTTGAAAGCAATCTCGGCCTCCTCAGACCATTTAAAAACAGGCGCTTTCTTTCCCTTCGAGGTCAACTTATTTAAGGGAGCTGCTATGGTCGAAAAATTCCGTATAAAACGACGGTACCATGAGCAAGTTCCCAGAAATATTTTTACCTCTCGCGGAGTCGTGGGAGTGGGAAAGTTTAAAATGGCTGAAACCTTCTCTGGGTCAGTACGCAAACCAAATTCATCAACTACGTACCCTAGGTACTTGAGTGACTGCCTGAAGAATTTTGACTTCTCAAAATTAACTGTCAAATTAGCCATTTTAAGCTTTTCCAGCACACGATTTAGCAAAACCAAATGTGTCTGAAAATCGGAAGAACAGATGACAATGTCATCGATATAACAAAACACATAGCCGTTCTCGATGTCGCTGGTCATATTGTGGTCAATAAGCCTATCCATGAGCCGCTGCTGCCTAGCTGGGGCTCCACATAAACCAAAAGGCATGACCTTAAATTTAAAGACCCCCTTTCCACTTACATTGAATGCTGTCTTTTCCTGCGAGCTCTCACTTAGAGGAATCTGCCAGAACGAGGAACTCAAATCAATAGACGTTAGGTACTTCGCTTCCTTTAGACTATCCAATATTTGCGGGATGTACGGAATGGAATACGAGTCACCCTTCGTTACCGTGTTTAACTTCCTACAGTCTAAACAAAAACGCCAATCCCCATTTGCCTTCTGAACTAACAGTGCTGGATTGTTCCATGGGCTTTCGCAAGGAGTCACGACGTCTAACTTCAGCATTCGTTCTAACTCGGAGCTTAAAATTTCTCGTTTCTCCGGAGAAAGTGGATACTGCTTTGTCTTAATAGGCGGCGCGTCACCTGTCTCAATGACATGTTCAATCAAAGACGTCCTACCTAAACCTTTAACGTCAGACGAAATATCTTTAAACTTCCCTACAGCGGCGTTCGCCAGCTCCTGTTGCGTAGGCGACAAATGATCGTACGACTGAATCGTGTGTACCTGTTCTGAACCGATGGTGTTACATAAATCAAAATATTTTTCCGGAGTTTTAATGTACGCTATGTTTTCAAAAATTTCCGGCGCTAAACGGAACGCATGCCAAAAATCGACACCTAAAATAACGTCCGAGACAATATTGGGCATAACAAAAAACTTTACCACTTGTGTAACATTATTAAATGTTACTGGTACAAATATGTACCCGATTGACTGGACTAACACGCCGTTCGCGATATTACATGACGTAGACTCCGTTGTTTGCATTTCAAATCCAAATTTTATAAAATCCTTGTGAGAATTATTTCCCAAAATAGAAAGCGAGGCACCGCTATCCGCCAAGGCACAAACTTCAAAATCACACACTTTTATTTTTAAATAAGGCCGGATATCGTCTTTATTTGGTGCGAACAGAACCGTAGCAATGGAAGTATAATTACAAAATTTCTTTATCGAAGCACTCAATTCACTTCGGTAATTATTGCTGCGGTTCGGCCTAATTAGTTTTTTGGACGTGAAACGGAACGCTTCCGGCTATTCTGACAGTTTTGACAGTTCGTAATGATAACCCCACTTTTCCCACAACCGAAACAGCGAATGTTATCTTTTGATGGCTTTGCTATGCATTTCCTGAAATCATGACCACCACGATTACATTTATAACAAACGGCAGGAGCCGTAGATTTGTTAATATGCGTCGTCTGTCCGTGAGAATGCCGATTTGCTTCGTTATGCTGCTGGTATGAATTGTTCGGTGAGGACGGCCTTCCGAATGCAGTGGGACGCTTATCACTAACAAAATTCACCGCATTTACCTGCTTGGACCTGCCTTTATACGCAAAATCAGCGCTAAGTGTGTGTGAACCTGACTTACCTGGTTCCACGAAAAATTCGGCCCGCTGTCTTGCCGCTTCGAGTTTCCTACAATTGTCCTTCAATTCCACAATGGATGTTACATTTACCAGCGCTAACTGCTGTGACAAGCTTGGCCTAATATTGTGTAGCAAGATTTCTAACTTTGCTTCCTCGGACAAAGGGGTTTTAAGCCTTGCGAACATACAAGCCATGACGGATACATAAATGTGTATCGGTTCCTCTAAACCTTGAGTACGTGATCTAATTTCTCCTAACAATCTGTAATCATAATCCACCGGGTCAAATTCCACTAACAAAATGTTCTTTAAATCTTTCCATGAAGAAACTTGTTCTCTAATACCTCTATACCACAAAAGTGCCTGATCAACAAACAACTGCGCTGCTGAAAGAAACAAATTGACATCAGATACACCGGATGCTAATTGAAGTTCCTCTACACGCTCCAGAAAAGACCTAGGGTCGGTCTGACCATTGAATTTCAATCCCCACTTGCTGATGTTCCTATCGCCTGAACAAACAACATGGGAAAGGGGCACTGTTTGTGAAATCATATCCGCTGCAGGTATGCTGTCATATGACCCTACTGAAGACTGCCCTACCCCGTCTATTCTAGCCAACAGAACTTCTAACTTTGCTGTGAGGTCTGTCTTATTGGTCAAATTCTCCGGGTCATCATCGACAAAAACGCGCATTAATCTATGGGTCAGGTGGCACCCCAGTGCTTTAGACCTATTTGCAGCATACCTGTCTCGTGTAGAAGTGTATTTTCCTACTATTATGGACAAATCACCTAGCTTATCAGCTATAGTTTCTAACTCTGTGTCCGGCAAAAAATCTGTTTCTAAAATTGCTTCCGGGGGACATTCTAATAACAACTTTCTCAGCTGTTTCCTAAGCCCTTCAACTGTACTAGCTGGTGTTTCTGACCTGATTTTGACCTCATAAATTAACTCATCTCTCAATAAGGAATGAAATTGTAAAGACATGTTGACTGTATATGTACCTTAGTGATGGCAATAAACTTACAATGTTGTATATTTGTGTTGTGAAAATGTTACCAAAGAATGTAATTAAATGTTAACAATCACTTCTCTAGTTATTTTATACCTATTTCCTTCAAATTTCTCTAAATCACAGATTACTGTACTCAAAATAAGCAATCCTTACTGAAAACAATGTCATACAAATCTTAACCAAAAATCAGTTTTTTGTTCCTAATTCTGAACAAATTACAAAAAATTTCACTGAAAAGTTGTATGTCAACTTGTGGTGCTTAACACTGTAACACCAGAATATCAACTGATATACTAAATAATTTTTCAATACTTGAATTGGTATAGTTTGTGACATAAATTGAGTCCTTAAATTATGAAACTTTAGCTTGTAATTTCGCTATAAAAATGTAAATCAATTTATCAAAAGTATTTATACTGGTTTATACCTCTTATTCAAAAGTAATTATAGAAAATAAGTGACTAAAATATTCACTTCCTTGAAAGAAAAAATGTCTGTGAAATGTCAACTTGCAACAGAAAATTAGCATACAAGTTTTGTCAAAATTTCACAAAATATCATCTAAAAGCTCAAAATAAGTTCTAAAATTATTTCTAAATACAGAATAAGGTGCACAAAATGCGTGACCAACTAATTATAAGTGGAACAAAACTTCTATCATGGAATATTCATGTAAGCACAAAATTTTATTACTCAACGAATGATGGCACAAAAAAATTACCCAAAATTGCAGATAAGCACTGAAAACACCTGAAAACACGTTGGGCGCCAATTGTGACGTGGCTCCTATATGCTCGGCTGAAATTCAGGAGACCACGTGACAATAAAATATAAAATAAAAAAAATATATAAAGGTGGTGTATCGAAACTGGCTTATCTGCAGTCAGGGGCTAATGAAAATGGGATATTAAATAAAAAATGTTATATCTTATGATTTGTTTTATTTCTACACACTGAACAATTCTTTCCCCTTTTGGAATATTAAATCACTAGGTTTCAGGTTTTCCTTAATACACCTTAAGTTATGTTTTGCTACAATCGGTAGAGCTTCCGTGTAATATGTTCGAGAGTGATTTACAATTCCAAGAGGCCTACAAAATTAGGTGTTAGTCCCTACGTGTTTATGCCATCATTAAGTAACTTTTTGAAATCCTAATTCCCTACTATATATAATATGCTTGACACCGACCTTCACACTGGAGTCATACTTTCTTAGCTCCGCAGATGTTGGTGTGTCAGCCGCTGGGCATATCTTCTTTCCCCGGTGTTTAAATCAGGAGAGGCATGAACCCGTTGTCGAGATGAAGAAAATAAACTTCCATCGAAGCATCAAAATGGAATTTGCGAAGCTAATGAAGTTTGAAGAACCGGACCAAAACTGAGTAGATCAGTCCAAATTTAACTTCCTTCTAAAGTTCTAGAGGAATATAAAGTTTTCCCTTATCGACTGAAAAGAAACAATTATTTTCATTAGCATGGATCTATGTGGAAATCTAACCTACACTGGATATGATGTTGAGAAATTCTATCTTACCAGTTAAACACTCCATAATGGATTATAGTTCAGCTGTCGAACCCGCCCTTCCACATGTATGTGAGGCTGCATTTGCTGGAAAGAGTACCACATTGTCAGAACTAAGGATAACAGAATGAACCTGGTGCTTGTGTAAATTTTGAAGCAAACTACTTACATTTGGGCCGATGTAGAAAATACAATCTAATACACCATCTCTACTTGCACTGCCATCCGAAAAGGCTCAAAAAATCTTGTTTAGTCGGTGATGAGACCGGATTTAAAATGCTCAATTCTTCTAAGCCTCCATGTCAGCTTTCCTCCAGCAATCTCCTCTTCCTCTCTCTGGCTCCCAGACTCGATATTGGGTTACCAGCGCAGAAGCAATCAACTAACCACTTTTTGTATTTATTAAGGAATAACATTAGATTTTAAGTACAGACATAATGTCATTATTTTTAATTTAATTTATTTTACTACTTTTTATATAATTAATAATTTAAATTGATTGTTTCAATAATTGTTATTCCTTAAACCCCCTACTTTATTAACTTGAAATCCGAACATCTCTCATCTTGCTGGCAACTCTGACCCCTAAACAATTAATCCTATTGGCTACTGTTTCTTTTTAATTATATGTGATAATTACTTAATAATTGCCAGCATTATGAATTAATGTTGTACTTAGAAAATATATCCAGCAAGGAATCATTTGAGTAAATGATTTTAACGCTAATTATAAGAAAGGAGTGTCGATCGAAATACTGCTATGTTACAAGCTTTATTAACTTGCACTGTTCGTATGTAAGTATGTAAGTTGTCCGTCAAAATTTGCAATCGATTTTTCAGTCACTTCCCGTTATCTAATTGAGCTGAAATTTTGCATGCATATGTATATTGCATGACATTGCAATATTATGATGACTTGGAGCTGATCTGATGCTGGAGCTGGAAGGTGGCCATAGGAATTCCGCAATAAAACGACACAACCCCATTGTGTTTGGGCTCGTTAGAATCGTCTCAATGAGTTGATGATGGTATGCAGAAAAGTACAGTCGGCAATAAAAGCTTGTACCAAAAATGAAATTTTTGACAGAAACTTTTCTTTGTAAATTTTTTAAGTGGTCGAGCCGAAAACTTCAAGGAATATGAAAATTTAAATATTTCGAAAACGGTTCCCTTTTGCAAAACGCATCGGTGGTTCAAGAAGTAACTAGCTACCACCTCTATAATTCCTTAATATTATTTAAAATCCACCAAGTTTTAAATCTTAGTGTTAGGTTTTTAGAATAATTGTATAAAAAGTAAAATATAAAACTATCCATACAAAACATAACCATCATCATCATATCAGCCGAAAGACAACCACTGCTGGACGTAGGCCTCCCCCACAGAGTGCGACAATGTCCGGTCCTGCGCCACCCGCATCCAGCGGACTCCCGCGACTTTTACCAGGTCACCAGTCCACCTTGTGACAGACCCCCTACTGTGATTCGGAGGGCTATATCAGTTACCTTGGTTCTGCTGCGGATACCCTCATTTCTGATGCGATCACGCAGATAAACAAAACATAATATCATTATAAAAACCTAACCTAGGGTACCGCCGGTAGCGGGGCGGGGCCTAAGCTACCGGTGGTCAGGGCGACAGCGAGGAACCTCCTGACTATCCGCGCAGTGTCTAGGAGTACCGCCGCGCTGTATCTCACCCTTGACCCAGCCATCTAGCGAGTGACTCTTAAGAGCGGGCGTAGTTACCACCAGGAAAAAACCAGTCAAGTGCGAATCAGACTCGCGCACCGAGGGTTCCGGACCACCCCGTACAATAGAACCAAGTGCACTATAAACTGACACTAACTAAGTATGTATTCACATACGTAGTGCGTGGTCAGTTTATACTGGACCTTACATTTTGAGTGATGTAACTAAGAATATACGGTTTTCGCAATTTTTCCTTTATCTGTGCTATAAGACGTTGCTTCGTTCACATCTCAAGATTCAGAGTTCACGGGACCCTGTAGGTTTTGATTCCGTTGCGAGTTTCGAAAATTTGCGGCAAACGGCTGTATCTTTTGATTGCGTTGGCTTAGAAGTTTGATTTTTTCACAGCTTCAAGGGACAGTAGACCTGAGTATTTGGTATAAATTTCAGCTTGGACGGACGAACGGACGGACAACAAAGTGATCCTATAAGGGTTCCGCTTTTTCCTTTCGAGGTGCAGAACCCTAAAAACAAATCACCCGCGCGCGTCGCACGTGATGATGCGACTATTACTGCCCCGCTCTTTCTCGCATAGTATATGCCCAGACAGTCAGATGAAACATGATTATTAGTAAATGCGACCTGTAGAGGAGAACAGCCGGACAGCGTAACAGACACCGGACATACGAACGATTTTCGGCCCAAGCTGAAGCATAAAACTTCGTTCGTTTCGCTGGCTCGTTCGATAAGGGACAAAAATCTGTAATTTATTGTTAAAGAAAAACGTCCGGATTGAAAGGAAAACGACTACAAATTTAACATTTTTAGTTGCTTCAAAAGCAACCGGAGCTATCGGAATATGCTATATACAAAAAATACGAGTATAGAAATAATTTGTGATATTGATATGATATAACCAGCTGAGAGAAAAATAGGCCACGGTTATTTTTGCAGTTCAACAGTTGCCCAGGATTTTAGGGTTCCGTAGCCAAATGGCAAAAAACGGAACCCTTATAGATTCGTCATGTCCGTCTGTCTGTCCGTCCGTATGTCACAGCCTCTTTTTTCCGAAACTATAAGAGCTATACTGTTGAAATTTGGTAAATATATGTATTCTGTGAACCGCATTAAGATTTTCTTACAAATATTGAAAAAAAACATTAAGTTTTAGGGGTCCCCATACTCAGAACTGAAATTGAAAAAAAAATTTTTCATCAAACCCATACGTGTGGGGTATTTATGGATAGGTCTTTAAAAATGATATTGAGGTTTCTAATATATTTTTTTTCTAAACTGAAGAGTTTTCGCGAGAGACACTTCCAAAGTGGTAAAATGTGTGCCCCCCCCCCCCCCCCCCTGTAACTTCTAAAATAAGAGAATGATAAAACAAAAAAAAATATATGATGTACATTACCATGTAAACTTCCACCGAAAATTGGTTTGAACGAGATCTAGTAAGTAGTTTTTTTTTTTAATACCGCAATTTTTAATACGTCATAAATCGTAAACCGCAATTTATTTCACGGAACCCTTCATGTGCGAGTCCGACTCGCACTTGGCCGCTTTTTTTTACTGTTCATGTAAAAAAAAAAACGGTTTATTTACCAAATCACGTCAGGGTATAAAAATAGGTACTAATGGAATTATAACGTTATGATATCGCTTTTGTTCATAACGTTATGAAGTAATAGGCCGTTACAACGTTATGATATAGCTTTTGTTCATAACGTTATAAAGTAACAGACCTTTTTCGTTATTAGTATATGGCTTCTGTTTCTAACGTTCTAAAGTAACAGGCTGTTATACCGTTAATGTAGCTTTATTTCGTAACGCTATATAGTAACAGGCCGTTATAACATTATGAACAAAAGCAATATCAACATTCTGTAAAGAAAAATGAAAATTGATGTCGCATAATAATCTTTTATTATATATTAATGTTATTTTCAGTGGGAATTGACGCACTTGCCCTTGTATTTCGAGGAACTGGGTCCTTGAAATAATACACACATATCTTCAGGTATCGGGCAGTTATTGGTCTTGTCTCAATATTAAACGCACTCGCCCTTCGCTCCACACCTCGAATAAGGATAGATGCAGTCACTATCTACGTCACACAGATAAACGCACTCGCCCTTGCCTTCCCTTGCCGAGGAACTGGGTCCTTCAAATAATTTACACTTCGATTTAGCATGAAAAGACTGGCAGGGCTCGTCATCGTCACACTGAAACAAAAAAATAAAATAGTTGTAGTAAATATTAAGTTTTAGTACAGTCGCCAGCATTAACATCTCCCACAACAAAGTGCGTATAAAATATCGGACAAGACTTATTTCTATGGCCGTTACAACGTGTTATATAATTAAGCACGCTTTAGCTAATGTATGGCCTTAATGCTGCTGACTGTATAAGCGTTAGAACGAAAAATGTCAGCGCGCAATCGATTACAAGAAGGTTTTTTTATACTTTTTTTACACCTTATTGTAAGTGATTCCGTTAGTGCATCTTGTTACGGGAAAATACTCCACATTTGGATACCAGCGCCATCTTTTGAAATGTTGTTAGGCATGTTTCCTGGATCCCAAAACTGCCGGGAGACAGTCTCTAAGAAGTTGATCTCCCAGTATAACATCATCAAAAACGCCGCGGTCGCGTTTGGATAAGTGTTAATTACATCCAAACGTACATAACTTTGCATGATTTGGACACGTCATGTACACATGTGGGCTAATACATTATATTTCAATACATACGCAAGTTCAACCCTTTATAAGGCCCCAGATTTACAGATATGCTATGTGAAAGTAAAATACACTACCATGTTTGTAATGCACTGGGGAACACATCTACGACAAAAAAAAAACGAAATCATTAAGAAAAACATGTGGTCAATATATGCACTCAGCATGTTAGTGCACTTGAGTTTTCAGATGATCTGTTTCCAATACACCTATTCATTGACATTGACATAACAAACATAAGGTGCTCTGTACAGACTGGCGTTTAATTGACTACATACGGTAAATCGAACATCATTGTGTATCTTGTAGTAGGTAGGAATAATATACGAATATCACTATAAAAATTATAAATAACCTGTGACCCGTTTCAAGATACAATTTACAAGCGGAAGTCTATTTCTATTAAGGAGTTAGAAAGAGACTTCTGCTTGTAAATTGTGTTCCGTGTAGTCTACTTTCAATCTTCTATACATATAATAAAGCTGAAGAGGGTCAAAAGTCTGTACATGGAAAATATTCGAAAAAAAATTGGCTAGGGATGCTTAAAATCGATAACAGAACACGTACCAACAGTTTTTAGAATTTTTGTCTGTTTATCTGTTTGTCTGTTTATGTGACCGCGCATCACGTGAAAACGGCTGAACCGATTTCGATGAAATTTGGTATAGAGATAGTTTGAGTCCTGGGGAAGGACATAAGGTAGTTTATATTCCGGAAATCAACCCCTAAAGGAATGAAATGAGGGGTGGAAGTTTGTATAGAGCTACTTAAACCGCTGCACCGATTTGGATGAAATTTGGTATATAAATAGTTTAAGTCCCGGGGAAGGTCAAAAGATAGGTTTTATCCCGGAAATCTTCCCCTTAGGGGGTAAAACGGGGGGATGAAAATTTGGATGTAACCCATTTTGATAAAATTTGGTTTAGATGTAGTTTAAGTTCTGGGTAAGGACATTGGATCGTTTTTATCCCAGAAATCTTCCCCTAAGGGGGTGAAATGGAGGGTGACATTTTGGATGTACTCCATGAAATAGGGGGTGCCAATTTGGATAAAACCCATTTAGATGAAATTTGGTAAAGAGATAGAAGCAGTCCCAGGGAAGGACAATGCATAGTTTTTATCCCGAAAAATCATCTCCTGAGGTGGTGAAATGAGGGTTGAAGATTTGGAGAGAACCCATTTAAATGAAATTTGGTAAAGAGAGAGGTAGATTCCTAGGAAAGGACATAGAATATTTTTTATTCCAGAACACATGAAAGGAGGAAATTATCCCCTGAGGGGGTGAAATAATGGTGGATGGAAATTTGGATGGAACCCATTTACGGTATAGCGATAGTTGGAGTCCTGGGGAAGGACATAGGATAAAATAGGGGGAGAATATTTGGATAAATAAAAGTTGTTTAGATAAAATATTGTTTAAAGATAGTGAGAGTCCTGGATAGGGACCTAAGATCATTTTTATTCCAGAAATCATCCCCTAATGGGGTGAAATTGGGGGTAAAAATTTGGATGTAACCCATTCAGATGAAATTTGGTATAAAGATAGTTTGAGTCCCGGAGAATGACAATGGGTAGTTTTTATCCCGACTTTTTTTTTATACTACGACGGTGGCAAACAAGCTTACGGCCTGCCTGATGTTAAGCTGGTACCGTAGCCTATGGACACTTATGACTCCAGAAGAATCACAAGCGCGTTGCCGACCCTTTATTCACTTGAGGACTCGCTGTGTTGGCAGATAGAGACATGCAGGTCCCTCACTCCCAACACAACGCGCCCTAGGGAGCTCTGGCGGCCTTACTCACCACCAGGAACACAACACCACATACTTCATAGCATGCAATAATATAACAACACTACAAAGCAGTGGTGCTATTATTGCTGCGGTCTTCTGTAAGGTGGAGGTACTTCCTCAGTTGGGCTGCTCCACATACGAGCAAGATGACATTCCGCTGTGCCCTACCTCTCTTATAATCATCCTCTAAGGAGGTAAAATGGGGGCGGAAAAATTGGATGGAAGCCATTTACGGTATAGCGATAGTTGAGTCCTGGGAAAGGACATATGATAGTTTTTATTCCGGAGGTCATCCCCTAAGGGGGTGAAATGGGGGCGAAAATTTAGATGGAACCGATTTACGGTATAGCGATAGTTGGGAGTCCTGGGGAAGGACATAGGATAGTTGTATCCCGAAAATCCTCCCCTAAGGGGTGAACATTTGGATGTAAGTAACCCATTAAGATGAAATTTGGTTTACAGATAGTTTGAGTTCCGGGAAGGGACATAGGATAGTTTTCATCCCGGAAATCATCTCCTAAGGGGGTAAAATGGGGTGTGAATATTTGTATGGAGCTACTATTCAACCCATTTAGATAAAATTTGGTATAGAGGTAGTTAGGAGGCGCGGCGTTGGTAGGCCCCCACAAGGTGGACTGGTAAAGGCCGCGGGAGTTCGCTGGATGCGGGTGGCGCAGAATTGGTCACTTTGGGACTCTTTGGGGGAGGATTATGTCCAGCAGTGGACGTCTTTCGGCTGATATAATGTTGATGATTATGATATATTTAATATCGGAAATCTACCCCTTAAAGGGAAATGGAGGGTGAAAGTTTGTATCGAGCTACGATATACGAGTATACCAGTTCTACGCGGACGAAGTCGCGGGCAAAAGCTAGTTTATAATAAATGAAACATGGTTCTCATTAGATATAGCCTTTATTTTTAATAGTATAATGAAAACATTGACGATACCTTGCTTCCCTTGACAGGCATAGTGCATACATTGACCACATACTATAGATTAATTAATTACACTAAAATTAAATACTGACCGAAAAAGTATGAATATGGAAAGAAAGCCTGATATAAATATTCGCTATTTAATACCATTAATCATTATATATATCTATATACATACATATACTAGCTTTTGCCCGTGACTTCGTCCGCGCGGAACTCGTTTATAACTTTCTCTCCCCTTTCCACCCCCTTAGGTGATGAATTTCCAGATAAAAACTATCTTTAGTAAGGATTCTTTGGGAAGGCCCCGGAATTCAAAGTATCTCTAGACTACACCAAATTTCATCTCAATCGGTTCAGCGGTTTAAGCATGAAAAGGTAACAGACAGACAGAGTTACTTTCGCATTTGTAATATTAGTATGGATTGTATGAAAGAAAGGGTCATTATGGCTGAGTTGCATGATTTTATAGATTAGCTTACTCTGAACGCCTTTTTTTACAAAATAGACTCCGCCGCAAACTTGGTTTCTATGACCCGCCTCACCATAATAGATGCATGTAGGCTTTTTTCAGTATTATTTTGCATATTTTCATATCACACGACCGTAAGGAACTTTTCTACTAAACCGTAGGACTAAATTAACTGACTTGGAATTTAAATATTTTATTTTAAAAATAAAGACACGTCAACAAAATGTTACATCTAATAGTTTTCAAAATAGCCATAATAAAACGTCTTTTTTACCCTGTTTTAGAAAACATCTTCGAAACTACCGCCATAAGGTACCTTGACCCTTGGAACGTCACATGCATATATTTACCTATGTAATGTTCCTATTCCCCAGAACTCCCAACTACCGCTATACCGTAAATGGGTTCCATCCAATTTTGTCACCCCCTATTTCACCTCCTTGGAGAATGCTCCAGGACTCAAACTATCTCTATACCAAATTTCACCTAAATGGGCTACATCCAAATTTTCACCCTCATTTCACCCCCTTAGGGGATGATTTCCGGAAAAGAAACTATCATATGTCCTTTTTCAGGCCTCAAACTATGTTTCAACCAAATTTTATCAAAATGTGTCACAAACAAATTTCCACCCCCAATTACACCCCCTTAGGGGATGATTTTCGGGATAAAACTATCCTATGTCCTTTCTTAACCATCGCTATACCGTAAATGGGTTCAATCCAAATTTTCATCCACCATTTCTCACCCCCTTATGTGTTCCCCTTATTTCCTTCCCTCTCTCTATACCAAATCTCATCTAAATGGGTTGTATCGAAATCTTCAACCCTCATTTCACCACCTCAGGAAATGATTTTTCGGGATTAAAACTATGCATTGTCCTTCCCTAGGACTCCTTCTATCTCTTTACCAAATTTCATCTAAATGGGTTTTATCCAAATTTTCACTCCCTATTTCATCCCTGAGGGGATGATTTTCGGGATTAAAACTATCCGTTGTCATACTCCGGGACTCAAACTATCGTTCAACCAAATTTCATCAAAATGGGTCACAAACAAATGTTCACCCCCAATTACACCCCCTTAGGGGATAATTTTCGGGAGTAAACTATCCTATGTCCTTCCCCAAGACTCCAACTCACTATACCGTAAATGGGTTCCATCCAAATTTTCATACCCCATTTCACCCCCTTAGGAGATGATTTCTGGACTAATAATTATGTTAAGTCCTTAAGTCCTTCCCCAGCACTCTTAACTATCTCCATACTAAATTTCATTTAAATCGGTTCTATCCAAATTTTCACCCCTCATTTCACCCCATCAGGAGATGATTTTTCAGGATGAAAACTATGCATTATCCTTCCCTGGGACTCCTCCTATCTCTATACCGAATTTTAACTAAATGGGATTTATCCACATTTTCATCCCTATTTCATCCCCTTGGGGGATGATTTTCGGGATTCAAACTATCTATTGTCATTCTCCGGGACTCAAACTATATCTATACCAAATTTGGTCTAAACGGAGTCCATCCAAAATTTCACCCCCCATTTCACCCCCTTAGGAGAAGATTTCCAGAATAAAAACTACCTAATGTCCTTCCCCAGAAATTAAACTACCTTTAAACCAAATTTTATCAAAATGGATTACATCCAAATTTTCACCCCTCCATTTTACCCCCTAAAGGCAAGACTTTCGGGTTAAAAACTATCCTATGGCCTTCTTTGGGACTCAAACTAATTTTGTGTCAAATTTCATCTAAATCGGTGCAGCGGTTTAAGTAGCTCCATACAAATTTCCACCCCCCATTTCATCCCCTTAGGAGAAGATTTCCAGAATAAAAACTACCTAATGTCCTTCCCCAGAAATTAAACTACCTCTAAACCAAATTTTATCAAAATGGATTACATCCAAATTTTCACCCCTCCATTTTACCCCCTAAAGGGAAGACTTTCGGATTAAAAACTATCCTTTGGCCTTCTTTGGGACTCAAACTAATTTTGTGTCAAATTTCATCTAAATCGGTGCAGCGGTTTAAGTAGCTCCATACAAATTTCCACCCCCCATTTCATCCCTTTTGGGGTTTATTTCCAGGATAGAAACTACCCTAAGTCCTTCCCCAGGACTCAAACTATCTCTATACCAAATTTCATCTTAATCGGTTCAGCCGTTTTCACGTGATGCGCGGTCAAATAAACAGACAAACAGATAAACAGACAAACAGACAAAAATTCTAAAAACTGTTGGAACGTGTTCTGTTATCGATTTTAAGTATCCCTAGCCAATTTTTTTTCGAATTTCTTCCATGTACAGACTTTCGACCCTCTTCAGCTTTATTATATGTATAGATATTAGCTAGTCCACAATTTAAAAGGCTACTTATATTGGTTACATGGTTGATCATTTAAGACATTCTTTGCAAATCAAGCCTGATTTCATCTAAAGGTACTAATATTATAAACAGGAAAAGTCTGTGAGATTTGTAAGTTTGTGTATAATTGCTAGATTCCAGGACTGGATCATGTACGGTAAACCTACTGGTGGACCTATTTATGATGCTATGTGTAATAGTCGCAAAGTATTTAAGTCGCGTCTTAGGTGGGTTCAGCAACACCAAGAGCAAATAAAGATGGATTTGCTTGCCACGCATCATAAAACCAATGATTTCCGAAACTTTTGGAAAATAACAAAAAAGATGGAGTCTAGGCCTGGACTTTCTGTTAGTGTGGACGGTATCTCGGATCCGAAGTGCGTTGCTAACGTGTTTATGGAGCATTTTAATGTGAAGCCTTCCCACACATCCGCCGGTGGGGCTCCGCAGCAGCAGGTGCTCGATGCTGACATGGCAGTGAGTGACATTCAGACCCGACTCAGTGTTAGTGACGTAACTAAGGTCCTAAAGGAAATGAGAATGGGCAAATCTCCTGGACACGACCATCTTAGTATTGAGCACTTGCAGTTTGCTGGTCCTCACCTACCCCGAGTGCTAGCGATGTTTTTTAATCTTTGTATATGTCACTCGTACCTACCGCCGATCATGACAAAAACAATTGTGATTCCTATTGTCAAAAACAAGACGGGTGACATATCAAACAAAGCCAACTATCGACCTATTTCGCTGGCAACAATTGTAGCCAGGGTATTCGATGGCCTGCTTAACTTACAGTTGGATAGGTATATGAAACTAAATGACGCGCAGTTCGGTTTTCGCGCCGGATTATCTACCGAAAGTGCAATTTTTTGTTTGAAGCAGGCCGTTGAATACTACACCCGCAGGAAGACGCCTATATATGCGTGCTTTTTAGATCTTTCCAAAGCCTTCGATCTTGTAAATTATGACCTACTTTGGAAAAAACTAGACGAAGTGCAATTTCCTAAGGAACTCACACGCATACTTAGGTGTTGGTACGCGAGCCAGCGAAATAGTGTTCGTTGGGGTAACGAGCTGTCGGACGAATATGGCTTGGAGTGCGGGTTCAGGCAGGAGGGGCTTACCTCCCCCAAGCTCTTCAATCTGTACATGGATGCCCTTATCGGTGGGCTTAGCAGTATGCATGTTGGTTGTCACATAGACAGGGTTTGTTTTAATAATATAAGCTATGCTGATGACATGGTACTGCTGAGCCCCTCGGTTGGTGGTATGCGTGTACTGATTGAGAAATGCGAATCCTATGCTCTAAGTCACGGCCTGAAGTACAATGTGCTCAAGAGCGAGTACATGGTATTTAAGGCGGGGAACAAATGCCCATCTCATGTCCCACCCATTCGTTTGAATGGCGAGCTACTTAATAGGGTTTATTCATTTAAATATCTTGGGCACTTGGTCACCGATGATCTGCGTGACGACGCGGATATCGAACGCGAGCGTAGGGCATTGGCCGTCAGGGCCAACATGATAGCCCGGAGGTTCAGCAGGTGTACAGCGCAAGTTAAAGTAACACTCTTTCGAGCGTACTGTACTTCGCTGTACGCCTGTAGCCTGTGGACGAGGTACACGCAGCGTGCTATTAATGCCATGCGTGTACAATATAACGACGCCTTCAGGGTATTGTTCCGGCTGCCGCGATACTGTAGTGCGTCGGGCATGTTCGCCGACGCGCATGTGGATGGATTCCACGCCAAGCGCTGCGCCGCGACGCTCCGCAGAGTGCGCGCCAGCCGCCACGGTCTCCTGGCTGTCGTGGCAGAGAGATGGGACAGCGCCCTAATCAGGCACTGGACCTCTCAGCACTTAAGTTTAGGTACTAACATAGTTATTTAAGTTTATTGTAATACTAACATCTATGGATTATTTTGTCCGAAATAAATGCTTTTTATTTTTATTTTATTTTTATTATAATGGGTAATCTCCAGAACCGTTTGACCGATTTCAAAAATCATTTCACATGCGTATAGAATAAATTTTCTGAAACAACATAGGCTATGTTTAATACCGCGTTCTTTGCAATACGCGGGTGAAGCCGTGCGGGCAGCTAGTGTGTAATAAATTCAATCTTGTATGCTGATTTGCTGATCAAATAATTTGACGAAAAGCTTATTTTTATTGCGAGTCAATTATAATAACAGCAAAGTTTCGACAGAGTTAAAATTTTCTCACCAAGGCAAGTTTTCTTATAAAGTTTAAAATGGTTTAAGCTCTTTAGACTTCAGTTTGTAATTCGCCAGGCCGCATAGATGCACCTTTCCACGTCACCACATGAACTACGGTCCCGCACTTGACTTTTCCATACAAACATTTATACCTTTTTTTAAACCCACTTAAAGGATGAATTTTGTAAAACCCTTACTTACTTACTGCTTGCCTACCGTGAATTAGTAACCTACCTTACACATTTCAAGACTCTTGGTACAGTAGTTTCAGCTAAGTGATGATGAGCACACTCGAAACGATTTCGTGGTATCATATGCAGCTAAGGGTTGATTTACTCAAGATGTTTGATTAATGAAAATTACTTAGATGTCATTATAACTTTGTTATCAAAATCGTGGACAGCTTCCAAGTCCAAAAATAACTAAACTTTCATATAAACTTTCACTTAAAATAAAAAAAAATGACTTCCCGGCCTATAGGCCTTCAATATCGTATGAAATTCCTTTACAGTTCTCTCGAGTTGATCCGCCCGAAACATGATACTTTGAAGCCTGATATAACCCACGTAATAACGACATTTCATTGCATGTTTGAGAAAATTAAACTACATGTTAGGACTTACTAGATCTCCAGGCAATCCATAAGCCTCCTCCTCTGCTTGCAGACCAATCGCCAAGAATAGCATGATAACGAAACAGACGAATTTATTGAAGACTGTAAAAAATGAAACATACTACTTATCTTAATTGCGTGCGGGAGCGAGGACTAATGTATGATTTTTGTACTACAACTTAATGTTGAAAAATCCCCGACATTTTAATTTCAAAGTTCGTAGCTCCTAAACGAATGGGACCCATTTTAATGCGATCTTTTTGTCCGAAAGCTGATATCTGTTCGAAATGGTTCTTTGCTACGTTTCAACAAAATCGGTTAAGCCGATTTTGAGATATTGAACTTTGAATTGAAAATGCCGGGGGTTTTATTCAACTATTCTAAGTTGTAATTAAATAAATAAATAAATATTTGCGGACAATCTTACACAAATCAACCTAGTCCCAAACTAAGCAAAGCTTGTATTATGGGTACTAGACGACGATATAGATACTTATATAGAGAAATAAATACTTAAATACATAGAAAACATCCATGACTAAGGAACAAAATATTCGTGCTCATCACACAAATAAATGCCCTTACCGGGATTCGAACCCAGGACCTCTTGCTTCGTAGGCAGGGTCACTACCAACTAGGCTAAAGCGGTCGTCACTTCACACATTCACACATTTATTTATATCTGCAGTGTTATGCTTTAATTACAAACAGTCAAAAGGCTATATTCTTACCATTTTTGAAATATATTCTAAGATTTTCGTATAGATTCGATACTCAACTGGTATTTTTATTTCTTAAAAATAATATCGCTTTATGCAAATAAATAATGGTTGAAATTTGAACGTTATACAGTCGCGCCAAAAAGGCAGCCGCCATTATCGTGACGTCATAACTTTAACACCAAACCACAGACTACTAAGAAGATACTATCTATGTGCAAAAACGTAGAAACATCACATCCTGTCCTTCTTATCTACGCTTTCTGATTTTTGTATTTTGCTGTTCTGACGTCCTCACAGACGACAAAATGGCGGTCGGCGTTTTTGGTCACGTAACAAACAGATTTATTTATTTGTTTCCAACAAAAGACACACAGCATCACAGTAACAAGCTATGCGTTGTCAGCATTCCCGCGCGCCTCACGGAAAGCCTCATACCCTGAGAAAATTACGGTTTTTATAGAAATAATTCTATATCAGGCTAGCCGTATACAAATAATTATTTGTATACGGCTTTTATATGTTATTTTAAAAAACTTTTACTATTGAAGTCAAAAAAATATATGCATCAGGAAATAACAGCATTTTAATTAAATATTTACGACCTTGAGATAATATTGAATTTCATCTGGCCTATAGAAAGGTTTATTCATTAACAAAAATAAGTGGATTATGCGGGTATCCCAAAGAACGTATATAGACGTAGTCAATTATAAAGTAAAGAAAGTTTATACCATTTTCGCCTGATTTGTACGGAATTTATAAAGATTACTTTTCATTATTTTTTACCGTTGCGGTATTAAATTTAGGTGGATTATTAATGAACATTTAGTCAAATTACCCAACCTATTTTATGGTGTAAAAATATGGCTGATATCGATATATTGTTGTGTTTTCATAGAGAGAAAACGTAAAATTCTCAGGGTATAACGCATAGCGCGCTCGCTATTTGCCTCCCGGCCGTGCTCATAGCAATACATATTCTTAATTAACTACCTCGGACTTCTCATTCCAAACTCCCAGATAAACATCCCTATAATAGTCCGCTGCCGCAATATTACAAGGTTGTATGTTACATTTTTGCCTTATTTTTGCATGTGAGTTATGATTAGTACGTAATTCTGCGTGTCTTTAGCTATATTTTACTGAAACCTGTGACTTAATATCGTCAACTAATAGTCCGAAAATCCCGATGTTACATGGTTCTATGTTGTAGATATAAAACTAACAAGGGCAACAAGGTTCTATGTTTGTTTGATTGTTATTATTGTATACGTGGCTATATCATTAATCATTATATAATATTAATAGTAATATAATTTATACCTATTGAATTTGATAAGATAACCTTTCACCATTAAAGTGTATTTTATTGCATTTCATGTATAAAATCATCCCTACTTATAACACTCAGGATAAGCATATAATACCTAACGTGTGATCGATCTCTTTATTAGAGAAACGTGGCCTGCATCGTATCATTTATATAGTTATTTAATAGTGGCATGCTGACACCTATTATTTATTTGAAAATAAGAAAAAACAGGTACTATGACATTTCATTTAATTTTGCTTCACAATATTAATATTCGTGTTTGAGAAAGCAAGTTATTTCAAGCAAAACAAAATGTTTTTCGCAATGGTGTTCATTATGACGTACGGTACGTATACTCAATCGGTATTTGAAGTGAGCTACAAACAGTCTCACACAGAGGAAACAGATATAAAAAAAATTAAAACCCCAAAGAACCCGAAGGCAGAATAACGGCAATATTAGTGGTACTCCAAAGATTTTGAAAAAACCCGTTGTAGGAAAGACAAAAATAGATACTATCAAATCAATGTACAGGTGGATGCCACGAGTAGATGTGGAGTACTACGAAACTGTTTTTAACGAATAGTAAGCCAAAACGGAACTCATTAAACATAATACTATATTGAAAAGATCTAAATTAACATCCTGTATACCGCTCGCCTGTGGCCTCGGCCTCCAATCACCTGCTCCCTCTATATACTTATTCCGCATTTTTCCGCTTTCAATGAATAATTTTAGTAGGTACTAAGTACTACGCTAGAGACAAACAAAGTCCTATATTACTCAACAGAATGTTTACCTAACGGGACCAAAGTTCTATGTAAATAACAAATTGTTTATATTTAATAAATTATTTAGAGGGAACGCAGCCAGTCTTATGGGAACCCTTCCGCAGGGATCCGACCTTGGGGATCTCTTTTGATTAAATTTATGTTTTTCCTAATTTCAGGTTTATTTAGTTTATTTAAGTTTTTTCTATAGTTATGTATTGTTAGTAGGTTTTTAACTGTCACATATTTTTTTTTTGATTTATTAACAGTACAGTTCAATTCAGAGGAACCAATAAATAACCTACACCTATGGAACGTAATGAATCATACTTCCAATCATAAATAATTGAATGATTAAGGTGTTATTTTGTATTTTTGGCATAAGTATATTTGTGTTTCTACAATTGAGATATTCGTTTATCTACCAGATCTATAACCTGCGAAATATAGTTATGCTTATTTTCAAAGCTAATTATCTCCGTTCGATGTTCATGTAACATACAACCTTGTAATATTGCGACAGCGTCAGCTTCTAAGGCACTGCGGAATTTATAAATTATTACAATCACTAACAGATAATAAAACTACGATTTTAAATCTCAAATTAAAAATAGGTCGTATGTTTTTATAACAAAATAGTGTTATATTCGTATTTCATATACTATATAAAGAAATAGTTTGATAAATAATGCATATACCCTATTGAATAAGTCGATACCTAGTAGGTATAAGTAAGCCTCTCGTGACAGTTTATTATAGATTAATTTTACTTCAATTTAAATAAAATACCTCGATGATGTGACAAAGAATTTTTGCTGAAATACAAACATGCTAGGTTGCAAGTTATTAGTTAGTATAACAAAATGTAGTGATAAATAGCGCTGCACCCATGACGGTATTTTCTATTACGTAATGTAGTGATAAATAGCGCTGCACCCATGACGGTAACTTCTATTACGTAATGTAGTGATAAATAGCGCTGCACCCATGACGGTAACTTCTATTACGTAATGTAGTGATAAATAGCGCTGCACCCATGACGGTAACTTCTATTACGTAATGTAGTGATAAATAGCGCTGCACCCATGACGGTAACTTCTATTACGTAATGTTAAAATAACTACAACTTAAAAAAGATGATAAACCCCCGACATTTTCATTTCAAAGTGCAATATCTAAAAACGGCTAAACCGATTTTGTTAAAACGTAGCTAAGAACCACCTCGATCTCGTCAGCTTTCGGATAAAAAACCGCATTCAAATAGGTCCATTCGTTTAGGAGCTACGACGCGACAGACAGACAGACACACACGCACACAAACACATACACACACACACTCTCACACACAACTTATAGTACCCCTCTTTTTCCGTGGTCCGTCCGGGGGTTAATGAGCTTACTGATAAAGTCTATTCGGAAGTGTAAGAGTAAATTCTGACAAATGAACGCAACCAAACATCGATTTTATGCTCTAAATATAAAGTAGTTTTTTGCTTGCGTTTTTATGGCACTATTTATTCTTACACTTTTGGACGTACTTGTGTCGCTTACCTACAAACTCTGATAAATCCACTCTAACCACTTGCGAGATAATTGAGAAAAAGTGATAATACCGTTAATTCGGTGATTTGAAAAGCAGTTTTTTAGGGTTCCGTACTCAAAGAGTAAAACGGGACCCAAAAGGGACAGCAAAGTCTTAGTAATAACTAAGACTTTGCTGTCCGGCCGTCCGTCCGTCCGTCCGTCTGTCTGTCACCTGACTGTACTTCCGTTCACCACAACAACACGTCTTCACTAAAACGTTACTCACTATTACACTTCACTGTACTTTACTTTACCCGGTTGTATTACTTCTTGTTGGTTACTAATTTGAGCTTGAAGGCGACTTGACCCCATGTTTTCAGGAAAAATCTCGTTATCTAGTTTCTACTAAGGATATCGGCATTTAGCGGCAAATTCATTGACTAATTTTGATATGTACATAGTTTCTTTATATTCCGTTGGCGACATGTGGCGTATGGCCGTTATGTATTAATTAAATGCTATTAGTAACGCCATCTATTAGGTTTTCTAGTTTCTACAAATCTCAACATCCTCCGCCGCCTAGGAAGTAAGTATTCCTTGCTCTAGTTAGAAAGTCTACACAGCTTGGTTATCGATCGTTATGTGATCCCAAAAGCTGTGCGGATGTCGTACATACGAGTCAATCCATCAGTGCCAGTGTATTTCTTCAGTACTCTACCAACTCTCCAGTTCGCTGGGGGATATCTAGGATCTTTGATTAATACCAGTTCATCAAGTTCTAAATCATTTTGTGGTGTATTCCATTTTGGACGTACTTGTAAGCGATAAAGGTATTCTGCTTGCCATTTCTTCCAAAAATCTCTTAGCATGCGTTGAGTCAATTGCCATCTCGACAAGCTTGATATTGTACTCTGTTCATAACTACGATCTGGTAAGCTGATTAAGGGTACACCGACCAGAAAGTGAGCTGGTGATATATATATTATTATATATATATATATATATATCACCAGCTATATATATAATATTATATATATATATATAATATCTTGCACGCGTAACACATTTTCTATAAAAATGTTTAATTGAAGAACCTCCTTTAATAATCCAGTATTTTCTTCTCAGATATGGTGTCATCAGATGAGGTCCTCCATGAAGAGTGTTTTTATGAGCATCATCTAACAAAACAGATAAGAGTGCGTTATCTTTTGTAATAAGTATTGGATGCTTTTGTTCCATACTCAAATCTGCGTATTTCAATCTTCCGCCTAATCTCAGAAGTCCTTTATCATCTAGATAAGGTGTGAAAGGCAGTAGGCGACTGCTTTTCTTAATTGCCTTTCCATTATTCAGGGCATTCATCTCATCAGGGAATTCTATCTCCTGTGACATCTTCAAACATAATGTAAGTGCTTCATCTCTTTCTTCACAGGTTATATGCTTAGTAAATTATTTTTCTTTTTTCAGAACCTTTAGCCATCTTATACAATATGCAACTACATCCACCAGTTTCTGCAGGGACGAGTATTTCTTCAATAAGGTAAGTTTTTCAGTGTCCAAGTCCAGAGTTGTTGTTTTACATTTTACTAACAACCTTTTCTCAAGATCTGTTTCAGGTATGGAGTCAACCGATACGCTGAAGTCAGGTTGGTGTAAGAAATCTGGATGTTGTTTGAGCTTGCTAGGGAACAGACCTTTAGAAGCTGGATCTGCTGGGTTCTTCTTTGTATTGTTATATAACCAGTGAGTGTCTAAGTTGCTTCAGATATCTAACACTCTATTCTTCACATATTTTGTATGGTGCGGCAGGTAAACTGTTTTCAGGTCTCCATTAGGTTTATCTACCTGTTCCATGTGACTCAAGTTAAGGTACTCTTTGATATCATTATCATACTCTGTTTTCAATTTGCTGTTGTGTGCTAGCTTCCTCTCAAGACATTCCAGTCTTTTCACAGCAATTGTGCGTGAATGTTTGGGTAGAATCGATGTATCTCGTACGAATGGTAGTCCCACTATGAATCGTCCATCCTTGTCTCTTGCTAGTGTTTTCTCATAAATCTCTTCAGCTCTAGTCTCGAGTGGCGTCTGAGTGTGTTTGCTCTCTATTTCTAGCGTGTCCGATTCACAAAACCTTTGCAGCATGTTGTCTAGGCTTACATTTAAATGCATGCTAACAATTCTTCCATTTTTCCCGTACTCTGTGGGTGCTCCTCCTGATATTATCCAACTGAATAATGTCTGTTGCGCAAGCGGAGATCCTGGCTCGCCCTTGATGACGCCGCTCATGAGTATATCAGCATAGACGTTGACACCAAGTAGCAGGTCTATTTTTCCAGGATTGTGGTAAGTAGGATCAGCTAGTTCCAATCCGTGTAGTTGAGTCCATTGTTTTATGTCAATCTTTGTGACAGGCATGATTTCAGTGACTTGTTTTATCACGTAGGCGGTGTATTTCATCTTGTAGTTGTCGTTTATTCTCGATACGACTTCTATCTCCGCCGCGTGCTTGATTGGAGTCGACATTTTTCCAACACCTGTAACATGACCATCCACATTTGTTCTCTTGAGTTGTAGTTTTCGTGCTGTTTCTTCTGGTATGAAGGACTCTTGAGAACAAGGATCTATAAGGGCTTGAACTACTTGCGCTCCTCTACTCATCGTAATATTCACTAGTGCTGTAGGTAAAAGAGTAACCTGACTTTGTGAGGCACAGTGAGATATTATCTTAATCGGTGGTTTAGTTTGTTCTTTGTTTTCATTCTCGTTGTTTTCTTCTCCTAATACCGGGTTCGATTTAGAAACGTGCAATAGTGTGTGATGCTTCCTCTTGCAACGCAGGCATGAAGTATTGCGTTTACAAAATCTAACGCCATGTCCAGACCGTAAGCAGTTGAAGCAAAGACCTCGTGTTTGTACTTCTTGGGATCGTTGTTCGGGATCCAGCTTCGTAAACTCCTTGCAGTTGAATATAAAGTGATCCTCATTACAGAAACCACATTGTTGTTTGGAATCTGCAGTGCTGCTATGCGGGGCAATTGCATGGAATGCTTTGGTTTTGAGTTGTGGCTTCTCTCTTGGGTGTGCAGTTTGAATCATCTCTAGTACTCTAAATCTCCCTTCTAAGAATGCGCTAAAGCGGTCCAAAGTGGGTAACTCTTCCACAGACAATGTCTTCAAGTCTTCTTCCCATTGTTTATGTGATTTAGCATCTACTTAACTTGTTCACTAGTAGATGGATGATTATGGGATCCCAGTTCTCGATGCTTATGTCATTGTTCTTCAAGCTATTCAGACATTCCGTCGTCGTATCTAGCAGCTCTTTGACACCTTTAGCTGATTCAACACTAAGCTTATTTTGACCCAAAAATCTATTCAAGATTGTATTCACCACGATCCTCTTGTTATTGTATCGGTTATGCAATGTATTCCACGCCACTTCGTAGTTCTTTTCAGTAATCTGAATGTGTTTTAGTAGTTGCTCTGCTTCACCAATAAGACAACTCTTCAAGTAGTGCAGTTTCTGCACTGGGCTCAATGAACTCTGGTTATGAATGAGAGATGTGTAGAGATCCTTAAAAGTCCCCCAATCATTGTAATTTCCATTGAACTGTGGTATGTTGATCTTAGGTAGCTTCACTTCTTGGCACTGTGGTCTAATGGATTGAGCTTCCTTTCCTGCTATGTCATTTCGTTGAACTTGTTCCAAAATTTCAAACATATCTATCTGCTTTGGTGTTTAAATACTCCTCTTCTCCAATGCAGTGTACATCTTTTACAGAATATTCATGGTTCTTTCGTTGTTCCGCTGTAGCTTTCATCAATATCTCTCGATGTGTTTCTTGGAAAATCTCCCAATGTTTATCTAAGTTCTCAACTCTCACTGTCACATAAGCTTTAGTAAGTCGAGCCTTAGGAGACTTCTTGAAATTTGTTGTAGCGCTCTTAAGAGAGTTGTAGTTATCCAGTTGAACTATGTATAATGAATCCATTTTTGCTAAGTCCAATTCTAGATTATTTTCTAAGTTCAAAACTTCCAACAAATTCCAACTATAATTTTTGAAAAATTTTACAAGTCCTTGAAACACGATTTTATTCTAAGTCCAACACAACGCGAAATATTCTAAGTCTCCGAACCACGTAATTTTTCTAAGTCCAAAACACTTCTGAATATTCTAAGTCCCAATAATCACGAGAAATTTTACAAGTCCAAACTTTTGAAACGACCTTACTCGAATATAGTCCTTAGTGCAATCCAATAGAGTTCACTTTTAACTGCACTATCACTCGCGTTACAGTCTGATCCTGCTCGAAGGACCAATTGTTTGTACCTGACTGTACTTCCGTTCACCACGACAACACTTCACTAAAACGTTACTCACTATTACACTTCACTGTACTTTACTTTACCCGGCTGTATTACTTCTTGTTGGTTACTACTTTGAGCTTGAAGGCGACTTGACCCCATGTTTTCAGGAAAAATCTCGTTATCTAGTTTCTACTAAGGATATCGGCATCTAGCGGCAAATTCATTGACTAATTTTGATATGTACATAGTTTCTTTATATTCCGTAGGCGACATGTGGCGTATGGCAGTTATGTATTAATTAAATGCTATTAGTAACGCCATCTATTAGGTTTTCTAGCTTCTACAAATCTCAACACTGTATCTCAAGAATCGTGATAGCTAGAGAGTTGAAATTTTCACAGATTATGTATTTTTGTTGCCGCTATAACAACAAATACTAAAAACAATATAAAATATTTTTTCAGGGGGGCTCTAAAGGCTAAATCTGACAATGACCCACTTACCTACATTTGAAATAAACTGTCATACTGATTTATCTGATTTTGATAAAATATTATGATTTTAACTTTATACACATAATTTATACTTAACTGAAAAAAATGTAACAAAACTAGTTTTTACTCTTTTATTTTAGGCATGTATTTAACGGATCAAATGTTGTTAACCTAAAAATATTTAACGATCACCAAATTTATGTAAAATTATAACCCATCTTGCTATCCTATTAAAACACATGACTCCAAACTAGTCATTGGTAACCCAAAAATATTTTTTGAACCACACATTTTAATTTAAAATGTCAAGCAAATGTTTAACATCTCGTTATCCTAAGTAAAGTAAATTTCGGTATGTAAATCATCGCTTTCGTTACTGCACGGCTATCACAAGACGGCCGCGACATACTATCGAGCTCTCTCGCACTATCCGTCTCTTTCTAAGTGGTCTAATAAATAAATTAATAAATAACTATTTGTGGACAACCTTACACAAATGGATCTAGTCCCAAACTAATCGAAGCTTAAGTATACTATTGGTACTAGACGAAGATAAACATACTTATATAGATAAATAAATACTTAAATACATAGAAAACATCCATGACTCAGGAACAAATATTCGTGCTCATCACACAAATAAATACCCTTACCGGGATTCGAACCCAGGACCTCTTGCTTTGTAGGCAGGGTCACTACCAAGTAGGCTAAAGCAGTCGTCTAATAAAAGAGTCTCAATAGTGCGAGAGAGCTCGAGAGTATGTCGCGGCCGTCTTGTGATAACCGAGCTGGGACAATCTCCCGCCCTCCGCCCGGGCTCCCGCCAGAAACTCGCTTCATCGGCCCTTCGTTTCACGCCATCACCCCTTTAACTCAGGACCTCCTTCGTGACCTTCTGGCTCCGCGGACTTTTATATACACTCTAGGGGTAGGACAGACAAGACCACGTGGAAGTGGGGTGCTTTGATGCGGATTTTGGTAGCAACGAATCATTTAAGTTACTAGAAAATGTTTACTTACCTGATATTTATTATACTTTATTTGGTAATACGCATACATTTTATGGCAATCATAGTGGGTTATTTAAGTAGAAATATTGCGTTAATTTGCTCACCAAGATTTGGTGATCAATTGATCATTTATTAAATTAGGTGTTCGAATACAATTTAAAGTGCAGTCGTTATTAAAACAGCTGGTAGTATTGTAATTGTAATGGTTTTTTTTTTTGGTGTTCAGTTCCTTTTTTGGTAAGAGTGCTTAGGGTACCAACATTTTTTTTAGTGATCATTTAAATTGTTCCCTTTATTTTATACCAAGATCTTACAAAAATGGCAGAATTGGATTTAACCGAGTTTGAAGTTAAGCGACTCACTTATACTAATAATGTGAACCCGGAACAGATTTGTATAAAGGTATTATTTAACTTACTCGTTAAGACTCGCATTGCTGAGGCGTTATTCAGAATAAGTTTACGAAGAATGAAGTAGATACATCCATTTCATTGGGTTTTATAGTTTTTTGAGAGACAAAGAACGTTATTTGGGGAACACCTGTTTAAATATTATTAACTACCTAGGGTGGGGTGGTGGAACTAAAAGATGAACGCCACCCAGTAGTTGAACGTTTCGTCGAAAAACTTAAATAAAATTTTTGCGACCGATTTTACGCACTTGGGATATTTTTTTCAGAACGTGGCATCCCTTTGCTGAGGCTGGTATATACTACGTGTATCAGTGCATTACGCCACACACGCGGCGGTGAGCGGCCATCGCGTCCAGGCCCGACCCTAAAACACCGTTTGTATGGAAATCTATTTAAGAGAGTCCGCAGTAAGCTCGATTCTCCATACAAACGTAGTTACGCTCTCATTTTAAAATGACTAGCTAGTTTGCTCTGAAACTTTATCATTATAGATAAACGGATGTGAGTGAGATGCAAAACGTTTAACGTGTGCGGACTTGACGAGGGGCACTGGTATCCTATATATCTTCCAAAGAAGACTTCGCAATACTGCGGTGAACTCTAACATCAGCATTGAGGATGAATAACTGCCTAACTCTAAAGTAAAGTAATGAAAGTTTTATTTGGCATATTATCTTACATTAATTTCCAGAGGTCTCCGCACTAGGCTTCGCTATAGCGGGGAACCAGTTACAAATTACATTTTGGAATTATTTTACAAGTTACATTCAAAGTATAAACAATACACAATCTAAGGTATCCGGTTTGTATAGCGTCTCTGTTGGGAATCGAAAAGACTTCTTCGGCATAACCTTAATGACTGCACGCTGCGCGCGCTCAAGTCCGTGCAGTATCGTCTTGTATCAGTCCGTCAGTACCAGCGCTGCCCCAGATTCCAATGCAATATTGTATGATCGACTGGCACAACGCATGGTAGACCAAGCGCAATACATCCGGGGGCGAACAGTCCCGTAGCCGCTTAACTAGATCAGTTTCCTAACTTTCTTTGATAAGACAATTATGTGCTGTTTGAAAGAGAGTCGTTCGTCCACGATGAGCCCCAGATACTTCACGGTGACGCACCTGCTCACATTACCACAGGAACATGTTACGCTATTTGACCCGCAGCTATGCATTTTGAGACTGGAAAAACCAGGAGCAGCTAAAAAACGACTGTTTTTGAAAAAGCTATGTGATTGCTCTTGTCTAGATTCAAAGTGAGGAGATTGTCGTCAAGCCAGTTCGCCACCCTCGATAACCCTTCCTCAGCAGGCTGGTATGCCTCGTCCCAAGTATTACCGCTAAACAGATGAGCTGTATCATCAGCATAACAGATTATCTCAGAGTTGGGAATAGATAGTTGGAGAAAATCATTTATTATATATAATGAAGAAGGTAGGTCCAAGAATACTGCCCTGCGGTACGCCAAAGAATATGGGCGACCTGCAACTAGCAGTGTACAAGTTGCAGAACATTCCCAAAACGCGGAAGCATTCTCAAGAATGTTCCTAGAACATTCTTGCAACATGAAACTTATCGTTTAATTTTTTTTAATGTGCTTACAATAAAAATTAAATGAACATAATTTAATCATATTTAGTATTCTGTACATGTTTTACTATGTTACTATTCATTATTTGGTTGACAAGTCATGAATTGCCAATAAGTTTTATAAATTCTCTTTAAATTTCCGAGAACATTTCAGAGAAAGTTGCAAACAGAATATTTCTAGCATCGTATTATACACTAGCTGTTGCCCGCGACTTCGTCCGCGTAGTACTTGTTATCGTCTTAGACAATGATTGCTCTCAATGCAAACTTTGAACCCTCTTTTAGGGGATAAATTTAAAAAATGGTTGAAATTAATTTTCTAGTTTGTGAAGAAACAGTCTAAAACCGAAGTTACAAATCTCATACTTTAAAAATGTCTTGAAATACACAAACTTTAAACCCGCTTTTAACACTGTTAGGGGATGAATTGGAAAAACTCTGAAATTGGTTTTGTAGTCTTTTAACATTTACAGAATAAGACCGAAGTTACAAATCTCTAACTTTAAAATTTTCTTGCTCTCGATATAAAATTTTAACCCTCTTTTACCCCCTTGGGGATTGAATTTTTCTAATCGCCGAAAGCACTTTTTCCTATTTTTTACTACTAAATTTTAAGTCTCTAGCTCAAAAAAGAGTGTTGCCCATACAACCTCTAAGGGGGTTAAATAGGGGTACATTTGTGTGTTCTTGTATTCTTAAGACTTGGCAATTATATGTATATGAAAATAAATAATCCCCAAATATCTGCCTTGCTACGCGGCATTTTCATAGCGTTCTCCTTGACTTTTCGCTTATCCGCAAATTGATTTTTTACTCGAATTCTCCGCGTTTCCTGTGTCATGTTCATGTTTGGTTTTTAAGTTTTATTGACCTGACGTTCTGTAATGCATTCACTGACAATCAAGAGTTTTGCCGCCAAAAAAAGTTACGTCAGGAAAAAAAACCCATACTTGCCCACGCTATAGTACTTGGAAGATAGGTAGGTATCGTTTTTCATTCGAGGAAATCTTTAACCATTGTACTTTTCTTTTTGAAAGAAAATTATCAACGAATTTCTGTTTAGACGTAGTCGATCAGGGATAACCTTACCACTTATCAATTTCTGAATTAAATTAATGTTCATGAATGCAACTTTAACTGTTATATTAACGCAATGATTACTGATTTACATCGTAAAAAAATATTTGCAATTCCTGAAACGTCCAATTTTGTCACCTGTCGCTAACTTTTTCTAGAACCTTCATGATTCATGATTCACTGCGTTTTTGAAAATCTATCACTAAAAAAATAAAAACTATTATTACTTAAATACAAAAACTACATGCCGGTCGCTGGGTTTGAACTTGGGAACACCGAGTTCGTAGTCTATAGGCCAAACCACCGGACTACGTATCAGTTGTTAGGACATGATGAATATAAGAATTCCTTGACGTGTTATTTATTACCAAGGTGACGAAACCTGTTATTCTCTGCCGTCGCATCATTATAATTTGTAATCGCCTCTTCACCTATTTTTCATCCCATATTTTTTTTTACGTTTTATCCCTACATTTCACAAATGTTGAATGGGGTTAATTTTACTTTCTAGTCAAGTATATGCTTGCCAACTTTCAAGTCTTTAGCTCATGGATTCAAGGAGTTCCCAAACAACGATTAACCCCATTTTTTACCCCCTTTGAACCCTAATTTTTATGATTTTTATAGCCTATAGCGTGGCTGAAGATCCACTTAACCTTTTAGTAAAAGTTTCGTATAAATCCTTTCGCTCGTTTTCACGTGATGCCGTTACATATAAACAGACAGACAAACCGACAAACAGACAAAAATTCTAAAAACTGTTGAAGTGTGTTCTGTTATCGATTCTAAGACCCCTCAACTGATTTTTTTGCCAATATCTTCAATGTACAGACTTTCGACCCTCTACAGCTTTATTATATGTATAGATAGATAACTAATCTTTCCACAAAGTTTTAAGTCTCTAGCTCAAAAAAAAAAGGTTCCCCCATACAAACTTTGCACCCCTATTTTACCCCCTTAAGGTAGGAATTTCCAAAACTCCCTTCTTATCCCTTTGTTTTAAAGTCTGTCATAAATATTGGCCAGTACAGAAAAAGATCGGTGCAACAAAGATTTTCTTACCATGCATGTTGTGTTCAAAAACAAATGTGTTTTTTACATGAATTTATCTATCTTCTATCTATACATATAATAAAGCTGAAGAGGGTCGAAAGTCTGTACATGGAAGATGTTCGAAAAAAAATTGGCTAGGAATACTTAAAATCGATAACAGAACACGTTCCAACAGTTTTTAGAATTTTTGTCTGTTTGTCTGTTTGTCTGTTTGTCTGTTTATCTGTTTTTCTGTTTATCTGTTTGTCTGTTTATGTGACCGCGCATCACGTGAAAACGGCTTAACTGATTTAGATGAAATTTGGTATAGAGATATTTTGAGTCCTGGGGAAGGACATAGGGTAGTTTTTATCCCGGAAAAAACCCCTTAGGGGATGAAATGGGGGGTGGAAGTTTGTATGGAGCTACTTAAACCGCTGCACCGATTTGGATAAAATTTGGTATATAAATAGTTCGAATTCCGGGCAAGGTCAAAGGATAGGTTTTATCTATTAAAAAGCCGAAACACTTTTGATATTTATGACATATCCGTCAATATACTTTTGTCAGTTTGGCCATTGATATCGGAAATACTGGTTGTCCTAATAAACGAGATGTTCGCAGCTGGTATCTACACTGACATACTGAAATGCACAAGAGTGTGTCCGGTATACAAAAAGGGAGAAAAAACTTCAGTTGACAATTTATAGACCGATATCAATTGTACCCAACATATCAAAAATTATTGAATCTTTTCTATCGCAACATCTCATGAACCACCTTGAAACCGACCTACTGACTGTCAGACAATTTGCATACAGGAAAAACAAATCAACTACAATAGCAGCATATAATACAATCGACAGTATTACCACTGGTATTGATGCGAAATACAAAATACCTGGCATATTCTGCGATTTATCGAAGGCTTTCGACGTCATAAGCCATAATCTACTAATTAAAAAGCTCACACGCTACGGCCTACAAGGCAGCAGTAATGAACTAATAAAATCGTTCTTAGAAAACCGAACACAAACAGTTCAAATAGCATCAGGAGGTAAAAAGGTGAGTTCGGAGCCTGGCAGTGTGACTATCGGGATTCCACAGGGTTCTGCGTTGGGGAATACCTTGTTTCTTGCATTTATAAACGACCTACCATTTGCCATAACGGACGGTCAAATTACGCTGTTTGCCGATGACACGACAGTAGTAGTGAAAGCACGTACATACGAAGAATTGAATGACAAAATGAAAACTGTATACTTGCAACTTAAGAACTGGTTCTCGGCAAATGGCCTAATTCTTAATGTAAACAAATCCAGTGTCATGCTCTTTTCTAGAAGGTGCGTTCCGAACGCGACTGTGAGCATCCAGTGTCCCATACAGATGGGTAACTCTTGTAAGTTTTAAGGTTTTACGCTGGACCCCACATTGAACTGGAGGCAACACGTCGACTCGTTGTGTGATAGGCTGGCCGGGGCGGTGTTTGCACTGCGTAAACTTAAACCGTTGGTTTCCTGTGATGCGCTGAGGCAGGCTTACTTTTCACTTTTCCACTCGCTTATGACTTACGGTGCAATCCTGTGGGGTAACTCGACTGATGCTGGAAGGGTAATGCGAATACAAAAACGGGCGCTCCGAACTACGCTAGGTCTAAACCAAAGGCAGTCCTGCAAGGAGTTATTTGTTCAGCACCGGATTATGACTCACTATTCGCATTACCTTTTCGAGGTCATCATGTTTACGCGGAGACACCTTTCACAGTTTGAGCGGGTGGAGGTGAGGGGTATGTGCCTGCGTAGCACGGGAAGACTTCGGCCGGTGCCGCGTCGCACGGTACTACACGAAAAAAACGCGAGGGTCATAGGCCCTACGTACTATGAGCGCCTACCCGCCGAAATAAAAAATGAAACATGTGTGGTAGGGAGATAACCTTCGATTCCTATCTTGATGCTTTACGCACGAGTAATCACATCATCGTTAAACTAAACCCATTATCGTAAATGTACCATTGTTAGCGATCCCACCACGCTCACGTCACAGAGTGTATATAAGCCAGCGTTCACCTAAATAAAGGGTTCATTTCTATTCTGAAGCTCGTCTATTATTTACCTAGAACATACTTCAGTTCATGGCGACCCTTGCCAGGCTTGGCAGGACATTTTCATAGTGTTCCTGCCAGGGCAGGTCGCTTCACGGCGACCTGCCTTGCCGCTACATAATTAAATAAAATAAAATAAAAATTCGCGCCGCGTTCGACGCAGATCCCTTCATAAGCGATCTTGCAAGTAGGGCTGCTCGAGGCAGTCCCGAGCCCAGCCGATCCAAGCATCCAACGCAGCGCATCGATCAACTCTAACGAACCACGCAACATGCAACATGGCAACTTTTCAGAAACAAGAAACTCTTCATGGCACTCATCAGCAGCAACGGTCCAGCCAATCCACGACCACGCCACGCCACGTAAAAGTAAGAAGACAGAAGAGGAGTCCAGGTTTATCCCGGCCCATGTTCGAGGGAGTCCAGGGTTTTCCCGGCCCGGCATCAGAACCAGCAGCCGTAGCAGTCCCGATGCCGATGGAGCGAACTGCTTCCACACAGTTTCAGGACGAGGGATGAGACGACTCGACACTACGAGGACGTCGAAAGCGTATCGTATTGTTTTAATTAACTTAAATTAACATTATTATTTTTTTCTTTAAACGAAAAAAAAAAAAACGTAACGTAATTTTAACGTATATTTTTGTAAATCTAGTGTCACCATAATTAAATTCGTAAATTCAAGTTATATTACGCAATATTTCACACAATTACACATTAGCTAGTTATTGAGATGGCCACCTGATAATTTAGTGAATGTTTAATTGCTTATAAAATAAATTGTCTATCAAGCAAGAAAAAGATTGAATATTCTGGTACGGTACAATTGTATATTATAAACATTATTATAGAAAGAGCACTAAAGTGACTCTAAAAACAGGCGCAAAGGTATTATTAGGAGCAAAAGACTCCGACGGAAGTTAATGTACGCGACGACGTAGTCTTAAGTTAAATAAGATATAAAGTACCGATACCATGATACCAGTAGGTACAATCTGTATAATGAAATGCATTAAAGTGAAAAGTTAAAATAGTATCAGAGAAAAATAAAAATAAATACCTATTTAATGAAATAAGTTATTACAAATAAAAATAAAAATGTATAATTCATTATATTAATTCCAGTTAAAAGGATAATGAGGAAAAATATATATTTTTTAAAGAAAATAGTGACACTAGGTATAATACTAGGTAATATACTAGATAATATTTTAGATAGGAAATATTTAATCACGTAATTTAAAAATGTATAAACTTAAATTCAGTAAATTAACAAAGAAAAGAGCAAAAACGAGTAATTTTTCAGCTAATATTGTCACGGAGTGACATTTTTATATTTAATATTCAAAGATTAATGATGATATGATTTAAAAAGCAGAAAGGCAAAAACGGCATAGTGTAGTACTGTCTTAAAAAGTCAACAGAGCATCTGAAAGGGAGTCTCAAATAGCTTTAATTGCGTTGTATTGAGCCTGTGGTCTGTGTTGTCAGCTTAGGGGAAAATCCTATTGTTAAGGATAAAACTGCGTTAATTCTACTTGGGTAGCAATCCAACATTTAATAGATATATAGGGGTTGTTGTTAAACTTAATGAATGAAATTTTGGAAATAGTGTCTAATTCTAAACCAAAGGATAATTACGAAGAATCTATACATATACTGCCGTGCAGAACCTAAAGTGCAGTATCGGGCTAATTTGGGTTTTTTTGTTTTTTGATGATCTGTGATCAGTATTTCAAGATGCACATGTGTATCTAATCGGTATTTCATTTGGACAACTGGAACATGTAAAAAAAAATCTCCTAAAGTACAGTAATGGACTAGCGTAGAACACAAAATACTACTTAAACCGCAGTTAAAACGTCTACGGCTACGAATATTGGACCATTACCAACTAAAACGCAGTAGAATCGTAATTTATCAGATGTTTTAGCCTGTATCAACTCAACAAGTTATTCGTGAAAAACTAACTAAACTGCAGTATCAAAGTTTTGTTCCAAATTCTTCGTACTGTGTTTCGAATATCTTTGATTTTTAGACATAATTACTAACTAAAACGCAGTGAAAAGTATGTTACCTTACTTTAGTCGGTACCCTCCCTATTTAAATATTACTCTTATTGCCATCTAAAGTGCAGTAGCAAGCCGAGGTACTGCACTTTAGATGGTATTTTCAATGCATTTGTTTTTTGTAACTGTACTCGTGGACTGACAGTGTGTTTTTACAGCCTAAACCACAGTGTCTGGAGCTTAACTACTGCGTTTTAAATGGCATTTTGCTCGATTTTTTGTCCTGTTACTGTATTTAAAATACGTTTTTGTAAAAAAAATACTGGGGCATGTTTGCCAATTGATCAAATTATTTAATCGTCATCGAACCTACATTTGCTCAGTAAAAGTCGAGTCAATCACACCACATTAAGTGGCCGAAAATCGTCTAGCAAGATTGGAATATACTTGTTTGGTATTTATTTTTGGAGATAGTAAATTAATCACATACCTAGTTGTTCAAATCGTATGTAATCAATGTTTATTAAACATAATTATGTATGACAGTAATAAAAAAGACTACCTACTACTTCAGTATAATACATTATTCAGTCTTATGTAGCTAAATGGCACTTTTATCTTATTGTAACGGACAAACAAGACACATTTTTAAACTGTTACTAATGAGATCGTAATTACGAATAAAATGGACGGCACACATATATTACCATTCAATGGGCTATTTGTAACAATACAACCTTCAACAATATACAAAATTTACTGCAAATAGAGCTTTTCCCAGTTAGAACAATGTGACTTCTAATCATAATGCCATTAGAATACTTGCGTAACCTCAGGGAATAAAGATATACCTTATAAAACAACTTAAAATTTTAGCTGGGATAATTTTATTAATTAATAATATGTATAAGCGAGGTACAAGAATCAAATTATTTTTGGAAAACTTACTTCTAAGCTGTTTTCTTAAAATAATTCACCAAAAAAACTTGACTGTGTCAGTTCAGGCAAATAAGATAAAGAAAAATTATTTAATTTAAAGATTGCGATCATTATTATTAGGGAATACCCCACGTAATGCGTTATCAGGTGCAGATGAGACAGGTAAATGCCACCAAAACACGAGCCGATTTTTGGGCATCAGTGAACCCTGCAGTTCCTTAAGACGGCATTGCTTCCTTACGGAACTGGAGCCAAGTTTTACTAGAGCATTTGAAATTATCACTATTTATTATGTAGGCTGGTCGTCTTAAACATGAAAATCACTAAATATAGGCCAGAAAAACTGCACCTCTTGATCTTTTGCCTGGTATCAGTTACTTAAGGAAGCAAAACCTTGATGCTCAAAAACTGGCTTGTGTTTTGTAGGCAATTACCTGTCTCATCTGCACCAGCAGGTCGACCACGTAACACATTGTACGCACGTCAGGTAGATCTAAATGTCATATTTTATATGGAAAAATGACAGTTCGATTGTACTAACGCGCGTTTGGAACGTAACGTGATTACCCCTCTGACAACGGCAGTACGTGGGGTATTTCCTAATTATAATGATCACCATATTTAAATTTAAATACCTGTTTTTAGTTTTTCTTGTTTGCCTGAACTGACACAGTTAAGTTTTCCAAGCCTTGACCAATTTTAATTCGTTTTATATTTAAAAGTTTTGGTGAAATATTTTACAAAACAGTTTAGAAGTAAGTTATTAAAAACTAATTTTTTTCGTATACCTTATTACTATAATAAATTAATATAGCTAATCCCAGCTAAAATTTTACTTTGTTTTATAAGGGTATACACAGTATAATAAAGATATATCTTTATTCCCAGGGGTTACCAAAGTATTCTAATGTAATTATGTTTAGAAGTCACATTGTTCTAACTGGAAAAAGGTCTAGTTGTAGTAATTCTTGTATATTGTTGAATTTTTTATTGTTACTAATAGCCTAATGAATGGTTATATATGTGTGCCGTCCATTTTATTAGTAATTACGATCTTATTAGTTATAGTTTAATATCTGACAAAGTAACTGAACGGACAATAACAATAAGATTAAAGTGCTATTTTAACAGTACATAAGAATAAATAGTAGCATTATACTGAAGTAGTCGTCATTTTTTATTAGAAGGGTTACATAATTATGTGTAATAAACATTGTTTGCTTACAATTTCACGAAATATGTGTTTTATTTAGGATCTCTAATAATAAATCACAAATAAGTTTATTTAAATCTTGCTAGTCGTTTTTCTCCCACTTTAAGAAGCCTGATTGACTTGACATTTACTGAGCATATGTAGTTTTGAAGACAATTAAATATTAAATCATTTTATTGGCAAAAAGGCTTTAGTCATACTTTTTTTTTACAAAAACCTGTTTTAAATGCAGTAACGGATGCTCGTAGCACTAAAAATCAAGCAAAATACCGTTTAAAACGCAGTAGTATAGCTCCGCGTACTGTGGTTTAAATGGTAATTCATCACTTGTCTGTGTAAGTGAATGCAAAACATGGACAGTAACTCGACTTTTTACTGTGTTTTAAGCGGTATTTCTTTTGGTTTTGCCTGTCTCAAAGAGTGCAGTACGAGCTTGAAATTTTGAAAAAGCCTCATAATTAATTTCAGTGTACACTGAAACCATTGTTTTTAACGTCATCGTATTCTATGTGTTGAGCGCTTTCCATGACAATAAATTATAAGTATATACCGCTTGAACGAACGGAAATAAACTACTTTTAAAGTGTTTTTTGCGTTTATCTCGAAATGGACTTTTTCGAGTTACTGCACTTTAGGTTCTGCACGGCAGTATAATAAAGCTGAAGAGGGTCGAAAGTCTGTACATGGAAGATATTCGAAAAAAAATTGGCTAGGGATACTTAGAATCGACAACAGAACACGTTCCAACAGTTTTTAGAATTTTTGTCTGTTTGTCTGTTTATCTGTTTATCTGTTTATCTGTTTGTCTGTTTATGTGACCGCGCATCACGTGAAAACGGCTGAACCGATTAAGATGAAATTTGGTATAGAGATAGTTTGAATCCTGGGGAAGGACTTAGGGTAGTTTTTATCCTGGAAATCAACCCCTAAGGGGATGAAATGGGGGGTGGAAATTTGTATAGAGCTACTTAAACCGCTGCACCGATTTAGATGAAATTTGGTATATGATTAGTTTGAGTCCCGGAAAAGGTTAAAGAATAGGTTTCATCCCGAACATCTTTCTTTTAGGGGGTAAAATGGGGGGGTGAAAAATTGGATGTAACCCATTTTGATGAAATTTGGTTAGGAGGTAGTTTAAGTTCTAGGGAAGGACATTGGATAGTTTTTATTCCGGAAATCTTTCCCTGAGGGGGTGAAATGGGGGGTGAAATTTTGGATGGACTCCGTTTAGATCAAATTTGGTATAAATATAGTTTGAGTCCCGGAGGATGACAATGGATAGTTTGAATCCCGAAAATCATCCCCCAAGGGGATGAAATAGGGATGAAAATGTGGATAAATCCCATTTAGTTAAAATTTGGTATAGAGACAGAAGGAGTCCCAGGGAAGGACAATGCATAGATTTTATCCTGGAAAATCATCTCCTGAGGGGGTGAAATGAGGGGTGAAAATTTGGATAGAACCGATTTAGATGAAATTTGGTAAGGAGATAGTTCAGAGTCCTGGGGAAGGACTTAACATAATTTAAGTCCAGAAATCATCTCCTAAGGGGGTGAAATGGGGTATGAAAATTTGGATGGAACCCATTTACGGTATAGCGAGTTGGAGTCTTGGGGAAGGACATAGGATAGTTTACTCCTGAAAATAATCCCATAAGGGGGTGTAATTGGGGGTGAAAATTTGTTTGTGACCCATTTTGATGAAATTTGGTTGAAAGATAGTTTGAGTCCCGGAATATGACAACGGATAGTTTTAATCCCAAAAATCATCCTCTCAGGGATAAAATAGGGGGTGAAAATTTGGATAAAACCCATTTAGATGAAATTTGGTAAATAGATAGAAGGAGTCCTAGGGAAGGACAATGCATAGTTTTTATCCCGAAAAATCATTTCCTGAGGTGGTGAAATGAGGGTTGAAGATTTGGATAGAACCCATTTAGATGAAATTTGGTATAGAGAGAGGTAGAGTCCTAGGAAAGAACATAGAATTTTTTTTATTCCGGAACATATAAAAGGAGGAAATCATCCCCTAAGGGGGTGAGAAATGGTGGATGAACATTTGGATTGAACCCATTTACGGTATAGCGATAGATAAGGAAGGACATAGGATAGTTTTATCCCGAAAATCATCCCCTAAGGGGGTGTTATTGGAGGTGGAAATTTGTTTGTGACACATTTTGATAAAATTTGGTTGAACGATAGTTTGAGTCCCGGAAAAGGACATATAATAGTTTCTATTCCAGAAATCATCCCCTAAGGGGGTCAATTGGGGGTGAAAATTTGGATGGAACCCATTTACGGTATAGCGGTAGTTGGGTTGGGAGTCCTGGGGAATAGGAACATTAACATTACATAAGTAAATTGACGTTCCAAGGGTAAAGGTATCTTATGGCAGCCTTAGTTTTGAAGATGTTTTCTAAAACGGGGTAAAAAAGACGTTTGATTATGGCTATTTTGAAAACTATTAGATGTAACATATGAAATGTCTAAATTACAAGTCAGTTAATTTAATCCTACGGTTTAGTAGAGAAGGTCCTTACGGCCGTGTGATATGAAAATATGCAAAATAATACTGAAAAAAGCCTACACGCATCGATACCCTTTCCTTCATACAATCCATACTAATATAATGCGAAAGTAACTCTGTCTGTCTGTTACCTTTTCATGCTTAAACCGCTGAACCGATTGAGATGAAATTTGGTAAAGAGATACTTTGAATTCCGGGGCCTTCCCAAAGAGTCCTTACTAAAGATAGTTTTTATCTGGAAATTCATCACCTAAGGGGGTGAAAAGGGGGGAGAAAGTTACGATATAAACGAGTTCCGCGCGGACGAAGTCGCGGGCAAAAGCTAGTTAAAAATACTACAGTTAATTTCCTATAACTTAATGTCAGTAAGAGTCAATTAGTGAGATAAAAATTAAAGGACAATATTCGGGGATGTAGAATTTATTCCACTGCAATACTAGAGATAAGGTCTGAGGCCAGGTGGCTTTCCTGGATGCGACCATTTTGAATTTGCTGTCGACAGAGTAGCAGCTTGGTGAAGGAAGTTTTTCTGACCCATTGGAGGTCATCATTTTGGGAGCTGATTCCGTACCGGTGTCCTGAAAGGGAGAAAAAAAACACAGGAATTCAGCGAGGTGGAAGCTTTCACAATATGAAGAGCTAAGAAAGTTATAGTTCACTATTGGTAAGATAAATTTGCACCTTTTTGGTAGTATCTCAGGTCAGCTTGTAGTACAGGTCCAATGGAACCAATTTTATTATTTTTAGTGAGACGGGAAGATCCAGTTTGGATAAATTTAAAGACCAGATTCTTTGTTTGAAGAGTGCATGGTAGCTTGTCCACCTTTCTCTTCACCTTTGGAACCGGCGAGTCGCCGCACGGTGTTTCTCCAGTGCGCGCCCGGTAATCCACAACTTCCTCGAGCTGAAGGTCGGTGAAACATTTGTTTTCATAGTAGGAGTCTGCCATTCTGCGGTTCCCTGGAAAGATAGGTTAAATAATATGAAAGACTGTTCCAATTTAAATACATATGAAAGTTAATTTCTGGTACTATAACTTAGGTACTAACACCTTTAGATAGGAAAGATAATCTGGTTAATTCGTGATTTAGAATCCGTATACGACCCAAGCTTTAAGCTGAGCAAAACAAATACAGGAATTACCCAGATTACTAGAAATACAGACATAGTGTTGTATAAGAAAATACACCTAAAGAGAGGAAATAAAGTGTGCCATATATGTACTAACCTGTTTTCTTTTGAATCCCAAAAACTTCCCATGACTGGTGCAGCGTTTGTTTACATCTTTTTAAACACATTTGTATAGTTTTCATTTTCTCACATATCCCTGGTGATTGCAGCTCGTTTTGAGCTTTAGCCGAGCATAAGCAAACCGGCCAGGTGATAATATATAATACAATAAGGTTTCCAAATGTGATTGGACTGCGCAGCCAAAAATAGTGGGAATCCTTAAAAAAAAAAAAACTATCAGAATTAACTTTTTAACGAACGTCTAAATAAGAAAACACTGGAACAAGTAGATCGTGATACCAGAAAAAATAGAAACATAATATCACTCCGGGAGGCTCCTCGCGCAGCCGCGGAACGCACCGTGTACCATCCAAAATGCATGAAACGGAAAAGGTATAGGTGATACCGCAGGGTATGCCAAGGTGCAAGCAGGCAGTACATCCTTCAATCACAACGTGGTTCGGTCGAGCTACTAACCATGGAGGTTTTTGGACACAGTTTTTTTTTTAATAAATAATAATAATAAAAGGGGAAGTGTTAAAATAACTGTCTGAAAAGTAAAGAAGAAATAAAGAAGTAGAAGTATAAGTAGTAAGTGCACACATATTTCCCCATAAATGCGTACCTAGCAGTACCCGGCCAGCTCCAACAAATAATGACGTAAACAAATAAATATAAAAATATTGTAACCAAGACAATTATGAATTATTCAAAGTCAAAGTAAATAGAAACATGAAAACGAAGAAACGTATCAAAAGTCATAAAATCATAACAAACTTGCTTTTATTTAGCAGCATTCCGGTAAATTTTATTTTTGGAATCCAATTTCTTATTAGAAAAGAAAATACATATTTATATCATAGTTTAATCATGTAGCAGTAATCAAATAAAATAAAAAGAAAAACATAAAAAAAAATGTAGAATAAAAACATAACTATATTAACCATAGGATAGGAGATTTAATATTAAAATAAAGATATTATATTTTGATTTCAAATAATAACTTTATTAACCATAGGAAAGACAATTTCATATATATAAATAAACACACATAGAAATGTATACTAAATAGACATAAAATACTTTTAAGTACAAATGTGTTACAATAATAAGTTTAAATACTAATGTAAAACATTATATAAGATAATTTTAAGCCAAAAATATGTCCACACATTTTGTCTCAAAAAAAAAGGAAGGACGTGTAGTGGGGAGATAACCTTCGATTCCTATCTTGATGCTTTACGCACGAGTAATCACATCATCGTTAAACTAAACCCATTATCGTAAATGTACCATTGTTAGCGATCCCACCACGCTCACGTCACAGAGTGTATATAAGCCAGCGTTCACCTAAATAAAGGGTTCATTCCTATTCTGAAGCTCGTCTATTATTTACCTAGAACATACTTCAGTTCACATGCGAGGAAACGTTTAAGCGTAAACTGAAGAACCTTTTATTAAATAAGTCATTATACTCAGTCAATGAATATACTGAAATTGTACAATAGACTATTTTCAATTATATCGAATTTAAATTATTTTTGTATTTGTTAACTACTCATTACTATTAAGATTTTGACATTGTTTAACATTAAATTTATTATGTTATTTGATAGGTACTCTCTGTACCCTATTTTTATTTTGTATTTAATCTTGTAAATTATTGACATCGTTGTATTTATCTTGACATTGTGATTATACACAGGAATAACCTGACTTGACATTTAATTTTATATATATCGTATATACCTATTACATAATTATATTCATGTTCAATGTTCCATTATTATTGCATATCTTGACGATCGCTGTACGATAAGTAATAAAATGTAAGAAAAATGTTCTGTGAAAATTGTACAATGAAATAAATAAACTAAACTAAACTATCCCGGAAATTTGCCCATAAGGGGGTGTGGTGGGGGGTGAAATTTTGGATGGACTCCGTTTAGATCAAATTTGGTATAGAGATATTTTGAGTCCCGGAGAATGACAACGGATACTTTGAATCCCGAAAAAAAAGGGGTGAAAATGTGGATAAATCCCATTCAGTTAAAATTTGGTAAAGAGATAGAAGGAGTCCCAGGGAAGGACAATGCATAGTTTTTATCCTGAAAAATCATCTCCTGAGGGGGTGAAATGAGGAGTGAAAATTTGGATAGAACCCATTTATATGAAATTTGGTATGGAGATAGGTAGTCCTGGGGAAGGACCTAAATTAATTTTTAGTCCAGAAATCATCTCCTAAGGGGGGGAAATGGGGGATGAAAATTTGGATGGAACCCATTTACGGTATAGCGAGTTGGAGTTCTGGGGAAGCACATAGGATAGTTTTATCCCGAATATCACCCCCTAAAGGGATGAAAATTTGGATGTGATGTGACCTATTTAGATGAAATTCGGTTAATTAAATTTAATTAAAATTATTTATTTCAGACTAAGTCCATATCATGTTAGTAACAATAAAAACTTATAAAACTTAAGTTAACAGTTAAGAGATAGTTTGAGTGCTGGGAAATGACATATGATAATTTTTGTTTTTTAAATTCATCCCTTGAGGGGGTGAAATGGGGGGTGAAAATTTGGATGGAAACCATTTCGATGGAATTTGGTAAAGAGATGGTTTGAGTCCTGGGCAAGGACATAGCGTAGTTTTAATTCCGGAAATCATCCTCTAAGGGGGTGAAATGGTGGTTTAAATTTGGATGGAACCCATTAGGATGAATTTTGGAGCCTCTAGAGATAGCTTTACTCGCGTAGAAGAACAACAAATAGCTTTTGTCCCGAAAAAAATCCTCCAAGGGCATAAAATAGGGGGTGGAAATTTGGATGTACCCTATTTGGATGAAATTTGGTATAGAGATAGTATGGGGTTCCGAAAAAGGATAATGCATAGTTCATGGAACTCATTTAGTTGAAATCTGGTAAAGAGATAATTTGAGTCCTGGGAAAGGACATCTGATAGTTTTATTCCGGAGATCATTCCCTAAGGGGGTGAAATGGGATTGAAAATTTAGTATAGCGTCCTGGGGAAGGACATAAAACTTCAAACTTCAAATCATTTATTTGTGAACAATAGGTATGCACATAATGTAATTATGCTAGATGGTAATTACATAGGATAGTTTTATCCCGAAAATCCTCCCCTAAGGGGTGAAAATTTGGATGTGAGTGACCCATTTAGATGAAATTTGGTTAACAGATAGTTTGAGTTCCGCAAAAGGACATAGGATAGTTTTTATCCCGGAAATCATCTCTTAAGGGGTGAAATGGGGGTAGAATATTTGTATGAAGCTACTATATAACCCATTTAGATTAAACTTTGTATAGAGGTAGTTAGTAGGCGCAGCGTTGGTAGGCACAAGGTGACCTGGTAAAGGTCGCGGGAGTCCGCTGGATGCGGGTGGCGCAGGATTGGTCACTTTGGAACTCTTTGGGGGAGGCCTATGTCCAGCAGTAGATGTCTTTCGGCTAATATGATGATGATGATAAATGATAATAATGATAAAGATAGTTTGAGTCTCGGGTAAGGACATATGATAGTTTTTATATCGGAAATCTACCCCTAAAAGGGAAATGGAGGGTGAAAGTTTGTATCGTGCTACGATATAAACGAGTTCTACGCGGACGAAGTCGCGGGCAAAAGCAAGTATTTTATAAAGTAAAGGATGACTCACGCTAGAACGGGCCGTGTCCGGCCCGGGCCATTTTCTCAGGGAAACGACGGCGTTTTTGCGCGGCCGAGTCATACCCATGCCTGGCAGAGCCACGGCGGGGCCGTGCCGACACCAAGCCGATTCCGAGCCTCACCCGTGGCTCAGCCGGGCTTGGGTATGGCTGCATCATGGAGTGCAGCTCAGACAATAATTATATTATAAGGACTACACCTAAAATATCGTGAATATTCATGGTATAAACTACGATAAATAAATAAATTATCGTTTTCGAGAATATTCTCAGAAGTTACCGAGAAATTCTCATATGGAAAGTTTCGCAACTTTGGAAAGTTCTCGTGAGTGCATTGCTACCTGCAACTAGTAAACTCCCCAATTTTAACAACTTGCTGTCTGTCAGTTATGTAACTATGAAACCAGAAAAGAGCCGTGCCTCGTATTCCCAGTGCCTCCAGTTTTCGTAACAGTATGCTAGGCGAAACTGTGTCGAACGCTTTTGTGAGATCTAGGAACACGCCTAAGCAGCACTTAATAGCGTATAGATGACCCACGATTATATTAGTGAGCAGTAGTACAGCATCTTCTGTGGATTTGCCTGCCCTGAACCCAAACTGGCGGTGTGTAAGTGAGTTTTGATCTATATAGTTCGACAGTCTCTTATTAACGGGTTTTTCTAAGTAGAAAAGACACTATGCAGTGAAATTGGTTGGTAGTTAGTTGGCAAATCTTTAGATCCACTTTTATGAATAGGCGATACTACTGCTAATTTCCAGCAGTCAGGGAAGACTAAGATTACAGAGGAAGACAAATGGCTTAAGTATATTACCTTAAGTATGTTAAGTTTGAGGTTAGGACGCGGAGATTAATACACAGGCACGGTCCGTTGCTAACTGACTTTATTAATACTCTGATGAGCTATACATGCATGACAGCTAGGTAGGTACTTATATATATTGTGCATCGCTCCGTAAACAATCTATACACTACAAGTATAACTACGTAGGTAGGTACTCATATTAATCCTAACAGATTTCTTTAATTAATAATGGCTTAATGCCATCATAGCCGGGTGAGCTATGAGACTTTAGTTGCTTAATTATTTTATCCACCTCGTCGATATCAGTCGGTCGCATGAATAGAGAGTTTGAGGGTGTATGACTAGGAGTAAATTTACCAGCTAGGGCAGTCTGACTTTCAGAGAGTCTTGTTAATATTTGATCGGCCAAATTGCTGCCAGCCATGGCAAAGTGGATATTGCAACTGTCGAGAGATTCTTGAGTGGAGTTACCAGATTTTGTGAGTTGGATGGAGTGATTTTTTTGTGCTGGCAGGTAAATAAATATATTTAAAAGTTTTCCATAGTTTTTAGGCTTATCATTAGATTCATTTATTTGATTATTCTGGTAATTACACTTTAAGTTATAGATAGGCGTTAACCTCCGATTGTAGTTAATTATTAACGAATTACCCTAGTTAAAATCATAAATTGCGATGTTTTCTATAATTTAGTCTGTATTTCTTCAATGTCATGGCGTCTGGTCTCCACTGTAAGTCGGACATGTGTGTGTTTATACAATAACAACTACTAAAATACGGAATTAATAATTTTTTTTTTTACAATCTTACACAAATCGACCTTGTCCCAAACTAAGCAAAGCTTGTACTATGGGTACTCGACGACGATAAACATACTTATATAGATAAATAAATACCTAAATACATAGAACACAACCATGACTCAGGAACAAATATTTGTGCTCGTCACACAAATAAATGCCCTTACCGGGATTCGAACCCGGGACATCCGGATTCGTAGGCAGGGTCACTACCAACTAGGCTACAGGGGGCTCCCATACAACAAACGTGATTTTTTCGCCGTTTTTATAGATAATGGTACGGAACCGTTCGCGCCCGGTTTTTTTTAGCATTCGTTTTCTGACCTAGCAGTCGCTTGAAAACCGTTCATCTTTTGGTTCCACGACCCTACTGAAATATAGCTAGAATTGTCATTTTGGGCCACGTTTCTTGTTATATTTTTTGCATTGTGAGCCTATTTACTTTATGTGACGTCAATGTATAGTTAAATAATATAACAGGTGTTCCCATATTAATATTCTTTGTGTCTCACAGCTCAAATAATGTTACGAGTGCCTGGGCAACCGAGCTCTGCTCGGGGGAAAATGGAGAAACCAATGTTCAGATATGAGAATTAGCTAGATCCATTTGTAAGGTAAATCGAAACGTAATTGTGTGAGAAAGAGACAGTATGAGGTAGGTATATACGCGTTTAAAAATTAAAATACATGCATTCAGTAAAACCAAGTTTAATGTTAAAATACTATTTCAACGGCAGTTGTTTTATAGGTATAGTGGAGGCAAATAATAGATTTCTTATAAACTGGTATTAATAGTCTATAATTAGTAATTACATAACATGTATAGTTTATAATTATAACCATTGTTATGAACTAAAATAGATAGGAGAATTAAAAAATCAAAATGATAATTCCTAATAACATTTTTTAGGGTTCCGTACTCAAAGAGTAAAACCGGACCCTATTACTAAGACTTCGCTGTCCGTCCGTCCGTCCATCCATCCGTCCGTCCGTCTGTCTGTCACCAGGCTGTATCTCAAGAACCGTGATAGCTAGAGAGTTGAAATTTTCCCAGATTATGTATTTCTGTTGCCGCTATAACAACAAATCCTAAAAACAAAATATTTTTTTAAGGGTGGATCCCATACAACAAACGTGATTTTTTTGCCGTTTTTATAGATAATGGTACGGAACCCTTCGTGCGCGAGTCCAACTCGCACTTGGCCGGTTTTTAATTTTAAGTTTCATGTACAAATTTGCTTTTTTAATGTTTAATATAAGTTTTGTTCCAAAGTTTGTTTAGACTCTTAGGTAAATAGGTGTGAAATATACATATACAAAGCATCTCTTTGTATATATATATATATATATATATATATTTCAGAGGGCATTTAAGATCAAACATTAAATAATTGTAAAACGAAAGGAAATTGTGTGAGAAAGAGATACATAGTATGCACGTAGACCCGATGGCCGTTGGGGCAGAAAGGTTCTCGAGTGGCGATAGAAGAATAAAAGGCATAAAAGATAGGTTTACGCGAGAATAAAAGAGAATAAACATTAATTCTGGCCAATCCGTTGTTTCCTTCACTTACAGATTTTTCAACCCCATAAACCTTTTATTTAAAATTACATCGAAATCGTTAAAGCCGTTTTTAGAAACTGATTACTATGCGAGTCAGTAGAGGTTCAAAGCAGGGGGGTCCGATGCAAAAGGTGGTGTAGAAGATTTTCTTATTTTATATGGTTACACGAGATATCTGGGGACAATTTTGGCAGCTACAAATCCTCGAAATATTGGGTCTTTTTTTAGTTTCTCGCTCGTAAATTATATACAGTGCATCCTAGCGAAAAGCTACTTTCTGACAAATTAAATAACATAAAATTTTACGTCTAATAAGTACCTAGGTACCAAAACTTAACAATTCAGTTCAGCGACATAAGTAGTAGAAAACTATGGTCGAAAACGAAGTTTTCCCCAACTTTCTAATTATTTCAAGATAGTGGTTTTTAAGCGTCTGCGTTTTCATTTTGAATTTACCTATAGTTTTTAACGCCTCAATTGGGAATGGATGAACATTTTCAAAAATATCTGATCATTAACCGACTTCAAAAAAGGAGGAGGTTCTCAATTCGTCTGTATTTTTTTTGTGTGTTTGTTACGCGCGATAACTTGGTAATTTATGAACCGATTTGAAATTTATTTTCTTTGTTTGTAAGCATATATTATACTTCCAAATTGGTCCCGCTGTCACCAAAATCCAGTTCTGTTGATTTGATCCTCGAGAATTCGAGGGAACTCTTCAAATTTTATAGGCAAACTTGAAGCAATTTGGCTACTGATTTGAAGTCGGTTAAAACTTTGTTTTGGAATAGTAAATTATAAGTTACGCGGACGACATGGTGCTGCTGAGCGCGTCGGTGTGTGGGCTGCGTAAGCTGCTGAAAATTTGTGAAACGTATGCAACAAATCATGGCCTTAAATATAATGTTGCAAAGAGCCAGTACATGGTGTTTGAGTGCGATCGCAAGAAAACAGTGGAAGTTCCTGCCATTTGCATCAATGGCACCCCTATGGATAGAGTGGACCATTTTAAGAACTTAGGCCATGTGATCGCGACCGACCTCAAAGACGACCTGGACGTGGAAAGGGAACGAAGGGCCCTGTAGGTCCGGGTGAATATGATCGCTCGCGGATTTGCAAGGTGCTCTAAAGAGGTGAAAGTAACTATGTTTAGGGCGTTTTGCACCTCCCTCTATACCTGCAATCTGTGGGAGCAGTATACGCAACGGGCCTATGGGGCCCTTAGGGTCCAGTATAATAATGCGTTCCGGGTGTTGATGGGACTGCCTCGTTTCTGTAGCGCATCAAATATGTTCGCGGCGGCGCTTATTTTTATACGAGCATGCGTGCGCGCGCAGCATCCCTGGTGCGCAGGGTGCGCCGCAGTCCCAACAGCATTCTGCGCATGATAGCGGACAGGGTTCACTGTGTCTACATGTCGCACTGCGAGGGATTGCACTTCCCTGTCAGTGTTGTTTTGTTTTAAATGTAATAGACCGGGAGATGCTGACACAATTTTTTAAGGAATTTGTACGAAGTATGGCAACCCTTTAGGGGCCTAATTACGTATTGAAGAAAAGGAAAATGATGGTCATAGCGCTGGTACCGGCGGCCCAAATGAGTGAGCGTTAATCGAACGTGTCAGATAAATTACGAAAGTCGAACGATTTGTTACACAAAAAGTCTTGTATTTTCCGATAGTCGATGAAAAATGAAGTAGGCGGTAGCGTAATGCCATACTTCTTCGGTGTGACTTAGAGCCCGCCATACTGACGAAAACACATTAATTAAATAAAACCAATTCAACCGTTCGTACCTACCAGGCAAATCATCGTCGAGTAGCCATTCACGAAAATCACTATGTCATACTTTTCCGACAATTCCAAATGGCCACCATACCGCAAAGGAGTTACGTTTTTTTATTTTTAGGGTTCCGTAGCCAAATGGCAAAAAACGGAACCCTTATAGATTCGTCATGTCCGTCCGTCTGTCTGTCTGTCTGTCCGTCCGTATGTCACAGCCATTTTTTTCCGAAACCATAAGAGCTATACTGTTGAAACTTGGTATGTAAATGTATTTTCAGTGTTCAGTATTCATTATTTATTGCAATTAAGGACACGTCCATGCATTAATACATAATAATCAACAATAATATAATTAACAATTAGACAAAATAAATAACAAAAAAGGCTTAAACTTAGAAAAATATATGAAACAGGGTTATGATTAAGATAATTAGGTACATTTAATGTCAGGTAAAGAATAAGATAATAAAGTCAGTTTAAATATACATTACAATTGCATGTCAAATAAGAAAATTAAGGAAAAGGTACAATTATTGAGAAAAAAAAAAACAATAATTATCTAGAATAAGTGATGGCATACATTATTGGGATAAATAAATTAAATTAAAGAATCAATTAATCAAATATCTTACCAAAGTATTCGTCCAAGTTATAGAAAGGCCTACGTATTAAGTATGATTTTAACTTCCCACTAAATTCCCTTATGCTGCTAGAGTTCTTTATGTGACTATCGAGATGATTATAAATTTTTATGGCTATAAAATTGAAGCTTTTATTAAAATGAGCAAAATGTGACACGGGCAGTAAGAGGTCTAGCTTACGACGTAAGGGATATCTATCACACACTTTTCTTAATTCGTACAGATTTTGATTTTTATAGACGTGAAGACAAATTTGATATATGTATAATGAAGTAACAGTGTAGATGTTGTTTTTTATAAATAGGTGTCTATGTGTTTCTGGGAAGTAACCCTCAATAAACCTTAAACATTTCTTCTGCATCAATAAAACCTTATTCACATATGAACTATTGCCCCAAACTTCTATTCCATATCGGATGATACTTTCGCCATAGGAGTAATAAATCATTCTTAATGTTTGCTTATCACCTACTTTAGCCATTGATTTGAGAGTATAACATGCACTTCCAAGTCTTTTAACAACAAAGTTAATGTGGTCATACCATTTTATGCATGGATCGAGTTCTACCCCAAGAAAGCGGATAGAATCACTTTTGTTAAGAGGCAGTTTCAAAACACAATCTACAGAGTTGAGCGCACGTTTAAATATCATGTAGAAACATTTGTCTTTATTTAAGGACAGGCCATTCGCGGAGAACCAATGAGATAATTCTCCCCAGCCACAGCTGGTTACATGTAATAACCTCTCGTAACATTCTGCTTGAGATAAGACTTGTGTCATCAGCGTATAAATGTGGTGTCCCATTGAACACATTATCCGGTAGATCATTTATAAATATGATAAATAACAGAGGTCCGAGTACAGAACCTTGTGGGACACCGCAACGTATAGTTCCTTCTGCTGATTTATACATTTGCTCACATTGTGTATGATCAGAACATTTTATTTCTACAAATTGTCTACGATTGCTCAGGTAGGAAGCAAATAGATTTAGCACAGAACCTCGAAGGCCGTAGAACTCTAGTTTGTATAGAAGAACGTCATGATCGACGCAGTCAAAGGCTTTGCTTAGGTCACAGAATATTCCTGCGCATTTTAAACCATCGTTTAAATGGTTCAAAATTTCAGTGGTAAGCCCGGTTATGGCTGTGGTAGTGTTTTTTGTAAACCGCATTAAGATTTTTACACAAAAATCGAAAAAAAACATTAAGTTTTAGGGGTCCCCATACACAAAACTGAAACTCAAAATGTTTTTTTTCATCAAACCCATATGTGTGGGGTATCAATAAATAGGTCTTCAAAAATGATATTAAGCTTTCTAACATAATTTTTTTCTAAACTGAATATTTTGCGCGAGAGACATTTCCAAAGTGGTAAAATGTGTGTCCCCCCCCCCTGTAACTTCTAAAATAAGAGAATGATAAAACTCAAAAAAATATATGATGTATACCATGCAAACTTCCACCGAAAATTGGTTTGAACGAGATCTAGTAAGTAGTTTTTTTTTAATACGTCATAAATCGTAAACTGCAATTTATTTAACGGAACCCTTCATGTGCGAGTCCGACTCGCACTTGGCCGCTTTTTTTTAAACGAGTGGTTATCATTAGGTATGTGGCATTTGGATTTTTGGAAAGAATATAATACAATTACAATTATAATACGAGTAATTACAAAATCTACAAGACACAACTACATGAAATTAATGACGTAACAATAGCTCAGCCCCGCCGACCTTTGAATGCGTCTAGTTTACGCACGTGGGACCAATGGCCGTTGGGGCTTGGAGTCTCGAGTGGAGACCACGTACCGGTAGGTGCAGCGTGGGTAGACCCCCCCCCACAAGGTGGACTGATGACCTGGTTAAGGTCGTGGGATTCTGCTGGATGCGAGCGCAGGACTGGTCATTGTAGCGGGGGAGGGCTCTGGGGAGGCCATGTCCATTAGTGGACGTATTTCGTCTGATATGATGACGATGCATGCATTTAAGGATTAAATTACAATACAACATTAAAAAAAAAAAAAAAAATACAACACTTAGTTTTATATCAAATATTTATTACACTCTTGTTATTTATCATTATAAAGTACGTCTTCCACATAATTAAAACACCTAAAATATGTATAATTAATCACATAATTTACTAAGATCACCTTACACATTTACAAGTGAGCAAATATCATTTACTATACTAACATCAATGGTGTAATATAAAATATAGGTAGGTAGATATGTTGCACACTAAAACCTTGTTAACTGTAGGGTTATGTACTCAAAAAGTAAAACGGGACCCTATTACTAAGACTCCGCTGTCCGTCCGTCCGTCCGTCCGTCTGTCTTTCACCAGGCTGTATATCACTGATACCGTGATAGTTCCAGTTGAAATTTTCACAGATGATGTATTTTTGTTGCCGCTATAACAACGAATACTAAAAAACAGAATAAAATATTTTTTTTTTAGATAATGGCACGGAACTCTTCGTGCGCGAATCCGACTCGCACTTGGTCGGTATTTTTTAAAATATAGCGATTTTAACTACTTATTTATTAGGGATGAAAAGACAACTGTATAAAATAAGTAGTTCAAGTCAAGGTAAATATTGATTGAAAGCATTAGTGAAGTAATACAATTCACTCGGGTAATTTTCTTTCAAACAGTGACAACACAGTGGCAGTCCGCCATTTTTACAAATGCTTTTTTAGCTTACGCTGCTGATGACGTAGATAAGATACGCTGACGTCACGAGCTGTCACGGGGATTACTTACCTTGTTTTTTCTACCATGTCATAAATAAAGTAAGTATAAGGTATATTTGTACCGCACATATAGTGTGAAAAAATTTTTCATTGCCATCTTTATGACAGATATATAAAATTTAAGTTCACGTAGTTACAAAAAAGACCAAAAAAGAGTACAAAGAAAGTATTCACAATACTTTAAAAAAACCATTTGTTGAATGAAAAGCAAGAAAATAACTTTTAATTACTTATCACATTTTTTTTTGTTTTTATAATAGGTAAATACCTACTTATTTCTCGATTTGGTTCACTGAAAATTTAATTATCACAATAAAGTTTATTTAATGTTTTATTAAAATATGTATTTAAATGCACATTGTACCAGTAATGATACATACTAATTGCAAACAGGCAAACTTTAGAGGAAGCATTTCCATATTTCATTTGAAAAAGGAATAAAAAGAATATACTTACATGTTATAAAATAAACATTGTTGGATTATTGAATTTATTAATTAGTAAGAATTTGAGACACTATTAATAGCGGAAGCAATAAAGGACGAATAAAGAAAGTACGTAGGTAATAAAAAAAATGGACAATGTTTCGTCTTTGACGATGGTTACACTGAAAATCAGCGTCACGGAATGTTTCCTCTGGCTCGCTCCGTGACATCAAGCTGAGTGCAAGCCTTTTAGTGCAAATTACTTAAAAAAATATATGTATTAAGTAAAGTTTTGTTCTACGCTATGTATAATTTTTGTTTTTGCACTAATAAACTATTTTCTTTCTTTTTGCTTTGTATATTTTTGATTAAAATTTAACAAATCATTAAAATAAGGAGCGTAGAGTGAACTACTTAACATTATTGGCATGCTTATGCATGCACAATTACCTATTTGAACTAGGAATGAACTAGAGCATTGTACAAAAAATAAGAGTGTGATCTAAATAAACATCACATCATATGCTTTGATTCAGATACGATTGGATACGAAACTAAATAAGATTCAATCGTAGGCGGATTTTTGACATATATCCATATCGTTTCTTTTCTTACCACAATAAGTGAACGAGATACATATACATTTGACAAATATTAACACCAAGACCCATCCCACCCGGACCCTTCATAACCACAGTAACACAAAATAATAATGTGTACAAATTATTAACAGTATTCATCTATCGATTACTCATGTATCAAAATATAAATCTTCCTAGATCAGATCTAGCGAGGGATTCTTAACTAGTAGCATAGACTGTGCGGGTCCACTCAAAACAAAATGTAAATCTTCCTAGATCAGATCTAGCGAGGCATTCTTAACTAGTAGCATAGACTGTGCGGGTCCACTCAAAACAAAATATAAATCTTCCTAGATCAGATCTAGCGAGGCATTCTTAACTAGTAGCATTGACTGTGCGGGTCCACTCAAAACAAAATATAAATCTTCCTAGATCAGATCTAGCGAGGCATTCTTAACTAGTAGCATAGACTGTGCGGGTCCACTCAAAACAAAAACGACACGAAAAACCAAAGTAACCGCAACATCAACAACCCAACAATGGTGAGCACAGCGTAATGAAGGACTTTAAGTCGTTGATGCTTCTTCAAACTCTCAGGGATGGTAGAAACGGGGTCCTTAAGTAGATACACCCTTATACCCCTCATGTAGTTGGCGAAGTACTCGTTCCAGTCGACGCAGCTGGTGTCGAAGTCGTAGATGTGTTTGTCGGCGTCGCACATCTCGTTGTAGAGGCGCGTCATGTTGGTGTTGTGGAAGCGCCACGTGCGGAGAGCGAAGAATTTGAGCACGTCACCGAACTGCTCGATTTTTGTGTAGGCTTTTCTTAATCTGTGGGGAAAGGCGAGTGGGTAAAAAGCAGTGTAATAGGTAGCTCGTTGGATGCCAGATTAGTTGTCATGACAAATATATCATTAAGCTTTCATCATCATCATCATATCAGCCGAAGAATCTACTGCTGGACACAGTCCTCCCCCAAAGAGTGCAACAATGACCGGTCCTACGCCACCAGCATCCACCTTGTGGACCAGGAAGGCGCAGCGTGGGCCTACCCACGGTGCGCCTTCCGGTACGTGGTCACCACTCGAGAACCTTTCCACCCCAAAGGCAACGCTTCTAAGTTTTAGGTTAAGTTAATTATATCGTAATGGCCCTGGAAGCTCTACACATCTCTCGGCAAATGTGTGCACAGGTATTTGTTTATTTGTCGACGTTAATAACGTTGAAAGTCCTTTGGGAGGTAGGTATTTACTACTAACTCTGCATGTATGTGGTGTTGTATAACACTTTAAACTATCGTGCTTTGCTTATAGAGGGTAGTGATATATCTCCATTGACAACTTGCTGGGACGACATTCATCTGCGAGCATGAGGTGCAACCCGTGCCGAAAGAAATAAAGGTAAATAGATATTGCGTTAGACCCGTGAAAAACAAAAATTTAAATATGTGGTGTTGTGTTCCTGGTAGTGAGTAAGGTCGCCAGAGCATCCTAGGGTGTGTTATGTTGAGAGCGAGGGACCTAGCTGTCAATGAGAAATTCTAAAATCAATAAAAGGCCGGCAGCGTTGTGATTATTCTGGGGTAGCAGTCCATGGTGACGATGTCTGCTTCATGGGTCGTAAGCTTGTTTTACACCACCATAGTACCACATCGCAGAATGTACTCACTGTGGCTTCTTCCCAACGATCATAAACACGCCGTCCACAAGGTACGCGGGCAGCCAGTGCAGCAGAAACGCGAGGAAGGTTAAGACGGGACAGGAAGTGGTCATCGTGAACATGGAGTACCACATCGCAGAATGTACTCACTGTGGCTTCTTTCCAACGATCATTAACACGCCGTCCACAAGGTACGCGGGCAGCCAGTGCAGCAGAAACGCGAGGAAGGTTAAGACGGGACGGGAGGTGGTCATCGTGAACATGTAGTACCATATCGCAGAATGTACTCACTGTGGCTACATACACACGCCGTCCACCAGGTACGCGGGTAACCAGTGCAGCAGGAACGCGAGGAAGTTGAAGACGGGACGGGAGGTGGTCATCGTGAACATGTAGTACCATATCGCAGAATGTACTCACTGTGGCTACATACACACGCCGTCCACCAGGTACGCGGGTAACCAGTGCAGCAGGAACGCGAGGAAGTTGAAGACGGGACGGGAGGTGGTCATCGTGAACATGGAGTACCACATCGCAGAATGTACTCACTGTGGCTTCTTCCCAACGATCATACACACGCCGTCCACCAGGTACGCGGGTAACCAGTGCAGCAGGAACGCGAGGAAGTTGAAGACGGGACGGGAGGTGGTCATCGTGAACATGGAGTACCACATCGCAGAATGTACTCACTGTGGCATCTTCCCAACGATCATACACACGCCGACCACCAGGTACGCGGGTAACCAGTGCAGCAGGAACGCGAGGAAGTTGAAGACGGGACGGGAGGTGGTCATCGTGAACATGTAGTACCATATCGCAGAATGTACTCACTGTGGCTACATACACACGCCGTCCACCAGGTACGCGGGTAACCAGTGCAGCAGGAACGCGAGGAAGTTGAAGACGGGACGGGAGGTGGTCATCGTGAACATGGAGTACCACATCGCAGAATGTACTCACTGTGGCTTCTTCCCAACGATCATACACACGCCGTCCACCAGGTACGCGGGTAACCAGTGCAGCAGGAACGCGAGGAAGTTGAAGACGGGACGGGAGCTGGTCATCATGAACATGGAGTACCACATCGCAGAATGTACTCACTGTGGCTTCTTCCCAACGATCATACACACGCCGTCCACCAGGTACGCGGGTAACCAGTGCAGCAGGAACGCGAGGAAGTTGAAGACGGGACGGGAGCTGGTCATCATGAACATGGAGTACCACATCGCAGAATGTACTCACTGTGGCTTCTTCCCAACGATCATACACACGCCGTCCACCAGGTACGCGGGTAACCAGTGCAGCAGGAACGCGAGGAAGTTGAAGACGGGACGGGAGCTGGTCATCATGAACATGGAGTACCACATCGCAGAATGTACTCACTGTGGCTTCTTCCCAACGATCATACACACGCCGTCCACCAGGTACGCGGGTAACCAGTGCAGCAGGAACGCGAGGAAGTTGAAGACGGGACGGGAGGTGGTCATCGTGAACATGGAGTACCACATCGCAGAATGTACTCACTGTGGCTTCTTCCCAACGATCATACACACGCCGTCCACCAGGTACGCGGGTAACCAGTGCAGCAGGAACGCGAGGAAGTTGAAGACGGGACGGGAGCTGGTCATCATGAACATGGAGTACCACATCGCAGAATGTACTCACTGTGGCTTCTTCCCAACGATCATACACACGCCGTCCACCAGGTACGCGGGTAACCAGTGCAGCAGGAACGCGAGGAAGTTGAAGACGGGACGGGAGCTGGTCATCATGAACATGGAGTACCACATCGCAGAATGTACTCACTGTGGCTTCTTCCCAACGATCATACACACGCCGTCCACCAGGTACGCGGGTAACCAGTGCAGCAGGAACGCGAGGAAGTTGAAGACGGGACGGGAGCTGGTCATCATGAACATGGAGTACCACATCGCAGAATGTACTCACTGTGGCTTCTTCCCAACGATCATACACACGCCGTCCACCAGGTACGCGGGTAACCAGTGCAGCAGGAACGCGAGGAAGTTGAAGACGGGACGGGAGCTGGTCATCATGAACATGTAGTACCACATCGCCTGCATCGGGGGCACGCTGAGGCCGTGGTTCTCCGCTAGCGACATGAACTGCCCTGTAATAGAAAGAGAAGCCAGTTAGAAAGTTCTCTCATAACCAGGCATTTGTTTCTGGCAACCAAAGTTGCCAACTTCGCACACATCAAACTTCAAATCATTTATTTGTGAACAATAAGTATGCACATAATGTAAATTATGCTAGTTGGTTGGTACACATAAATTAGTCCAGCTATGTTCTGCCTCAAGGCTTACAAAGATCTTATGAAAAAAATAATTACAATATAAGTATTTATTAACGAAAGAGAATTTCAAAAAACATTGTGGCTCAGCATTATGTCTAAACATGTTCATTATAGTAGATTAAACCCATCATTAAAGTATTCGTTGATTGAGTAATAAGCTTTTTTATCTAAAAATACACTTAAAGCCCGCTTAAATCCTAATTTTGCTTGATATCAACAGACAGATGATTAAAAAAATCGAGGCCATTCCTATAATAAAACTCTTAAGACATAAGTCCTGTTTTAGACGAGGCCGGAAACAAATAGTTTTGTTGAATCTTCTGCCTAAAAAATACTGAACCTCCGTATCAATTGTGGCCACTGTGTTTCACAAGCTAAGTTTAGGCAGCTTTTAATTTTTTTTCAACACACCTGCTCGTAAAGTAGGTCTTATTACAGCGTATTTACACTGATAATGCAGAATATTACCCATGCCGTGCCTTTTACATTACATTATCGCACTAGTGCCTTTTCATTACATATCTTTTTAAATATTAGCAAAATAATGCAGAATATTACCCATGCCGTGACTTTTACATTACATTATCGCACTAGTGCCTTTTCATTACATATCTTTTAACATTTTCATTTTTTATTTATTTTTTTTCCTCGCAAATGTGTTGAAAAACGTCGTATGAAACACGTGAGCATTGGTCATTACACTTCTCGTCTCCATTAAGCCTTCGCCTTCGGCTCAGGCTTAAAAACCGACTCGAGTGTAATGACCAACTTAGCACACTTGTATCATAATATACTATTAAACGATACCTACCTATAAAATCATTAAAATCCGAATTCAAGTGAATGGATAAGCCACGACCAGACGGTTCTGGAGTCTTGCAAGCTATTAGATAGGGTGAATCACTTCGTCATGTGTCAGCTTTTTAACAATACGTGATAGGTGGACGGTTTCAAGTAAAATCAACTATAGTATTTGCATTCTGTTCTGACACAGCTATCACCCCATAAACGTCAATGATGACATAATTTGTACTGCGATGTAAGTGTGTCAGAATGCAAATACGATAGTGTCAATATACCGACGCTAATCAATAATCATTTCACTGCTGAATTTACAGAAAACACACTTCTTGAAAAATCACGCCTACTAAAAACTCAATAGCAACAAAACATTCCAAAGAAAAAAGCCCTGAAGTAAGGAGCTACGTGCATCCTTCCCTCTCCTACACTCACACAACACACACTCTCCTACATTAATTCACTAAAACACAAACACACTATGAACACACTCAATATTTGTATCGCCTCATCGCCCCACAAATTGCTAACAAAAAAATGCTTATTTTAGTATAGTAATTTCTTTAGAGATCGCTATTTATTTTATTTGTAATTCTCGTGTTTGAACTGACTCTCACGATACAGGCTGTGCCTCGTCTGGAAGTCGCTGTATCTAAGAAAATTGTTGTCATAACAATTTTCTAGAATAATTTATTTACCATGACTTATAAGTTATGGTAAATAAGTTATTCTCTTTTTCTTCTTTCTAAAAGTATCAGGCGCAAACATTTTTCAATTCTCCCTAACTTACTGACACTGACAATGAAACTAACAGGCGCAAACAACTTGCTTTTTAGGGTTCCGTAGCCAAATGGCAAAAAACGGAACCCTTATAGATTCGTCATGTCTGTCTGTCCGTCCGTATGTCACAGCCACTTTTTTCCGAAACTGTTAGAGCTATACTGTTGAAACTTGGTAAGTAGATGTATTCTGTGAACCGCATTAAGATTTTAACACAAAAATCTAAAAAAAAAACATTAAGTTTTAGGGGTCCCCATACTCAGAACTGAAACTCAAAAAAAAATCATCAAACCCATACGTGTGGGGTATCTATGGATAGGTCTTTAAAAATGATATTGAGGTTATTAATATTATTTTTTTCTAAACTGAATAGTTTGTGCGAGAGACACTTCCAAAGTGGTAAAATGTGTGTCCCCCCCCCTGTAACTTCTAAAATAAGAGAATGATAAAACTAAAAAAAATATATGATGTACATTACCATGCAAACTTCCACCGAAAATTGGTTTGAACGAGATCTAGTAAGTAGTTTTTTTTTAATACGTCAGAAATCGTAAACCGCAATTTATATCACGGAACCCTTCATGTGTGAGTCCGACTCGCACTTGGCCTTTTTTATATTTTATTTAATTAATTAGGCTCACAAAACAATAGTTAAAGTCTATTGATTAATACAAATTATGCAATAAGTTGGGATCTGGACTATAACTCAAAATTTACTTGAAACTTTTTCTCAAACATGCTATGAAATATTCTCTTTACGTTCCTTATAATAGACTCAGAAGTATCCTTTTTCGGGCGCAGCATCTCGAGGCGGCCTGAAATGGTATTTCAGGCCTAGGCACTCAAAGCCTGCAAAGTATTTTTTTAATTTTCATTCCACTATTTATGGCACAGCATCACGGCATTCAGTCATGAAAATTAGTTTGATTTAAAGATTTTTATTTATTTATTTCATTGCATGTTTGAGAAAAGCACTATACATGCCTAGCCGTGAAAAGTGCTTGCCGGCTACGTATCACTATCCGGCTTCCTTACGATCGGCCGCCTATACCTACTCACCCGGCAAGCCCTTCTTTCCCGGCGTCTGCAGTAATGTAGGTAGTATTTGTAATATAAGTATAGTTACTCCAAGTAATCGGCGCCTTCTCAGAGCACACGCAGTGGTACAGCGGCGGGACATCCCTCGGCGGCGCCTGATGGTTCTCGGCGCGCGCCACGCCCCACGCGGCCGCCACGCACGCCGACGCCACGCAGTCGCCGGGCACGAGCGACGCCTGCGCGCTCGGGCTCGCGTGCAGCACGTGCAGGAGCCCGAGCTCCGCGCCCACTATCACCTGGGAAACATATTAGAGAGATGTTACGCCTGCGCGCTCGGGCTCGCGTGCAGCACGTGCAGGAGCCCGAGCTCCGCGCCCACTATCACCTGGGAAACATATTAGAGAGATGTTACGCCTGCGCGCTCGGGCTCGCGTGCAGCACGTGCAGGAGCCCGAGCTCCGCGCCCACTATCACCTGGGAAACATATTAGAGAGATGTTACGCCTGCGCGCTCGGGCTCGCGTGCAGCACGTGCAGGAGCCCGAGCTCCGCGCCCACTATCACCTGGGAAACATATTAGAGAGATGTTACGCCTGCGCGCTCGGGCTCGCGTGCAGCACGTGCAGGAGCCCGAGCTCCGCGCCCACTATCACCTGGGAAACATATTAGAGAGATGTTACGCCTGCGCGCTCGGGCTCGCGTGCAGCACGTGCAGGAGCCCGAGCTCCGCGCCCACTATCACCTGGGAAACATATTAGAGAGATGTTACGCCTGCGCGCTCGGGCTCGCGTGCAGCACGTGCAGGAGCCCGAGCTCCGCGCCCACTATCACCTGGGAAACATATTAGAGAGATGTTACGTACTTCACTATCTATTTGCCATTATTATTATTCTGGTAGTGGCTTTCGGGCTGTCAAAGCCCTTATATCACTGCGACCATCGCTGATCTATTGTGATCGCCACTTACTACAATTCTTGGTCAAGTCCTGCAAACTCGAAGAATTGCAGGATTTTGTTGAACTCAAGAAATTTGATCTCCTCCGGGCACATGATGTGTTTGCCCAGGAAGGAGTTACGACTGCGCATGAGGGAAGGGCAATCGGTTAGGATGCGTGTAGGCGTCTCCTCTGCTTCAAAGCAGAATCTGCACTGCCTTGTGTCGCACAGTCCTATCGTTTGCATGTGCTTATTTAGGCGGCAGTGCCCAGTAACCAATCAATCTGGCATAGAGCAATGCGTATAGCTGACCAACTTTTCAAATCTCAAATTTTTGACGCAATGCTCCTGTCGCGCTGTTGTGGGCGGCGGGAGCTGTCTTTGCGATAACGACAACTGCTGCTCGAACTAGAATTCCCACGCAAAAAACTCAAAAATCGAGGTTCCGCTCTCGACTGTTTCCTCCTCCAAAACGCAACCAATCGTCATACAATTTTGGAAACTGCAAAAGGAGGAAATAATCTACGCTGCAATGTTTTGATTTTTTGGATATTTGTTGTTATATTTGTATACAGCGCCTTTTTTTGCAGCCATTTCAATTAAGCCGTTTTTGCGATTTTTGAAGCGATGTAAGTTTCTTTATAATAAAATGATGCAAAAAAGCTAAACATAGCGGCATAGATATTGATGATATTGACCTTATTTGAAAAAAATATTGCTCTAGGTTCAAAAACCAGGGAGGAAATAGTCGAGAGCATTTGTATGGGAAAATCGCAGATAGACATTCCTCTTAATCCCAAAAATAATAATAATAATATTAAAAGGTAAAATTTCTTGTAATGTGTAAATTTCAGGTGTATATTTTTCAGATGTAGTGTCAGACCCGCACTATCGTTTAAGATCACCTGCCCAGGTGATCGTATTGGACGGATATGTCTTATGAGATCACCCAGGTGATCCTATTGTATGCCATATATATCCAGCAAGATCCCCTGGGTGATTTTAGTGATTTTATAAAAAAAAAAAAAAGAATTATATCCAGTAGGATAGGGGTGGTCGGGTCAGGTGATCTTAAAGGATAACGCGGTCAGACCTGTCCCTCTCTCGATTGCAGCTGACATCGCCGAACAGGGACACTTGTCGTTGTCACGCAGCCGGCGTTGTCCCTGACAGTGTCATACAAACCTTCAGAGCCTTCTGTACGACCCTCTACACGAGCAGTCTGTGGGTTTCTCATACGCAAAAACAGTACAACGCCCTACGTGTACAGTACAACAATGCCTTCAGGGTGCTACTGGGGCTGCCCCGTTTCTGTAGTGCGTCCGGGATGTTCGCGGATGCCAGAGTTGACTGTTTCTATACAACTATGAGGAAACGCTGCACATCCCTGGCGCGCAGGGTGCGGGCTAGCTCTAGTGGTATCCTGAGGGCATTTGCGGAGAGGTTTGACTGTGAGTATGTGAGTCACTGCCATATGATCCACGTACTGACAGTCAAGCCCTACTAAGTACTGTCCTTATTTTATATGTATTAGGTTATAGTACTTACTAACTTTAGGCTAAGAAACTGTAACTAACTTTATCTATGATCCCAGTTGGTAATAAATGTTTTGAATTGAATTGAAAACGCAACAACCTTAACTAGACGGGATCATTCCCATCTTCCAATCTATCCTACCCAGGTTGCATATTTATTTAATCGTATGGCATTAGGCCTTTGAGTTTGTCACTCTTTAGTACTACAGGGGAAAAGTGCAGGGTTGTGGTAAATAGGTAAGCTCCTGCGGACGCAAGTGACAGTTGCCCCCCTTTGACAAGTTAGAGGTTCTTAAGCCGCCCGAAGGCCTCTCACTCGGCTTAACGACTACTGTTGTAGACAACAGCCGGGATCAACTGCTTAGCGTGCCTTCCAAAGCTCGGAAGCGCTCATTTATAGTAACCACTCAAACAGGCGGTCACCCATCCAAAAACTGACCGCTGCCATATTTGCTTAACCTGCGTTATCGTTTCTGATTCGCAGGCGCCGCTAGGCTATGAACGCTTCATTTCATTACATACATATGAAATTGCATATGAAACCTGAGTTGGATAGGTTGGAAGATGGGGATGACCCACTAGAAGATCTCTTGAACACGATGGCATGATTCGATTTTTCTGTCTATCAAACATCGGTTTAGTTAGATAGAGGAACTTCTGTACGTTAGTTCAGTCACCGGCATAACCGCCCGGGTGTTTTTATTTTTATTGAATTTTTTTTTAATGAACATTGTACTATTTAAATGTGTAAAATATGGATGCAAAATCTGAAATAAATGATTATTTATTTATTTATTTATAAATATTATGATAGAACAAAGGGCGCAAAAATATCTGATGACAACTCTATTCCTAGAGCCGTTAGAGCGTGTCAGATATTTTTGCGGCCTTTGATTCATCATATATTGATGCTGGTGACTGTACTGTACTAGTATGTATCATGTGGTATTGTTAACCATAAAGTACTCACCCCGGTAGGTCCGTAAACGTTGTCGATCCATCCCGCGACAGGCTCCTTAGCGGTGCCAATCACTGGAAAAAGAACAGTATTTTTTCTCAAAAATGCATAAAAATTGGTACTATATTTTTATGGCTTGATTTTGTGTCCCAATTTGATATTGAAGCCTCAGTGTGCGAATTATTAGTGCTATTTTGTTTGTAATTACACCTTCTTACTTCTAGGAACAAAATTTGTTTAACAAATACCTTCGTTAATATTTTGTATAGGTACTTACTTAAATATTAGTTAAACTGTAGTATGTTTAGATTTGTCTTATTATAATTTAAACTGGCTAGCGTATTTAGATTTAGTAAATATTTTGATAAATTTTATTTTTGTTGCTATTGTAATTCATAATGTATTTTGTGTAGGTACCTACTTAGGTATGCTTAAAGTATTTAGCAACTCGTGTTGCTTACCTACCGATATCAACTTTTTGTAACGATTACTAAGTTTCTCATAAGTGAAATGTACCTACAATTTCTTAGAGCAAATAAAGTTCTTTTAACCTAATAGACTTTTGGTATGAAATTCCACTATGGTCATATAGTCTCACCCCACCCGAAACGAAACACTTTGCAGAGGCTGTTACTATGAGGAACATGGCATCAATATTTGGGGAAAAGCCTTTGTTAGTAACTGGAAGTGTACTTACCAATTGAGGGTCTGACGACGGCCACGGGAAGACCCTGAGAGTACTTCTGCAGCACATCCTCGGCCACTCCCTTTGTGTAGGCGTAGGAGTTGGGGAAATCTCCGAGGAGTCTGCAATGGAACAGGTGAAACGTTAGATGATGGTCTTTGAACGGCGGATCTGCTAGATACAGTCGCCATCACATACATCGTAGCAAACAAACAGCTCACAAACATCGTTACACACCTCTTTTTTCAAGGCATTAGGGTGCATGTGCCGATATTATTGAACACCTATATTTGGGCATATTTATTAATTTTGCACCTTTAAACGGACAGTTAAGGATAGTATTAAAACCGGCAGTCAATGTCAATCGCCTACGTTTAGTAACAAAGCCGACAGGTTAGACGTGACTTAAACATCACTTTAGTTAACCTTAATCTGCAATTTTTTATTAATTCCCCGTTACACCTATGCATGTGATGGCGACTGTACACAGAAAAAAACTCTAGGCAATAAACAAATGAGGAAGACCGCCAATATTTTGAATGAAACATGATATATACTTAGATTAATTAGAAAATGTCCAATTGGGAATGGATAAAATTTTCAGAAGTGCCTGATTATTTTTTTGGTGATAGAAATAACCTGCATCAGAAAAAAGTTGCAGACTTTTCAGCTGCGTCAATTATATTTGAGAAATATAAACATTTTCTTCACTTACGTTTTGAGTTTAGGACGGCGAATAGAAAATATATTCAATATCCGAGGTAAACTGGCACTGACAATGATATTGACAGCTGCATCAGCTATAGGTACTTGTTTGTTGTTTGCATTGCCCGGGTCAGATATTTAAAATATTTTTTTGCAATATGAGATGGATCAAATAATTACATTTAAAGCATTATTTAGGCTGGACAACTGCTGCAAGTTGCGGAAAGTTTGCCAAAGTAAGTCGGAAATTTCAGGAAACTTACATAAGAACTTACAAAGTTTCAATTTTAGAAAGTTTCCCATCAACAATTTTGACTAATTATCTTATTACAAGCTTTTATTTACTTTCACCTGTCCCGTTGTTTGTTAAATCAAATCTTGCAAGTTAAATTTGACCCACTTCCCGGTTTTCGAGTCAGCTGAAATTTAGCATGCATATCACATGATAATGCAATATTAAAATGAGATGGAGCTGATCTGATGCTGGAGCCGGAAGGTGGCCATAGAAACTCCGTAATAAAACGACACAACCCCATCGAGTTTGGGCTCGTTAGAATCGTCTCAATAAGTAGTTAATGACGGTATACAGAAAAGTACAGTCAGCAATAAAATCTTGTACCAAAAATTAATTTTTTGACAGAAATTTAATTTTATTAGGAAAGTTACGCAATATTGAAGATTGATGATCGGTCTTACCCGGGGGTGATGCTGTTCAGGGTCTTCTCATCCAGGCTCTCGGCCAGGTCGATCAGCTTGTCTCCGGGGATAGGGCTCTCGTAGAACACTTCCTCTATCTCGCTTATGTTGCAGTTGCTGGGGAGAGACAGACAATTATTATAATGGTGAATAAATAAATAATAATCATTATCGTTAGAATTGAGCCTCCAGAGAACGCAGCGCTGCTCGCATCGGGTCCGTTTTTTAGACACAATGGATACATTATTATATTAGTCTATGGTACAATGTAAAGCTGATACCAAAGAAACGAACGATCTCTTAAAACTGCACTAGCGTTTTATTCGGAGAAAAGTTGTTTTTTTTTAATTTGCTTGGTTAGACCAGGGGCCTATTTCATAAAACTTTACAAGCACACTTTACAATTTGACAAAATTGTCAACGTTTTATATGGAAAATTGTACAATTTTGTCAAATTGTACGCTTGTAAAGTTTTATGAAATAGGCCCCAGGCCTCAGATCAGACCTGCGGGTGATGTGTCCGTAGTTCCTCATCCGCCTAGAAAAGGTCCCGAGCAGGCCCCATGGTGTTCTGGGGTGCCAACAGCGGAGTGGGCAGGGCACCATACCCTGCCACCTACGTGGGCCCGCAAGGGCAACGCTGACAGAGTTCCGGACGTGTGCAATAGCGTTCCCGGGGCTCTGTCTACAAGCGAGCAGTGGAACACCCCAGGGGTTTTAGTCCGTGAGAGTCGGACATACCCACTCGGCTTCTCCCGAGCCGGGTGGGATCTACTAAGGATTTCCCATGAGATAAAAAAAGGCACGCCAGTAGAATCTAAGCCCGCATACGCTAATTGAGCCTCATGCTAACTACAGTCTTTAAAAAAGTTTTCAAATAATTCTTTATTTTCGTCTAAAATGCATCATAAAAAAAAAGTCATCAAAATAGGTAAGTAAGTAAGTGTTTTATTTGTAAACATAGGTAATTACAGTGGTTGTCTTTTTTTTACAGTCTCACTATGTTTTGCCAATAGGCGTACAAAAACTTTGAGCTTAATACTAAATAAGTACCTTATACCTACTATCATGCATACAAAATTCAGGTGCCTTTGTACAAATTATAATTATATAGTAAGTTCAGCAATGGAAGTTAAACAACCTGTGATAAAAAAAAGTTATATAGGTAGATGAATGTATTAGTGCCTGTCCGATCTTAAGAATGTCAATTAAATATGTCAAGTATAATTATAAGAGAAAAATAAATATAATTAAAAGAGTCAAAGAAATGTCAATCTAATTTATCATTTATATAATCTGAAATGAAATAATAACATTTATGTATTAATAATTAATAATGTCATTAATTTCTTTCTTAATTCTAACATATTTAATGACTTCATGTCATAAGGTAAGTGGTTATAAATTTTGCTGGCTAGACAATACATACTTTTTTGCATCAATTCTGTCTTTGCAGGAACTATGCAAAGATTTAAAGTATTTTTCTTTCTCAAGTTTCTATTAGTAACATCACTGTGCTTTTTGAATAAGGTCGTATTGTTTTTGACAAACATGATTATTTCATAGATGTATAGAGAGGGCATTGTCAAAATTCTTGAATCCTTGAAATAAGGTACACAACTGTCAGTCGGTTTGAGACCATACATGGCTCTGACACACCTTTTTTGTGCCTTGAAAACGTCTTCTCTACTTGTGGAGTTACCCCAAAACATAATGCCATACCGTAGTTTTGACGCTACAAAACCATGATATGCCCTTAGTACTGCGTGAGGGCTTGCTTGCTTGGCAAGTTTATGTAAAGCGTATGCATATTGGTTAAGCTTTTTGCACGTATCATCCGCATGAACTTTCCAAGATAAATGTTCATCTATGTACACTCCCAGAAACTTTGTAACAGCCACAGAATCTATACTTTTCTCTTCATAATTGCAATTGATTTGGAGAGCTGATTTACGTTGACAGAATTGTATTATCTTGGTCTTGTCCAGGTTTATCAATCAATTATTAATATTAAGCCATTTAATTATGTCCAAAATAGTTTCATTAATTACAGATTCATATTTACATTTTTCATTACATTCAATAATTACGGTACTATCGTCGGCAAATAGCACCATGGGGTATTTGATATGCCGTGGAAGGTCATTTATATAAAGTAAAAAAAGCAAAGGGCCAAGAACACTTCCTTGCGGCACACCACACCTTATTCTCCGCCTTTCAGAACGGTATGTGTTTTGCTGTTTGGTTTGCAAACACACCTGAGTTATCTCTGTGTATTGATCCCTGTTACTTAAATATGGCTTGAACAGATCCCACACATTGCCTCGTACGCCATATGCATCGAGTTTCTTTAAGAGAATCTTGTGGTCTACATATTCAAAAGCCTTGGTCATGTCCATGAATACTGCACAAATATTATTACGCCTGTCCAATGTCCGGTATTAATGGTCAAGATGATTTGACCCTGAATTAAGATTGATTGTAATTGGAGTTTAATGTCCATTGTCACGTGCAGAGACACGCCTGCTATTAGTCGGCTCATAATTCTCTCTTGTAGGTTAAACAGTTGGTTTCCATCGGATACCTTCGATACTTATTACATTATCATCATTTGCCAAAAAGGTAATTTTCTCTGAATCCGTAACATTTTCAGGATAATTTTATTGAACTTTGTATAGACTTAGAACCTTGTACAAACTGTCAAATTTACAGATTTGTTATAAATTTAACCTAACCAAATTTATATTAAATCTGTAAAGTTGACAGTTTGTATGAGAAAAGAAAATCTACTGGGGCAAATGATGATTATATGTTTAAGTTTGACTAACGTTACCTACATTTTTTGCCCTCATTTTTGGCAATGTTCTTCATTAGTACCTAGCAAGCTACCGTAGCCTAGTGGTTCAGGCATGCGGCTGTCAAGCGGCGGTCGTGGGTTCGAATCCCGGCTCGTACCAAAGAGTTTTTCGCAACTTATGTACGGAATATTTACCGTTAGCTTTTCGGTGAAGGAAAACATCGGTCTAATCCCAATAAGGTCTAGTTTTCCCTCTGGGTTGGAAGGTCAGATGGCAGTCGCTTTCGTAAAACTAGTGCCTATGCCAAATCTTGGGATTAGGTGTCAAAACGGACCCCGGACTCCTTTAGGGCACAACCGGGAATAACGCTAGGATGATGATGATCTTCATTAGTACCTACCTAAGGTCTCGGAATTTTCGGTGCGATATAAGGGACAGTCATTAACAACAATCATTGAGGTTAATTTGTCTAAATTAAATAACACTTGCAAGCGCGTTATGAAGTCTGAGATGGATGAGTGATTTGTTCTCGTTATAAAATATAAAGATTTTCGCAATTATACTCGCACTCATTGAAATAAAGCAAATGAAACGGATTAAACTTTCCGATATTTTGATTTTTTTCATCATTTATAGTTGAAAAGAGTACGTATCATCGGAAATTTAGAGGTATTATTTTATAAAGACACAAATAAACAACTCTCGATTTATCGATACCATCGAAAACATTGGTGTTCTCTCCCTAAGACTTCAAAAACCACACCGAAAATTCGGGTGGCGCAGGACCGGTCACTTTGGAACTCTTTGAAGGAGGCCTATGTCTGATATGATGATGATGGCATACAGTATTTTGGCCTTTGAGTTTGTCACTCTTTAGTACCACCCAGGGGACAGGCTTATGTTATACCTGTATGCAGTGGAAATGTGGACCATGGCTTTCAGCTTGGTGCACGACCGAGCCAGCTGCAGCATCTCCCGCGTGCCGCGCACGTTGATGAACACGGCTTCCCGCAGGGGCTCGTTGAAGCGCAGTGTGGCCGCGCCGTGGAAGATCACTTCCACCTGAAGAACAAACGGTTGGTATCAGATCGGTCAGAGTCAGACTATGAAGCATTAGTGAAGTAAAAGTCTACGGGGGCGCCGTCATCATCATTACACTCACACACACACGCGCACACACACCGCTTTAGCCTATGGACACTTGTGACTCCAGAAGAATCACAAGCGCGTTGCCGACCCTTTATTTACTTTAGGATTCGCTTTGTTGGCCAGATAGAGACATGCAGGTCCCTCACTCCCAACACAGCGCATCCTACATATCGTAACGTAAGTACGTCCTAAAAAATAAGTAGTTTATGTGGCCATTTAATATTAATTTACTAATGTAGTTGTATAAGTGTTTTGTAACTAACAATATCTAATAATCTATTAATCTAAGGAATCTGTTTTTTTTAGAACCTTACTAGACCTGCGCTCCATTCTAATCAATAAAGGGTCGGCAACGCGCTTATGATTCTACTGGGTCGTCCTTAGGCTGCGGTGTCTGCACTACCAGGGAGGCCGTGTGCTTGTTTACCGAAGTATCAAAAACAATGTGTTTGTTAAGTTTATAATTTTTTCTTTTAAGCTTTGTTTTTTTTTCTATGTTATGTTACAATCAACCGCTTTACGGTACCTATACAATAATTTTAGAACTATGTAGCAAATTAATTATAATAGTTATAATTAAAAAAAAAAAATGATGTCAATAAAAATTTCTTTACAGTACTTAATCCTAATTAATAATTTTTACTTCCAATTATCTATTATGTTTAATTAATTTCATTTTATTGAAAAAAACATTTATTGTATAAAAACATTCGTCAACCAATAACGTTAGCTTAGAGAGAAATTTGTTCTTGGGAAGTTGTGTCCATGACATAGGCAACGTCTGAGCAAGGTATTTAGCTAAATGTATGTTGGTACTCTTTGTGTAACCTTAAAGGTTTTTTTTATGCGACTGTTTGTGTTTTAAGTAAATAATAAAATAAGTTTTTGTCAAAAATTTCATTTTTGGTACATGCTTTTATTGCCGACTGTAGGTACTTTACTGCATACCGTCACCAACTACTCATTGAGACGATTCTAAAGAGCCCAAATTCGATGGGGTTGTGTCGTTTCGTATGGCTACCTTCCAGCTCCAGCATCAGATCAGCTCCATGTCATCATAATATTGCATTGTCATGCGATATAAATATGCATACCAAATTTCAGCTCAATCGGAAACTGGGAAGTGGGTCAAATTTAACTTGCAAGATTTGATTACAGATAGACGGACAGACAGACAGACAGGCAACGGGACAGGTGAAACTAAATAAAAGCTTGTACTCTTAGAACCATTCTAGACCTGCGCTCCATTCCAATCAATAAAGGGTCGGCAACGCGCTTAGCTTATGGTTCGTCCTTAGGCTACGGTAGACACCGCTTACCACCAGGCAGGCCGTACGCTTGTTTGCCACCACCAAGGTATTAAACACACTCACCTCGTCGGCGATGGTCTGACGGTCGCTGTCGCTGATGCCAAGACCGACTTTGCCAATGTCCCCCTCCACGACTCCGATCTTGGACATGAAGTTCGGGAATTGCTTGCGCAGGCGCTCGTACAGCTGCAAACAAAACCATCATCATCATCATATCAGCCGAAAGACGTCGACTGCTGGACGTAGGCCTCCCCAAAAGAGTTTCAAAGTTACCGGTCCTGCGCCACGCGCATCCAGCGGACTCCCGCGACTAGGGCTTCCATTCCGTAATTACGTAATTACGTAATTACGGACGATTTTTGGGCATTTTATAATTACGTTATTCAAATATCTAATTCCGTAATTCCGTAACTTAATTTTCAACACATTTGCTCGTAACGTGCCTTTACTTTATTGTGCCGCTTTTAGGCTCATACCTAATCCTGGATATTAAACACGTGTGTTCTATTACATTACGACCCTCGTGTTTTATGTTTATATTCTGATTACGACACGTTGGCACCTTGCAGCAAGGTGTATGTATGGACTCTCTCTCTCTGACTATGGGTTATACAGGTTTGTTTTTAATTTTCGGCAAATGGATTCTTACTCGACTAAACAAATTAAATCCTTCTTGTGAATTAATTGATTATTTCTTCTTGGATATGATATTTTAACGTTTCATTTACGTTTTACTTTTGATAACATTTACATGAATTTATATTGAATACGAAAATATTTATTTTAGTTTGTATTGGCTAAAAATGTTTGGGAAAAATTGTTAAATTTACTCCAATAAATATTGTAAAAGATTTATTTTTTAATAAATATGGGTTTATAGATGTTTGTATTTTAATTTATATTGCTTGATTATTAAATTATGGTAGCACAATAACACCTGCGCGCGCACAGCACGAACTTCACGAAAAAAAAAAGTTGCGCGCCATTATAGGTAATTAATTTCACAAATATTTGTAAAAATTGTTGTAATGCGTGATTTTTTAAAATAACCAATATTATTAAAAATGTTGACTCGTGGTGAATAGAAAAGTGATAAATGGAATTGACGCCACTGGAAATTCTTTGAGATGTACAATTATGTGAGTAAAAACCTGTTGTCATCAATAACTAAAGGAAATAGCTTAGGAGCCTGTAACATTTTTATTTTATGAAAAGGTTGTTTTACTTGCAAATGTGTTGAAAAACGTCGTATGAAACGCGTCAGCTTTGGTAATTACATCCTCGGCTCTCTTATTCCGCCTCTGATGTAATAATCAACATAGCTCACTTGTATCACAATGTACTATTGCACTTTTAATATCATAGACATCATCGACATCATCGTGTATGCAATGGCACATAAAAAGAAAAGAATGAACAATTTCAAACTCAATAAAATGTTTAAAAACAATAATAATATAGTTATTTGATTATGATTATAAATATTATTTATTTTTTTTTTTTTATTTAATTATTTATTTATTTTTCTCTATTACTGAGCCTACATGCATTATACAGAATAACTAAAACTAAAGATAAAAAATTTGCAGATCGCTGCCAGGCGGCAGTGTGCCCAGAAGGCTGGCAGCATTGCCACGTTGTATGGCAATGCTGATCCTCTGGGCGAGGTAAAAGCCAGCCTTCTGGTCACGTGAAGCCTCGACCAGGCGCTTGCAAATTAAAAATAATAAATAAATAAATCAACAGCAAATCAGCGGTAGCAGCAACAGTATGCTGAGGGTGTTGGCAGAGCGCCTCGACTGCCCGCTCACCAAATATTGGGTTGAAGTGGTCATTGGTAGGGCCAAGTAGGGAATAAAATATTCGCTACTTGGTCCTACCTTTCTGCCATAGGTACCGAAAGAACCGAAGAGGTGCCTAAATGTAAATTTAATTAAAATTTTATTTAAACTAAACTTAATCGTGTAATACTAATATAGTCTTGTAAGCCCCATTTTGTTACTAACACTATTATGGATCTCGGTCTGAATTAAACAATTTTTATTTTATTTTTATTTTATTTATAATTTTCAATAAAAAGGTTTTAAATAAAAAGTTGTTCCTAAAAGTCTGATGAATTAATAACTAATTACGGAATTACGTAATTTAACGGACTTGATCCGGTATTGGTTACGTAATTGAAATATCCGTAATTTTGGAAGCCCTACCCGCGACCTTTACCAGGTCATCAGTCCACCTTCTCCAAACAAAACCATACATTAACATTTTCAGTACTAAGAACCCGCTAGGCGGGCACTCTGCACGGGTTTCACAAGACGGTAGCTAATTAATTTGTATATAAATTAAGACCGTTTGTTTCTAAACAAAAAAAAGACGGCCCGCTAGCTGTGTCGCGACGAGATAAGACTAAGGGCAATATCTCACCGGGACACCATGGCGGCGCAACCAGTCGCCGCCACCAACAAACTGTATGCAGCTCTATGGGCAATATCTCACCGGGACACCATGGCGGCGCAACCAGTCGCCGCCACCAACAAACTGTATGCAGCTGTATGGGCAATATCTCACCGGGACACCATGGCGGCGCAACCAGTCGCCGCCACCAACAAACTGTATGCAGCTCTATGGGCAATATCTCCCCGGGACACCATGGCGGCGCAACCAGTCGCCGCCACCAACAAATTGTATGCAGCTCTATGGGCAATATTTCACCGGGACACCATGGCGACGCAACCAGTCGCCGCCACCAACAAATTGTATGCAGCTGGTTGCGCCGCCATGGTGTCCCGGTGAGATATTGCCCATAGAGTTGCATACAATTTGTTGGTGGCGGGCAGACAGACAGACAGACAGACAGCGGAGTCTTAGTAATAGGGTCCCGTTTTACTCTTTGAGTACGGAACCCTAAAAATGGATTGCAAGTTTTGACGGACAACTTACATACGAACATGTCAAGTTATAAAGCTTGTAAAAACTAAAGTTACTGACCGCATCGTCAAACTGTTCCTGTAGACGTTTTTGTACGTCTTTGTTCTTCTTTGGCCGCGCTAGGAGATAGATCTTCTTCACGTCTGGACATGTTCTGAAACGAGAAGTTCATCAATTAATACAGGTTTGTTTCATTTACATCAATTAATACTGGTTTGTATTCATTTACATCAATTAATACAAGTTTGTATTCATTTATTATTTATTTTATTATTATTCGGGACACCAACAGAGTACATAAGATTATACGGTAGATATAAATGGTAACATGGTTGTACAAATAGTTACACTATTGTCTTAGGTTTAGTACCTGTAAAGATAGTTGTAAGTGTGGAAATAAATAAAATAAAATAAAAATAAAATATTACAATAAATAGGTACATTTTCTATTTGGGCACTTATGTACCCCAATTACAGGTGAACACATCATTATTATTATTTACATCAATTAACACAGGTTTGTATTCATTTACAAATGAAGCAAAATTATCTAGAGCCATGAATATTTTCTCTTGGTTCAAGATTATTCTCTTGCAGATGATTTCTGTTTCAAGGTAATGATAATAGACAGGTGGCTCTTTAGCGATAAGACCGCCTGGGGTCTACCACAGTTGTTTATGTTAGTTAAGCTGGTTGTTTTTTTTTCTTAGTAAGCACTAAGGCCACCCCCCACACTACGTCTTGTGAGCGTTCTCATACAAAATTGTGCGTTGCGTCGACGCGAAGTTTTGTATGAGAACGCTCACAAGACATACAAATAAAATGGCAATTGGCAACCATGCTGCCGGTTGCGCAGTCCTAGGTAAAATCTAGTCAGTATAAAGAGTTGTGATGTTGTGTGGTAGCAGGCACGCCCAAGTTACGTTAAGGATTCCGTCCACGTAGCGATAGCCTTACGCATGCGCGGTGTGTGCAATGATGTAAATAAATAAAGTAGATTTGGAGAGCTGCTTCTATTTACTGGGTCCGGGAGCATAGCTCTGCGATTTTCTCTGTAGATTACGTACCTATACAATACAATATATTCTGGAAATAGTCATGAAACACACATACACATACACACGCAAACATTTAAAACTATGCAGGTACCTATAGAATTCGTGTGTCTTTTTTTTTTGTATTTCGTAAAAGTGACTCGACAGAAAAACATTAAGTAGGTAGGTACGAGTACCTATAATAATTACAACCAAACATCAATTAAACCTGCTCAAAACGCGTCCACTATAATAATGGGTTTAGGATGTTGTTGGGGCTGCCGCGCCATTGCAGTGCATCAGGGATGTTTTGCGAAGCGCACACGGATGGGTTTCACGCCATAATGCGGGCGCGGGTCGCGTCCCTGATGAGGCGCCTGCGCGGCAGCCCGAACAGCCTCCTGCAGACGGTGGCGGCGCGCTTGGATGGTCCCTTCCTGTTCCATTGGGATAGGTTGCATAGGCCATCCAACTGCTAATTGTATTTGTGATAAAATACCTACTAACATAGTTTTAAGATCACTGTTACTAACAAATTATGGAAATAATATTTCTGATGTAAATTATTAAATAAATTAAATTATAAAAACATTTGTTGAGATTTTTTTTTATTTCTGTTGCCGCTATAACAACAAATACTAAAAACCAAATAAAATAAATATTTTTATTGATAATGGTACGGAACCCTATGTGCGCGAGTCCGACTCGCACTTGGCCGGTTTTTATTTATTAAAACGCACAAAAAATTAAAATTAAAAAACATGATATCCTTGCTTCCTAACACGCAATTCCATCTCGCTCGCACTTATGCTCAGTGAGAGGGAGAGAAGACCACGAGCCAACATCGCCGACAATAATTGGGTCAGTGTCGAGCACGGGAACTTTTACCTTATTATTGAATACAAACGATTAATGCAACGGATAAAATAACAAATACTTATAGGCAGTTTTCCCGTTAGGTCGCGGTCGGTCTATTAATCGGTTTTGTTTGGACGACACGGATTCAAAGTGGATCTGTACACACTTAAAAATCTACTTTCTATACATATACCTAACTGTTAATTTAAGGCGAGGCCTGTTCACAATCTGACGGAAAGATTGATTTTTGAGCTTCCAGTGTGAAGAAATAATGAAAAATTCTACTACAGAAAAATACTGTAGACTGAAAAAGAAACAAAGAAACACAATAACCGAGCATAATATTAAGATATGGCTTGGTAACTCTGTTAAAAAATCTTAAATATCACCATAATAATAAACTTTAATGTTCGAAATTTCGTAATATTCAACGACAATCTATGTATTTTTTTATAAGAAGGATATCTTTTTTATTGTTCTAACACAATAATCGGATAGATTTTTAATAAATTATCCAGTATCCCAAAAATCAATTAATACTACTCGACGAGGGAAGTAAAACTTAAGGTACCTACAATCATGGCTCAATACACTTTCTTATGAGGAAATAGAGAATATTCTGGAAATTATCAAATAAAACACACACACGTACACACACAAACACTAAACAAATACACACATTGTATTCCTTATTTGATATTTATAATATATTGTCCAATTGATTGTAATATTTTGAATCCATGCAATGTAAATGTCTCCTGCGATACAGGCAAAGCCTACTTAGTGCAGGGACTGGTACTTATAAATATATATGTAAACGATTCTGCTAAATAAATGTCTTATGTCTTATGTATGTCTTACTTATGTAGGTAAAGTCGCCATCACATACATAGGTACACTATAGCTGTTCAAAAATATCGGCACATGCACCCTAATACCTTGCAAATAGAGGTGTGTTCCGATGTTTGTGACGTGCTTGTTTCCTCCGATGCCTGTGATGGCGACTGTACTAAAAAGTGATGTTAATACACTTCCGAACACGCACTTCCATCTCACTCACGTTTATGCTCAGTGAGAGGGAGAGGAGAACATGAACATGCATCGCCTTAAATAATATGGGATACAATAGCTGTCAATTAATGTTAGCCGTCAATGTTAGTTTTTGGTTTATGACTTATTTTACCACTTTGTCGGCGGGATGGATCTGTAAACCCATAGATACCAAATTACAGCTTTCTATTACCTATTTAGGGTCACTGAGCTAAGCCGCGGACAGACAGATGGACATGGCAAAACTAGGTAATAATGTTAAATTATTAAAAAAAACTTTTATCGCAATGGCGAAAAAACCCCTTTCAAAAATGGACGGGTACAAAAAAGATTGTCACATAAAGTACGTAGGTCCACTAGGTACTTTACAAGGATTAAATTTGGCAGCATATCTAGTGCAGGATATAGACGGATAAATCGGCATTTTTTTCTTTTTGCTTTGTTTTTAATTTGGGTAATAGGTAACAGGTTTAAAAAATCTTGTTCTATTAGCGAACAGGTCACCTTTAATTCTAGAACTTTGTAACATTTAGATATACCTAACTCGCAAATTTATTATAAACTAGTTTTGCGAGAAATATCTTTACCTAATGCTAATATATATATAAATATAATACAGACCGAAACTGATAATAGTCGTTATCGACTGATGGCAGTTATAATATAAAAAAAAAAAAAAAAAAACCTAATGCTAATTAGGAAACAAAAAATCTAAAGTACAAAAACAACGAATTGTTGTGATAATATTTCTTATTGATGACATGCCTATATTAGTTCCCATAAGGTCCACCATATAATACATAATTTACTTTAAAAACAAAGTTTTACTCGACTTCAAATCATTAGCCAAATTGCTTCCAAATTGTCTATAAAATTTGAAGAGTTCCCTCGATTTCTCCAGGATTCCGTCATCAGCACTGGATTTTGGTGACAACGGGACCAATCAGGTAGTATATGCTTTCAAACAAAGAAAAAAAAAATCGCGTAACAAACAATCGAAAAAAAAAAAGACGAATTGAGAACTTCCTCCTTTTTTGATGTCAAAATAGCATTAAGATGGTTCGATTGCCATACAAAGCGTTATTTGACATTCGCAGGCTAACGGCGTGATATTTTAAGAAATTTATGTAACAAACTTTCATCAATTGGCTTCCCATTTGCGCCAAATTCCCCCTTTCCTAGAATAAACTTGTATAAATAAACTAGATTAATTTGAGGAAAATATTTTTCCCAAAATATCACGTGACAAACCAATTTCTCAAATTAATCTAGTTTATACAAGTTTATTCTAGGAAAGGGGCAATTTGGCGCAAATGGGAAGCCAATTTATGAAAGTTTGTTACATAAGTTTCTTAAAATATCACGCCGTTAGCCTACGAATGTCAAATAACGTTTTGTATGGCAATCGAACCACCTTAATAGGGTTGAAATGTGTTGCGGGCGATGGGCTGAGAACTTATTACAGCAATATCATATTTTATTCATCTTTTTACCCGACTGCCGAAGGAGAGGAGGGTTATGTTTTTCGAGCGTATGTATGTATGTATGTATGTATGTATGTATGTGTGTATGCATGTCTTATTCTTTGGCACGCCCTGCAGCCTAAACCATTTGACGGGTTTCGACATATTATGTATGAGGTATCAATTAATTCGTCTCAGTTGCAGGAGTGACAGTCATATGCTATAAATATTTCCAAAATTTCAACGGACCTAAAATAAAACTACTTACTTAATTAATTAAAAATTCAAAAAACTCGACTGCGAAAAAAAGTGAGTTTATTTATTTAATCGTATGGCAATTATTATTTTGGCCTTTGAGTTTGTCACTCTTTAGTATCACCCAGGGGACACGTGCAGGGTTGTGGCAGGTAGCTCCTGCGGACGCGAGTGACAGTTGTCCCCCCTTTGTCAAGTGAGTGGGCAACTCGACTGTTAGAGGTTCTTAAGCCGCCCGAAGGCCTCTAACTCTGCTTAACGACTACTGTCATAGACAGCAACCGGGATCAACTGCTTAGCGTGCCTTCCAAAGCACGGAAGCGCTCATTTATAGTAACCACTCAAACAGGCGGTCACCCATCCAAAGATTATCGTTTTCGATTCGCAGGCGCCGCTGGGCTATGAACGCTTCATCTACCTAATGTTATTTATAGTGGTACAAGACTTGGTTTATTTACATACATTATTGTTTGGTGTAAAACTAGTGCCTATGCCAAATCTTGGGATAAGGTGGCAAGCGGACCCTGGGCACCTTTCAAAAAACACAATGTTTACATAAAAAATCACTCCAAAAAATGACCACACACACACCCGAAACACCACAACCGAACTAAACGCGTGCAAAATGAACGCACGCAAACTTTGACAGGCGGCACGCAATTGTGAATTTTGTATGGTAAAAATAATATTTTTTATCTTTAAAACTATGGGGTTCCGCACCATAAGATTTGGTGGAGAGACTCCTTATGGCGAGTACAATGCAATGGGGAACTTGCATGGGACTTTAATTTCGAATAAATTGCACTCAATCGATGCGGATGGATATACGTAAAAATATCATACAAAAAAAAAAAAAAAAATAACGATTTTATTAGATTTTATCTCAAGTTTTTTTATAAGATAACAACAGTTAGATAGAATATTGAATTAGAAATTATATTTTGTATGACTAGTATAGACTTAAACGCAAATTTTGTGGAGATAATCGCATATTAAAGACTTACTCCATAATAAACGCGCCGAGGATATATGCTGTGACGTCGTAGCATAAGCCCGTTTAATATAGAGTGTATTCAGTGGGTGCCGGCGCGTACAGATTTCAAATGCATATAACATCAGAAAAATAAATCGTAAGAAAGTTTTAATGCTACAGTTGATTTTCCTCTTAATTATACTTTTGATTATTATAATAAAATAAAAAGATGCATGTTCCCTATTCGTCAACTCAAATAATATCTGTGAAACTATAAGATCCTTTGGGTATTCAGTAAGAACGCATACTAACACATACTCTTACGCCATGATGTGTTATCACATCACATCGTGTAGCGAATATATTAACTTTATACTAGCTTTTGCCCGCGACTTGCCGCGTTGAGTTCATTTATATCGTACCTCCATGGTCGTCCATACAAACTTTCGCCCCCTCTTTCATCTTAGGGTAAAAAAAGTTTCCCTATGTTCTTTCTCCATACAAAATTTCATCTAAATCGGTAGTGCGGTTTAAGCGTGAAAAGTTCACACATTTAATAATAGTCCCTGGGCTACCGAGCTCTGCTCGGATGAAAATGGAAAAAATACGGAGAAAACTAATTTTCCTGGACATGTGACCTATCTAGAAAGATTTCTCGCCCCCGTAACCACCTACACTCCACATTTCATCAAAATCGTTAGGGCCGTTTCCGAGAACGGGATTGCAAATATATTCAAATATTGCTCGTTTAATAGTATATAGGACTAGTGCCTCTGCGAGTAGTAAGTCTTTTTTTTTATATGATTTTCGAAAAACTCTACTACAAAATCCATACAATTTATAAATTAAATGCGAAAGTGTGTCTTGTCTTCTGTCTGTCGGTCTGTCTATCTGTCGGTATGTCTGTCTGTTACCTCTCCACGCTTAAACTGCTAAACAGATTTAGATGAGATTTAGTATGGAGATAGTTTGAGTCCCGGCGGAGGACAAAGGATAGATTTTATCCCGGAAATCATCCCCACAGGGGGTGACATGGGGGGGTGAAAATTTGCATGGAGCTACGATATAAATGAGTTTCACGCGGACGGAGTCGCGGGTAGAAGCTAGTTCTTTATAAGTAATGAGCCTGCTCACAAAATTTCACGAGACAGACAGACACCGGACTCTGGACGTACCTACGAACGATTTTCGGCCCAAGAAGCACTTACACTTTCTATGCGGCTACTTTAAAATAGTCTAACTTTCCAACGTGTCAGGACCGTCTACGTCATCATCATCATCATATCAGCCGAAAGACATCCACTGCTGGACATAGGCAGTGTGTGTGCGTGCGTGTGCGTGTGCGTGCGTGTGCGTGCGCGTGCGTGTGCGTGCGCGTGCGTGTGTGTGTGCGCGCGTGTGTGTGTGTGCGTGTGTGTGGAGGCCTCCCCCAAAGAGTGCCACAATGACCCGTACTGCGCCCCCCGCATCCGGCAGACGCGCTTGACCTTTACAAGCACCGCTATTCTGTAACTGGTTTTAAGTTAACCTCAACGCTCACCCACAAATATTTATATTTTGACGCCGCGTTTTGTAATTTCGTAGTGTTGTCCTACACTTTTTTTTGAAAAACGCCCGTTTTTTTCACAATTTGTATTTTTTTTTGGATTTTCTTATTCAGAATCTCTGATACTATCGATCCTAGAAAAAATGTGTCCTAAATATTCCATTCCAGATCGTCACATTTTTGTATGCAGTCTTTTTTTATTTATATGGTCGTGACGCACTGGACGAAAAAATTTCCATAGTAAAATCTAAGAGACTTGTTTTCTTGTATGAGGATCGATAGTGTTCGGGCCGAGCGTTTGCCCGACCGTTTAGCCTGTAAGTGGCTCCGTGAACGCGCCTCTTTGGATTTGACAGTGTCCAACTATCACCTCTGAGGGCCTACCGCGAAACACATTCGAAGTTTCCCCTCTCTGTCATACTTACGAGTTCGTACGTAAGTGCGACAGAGAGGGAAAACTTCGAATGCTGTTCGCGGTAGGCCCTCTGTTCGTTTACGAGGTTACGTTTATGAGGCCACTAGATGTTGCTGTTCCGTATGTCACCAATCCTGAATGGCACTGTTAAGATTTTTCGTAGAATATAGACCCCAGCGTGGTAAATATGTAAATTTGTACATTAGCTCAATAAATTATATTGTTGACACTCAGTGTATCATTTTGGGCCCAGTTTTCCAGACAGTGACACTTGAGTTGTCACATTTTTCACACGTAATGGTTCGGGAACCGGGTGCTTGGATAACCTCACTTGGCGACACGAATGTCGGAGGTTTTTTGTTTGGATAATTGGTGGTAATATCGCTCGCCTTGAAGGCACAAGAGTGCCCGAGTGTTTTGTTTGTATATTTGGTGAAGTGTTAACAGACTCGTGTTGAAGGCCTGTATCGAGGCCCGAGTCTAACATTTGGTGAAAACAGACAATTGCTGATTGTGCCTGGGACGGACTGCGCATTGTTGCACAACCCGGGGAACAACACGGCCCCGGAGACCAGCTTGGGCGACTTGACCTGACATTGACTGGACCCTTGACGGAAGCCAGACAGAATTGACAAATATCGTGTCGCCGGGATTCCAGTAAGTTTGATCATATTTTTACACTTTTTGAAAGCCATTATTGGCACTATATGACCCGCGAGCGGTGCGAGGCACGTTCAGTCCCTAGCATTAGGCAAGGACTGAACAGATAGTATCAACGATTCTGAGTAAGAGAAACCAAAAAAAACTAAACCTGAAAAAAAGAGTTTTATACATTTCTTTGAAAAACGCTCAGTAACTATTTAGTCGTAGGTAGAGGTCTACTTTCGTAAGGTGCATGAGCGCGTTAAAAATAACAGCAAAGGTCATCAGTCCGACTTCTGTACGCAAGTACTAATGGGGAACTTGCATGGGACTTCAATTTCGAATAAATTGCACTCAATTTATGCGCCATACGTAGAAATATCATTCAGCAGAAAAAAAAGAGTAAAAAACGATTATACTAGTATTATCTCACGGTTAAATGACGAAAAAATATATATTATTTTTTCGATACAAATAACATAACTCACTTACACAGAATATTGAATTAGAAATGATATTTTGTATGACAAGTATAGACTTAAACGCAAATGTTGTAGAGATAATTGCAAATTAATGACTCACCCCATATTAGTAAACGCGACGAGAATATATGTATGTTGTGACGTCATAGCATAAGCCAGTTTAATATAGAGCGTTTTCGGGGGGTGCCGGCGCGTGCAGATTTCAAATGCATATAAAATCAGAAAAATAAATCATAAGAAAGTTTTAGTGCTACCGTTGTTTTAATGCTGGATTATACTTTTGATTTTCGTAATAAAATAAAAAGATGCAAGTTCCCTATTATTATGTATTCCGTGCTTTTGGTCGCACGTAAGGTTGTCATACGGAATAATGAATTGTCCCGATAAAAATCCTGACATCACGCTAAAAGTCCTGGCATTTTTTGTAACAGAGCGAGTTGTACCATTTCATTCATTATTGATTTATTTATTTAATGAGATCATTTCTAAAAATCCTGACTTTAGCCAAGTCTGGCCGCAATCCTGGCAAAGGGTCAAAAATCCTGACATGTCAGGACAAATCCTGACGTATGGCAACCCTAGTCGCACGTGGAAACTTGGCCTATTTTTTACGCCAATGTTTTGGCAGATCAATTGAGTATGCTGACTGCGCTCTGTAACGGTATTACGTATATTACATGAAATCGGACCACTTGACTCACATACTTAGATCACAAGATTAGTATTAGAGCCTAATACGACTGGCTAAGACCTATTTTCGTATAGCAGTTAAGTTTATACATTTTATAATAGGTACCTACACTATAGTTTAGTTTAGTTTTATTTCACAATACAAATTACAATTATAAATTTGCATAAACGTCAAAATTACAAGAATTTTTACCATGATCGTCAATATAATTTAAATGTAAAATAAAAGTATAATATTAAGCCTCTCCCAAAAAGGATCGTCATTTGTTATACAATATCATAACAATTGACCGGCCATTGTGGCACTCTTTGGGAGAGGCCTATGTCCAGCAGTGGACGTCTTTCGGCTGATATAGAATATAGAATAGATTTATTTATTTCAGACATGTTTTTTTTGTACATCGATTTGATATGATGAAGATGATGATCATAACAATTTAAATACTTTTTTTTTTCATTATCTCAAACTTTTTTGGAGCTATACTCCACTATGTTTGCATGGACGGGGGACGAATTTAAATACTGTTCACATGTCGACATGATAAAAACAAAATTACTTATATAAAATTTCAAAACATACCTAATTCTCTCAATTAAAGACTACCGTCTATCACTAAAATTAGAAACAGAATATAATAATACTTGATTTAAAAAGTAAGTTCCATGTACTCGTTGAATTACGTTTATGGCGGTAGATTGGGTATCTCGACATCAACAAAGACATTATAATTACCGATTGCAACAAAATAAGACTCTAAACTCGCAAATTGGAGTTAAAATTACAATAAAACAATTAATTAAACATTATTTATCAAAACTGGACCTTAGACGTCACGAGTTTGAGTCGAAATTTGAATAATTGTGATTTGACTTGGAAATTCCTAATGCACCCAATTTCGAAGCGAAACGTCTTAAAATAGTAATATTTATAAGGCGTTTCGGACCTTTTAATATTGAAACGTTTTCCGAACGTCACTACATACGTCAGCAGATTTAAATTTTCCGTTGGTCAATGCAAATTAGACCGTAAGTCGTGGTGATAGGGATACAGTGGCAGCAGCGTTACGTTTGCGCGGTTTGATGTGGAATTCAATAGTCATTGTTGACTGTGATACTTAATGAAATAATTAAAGAAATGGTAGCATTAAATAAGTGTATGTACATCCTATGGGATCAAGTGTTCATGGGAAAGGAAAGCAAATGGCAATACTCAGTCAGCTGTAGAAAGTAGAACTCCAAGTCCGATTAGAAAAAATTGTATTGACAAAAAAAACTATATAATCATTGAACCTGCTACCAAACCTCCGCGAGAATCTGTTGAGAAATGCGACCTGTAGAGGAAAACAGACGGACAGTCAGAATCAAGAAAAAAAAAGGAGTGGACTCTGGCTGGACAAGAAAACTCTGGAAATCCAGTAGGAAGCAACTCAGAATTATGTCTGGGGTGTTCACTGGTCACTTCGGGGTCAAGGATCTCTTGGCCAAGATGGGACTAGCGGATAGTTTAGACTGTAGAATGTGTGGCGAGGAGGATGAGACTATGGAACACTTAATTTGTGAATGTCATGCCCTTGCCAGACAAAGAATGAATTACTTTGGTAATGGCTATCCGCAACCAAAGGAATTCAAGGTGCTCCCGGTGAACTGCATCATCCGTTTTGTGGAGATGATGGAGAGAGCTTGGGAGCAGGCATAAAGGAGAGGGCAAATGCACAAAAGTTCCCACTGGGTCGAAGTGCATCCGAAAGGGCCCTGATCTAGATAAGATAAGATTCGCTTAGTTACTACGAGTCGGGACGTCAATATATATGTAAGGGTGAACGGTGAGGTACCTACGGTAAAAACAGGCTACAGAATAGTGGGGCTGGAAAGTTGGACAGCGGTACATACGGACATACGAAATAAATTTGGCCCAAGCTGAAACGAAGAACTACGTTCGCTTCGCTCAATCGTTCAATAAAGTTGTGGCTTTGGTCTTAGCAACAAGACCATTAAATTCAAATATAAAGTAGATAGATAGATAGATAAACCCTTTATTCAAATGCACAACATACATGGCATTAACATGACAAAATTAACAGTAAAAGATGTAAAGTGACAAAAAAATATAGGTACAAAAGAAAAAAATCATTCGACCTGAGACTAGATAGTTCTTTTATATTGGACTAAATGAATATAACCATGTGTCGTGGCAGAGAATAGACGCTGGCTCAGCACAATGACGTGGCAAGCCACATCGCTGATATTCTGCCAGGACCTTTAAACGTAGCAATCTAGGTAGCCGATTGGCGAACGTCAAATTACGCATCGAAAACTAAACGCTACCGTCTAACGTTTTGCAGTTGGTTTCGTAGTCCAACGGCAGTGTGAGTTACAAGTTTGACGGGTCGAATCGAAGAATACCGTAGCGAGATCGAAATCTATTCGAAGCGCGTTTATTCGATCTCGTATTAGTTACGTAACGTTAGGTTACGATTGATATCTCACAATAAGGGTACAGCAAAATATATTCGAAATCAAATGAATAATTAATCAATTAACTAACTAACTAACTAAATAATTAATTAATTAATTAACTTTTATATACAGACTGTGGACGTCACCGTTCCAGTCAGATGAACAGGGGATTCGGTCAGTAAACTTGAGTGTAATTTGTTTAAAAATAAAACAAAGCAAATGCACTAAGAGCGAAGTGGTTAGGGGTCATAAAAGTAAGTCATTACGCTGTCAGCAAAAAGTAAACGAAAATCTTACCAACGAACTTAAAGTATAGAAGTAGTCAGCATCAAAAGTAACTACACAATCGGAGACGTCAAAAGTTCTTATTCCCTTTTAATAAAGACTTTTGACGTCTTCGTTTGCGTAGCTACTTTTGATGCAGACTGTACCTAAACAAAACGTGGTGTAATGTGTGTTTATAATAAAGATTTTGTAAGTTTGTATACTTAGTACCTATACGTATAGGGTAATTTATTTATTGAAACAAATAGTTGTTTACAAAACATTGTTAAGACATACAACTTACAATTTAGACCTGGAGTTACCTTAAGTTATTTTAAATTAATTATTATTATTATTTTAAGTTATTTGAACAAAGTAAATTTGAAATATAAACTGGCAACACGTCGTGACTCGACATCGACCATTACTTGGCACCCTTTGTTTGATATTGAATAATTATTGAAAGCAGGAAGATTTAATAACAGGGTAGGTATATATCTATTGACACTGAAATTGTGGTATAAAAACACTGAAACATTTACCACAGTATATTTAGGCCTTTGGGAAAGAAAAGAGAATGAACATTTTACCGAAAAGCATATTTTAAAGAATAGAATAGAACAACTTTATTCAACATCACATTACACGACATTATAATTACAGATACAACAGGTGATAGAACAGTTACATAATTATATCAACATTCTTAAGTTTAAAATTTTCGTTATACAGGGTGTGGCCTGTAATAGGAGCACGTATTCAAAAGGACGCTTCTTTAGAGCATGTGCAGTAACCCCTTGTGTCCCATTCATTTTATTTTTTTTTGGATTCGGAGAAATTTTGATCTAATGTTATGACCTCCAAGTAATATATCTTGGCACCACGGCATAATGGCACAGCAGTCAATGCAGATTTAGAGGTAACATCATGTAGTCAGAATAGTTTTTGCATTTTTATTTTCAAAAGATATTTTTGTATTATTTCAATTTTTATTTAATTTTTTTTAGTTTTTTTTCAATAAAAAGTTACTGATAGCATTCCAGAAGAGTAAAACAATAGGAGTAAACATATTTTGAAAAAAAAAATATTTTTAAAAAATATTATTTTTTTTTCAAATAAAACCAAGTGGAAATAATTTTTCACAAGCTTAATAACAGAACTTAAAGAATCTACGGTTTAATTTTTTGCTCCTATTACAGGCCACACCCTGTATAATTTAATATAATAATAATCTCCGGAGTTCCTCATCCGGTTTCAAACATGCAATGCAATGTCAAATTATATAACACAGCTTCCCACATAACTGATGCATTCACCCTAAGGCCGATCTTGCCTTACAGACGATCTTACCCCCATTGACCTCACCTCACACGGACCAATTAATCGAGCCTCTAATTGTAATGTGTCCCGCATGCGTGTCACGGCCTCGATGTCGTGCGCTGCATTTGGGGGACTCATTAATGTCGCTCACGGCTAGGGTTGCCATCATCACCATATCAGCCGAAAGACGTCCACTGCTGGACATAGCCCCCCCCCCCCCCCCCCCCCAAAGAGTGCCACAATGGCCGGTCCTGCGCCACCCGCATCCAGCGCACTCCCGCGACCTTTACCAGGTCCTTTATCAGTCCACCTTGTGGGGGGCCTACCCACGCCGCGCTACGCCGGTACGTGGTCACCGCTCGAGAACCTTTCCGCCCCAACGGCCATCGGTTCTACGTGCAATGTGCCCCGACAGTATTTGTCCTGAGGTCCTGACATTGCGGCCAAACTTGGCAAGTGTCGGGATTTTTAGAATTTATCTCATAAAATACAATAGTAGATTGTTAACCAAGGGTTGAAAGTGACTCATTACACCCGAGATATTTCTGGCGCTCGAACGAAGTGAGAGCGCCAATAGTTCGAGGGTGAAATGGGTAATTTCACCCGAGTTAAACACTCTACTTTTCATTTCGACTGTGAGGAAAATTAATTATTCGATTTTAGATATACCTAAGTAAAATAATTAAAACTATATCCAACCTCTAACCTCTTTGCACTGGCCACTTGCCACGGCCTACTCGATTGTAATCGAGTAGGCCGCGACGCAACTAATCTAGAGGGCCATGCCGACACGTGAAAAAACAAACAAAACAAAAACAAACAGAACAAAAACAAAAAAAATACGAACAAAAAACAAAACAAACTTACAAAAAAACTGAAACAAACAAACAAAAACCAACAAACAACAAATTTACTAGATTTTATGGTATTTTTACAATACGCAAAAATTACTTTCCACCCTAGGGGAGAAAACGCTATTTTCCACCCGGCTATATGCCCATGAAAAGTCAACTTTCAGAACAGGAGAGATGAAATAGTAGATTGTTAACCAAGGGTTGAAAGTGACCCATTTAATCCGAGATATTTCTGGCGCTCGAACGAAGTGAGAGCGCCAATTGTTCGAGGGTTAAATGGGTAATTTCACCCGAGTTAAACACTCTACTTTTCATTTCGACTGTGAGGAAAAATAATTTAATATCAACCTATAATCGTAATAAACAACTCGTGAATGCAGGTACATATAGCTGAGTGTCGATTTGTGAAAAGTTTTTATTTTAATGATTTGACGTAACTCTATTATCTTCGACTCCGTGGCTGACCGTAACAATAAAAAAAAAATACTTTCCACCCTAGGGGAGAAAAAGCTATTTTCCACCCGGCTATATGCCCATGAAAAATCAACTTTCAGAGCAGGAGAGATGAAAAAGATTTTTTTTATATATGTTTTTATGATATCTCATCCTCCTAGCGTTATTCCCGGTTGTGCACCTAAAGGAGCCCGGTGTCCGCTTTGTCACCTAATCCCAAGATTTAGCATATGCACTAGTTTTACGAAAACGACGGCTATCTGACCTTCCAACCCAGGGGGAAATCTAGACCTTATTGGGGTTAGACCGGTTTCCGCACGATGTTTTCCTTCACCGAAAAGCTAACGGTAAATATTCCGTACATAAGTTCCGAAAAACTCATTGGTGCGAGCCGGGATTCGAACCCACGACCGCCGCTTGACAGCCGCCTGAACCACAAGGCTACCGTAGATTTTTGTGATAAATTTATTACAAAATTTACATAGTTTTAATGAATTAAATGATACAACTCTGTGACAAGAAATGTCAGGACTTTTAGGGTAGAGTCAGGATTTTTATCAGGAAAATTGATTTTTCCATATGGCAACCCTAGGCACGACAAAATGACGTAAGTGGCGTGGACGGAATAGGAATGACGCCTCAGGTTAAAATTGATGATAACGTGGTGTTGCTAAATGGATAGTAAACCATCAAATTATTGTTATAAAATATACATCTATCTATCTATCTTTACATATAATAAAGCTGAAGAGGGTCGAAAGTCTGTACATGGAAGATATTCGAAAAAAAACTGGCTAGGGATACTTAAAATCGATAACAGAACACGTTCCAACAGTTTTTAGAATTTTTGTCTGTTTGTCTGTTTATCTGTTTGTCTGTTTATGTGACCGCGCATCACGTGAAAACGGCTGAACCGATTTAGATGAAATTTGGTATAGAGATAGTTTGAGTCCTGGGGAAGGACATAGAGTAGTTTTTATCCCGGAAGTCAGACCCTAAAGGGATGAAATGGGGGGTGGAAGTTTGTAAGGAGCTACTTAAACCGTTGCACCGATTTGGATGAAATTTGGTATATAAATAGTTTAAGTCCCAGGGAACGTCAAACAATAGGTTTTATCCCGGAAATCTTCCCCTTAGGAGGTAAAACGGGGGGGTGAAAATTTGGATGTAACCCATTTTGATAAAATTTGGTTTAGAGGTAGTTTAAGTTCTAGAAATAGTTAAGTTAGTACCGACAAGCATGTATGAGAAATGTTATGAAAGTGAGTGAAGCGAAAGTGGTTTGTCAGGATCGTAGCAAATGGAGATCCGTGATCTCTGCCTACCCCTCTGGGAAAGAGGCGTGATTATATGTATGTATGTATGTATAAAAAAATGATTTGAATTATATAAAATATAAAATGTTTTTTTTATTGTCCAAGAGTAAATTTATACAATGGAATCCTACGCTTCTATAGAATACAAATTGTATGACAACTATGTAGTATCTAAACGTAGTATTTCGCGAGCGAAACAGCAATTTACTTGATTTTTAACCAACTTCAAGAAAGGAGGAGGTTCTCAATTCATCTGTTTTTTTTTTTTTTTATGATATACAAAAAAAAAAAAAAAAAAAACAGATGAATTGAGAACCTTATGCGATAACTCCGTAATCATAGAATAATAACGCATAGAAGGATTTATTTATTATTATTTTTATATAAAATGGATTCATGTAGTTGTGATCAACTCTTATTCACACGCACCAATACGCACACAAACGCACCAATTTTGTTCCACCGATCGGCATACTGGGCCATTTATGGCCGAGTTTTAGTGACCTCACCGTTGCGAGTGAACTGCGTTTCTATGCGTTTTATTATTCAAAGTCCTAATGAATGAACCGACATGAAAAATTATTTCTTTGTTTGAAAGCATATACTTCCAGATTGGTCCCGTTGTCACCAAAATCCAGTTCTGATGATGGGATCCTGGAGAAAACGAGGGAACTCTTCAAATTTTATAGGCAAACTTGAAGATATTTGGGTACTGATTTGAAGTCGGTTAAAACTTTGTTTTGAAAGTCTATTATCCATACAACGATTAGTATGAAAAACAGGTGTGACGTCATCCCCGTGTGTCAATTAGTATGAAGCATTTATGGCTGCCAACAGCGAGGTCAACCTTTGTCTCAAATTTTTGGGTATTTTATTTATTTGTAGCAGGGAGCACCCATACAAACATTTGTTCCTATCCAAAAACTGGTTCGAATGGTATCGTAAAAATCTTAGTCATCATCTCTATTAGGACGTTTAGGCACAGAATATCTTAAGAGTCGCCAGGACGGTTGGGTCTCCATACAAACGAAGTTTGGTTCTCATTTTAATTAGAAACAAGTGCGAGTTGGACTCGCGCACGAAGGGTTCCGTGCCATTATCTATAAAAACGGCAAAAAAATCACTTTTGTTGTATCCCATACAATACAAAAGCCCCCCTTAAAAAATATGTTATTTTGTTTTTAGTATTTGTTGTTATAGCGGCAACAGAATTCCATAATCTGTGAAAATTTCAACTCTCTAGCTATCACCGTTCTTGAGATACAGCCTGGTGACAGACATACGGACGGACGGATGGACAGCGAAGTCTTAGTAACAGGGTCCCGTTTTACTCTTTGAGTACGGAACCCTAAAAAGAGCGTCCTAGTCCCATAGTAAGCGCAATAAGGCTTAGGTATGTTATGGGTACTAGACGACGATATAATTAATACGTATAACTAAATACTTAAATAGGACATAAAAAACATCCAAGACTCAGAAACAAATATCCATGCACAACACACAAATATATACATACTGGGATTCGAACCCGGGGCCTTAAGGCGCTGTCAACACCAAAAACTCGCACACTGTCTATTTGTATCGGAGTAAGCGAGAGCGAGTGTTACTTGAGCGGCCAGGTTTTAGACGAAAATAATGAATAAATATTGAAATAAAAAAAAGTGTAGATTATTTGTGAAATATGGCTCGTCTACGGTTTAGGTATGAATATGTGGACTTCGTGTTTTTAATTGCAGACCCATACGTCAAAAAAATAAGGACATAGAACCGTTTAAGATGATTTTAAGACCAATCTTTGCAATTATTTTCTATCGAGCCGATTTCATCCAATTATGTTTCGAGTCCGTCTACGGTCTTGGAAATATGATGAATATTAACTTATATTTTTTTTGATGTGCTAGAACAAATAGTTTTTCTTATACAACTGCTCAAATAATATCAATTTCAACAAATTTGGTCTTGTCAGCCTCTTAAGCTGTCGTCCAACTGACGTTTGTTAGCTAGATATTTAAATGACGGAATGACGCGATTGAAGCTGGCTGCATGTGAAAGGAAGATAATTTTTTTATTTGAGAAAATAAAGGGAACATACGACATAATACAAAGTTCAAAGCTAGCGTCAGCATGGGGAAGGAGGCCTCAATCTTTCAGGCTGAACTCTTCGCATTAAATAAATGCGTGGAAATCAAACTTGAAAGAAACCTAAGGAACCAACATTACTACATCAACTCGGACAGCCAAGCTGCTCTGCTGGCACTAGAATCACTAGAGTCCTACTCTAAACTAGTCCAGAATTGTAAAAATAATCTAAACACCCTGGCGAACTCCAACAAAGTCATACTTAGATGGGTACCAGGGCACTCTGACATTGTAGGAAACGAAAAAGCAGATGAACTTGCAAGGCAGGGCGCAGACACGGCCCTGGTCGGCCCGGAACCGTTCTGTGGCATCACAAAACGGAAAGCATATTCTCTGCTAAACAACGCGGAAAAATCAGAGGCAATCAAGCTGTGGAAGTTCACCAAAGGACAAAAACAAGCTAAAGCCCTGATCGAAGGGTTCAATAGTAAGCTGTCTAAAGAGTTATTACAATTCAAAAGCTAATATGGACCGATACACAACCCGTGGACAAAGTCACGGCAGAAACACACGCGGGCAAAACCTCCTGAACGTCCCGTTTCGTCGACTCGAAAAAACACGAAAGTCACTCGGTGTCATTGGTGCGAAAATATACAACACTCTCCCAACTGAAATAGTTAACTCGGAAAGCGATGCAATATTTATTAATAAGATAAAATCTTTATTAGTTGACCAAGCATGCTATAGCATTGAAGAATTTATTTTAAGAAAATAACAAATATTATATAATTATTGTAGCTAACAATTTTAACAAATTGACTTGTAAAATGTTACTTATACTTTTACCAATAAAATATATGAATATGAATATGAAAGGCACAAAACCTGCGCAGTGACAAGAATCCTGACAGGACATTGCAAATTGAACAAACACCTGTTTCAAATGGGTATGAAGCAGGACACAACCTGCAGGTTCTGCCAGGAGACAGAGGAGACTGCAATGCACATTCTCTGCTCCTGCGGACCACTCATGCATAAAAGAAGTACCTACCTAGGGCGGCACATAATGCACCAACAAGAAGTACAACATATCACCGCCCAAAGAATCTGGAATTTCCTGGAGGCAACGGGACTTAACGGTGAACGCAAGGGCTGCCACAATAAATCACTTGCTGGTCGAAGCGGCATATTAAGGCCCACAAACAAAATAATAATAATAAAGGGAACATGAACTTAATTAACTACTACGGAAATACACTAAAATACCAGGCCCCTCACAAGGTGGACTGATGACCTGGTAAAGGTCGCGGGAGTCCGCTGGATGCGGGTGGCGCAGGACCAGTCATTTTGGCACTCTTTGGGGGAGTCCTTTGTTCAGCAGTGGACGTCTTTCGGCTGATATGATGATGATGATGAGATATCGCTCAGCATATTTCAATAACAACTTAAATCATGACAAGGAGAGGTCAATGGTCAAATAAATATATTTTACTTACTTACTTAATTCGGAGCTAAGCAAGCAATATGAGTACTCGTATTACAAGTCAGGTCTAAGGTAAATATGTAGGTGTAATGTCATGACATTTACATGTATTGCAATTCAGAGACTATTTAGATTGTACGCATTAGGATTTGTCGGTTATAGGATACATTTGATTTTGATTTTAAAGGATGCAATGCAATGGCGTTTCTGATAGGTGGTGGAAGATTATTCTGCCATATCACTCTTGCTTATACTTCAATCAGGCTTGAGTATCGACTATCGGAGGTGTAAGAGAGCCGAGGTTAATCAAAGTGGAAAGTGGTTTAGGATAGAGATAGCTTCGTATCACTATCCGTCTATACCTCAGAGCATAGAATACTAGAGAGAGTACAAGCCGCCGGCGGCCGTGTCGCAGCTGTATGCTCAATGGGCATACACTGCCATACTGTGCACGCGTGCTGATCGCAGCGAATATTACGTTTTTTCCCAAAATGCCTGATATGATGCGCCTTTATTGTCAAATAAGCGTGTAGGTATACAAGTGTATGTGTTTTAGATGTGTGCGTGCTTTGTCTTGTAAATTACTTGGGCGTTGTGTGGGTTTATGTACTTGCGACAGGCTCACTCTATACAAATCGGCCGCCATGTCCGATCTCCTTATATTCATACCTCTGTGGTCTATACCTACTCACCCGGCAAACCCTTCTTTCCCGGCGTCTGCAGTAATGTACTATTACTTTACTTTATCCTAACATTTTTTTATACAAACAAGCGTATTGGCACGTCAGTTGCGAAGCAGTCACCGTAGCCTATACACGCTTGCAGATCAAACACGTCCCAACTGTCCATTTTGTGACGCCTGTCTGACATTGGCCGTCAGTTTTGTGACGAAACGTATGTGTCGAACACTCGAACGTCGGACATTTTCCGTTTTGTAACGAAACGTTTAACAGTGGTACCTAGTCAGTTTTGTGGCGGAAAGTCTGTGTCCGTCAGTGACCGTTACTTTTGTGACTGAAAATGCCATTTAGGACTAACCTGAGTAGCTTTTCTACCATCAGCTTCCCAAGGAACCCGGTACCCCCAGTCAGCAGGATAGTGGTACCGCTGAAGAACTTCTGTATCTGCGACTCGCCCCTCGCCTCCGTCTCATCCACCATGTCCATGAACGTGATGTCTCCCCCCTGCTTCGGCTCGTGCAGTTCCGCATCAGACTGGGTCATGGCTGGAACAAAGAGTTAGGTAAAAGGTAAGTTCGTGGAACAAAGTTAGAAGTGGATGGAACAAAGTTAGAAGTTGGTGGAACAAAGTTACTTAGTGGTAAGTAAGTAAGGTGGGATAAAGTTTTTAGTATAATACGATGGAAAGTATCGCAGTGGCGGCAGCTGTTTAAACACCTTAGAAAAAAGCGGCCAAGTGCGAGTCGGACTCGCCCATGAAGGATTCCGTAAAATAAATTGCGGTTTACGATTAATGACGTATTAAAAAAAACTACTTACTAGATCTCGTTCAAACCAATTTTCGGTGGAAGTTTGCATGGTAATGTTAAGTACATCATGTTTTTTTTTTGTTTTATTATTCTATTATTTTAGAAGTTACAGGGGGGGGGGGGGCATACATTTTACCGCCTTGGAAGGAAGTGTCTCTAGCGCAAATTATTCAGTTTAAAAAAAATATATTAGAAGCCTCAACATCAATTCTGCACTTGTAACCTGGATTCATTATACGCAATAAATTTCATTCATTCATTCATTCATAATTTTTGAAGACCTATCCATAGATAACCCACACGTATATGGGTTTGATGAAAGATTTTTTTTTTGAGTTTCAGTTGTATGGGGAACCCCCTAAATGTATTGTTTTTTTTTTATATTTTTGTGTGAAAATCTTAATGCAGTTCACATAATACGTAGTATACTTACCGAGTTTCAACAGTATAGTTCTTATAGTTTCGGAATAAAGTGGTTGTGACATACGGACCGACAGACAGACATGACGAATCCATAAGGGTTCCGTTTTTTGCCATTTGGCTACTGAACCCTAAAAAACTTGTTAATTCTGAGATAGAAAAGTGAAAGGTACACCATTCAAAACGTCCAAATACCAATTAAATAGTACAATCTACTTAATCACGTATCGTTTGTAGTATGTAGGTAAATATTTTAACCGTCTACGCTTGACGCAATTAACTTAATTACGACGCAAGTTATACCTATACAGTGATTGTTTTCAACATCACACCTAATTCTTGACCCGTAGTTGATTAATTGAATTCATTTAAGGTGGTTCGATTGCCATACAAAACGTTATTTGACATTCGCAGGCTAACGGCGTGATATTTTAAGAAACTTTTGTAACAAACTTTCATCAATTGGCTTCCCATTTGCGCCAAATTCCCCCTTTCCTAGAATAAACTTGTATAAACTAGATTAATTTGAGAAAAATAGTTTTCCCAAAATATCACGTGACAAACCAATTTCTCAAATTAATCTAGTTTATACAAGTTTATTCTAGGAAAGGGGGAATTTGGCGCAAATGGGAAGCCAATTTATGAAAGTTTGTTACATAAGTTTCTTAAAATATCACGCCGTTAGCCTACGAATGTCAAATAACGTTTTGTATGGCAATCGAACCACCTTAACACAAAGTCACGATTAGTTGATGTGGTTGATCATTGTTACTGTACAGTCGCCATCACATACATCGGAGCAAACAAGCAGCTCACAAGGCACACTACTGCTGCCAGGGTTCCCCTCTCGAGGAACAGACTCGCGCACTGGCAAAACACTCGCGCTCCTCCTGTTGACTCTGTCCGTCCTGCTGAAGCGCTCCCCGCTGGACACAAACAGCCGTGGCCTATCTGGAGATCTTTAAACAGACTGCGCTCCCAGGTCGGCCGCAGTAGGGACAACCTATTGAAATGGGGTATCCTGAGCGGCTCAGACGCCCGGTGTATGTGCGGGACGACCCCTCAAACCATGGCACATATGCTGTCTTGTCCGGCGTGCCCGTACACATGCTCCACACAAGGCCTCCGGGACGCGTCAGATAGGGCTTTAGCAGTCGCTAGTTTCTGGTCCCGCACAATCTAAACCCAGGAAATAGGGAACCATCGACACGAGAAGAAGAAGCAGCTCACAAACATCGGAACACACCTCTATTTTCAAGGCATTAAGGTGCATGTGCCGATATTTTTGAACACCTATAGTGTACCTATGTATGTGATGTACGTCGTGGAGATCGTTGTTGTTCTACGTCCGTAGGAATAACCCTAGCAACCCTACACGTGACCTCCGGTTGGTGCTTTAAGAACAACAAACTCGGCAGCTGCACTGTTCCTTCTGAACCTCGCAGCGCACACTGGAACTCTATCAGCGACATCGATACGAATACATATATGTACCAGTGTGTAACCGCCATACGATAAATAAATAAATATATTGTTACTTAGGTACATGATATAGATAGAGATGAGTCTGAAACAGGGATGTTGAATTTCGCATCCGCGAAAAATCCGCATCAATTTTAAAACCGTAACATTTTCCGGTAAATTTTAATTTTAAGTAAATAAACATTGTTCAGTGCCCCTGTAGGTAACGTTAAGTTTGTGTTACAACAATTCTGAAAAGTTTACAGTTTCTAAGAAAAACTTCGCAAATGATGAATAAGAACCGGACACAAGTTAGAGTCAGACTCGCCCAACGAGGGTTCCGTACAAAATTACAATACAATATAAATATTTTTGTACTCGACGATTAAAATATGTGTATTAAGATTTCTTATATATATAACTAAAATAAATTCGACCAATCACGTGGCTGCTTTACTGAACTGTAATGAATTAGACCAATAGAATCGCTTTGATGTCGTACGCTCGTTGATGTCTTTTAAGATATCAACGAGCGTACGAGCAATGAGCTGCACTTCGTTTCAACAGTATCGAGTTTGTTTAATTAGTTCAGTTGACTCGTAGAAAATTAATTTTAATGAACTCGTACAAAAAGTATTGTTCACAATAGTGTTATAATCAAGCTTTTTAATCTCGTACCACGGTACTCGACTAAAAAGCTCTCTATTATAACACGATTGTGAAAAATACTATTTTAATTGCTCGACAGAAATAGTACATAAGACAAAAACAGAGTTAAATTAAACATAAACATGCGGTCCGGAATTACAAATGTATAGTTTTCAGATTTTTCCCTGTAGGTACCTATTACTTTGTAGTATAAGACAATATTACTTGCCATATTTCATAATAATAGGTCAAAAGAAAGTACCCTATAAATAAATAAATAATTAAATAAATATTCTTTCAGATTAATTCGGAATACAAAAGACTATAAACGGCCGTATCTTTCTTTAAAGTTAACTTAGAAGTTTGATTTTTAATCAGGTTCAAGGGAATGTGGACTCTGAGTATATGGTTTTGATTTCATTCTCCACGCGTTCCCGAGATAAAGGTTCTTGACAGACAGAGAGACAGACAGACGAACAACAAAGTGATCCAATAAGGTTTTCGTTTTTAAGGTTCCGTAGCCAATGGCAAAAAACGGAACCCTTATAGATTCGTCGTGTCTGTCTGTCTGTCCGTCCGTATGTCACAGCCACTTTTTTTCCGAAACTATAAGAGCTATACTGTTGAAACTTGGTAAGTAGATGTATTCTGTGAACCGCATTAAGATTTTCACACAAAAATCGAAAAAAAACAGTACGTTTTGGGGGTCCCCATACTCAGAACTGAAACTCAAAAAATATTTTTTTCATCAAACCCATACGTGTGGGGGGGGTATCTATGGATAGGTCTTCAAAAATGATATTGAGGTTTCTATAACCATCTTTTTCTAAACTGAATAGTTTGCGCGAGAGACACTTCCAAAGTGGTAAAATGTGTGTGTCCCCCCCCCCCCCCCTGTAACTTCTAAAATAAGTGAATAATAAAACTAAAAAAAATATATGATGTACATTACCATGCAAACTTCCACCGAAAATTGGTTTGAACGAGATCTAGTTAGTAGTTTTCTTTTATATGTCATAAATCGTAAACCGCAATTTATTTTACGGAACCCTTCATGTGCGAGTCCGACTCGCACTTGGCCGCTTTTTATTACTTTTATTTAGTTTCACCTGTCCCGTTGTCTGTAATCAAATCTTGCAAGTTAAATTTGATCAGCTTCCCGGTTTCCTATTGAGCTGAAATTTTGCATGCATATGTATATCGCATGACAATGCAAAGTTATGATGACATGGAGCTGATCTGACGCTGGAGCTAGAATGTGGCCATAGGAACTACGCAATAAAGTTGGCAATAAAAGCTTGTACCAAAAATGAAATTTTTGACAGACTTATTCATTTTGAGGTACAGAACCCTAAAACCATTACATTTATGGCAAATAATGTTATTGATTAAATTTAGTCTCCTTAGCAGCTTCAAGTCAAAATATTTTTTATTCAGGTAGGCCTAGTACTAAGCACTTTTGAATCGTCAATTTTTGAAAAATAATCTTAAATATTGATTGTAATGCGTCAAATATTTTCAATTGATATGCACAGTGTAGGTGCCAAAATAATTTATAATAATTTCACAATAAGATCGTCACAATGTAAAAAAGAAATTATATAAAATACTAGTCTAGAATGTTTCTAGAAAAAAAAAACGAATGTCAAAACAAAATACAACCAAATTAATACTTAAATTAAAAACTCAAATGTCATAATTAATTCCAAATAAATAATAAAAATCTGTTACAATTAATCCCACGCTGCTTTATCATTCATCTTTATCATCACTTATTAGCCTTATTGACTCGACAGGTCAGAGAGCAAAGCGTATTAGCCCTGACTGGTTCTCGATTGAATATAGGTTTCGCAAAACCGGTTCAGCAAACACTACACAATATGCAGAACACAGGAGTCAGGAATGTCATCGATAATTACCAGTATTGTTGTAATGTGACACCCGGCAGCACCGCTCAGATTGTAAAATTGTATATTAATAGCGGTTTTTTATTTATTTATTTATAACATTTATAAAAGAAAATACATTTCGTTAAATCTTACAGTGTCGTTAAACCCTATCGGGTTTGTATCGTCACAGCAATTCGTGAACAGTGATAAGATTCGATATTAGTAATTAATTTATACAGGAAGGTAGCACTAAATAAGCGTAGGTACGATAATTCCCATCCGGGTAAAATAAAAACACCGTTCCTCATGCCAATATGTAAAGGTATGCGATTCGCAACCTGTTAGGCATTTCCTCTCAACTCATTCCAGTTTGACCAATCGTAAGTCTTACAACAATTGAATGCGATTGGAGGTCACGCTTATACTGGTTAACTAGTGAGTTAGCGCGAAGAGGTAACAGACAGATGGTCACACTTTCGCATTTAGTATGGAAGTATGGATTTTATAACATCTTTATAACCTGTTTTTTTGACAAATATGTAAATACTTACTTTGATTTTGCATAAGTTTTGGGTCATAGTTAAAATACCGGTATTTCCGGTATTTTAGATACCGGTTATTCGTCCGTATACCTTATTTATAAGATTTGCATAACGTGATGAACTTGTTTAGGTAGTGAATTATGCAAATTGTGCCCTATTCTAACTCCCACATGACCACATGGATATCACCATATAATAAAACTACTCTGTGATATCACGTTTTTGCACAGTTTGTTTTAACCATAACTTGGGTACTTAATTAAATATATTTTATGGCAATATCACGGAGCTGTTGGCATTTGATTTCCGTGTGGTGTGGGTGCCGGGTGACGAAAACTTCATGCGATTAATCTACAGGGTGCTTCTTAATTCGACGTATTCCTTGAAAGGGGTTACACTACAGCTAATCTGCAACAATTTACGTCCTGTCAACCAGGGGTCGAAACTCGCTGGTTTCCGAGTTATTCGAGTTTTTAGTTTGTATGAAAAAAATCACCTTGCAGCCTTAAGGTGGTTCGATTGCCATACAAAGCGTTATTTGACATTCGCAGGCTAACGGCGTGATATTATAAGAAACGAATGTATCAGACTTTTATCAATTGGCTTCCCATTTGCGCCAAATTCCCCCTTTCCTAGAATAAACTTGTATAAACAAGTTTAATTTGAGAAAACTAGTTTTCCCAAAATATCACGTGACAAACCAATTTCTCAAAATAATCTAGTTTATACAAGTTTATTCTAGGAAAGGGGGAATTTGGCGCAAATGGGAAGCCAATTTATGAATGTTTGTTACATAAGTTTCTTAAAATATAACGCCGTTGGCCTGCGAATGTCAAATAACGTTTTGTATGGCAATCGAACCACCTTAAGCTGGTGATTGTGACAAAAGTACTTCCATTTGTAAAAAAACATTTTTGTCACAATCACCAGTTTAGGCTGCGATTTTTTTCAAACAAACCAAAAACTCGAAAAATTAAAAAAAAACGAGTTTTGACCTCTGGTTGACTGGACGTAAATTGTTGTAAATTAGCTCTAGTACGAGTATAACCCCTTTCAAGGAATACGTCGAATTACTTCTACATAGATATACAGGGTGTGGCCTGTAATAGGAGCAAAAAAAATTACCGTGTAATATTAAGCTTGTTAACAATTATTTCGAAGTGGTATAATTTGAAAAAAAAAAAATTTTTTAACAAAAAATGTTTCTTCAAATAAAGTTTACTAGTATTTTTTTACTCTTCTGGAGTGCTTAGTAACTTTTAAATATCTTTTGGAACCAAAAATGCAAAAACTATTATGACTCATTACATGAAGTTACCTCAAAATCTGCATTGACTGCTGTGCTATGATGTCGTGGTGCCAAGATACATTACTTGGAGGTCATAACTTTAGATCAAAAAATCCAAATAAAAAAAAATAAAAAAATGGGGCACAAGGGTTTACTGCAAATGCTCGAAGGAAGCGTCCTTTTGAATATTTGCTCCTATTATTATATTAATTAAAGGCCACACCCTGTATAGGTACAGTAAGGGAAACATATTCACGTACCTTTTAAAAAACGTGCAGGAGGCCGATTTTTGACTTTCGAGCGCTCGAAAATTAAATAAAAGTAAATACGATTTTAGTGTCAAAATTGCACTTTCTACCGATATAATTGAATACAAGTGGTCAATAGTATTGAGAAGCGAAAGAAGAAGTAGAAAATTGAAAAGCGAGTGGTATTGACTCAATACCACTCGCTTTTCAATTTTCTATCGCTATTTCAAAAAAGGATTTCGTCATTTTTGTCAGTTTTCGAGTGAAAGATTCGAGCGCTCGAAAGTCAAAAATCGGTCCCCTGGTCTATTTAGCGATGATGGTACCTATGCATATTTGCGTATTTTTGCATCCGGTTATTGCGTAGCCTCCTTTTTAGGGTTCCAAGAGTAAAACGGGACACTATTACTAAGACTCCGCTGTCCGTCTGTCACCAGGCCGTATCTCATGAACCGTGATAGTTAGACAGTTGAAATTTTCACAGATGATGTGTTTCTGTTGCCGCTATAACAACAAATACTAAAACACAGTTTTTGTTTTTTCCATAGGGGAACCCGGGGCATTATAGGCACCCGGGGCAGTATGAGCACAATTTCCTCTCTCCCCTCCAGCCCGCGAACGCCGTAGTCTCAAGCCTAGACGGGCGTCAGTCGGCCCTGCGACCGCGCGGTAAGTGGTAATGTTGACATTCGCGCGCGTCTCCCGGAGCAAGCAACAAATTTACGTAAGTACGAGTTTTGATATAATTTTTGTATATTTTGAATCTTACTTATCTGTTACATATATCTGTGTTATTATTGAATCACCACTAAAGTTTGACTATGTAAATATCTACAAATGTATGTGAGTAATAGTAATTTGGATGAAATAAACGTATCAAGGTCTCAGGGTTAGTTTGTTAAAATTATGACGTTGGGGCATTATGGGCGGGGTAATATGGGCATGGTGCTCATATTACCCCGCCGAAATTAATAGATGCCCATATTGCCCCAGGTTACGATATTGTAAAATAATCATATAATATTATTTGCAGAGTCAGTCATGGTTAGGAACTACAAAAGAAAATCGGATCGCGGTGGCTGGGACAGTCAAAAAATGGAGTTAGCCATCAAAGATGTCTCAAGTGGTAAACTTAGCTGCAAACGAGCGTCCCAAACATACGATGTTCCACGTTCGACACTTCAAAGAAAAGTACAAGAGTTTACGAAGAGCCAAACTATAGAGAGGAAGCCTTTGGGTTCTTTCAAACCAATATTTACAAGTGCACAAGAAGAAGAGCTGGCTACATATATTAAAGATATGGAAAGTCGCTTGTTTGGCCTATCTCCCAAAGAAGTGCGCCAACTGGCCTATCAGTTAGCTGAAAAAAATCGCATACCTCATAATTTTGATCAAAATACCCGAACAGCAGGTGAAGATTGGTTAGCTAATTTCTTAAAACGTAACCCTACACTCTCCCTTCGAAAACCAGAGGCGACATCAGCAGCTCGTGCAATGGGTTTTAATCGAGAAGCGGTGGGTTCATTCTTCAATCTTTTGACTGAAACTATAGATAGGTTCAATATAACAGCAGATAGACTGTTCAACGTCGATGAAACTGGAATGACGACGGTTGCAAAAAGCTTAGGAAAAGTTATCGCTACTAAAGGAAGAAAACAAGTAGGATCTTTATCATCAGCAGAAAGAGGACAATTATTCACAATTGAAATATGTATGAGTGCTAGTGGATCGTTTATGCCACCCATGTTCATATTTCCCAGGAAAAGAATGAAACCTGAGCTTATGGATGGAGCTCCTCCTAATTCTTGGGCAGAGTGCAACGAAAAAGGTTGGATTACACATGAACTGTTTTTGAAATGGTTCACTAAGTTTGTGATATGGTCCAAAGCCAGTAAAGAAGTCCCCGTTTTATTGTTGTTGGATGGTCATGTAAGCCATGTCAAGAGCTTAGATGTGATCAATTTAGCTAGAGAAAAGGGAGTTCATATTCTTTGCTTTCCACCGCACTGCACACATCGCCTACAACCGCTAGATGTTAGCTTTATGAAACCATTGAGCACCTACTATGGAGAAGAAGTCAAAAAATGGTTGCGGACTAATCCCGGGAGGGTGGTAACCCACTACCAGGTGGCAAACCTGTTCTGTAATGCCTTTTTGAAGGCTGCTACAATGCTTGTTGCTATAAATGGATTTCGTAAAACCGGCATATGGCCTGTGAACCCTGATGTTTTTACCGATGCTGATTTTTTGGCTGCAGATACCACAGACCTACCGTTGACAAATGATCAAGTCTCTTCAGAAACACCTCATCCACCAATTTCAACGTCTGCACAAAACCAGATAATGCCTGCAACTCTTGCTTTAACAGCTGCATCGACCATACAACCACCTATAATTCCGGATGCACAGCAGTCTGTAAATATCGATTCAGCCTCGTCGATAAACACACAGTCACTTACGGTTCTCAATCCAGACTGTACAATAGGTTTACAGCTGTTTTCAAATCTCGATTTAGAGACTGCGACGGATGTCCGACCACCTGTAACTCCACCTCCAGGTCCATCCTCTTCTTTTGATGTTTTGACTCCTAGTAACATCTTGCCGGTTCCCAAAGCATGTGGGCAAAAGAGAGTCAGCAGAAAGCGTGGTAAGACCGCTATTATTACAAGTTCGCCTTATAAACAGGAACTAGAACAATCAAAGCCTGCCAAAAAAAATACAAAGAAAGACCCTAAAAAAGTGGTGAAAAAAAAGAAAACAGGAAAGACTAACAAGGAGAATTGCTCAGAGGATGAAGACGTAGAGTGCCTTTATTGTGGAGATTGGTACTCTCAATCCAAAGAGGGTTGGGTATCTTGCCGCGCATGTAAAAGGTGGGCTCACTGCTCATGTGCAGGGGAAGATGACAACGATGATCAGTCGTTACATATTTGTTCTTTTTGTGCAAGATTTTAAATGTTATAATTTTTTTGTGATATGCCCATTGTGCCCCGGCTCATTATGCCCCAGGTATGACCGTAATGCCCCAGGTACGGGGCAATATGAGCAATTCTAATTTTTTGTTTAATTTGTTATAAACCAAAGAAATGGTAGACTGAGTTAATTATTTTGCAGTATAAGTGAAGACTGTTGATTACTTTAATAAATGATTATTCAAGAAATGATGTATTTTACTCTATTGTCATTTTATCACGACATATCCTTAAAGGGCCTATATTGCCCCGGGTTCCCAACAAACGTGATTTTTTTACCGTTTTTATAGATACTGGTACGGATCCCTTCGTGCGCGAGTCCGACTCGCACTTGGCCGGTTTCTTTTATTGCTCAGTAGACGTGGTGCAAGTAACATCTCATGCCAGCATCTCCAGATACATATGGCTCTTTAAAGTTTCGACATAATTATGCACGGAAAGTGCTCATTTCCGCACACGTGCGGAAAAGTAGCACCATGTGTACTGTAAAAACAAGTAACAGAATAAGGGGTGCTGGTTGCGTAAGTAAATCTGGAGTATAGCACTCTACGGCTGCGAAACGTGGATCATGACGCAACGGGATAGAGAGAGACTGGTGGCGTTTGAAATGTCGTGTTGGAGGAGGTTAGAAAGGATCAGTTGGACGGAAAAGAAAACTAATGAGGGGTCCTGGATTTAGTCAATGAAAAAAGAAATCTTATAGAAATCATTGAAAACAGGAGAGGAATAATAATTTACTTTGAAAACAATGTTTTAACTGACGAAAAATCACTCATCCCCTATTTTCCTACCCTTACGGTTGGTTTTTTTTTCCAAATGTATATGGGACCAACTTCGGGGTATACCCTTTCCAATAAAAAAATAATTATCAAAATCGAACTACTCTGTAAAAAGTTATAGTGGTCATACATAAAAAAAAAATATACGCGTCGACTTGAGAACCTCCTCCGTTTTTTTCATCATCATCCTCCAAGCGTTATTATTTCCGGTTGTGCCCCTAAAGGAGCCCGGGGTCCGCTTTGACACCTAATCCCAACATTTGGCATAGGCACTAGTTTTACGAAAGCGACTGCCATCTGACCTTCCAACGCAGAGGGAAAACTAAAAACTTTTTTTCGTCGGTTGAAAATGATAGGACACATGTTACCGTGGCATGACTGGATGAAAACCCTATTATTATAGGTATTATATATAGGTCGCTGGGAGACGAAGGGTAGTTAAGCTATGAAGTGTTCAGTATAAAGTGCTCAACAGTTAAAGTCCGTGTGACTAAACATGTTTGACGTTTGTAGGTATATATCGTATTCCGCAAATAAATATTTCATTTCATTTCATATATTACATTATGTTGCGTGAGCTTTTATTATTTATCGTCACAACCACCATGTTTTTATAAAACACTGATCACGTCTTCGCACGTGATTTTTTACGCAAAAAAACTTGTGTTCACAACTTATGCGAATTACATCACATACCTACTTAATCACTTTTATTAACGACGTCAGTAAACTACTTCGTAAAAAGCTCGATATTTACCGGGCAAACGTAATTGTAATAAATTAGCATATAATAGTTTAGCGTGTTTACTGAGCGCTTATGTATCTACGGCTGAGATTATTTAATATAACTGACTTTTATAAAACTGTCATTATAATTGTAATCTTCTACATTGGACGATAGAGTAGCTTTTAGAATAGACTAGTTGGATGCAATTCGGCAAACTCAAATAATCAAAAGTGTACGATGGTCGAAGGTTTTCGGCGTTTTAGGTAAACGGTGGCCTCTTACATAAGTAGGTAAATAAGTAAGTATTTGTAGCCTCCACATTATGTATGCATTATGAATATGTATACGGATGGTTCCATCGGGAGGCCGTCGCAGGTCACCAGTTCCATCGGGAGGCCGTCGCAGGTCACCAGGCCAGTAGAACGCTGAGATGGAACCGTTTCGTAGCAATGTTGTTGTTTTGGAACCGTTTCATAGCAATAATAATAATAAATAAATAAATAAATATTTGCGGACAATCTTACACAAATCGACCTAACCCCAAACTAAGCAAAGCTTGTACTATGGGTACTAGACGAAGATAAACATACTTATATAGATAAATACATACTTAAATACATAGAAAACATCCATGACTCAGGAACAAATATTCGTGCTCATCACACAAATAAATGCTCTTACCGGGATTCGAACCCAGGACCTCTTGCTTCGTAGGCAGGGTCACTACCAACTAGGCTAAATAATAAAAATAAATAAATAAAATAGCCTTTATTTCCAGCATAACAATGAAATTTCACTATTCAACTAGGCTAAAGCGGTCGTCAAATGTTGTTGTTTTGGAACCGTTTCGTAGCAATGTTGTTGTTTCGTAGCAATGTTGTTGTTTTAACCCGTGACGCAATAATTTACTTATAAAACAAAGTTTTAACCGACTTCAATTCAGTACTCCGCCAATCCACATTAACATTTCCACATTTTTTTTCCAATTTACCACATGAACTGATTTTCGAGAACAAAAGCGTTGATTTTTAGACCAATAAACCAAATCGCTGTATGTGGGCCGATAATATTTGAGGACTTCCGTCGATTCCTCAAGGATCTCAGAATTACCTTTGGCACTTCATTGTTTGCTATTTCAACGAAATAATATCAGAATCTGTGACGTACTTATATAGTTTGAAGTACATCATTGAGAAGTTCCACAAGCCATCTGTGGTCTTCATCATCACTTCCACTTCACCAAATTTATGATTTCCGGGTGTAAATACACGAGTTATAATAGAAAATACCGAAATTACTACACGCGTGCCTAATATATTTGAGGAGTTCCCTCAATTCCTCATGGTTCCCATCATCCAACTGGGGTTTTGGAAACAATGGGACCAATCTGGAAGCATATACTTTCAGTTAAAAAAAGAATTGTACGAATCGGTTGAAAAATAATAAATAAAAAAAAATAATAAAAAAATACATCCAAATTGAGAACCTCCTCCTTTTTTTGAAGTCGGTTAAAAAGAGGGGTGTTATAAGTTTGACGTGTCTGTCTGTCTGTGTACCTCTACATAACAATTCGTTTCAGCGACATAGTAGAAAACCATTGTCGAAAACGAGGCTTTCCTCAACTTTGTGAGTTATTTCAAGACAATGGTTTTTAACCCCCGACGGAAAAAGAGGGGTGTTATATTATAAGTTTGACGTGTCTGTGTGTCTGTCTGTTTGACGTGTCTGTGTGTCTGTCTGTTTGACGTGTCTGTGTGTCTGTCTGTTTGACGTGTATACGTGTGACGAATATAGATTTTTAGATGCTAATAACTTTTAACGTAAGCAATATATTTCAAAAATCAAAACGTACAGACCTAGTATTTCACCATATCTACAACATGTCCAAAAAATATAAAAATCGAACGATGTTTACGGGGTGAAAAACGTTATCGCTTTTTGTATGAAAATTTACAGGTTCACAATCCTCTTAAGTCTACAGTCTCTTAAAGCTGTGGAAAAATCAAACTTCTAGCTTGATTAACGTTAAAAAAAGATACGTCGCAAAAATTGTATTTTTCACAATCGTGTCATAATAGAGAGCTTTTTAGTCGAGTACCGTGTTTAGGCCACGAAGCTTGCTGAGTGGCCTAAGTAAGGTACGAGATTAAAAAGCTTGATTATAACACTATTGTGAACAATACTTTTTGTACGAGTTCATTAAAATTAATTTTCTACGAGTCAACTGAACTAATTAAACAAACTCGATACTGTTGAAACGAAGTGCAGCTCATCGCTCGTACGCTTGTTGATATCTTAAAAGACATCAACGAGCGTACGACATCAAAGCGATTCTATTGGTCCAATTCATTACAGTTCAGTAAAGCAGCCACGTGATTGGTCGAATTTATTTTAGTTGTCTGGAGCGTATCGAAAAGTAGTTATTTCGATTGTTTCGACAGTAACATGGACTACAACTATGAAAAGAGTGACGTTGCAGTATTCTCTATGAAATCTTAATACACATATTTTAATCGTCGAGTACAAAAAATGTATATTTTGACACTCTCAAGGGAATCAAAATGTATAGGGTAGGTACCTACTTTCAGTTGAACTAGACATGTATTTGGCAAGTAATATCGTCTATACTGCAAGTAAAAGAGGAAAAAATCTAAAAACTATACATTTGTAATTTTGTACGGAGCCCTCGGTGAGCGAGTCTGACTCGCACTTGTCCGTTTTTTTTTCATTTCGTTTAACTGAATGTACTTATGAAGGCGAATTAGTTCGTTTCGACTCGCCTCGGCGAGCCTAGTGGACGCCCGGCCTTTATTACCGCCAATTGTTCCATCGAATGTCATGTTTCGCAGAATTTTCATTTCATCGTAAACATTTTTTTTCAGAATCAGGAATGTTATAAAACAAACCTAACCTAATGGGTTCTACGGAATGGCCTTTCAGCTGTACCTACCTAAAAAAATAACGGTTAACTGAGTATAACAGAAATTCGATGTAAAGAAAATTCGGCGAAATAAGGGGACCCCTGTTTTGTCTAATCATAATCACTTTAAGAATGGATTTGTTTTAAAGACATGCTCGCACATAGCCATTAAATTTAATCGCATTCAACACCATCGCATTTAATTTAATCGTATGGCATACATTATTTGGCCTTTGAGTTTGTCACTGTTTAGTATCACCCAGGGGACACGTCTGCGGACGCAAGTGACAGTTGTCCCCCCTTTGTCAAGTGAGTGGGCAACTCGACTGTTAGAGGTTCTTAAGCCGCCCGAAGGCTCTCTAACTCGGCTTAACGACTACTGTCATAGACAGCAGCCAGGATCAACTGCTTAGCGTGCCTTCCAAAGCACGGAAGCGCTCATAACCACTAACCACTCAAACAGGCGGTCACCCATCCAAAGACTGACCGCTGCCATCGTTGCTTAACCTGCATTATCGTTACGTCCACTAGTTATGAAGGTGCCAAATGCGATGAGAACATATATGTTAATTTCGTCGAGTACCTACCGGTTGTATGTACTACTACGTCGTGCAATGTCGTTGAATATGCAACTATATCAACGATACCTATATTCAAATTTGCTTCTTCCTTAGTCTGGCCTGCGAGTCGTATTTACCTATATACTTAGGTAAATACGACTAGGCAACAATTTTACCTATCTATGAAATAAAATGTCAGTAAATAATTAACGCAGGACCGGCCATTGTGGCACTCTTTGCGGGAGGCCTATGTCCAGCAGTGGACGTCTTTCGGCTGATATGATGATGATGATGATGATGATGAAATAATTAACGAACCTGCTCACAAAACTTCACGACAAGCGGTCGAGACAGCCGGACAGCCCGACATACGAAAGAATTCTACCCCAAGCTGAAGCAGCGAGCTTCGCTCGCATCGCTATCTCGTTCAATCAATACTCGTGAGATATATCTTTGTATGTTTGTAAGTAGTAAGTACCATTAACGACCTAACTTAATTTGGGCGGGTAATGCTTCATTTGCCGCAACCTCATATTAACTCAAATAAGTAAAAAAAGTTGCAGGGTTGAAGTTTTTCGAGCTTTTATACTCATGCACGTTTATGCTAAAAGTGGCACTGGAACATAAGTTTAATGTGCTCTGTCTATCCCTATTGGGAATAAAGGCGTGAATCTATGAATGAATGAATGAAGTAAAAAAATGTTGTGTCAAATATGCAATCTTCGTACAAGCTTTTAGTGCCGATTCTAACGATCCCAAACTCAAAGTTACGTCGGTTAAGTACACACCTTCTGTCTACATCATCAGATCAGCTCGATGGTACCATAATATTTAATTGTCATCCAAACTACACCTTTACCCAAAATTTCAGCTCAATCGGTTGAAGATATCTGCTTCAAAATTGAGTTACAAGATACCGCCCAAACAAACATAGTTAAGTTACATAGTTACATACTAGGTCGGACATACATTGCAAGTTAATAGAAAGCTTGTAAAAAGTGGAGCTATGAGAAGATCAACGAATTGCTCTTGTAGCCTTTTTGCAGAATAAATAATTGTTTTTATTTTTTTTTATGATAAATTACATAAGTATTAAGGTTTTGTATACTACCATCTCGCTTGGTTATGTTGTTATTATATATATGTCTTTCCCGCTCACGGGACAATTATGTTCCGGACCTTTGGGAGGCGTGCGTGGGGCTAGGTACCTACAAAGTACCAACTGAGCCAACACGTAGAGGCCCTCTTGACAATTTAATGAAATGCAAGGAGTACACCGAGCGGATGCTGTCCCTGCCCGTGTCATGGGACGCACAGAGACAGCACCCGCTGGGGTGTATAGGGACTATTGCTGGTTGATGGAATCTAAAGAAAACGGGCTATTGGGTGAAACATCGGACGCCTGCCTAATAAACTGTCTCATTTCTTATCTCTGGCAGACGGTGACTCGCCAACTACTAGATGGGCCCCTATTAATAGCGACATTAAAAAATGGCCTAAGGGCAACACCAGTCAGAGAGGCTGGGGGGGGTACAGAGGTGGCACTGGACTTTAAACATATAGCCAACTCGCCACTTAGGTGTCTACATCTACCCTCGAGCAACAGCTCTTGCGACTCCACTCTGGACAGCCAGTTAAGGCAAGCCAGAGGTGGGGGGCCTGTCCAACTAACCACCTGATCGGCTCAGCCTGACCACAGGACACCCCCAGGAGCACTCAGCTAGGTAGGGTCGCTACTCCCTAACAGCCCGCCACAAGCTGCCTTACGTTGACTGGTTGCACCAGAAATCTTATTATTTATTTATCTTTATTCATATTTCCTCTTAGGCTAGGTTTAAGTACAATAATCATATGAAAAGTAAAAAATATAAAACTATACATACAAAACATAAAATCATTATAAAAACCTAACCTAGGGTGCCGCCGGCAGCGAGGCGGGGTCTAAGCTACCGGTGGTCAGGGCGACAGAGACAGGAACCTCCTGACTATCCGCGCAGTATCCAGGAGTACCGCCGCGCTGTATCTGGCCCTTGATCCAGCCATCTAGCGAGAGTCTCTTGAGGTGATGGTCGAGACTCTTCGCTACTAAACCGTTCGCCGAAACGACTATCGGGACAATGATCGTCGAATCAACATCCCACATGGCGGTTACTATTTATTATTATTAAAATAACTTGTCCTGAGTAATATAGGTTTATGGCATAGATATATTATGCAAATAATCAATACCATGCGATCCATATTAACATACACGCGTTACGAGAAACTGGTTGATGCAATCAATAGCGGTCTTCATCATCAAGCTAACTGCATGTATAAGTGCCCTTGTGGCCTATTTGCAGAATAAATGTTTGATTTAGATTGAAAATGAAAATGAAAACATATTTATTATATAATCAGTAGGTACATCAGCTTACTTAATACATTATGATAGATAAAGTGCACTTTTTAGGGTTCCGTACTCAAAGAGTAAAACGGGACCCTATTACTAAGACTCCGCTGTCCGTCCGTCCGTCCGTCCGTCTGTCTGTCAGGCTTTATCTCACTGATACCGTGATAGTTCCAGCTGAAATTTTCACAGATGATGTATTTCTGTTGCCACTATAACAACAAATACTAAAAACACAGAATAAAATAGTTTTTATAGATAATGGTACGGAACCCTTCGTGCGCGAGTCCGATTCGAACTTGGCCGGTTTTTTTTATTTTTAGATAAGCCTAGGAACGGTGTCCTGTGCCCTATATTCAATCTACTATTTACTAACACCTTAACATTGCATGTAAGCTATTCTTATTGAATGACATTATGTAACATATTTTTTTAATATTATTCACGGGACATTTGTAACCCAGTATTTGCGGTTTTAATTTTAATTTACTTATAATGTACCCAATTAACAGTGTATGATTAATACCAAATAAATGAATATGAATAAACTAGGTAAATCTGTCTTATAAGGAACAGGGGAGTTCTAATGCCCATTATTAGATCGCTACTACCTACTTACATAGGTAAGGCATAGATAGATGTATCCAAATTACATTAGAAATAAAGGATTTTTTAATTAAAAGTACATACCGTTTTTTTTTTAGTTTTTTGTATTTGCTACGTGGTGTTACTAATAATGCTTAATTTAATTTATCTAACTGTGTGTGTGTGTGTTTGTGTGCGTGTTTGTGTGAGAATAAAAGAGAGTGGGCATTGATGGATCAATTGTTTACAAATATTTATGTAAGTGGTTATTATTTAATCAAGGGACATAGACCATTTTCGGATAGATTTTGTTAAGTTATATTTACTATCTGATATTTAAATGTTGGTTGATTCTATTGTAAAGAAAAGGTGCAAGCGAGTTAAATTGTCGTTGCTAAAAGGAGGTGTTGTGTGAGATTTTTAGATTTTGATCTTATTGTATTGTCATCCAGTCTCAAGAATTCTAGCGTTATTCCCGGTTGTGCCCTGAAGGAGCCCGGGGTCCGCTTTGCTAATCGGTTTACGAAAGCGACTGCCATCTGACTTTCCAATTCCAACCCAGAGGGAGAACTACTGCCACCGTATAACAATTCAATTCAATTCAAATTATTTATTTCAAACTATGTCCATATCATGTTAGTAACAATAAAAACTTATAGAACTATGTTAAGGCAAAGCATACGGCAAAAGAATGTGGGAGTATTTGTTACCTTACATATTAAACGAACGGCCAAATGATGTTCTCCAGAAACTGATTCATAATTCTCAGAAAATAAAAATTATTACAAAAAATATGTACTTGCCTACTACCGAATGCGCGCCCGAGCGGAGCACAAATTATGTAATAATCATTATAAAACTACCCTACTTTTAACTACGATTGTAAAACAAGCGACAATAGCGACAGATAAACCGCACGCGGTTTTTCGTTCGTTGTTCGAATCATTTGTAAATAGTTTATAAGTATATTGGTGAATAAACAAAAAAAAAAAAAATGTATCAGGAAGGCCCGCTTCACCATAGCAATAATTAGTAGATTTAAGGAAATTTAACGTATATTATGAACTAAACCTATAAAAAGTAAATGGCTATGGGTGCCAAGGCTGGCAGCGTTGCCTCTTTGGATTGCTAGACTAATCCTTTGGCCAAAATAGCTGCCAGCCCTCTGGCCACCGGATGTTTGGATGAGCCGCTCCGAAAGTTCCTTATACAGGGCCTACAGTACAATGGGGAACTTGCATGGGACTTCAATTTCGAATAAATTGCACTCAATCGATGCGGATATACGTAGAGATATCATACAAAAGAAAAAAAAAGAAAAAAAAACGATTTTATTAGTTTTATCTAACGTTAAAATGACAAATTTTATTTTTTTATTTTTTCGATAAAATAACGTAACAGTTACATAAGTAGAATATTAAATTAGAAATTATATTTTGTCTGACAAGTATAGACTTAAACGTAAATTTTGTGGAGATAATCGCAAATTAATGACTTACTTTACTCCATAGTAAAGGCTATGCTGTGACGTCATAGCATAAGCCCGTTTAGTATAGAGCGTTTTCGGGGGGTGCCGGCGCGCGCAGATTTCAAATGCATATAACATCAGAAAAATAAATCATAACAAAGTTTTAATGCTACAGTTGTTTTAATGCTGGATTATACTTTTGTTTTTCGTAATAAAATATTAAGATGCAAGTTCCCTATTGCATCTGTGAGTGTATATATATAGGTATCTATATATGTGTGTGTGTTTGTGTGAGTGTGTGGAGAAAAGAAGTATTCTCAAAACTAATACTTTCACAAGAAGTCAGGCCAATTTTCGCTAGAGCGAAACCCGTTCTGAAGAAAACGTTTCAAAACTACCAAACACATTTCACGTTTAGTAATTTCTCGTCAGTGTTTTCCGTGTACAGTCGCCATCACATACATCGAAGCAAACAAGCGACTCACAAACATCTGAACACAACTCTATTTTCAAGGCATTAGATGTTCAGATATTTTTGAACAGCCTGTAGTGTACAGATGTATGTGATGGCGAATGTACGTACTACTTTCTCCAAAACCGCAATTCCTTAATGATAATAACCTCTATCATTTTCATCATTAATTGTACTGTACTTAGAATTCCCTAGAATATAATGGTAACATTTATAAATATTTATAGTTTATTGACGCAAATCAACTAATTACTGTAATGGGACTAACGGGACAAATTAAATTAACGCATTCATCAAATAGAAATGCGTAAGCGGTGTGTCATACGCGAACCTCTTTTAATCTAATTAAAAAAAAAAAAAATATCAACACTTTGGACCAGAAACCTCAATTAAACAATTGTTAAGCACATCGCCTCCGTTCGTTACAAAATACGCCAATCAAATTAGAATTTTTCGAACAATTCATTCCCAGAAAGATGGAAATCGTTTTAATACCTTCAATTGGTCCTAAATACCTACGTGTAATCCGAGTGTGCCCAATACTCTTTTGGGAGCCCAATAAACACTAAATTTTTGCTCTTTTTTCAGTTCTTTGTATGTAACACAAAAACGGTACGTCGGACGGAAAATGTTATGTGTCTATTATAATATTGAGGACATATATTTCAATAATTATTACATTTGACATAACGTGTTGTTCGATATTAATTTAATTTAATTATAAATTTAACCTTATTGTATGTTCCATGCTATTAATTGTAAATATAAATAAAGTTATAATTTGATAATGTAATTTTTCAAAAAAATATTTTTATTGTATTACTACATGTTAAATATATGTGTTGTGTAATTTGTAAGTATTTTTAAAATTATTGCAACACCCTTAAGGGTTTGTGCATTATACTGTGTGACTGTGTAAGCATGATTGCAAAAACCGGCCAAGTGCGAGTCGGACTCGCGCACGAAGGGTTCCGTACCATTATCTACAAAAAAACTATTTTATTCTGTGTTTTTAGTATTTGTTGTTATAGCGGCAACAGAAACACATCATCTGTGAAAATTTCAGCTGGAACTATCACGGTATCAGTGAGATACAGCCTGGTGACAGACAGACAGACAGACGGGCGGACGGACGGACGGGCGGACAGCGGAGTCTTAGTAATAGGGTCCCGTTTTACTCTTTGAGTACGGAACCCTAATAAGAAAATAAATGTATTACATTCAATATTAAAGTGGGTCAAATTCTGCATCGAATGAATAATCTAAAACTTCAAATTCTGCTCAGTGGCAGAGCCGCAATAAAAGCAATAAGAGATTTTTCCATCCCCAAGATCTACATAATTATTTTATGATGAGATTCTGAGAATACTCTACCTACTCCATACAAAATTACACCCTCACAGACTTTTCCTCTTTTTTGAATCATCATCATATCAGCCGAAAGACGTCCACTGCTGGACATTGGCCTCCCCCAAAGAGTGGCACAATGGCCGGTCTGCGACTCCCGCGACTTTTACCAGGCCATCAGTCCACCTTGTGGGGGGCCTACCCACGCCACTCGAGAACCTTTCCGCCCCAACGGACAGCGGTTCTACGTGCAATGTGCCCCGCCCACTGCCACTTAAGTTTAGCGATTCGGAGGGCTATAGCTTTGCTTCAGCTTGGACCAAAATTCTTTCGTATGTCTATCCTGCTGTTCTCCTCTATATTTTTAAATTCAATAATTTTACAGATATTTTTTGGTGATTCAATATTTCGAAATAAAAAATTAACAACTTGGAAAAGTTGAAAATCCTCCGATATTTTCATTTCAAAGTTCAATATCTCAAAAATTGATGAAGCGATTTTGTTGAAACGTAGCTAAGAACCATCTGGATCATCTCAGCTTTCGGATAAAAAAACCCTCATTCAAATCGGTTCATTCGTTTAGGAGCTACGATGCCACAGACACGCCAAACTTATAACACCCTTCTTTAAGCGTCGGGGGTTAAAAATACATTCTCTCTAGTTAGTTCTACTACTCACAGCACCCGTCCCTAGTAATATTACTCATTAAGTATCTGTTAACACCGTTACTATGCACTCACTAAGTGCATTTAACCATCAACTTAGTAATGTAGAAAGGTTACCTTGATTATTGTTGCATTGAAATGTACGAATAAGAGCGATTACCATTTCCCAACATTCATCGAATTTTGATGAATCGATTTTTTTCAAGATAAACTTCCAACAAAATTTGGCATAAGTCGCCGTCAACGGGCAAGGTGCCCAGAAGGCTGGCCGTATTTCCTCGCTGTATAGCGATACTAATACGCTGTGCGAAATAGTGGCCAGCTCTGGTCGCCCGATGCCTCTATTAGGCGCGTCGCCAAATCTTTGTATAGCCGACGCGCACTTGGCCCCCATGGCCCCAAGGTTTCAACGCCAAACGCCGCAAACATGTAGCTATTTCCTAGGATAGCATATTTGCGATGCTTGAGGCTTTCAGCCGAGGATCGTTTTTAAACTGGCGATATTCAGTACCCATCAGTAAGGAACATGCCATTATTTAATTTTGCTGCCGTTTAGGTACGGTACGTACAGTCAACCAATTTGATTCCTAGGCCATCATAGAACCTTGCTGTTGTAAATGCTATGTCAATACGGGTATACTAGGATTATTGCGTCACTATGTAGCAGTTAAAATGACAGGGTTCTACGGTGGCCTAGGAATCAAATTGGTTGACTGTACCTACGTAAGTAATTTAGGTAAGGCAATTACGACTGTAATTTGGCAACTATCAATGTCAAAATATATATATTAAGAAAAAGTAAATATCATAATAATAATAATATCTACCCCCCCCAGCCTCTCTGACTGGTGTTGCCCTTAGGCCATTTTTTAATGTCGCTATTAGGTAATAGGGGCCCATCTAGCAGTTGGCGAGTCACCGTCTGCCAGAGATAAAAAAATAGACAGTTTATTAGGCAGGCGTCCGATGTTTCACCCAATAGCCCAGCCACTAGTCCATCATTTTCACCCAATAACCCGTTTTCTTTATATTCCATCAACCAGCAATAGTCCCTATACACCCCAGCGGGTGCTGTCTCTGTGTGCGTCCCATGACACGGGCAGGGACAGCATCCGCTCGGTGTACTCCTTGCATTTCATTAAATTGTCAAAAGGGCCTCTACGTGTTGGCCCAGTTGGTACTTTGTGGGTACCTAGCCCCACGCACGCCTCCCAAAGGTCCGGGACATCATTGTCCCGTGAGCGGGAAAGACATACATAATATCATCATCCTCATCATATCAGCCGAAAGTCATACAGTACTCATTTATTATGAATCAGAATAAATGATCGTTCAAAAGAGATGTCCAAAGTTAGCAACACCCACATACATATATGTACATATTAGGAAGTTAGAAGATTAGCATATTAATGTATCTACGTATTTAATAAGCGCGTCATGCCTACTTAAGTTTTTGGGCTCACATTAATGATATCATTACGTCACGATTGAAGGTGGAAACACATGACCCCTTAATACAATTGCCTATTGTATTCAATTAGAAATTGGCTAAATAATTCGTTTTTTTAGTACGTTGGTGTAAACGAGTGTACAAGCCGCGTAAGGGTAATTTGGTTACAGTAGCGGCCGCTTGACTAGAGAAGGGTATCAGTATCACACATGAGTGTTATCGAACATTAAAAAATCTGTAAGTACACTAGTTTTGTGGATAATCCTATAAGAATCAGTTTAGATCAAATTTGACTCGATCTAGACCTCAGAGCATAGAATACTAGAGAGAGGACAAGCCGCCGGCGGCCGTGTCGCAGCTGTATGCTCAATGGGCATACACTGCCATACTGTGCACGCGTGCTGATCGCAGAGAATATTACGTTTTTTCCCAAAATGCCTGATATGATGCGCGTTTATTGTCAAATAAGCGTGTAGGTATACAAGTGTGTGTGTTTTAGATGTGTGCGTGCTTTGTCTTGTCAATTACTTGGGCGTTGTGTGGGTTAATGTACTTGCGACAGGCTCACTCTATACAAATCGGCGGCCATGTCCGATCTCCTTAATTCATACATCTATGGGTATCACACATGAATGTTATCGAACATTAAAACATCTGTAAGTACACTAGTTTTGTGGATAATCCTATAAGAATCAATTTAGATCAAATTTGACTCGATCTAGACCATCCTATGCATATACTTACAATGGCCAGCTATACTGCACACAATGTGACCTGACATTTAAAACTAAGTTCGGCTTTGCGAGCCATATTCGTGCTCATCAGAGAAAATTGTAAGGGTCGCCGTCGTCAAATGCGACAAGGAGCACTATACATACGTATATATATAGATGAAATGTGGTCAAGAGATTTAGAATTAATTACTACTGCACAGCTGCTATTTATTACTGCACAGGAGACCGCAGCCATACTAACACCCCTTGCTTGCACTTGCTCTGTAGGTATGTGGTGTTGTGTTCCTCGTGGTGAGTAAGGTGGACGCGCGATCTCAACACAACACATCGCAACACAACGCATCTCAACACAACACATCGCAACACAACGCATCTCAACACAACCCATCTCAACACAACGCATCTCAACACAACGCATCTCAACACAACGCATCTAGAAAGAAGAAAGAAAGAAAGAAGACATTTATTTACTACACAAAAGACACACAGAGACAAAGGGAGTAGACATACATTACAATTTAACACATAGGTATTGTGTGTGTCTTCGCGGCAGTGAATCGGTGATCTCGCCACACAAAGCATCTCAACACAAAGCATCGCAACACAACGCATCTCAACACAACGTTTCTCAACGCAAGATATAAACACACAACACAACTCAACACAACGCATCTGAAGACAACGCATCCAACACAACGCATCTCTACACAACGCATCTCCACACAACACAACGCATCTCCACACAACGCATCTCCAGACAACGGAGCCTCAAACTGATAAAGGGTCAAAGCGCCAGCGTTTCTGATTATTTAGTCTCATTTCTGCGATCACAAAGATAAACTTTCAGCATAACCGTCTCCATTGTACTTTAGGTGACTTACATCCTTCTTATGAGGCGCATCCTGAGCGAGTCTGTTCACTACCACTGTTCGACTTTATTTGAATGTAAGTTATGTAAGACATCGGTTAGATACACGCTAATTTTGGCGACAGTTCAGTCCATCAGTAGACATGATCTGTCAGTCTCTGTTATTCACAACGGTTATACGTTATACTTACTATCATTCTCTCATCAAATTCAGCATCAGATTTGTTTATTATCATAATTTTACAATTTAAATCATAGTACAATGAATATACAGATAAAAATGTGTTAAAATTATGACTTGTCAGTTACAATAAAATACAATAGATGTGTACAGATGTGTACATAATTGTTATTATTTGTAAATAGTTTAACAATACGCATACTCATAGCATAATGCTATTACATAAAATAGAGAAAGAAAACATAATACAAATATTAACGTCAAGCTTTTAAGATCTTGTTATTTAGTCATTTGAAATAAATTCTTGTAAACTAGGTATACAGTGTTTTTTCAAGCAATAGTTGTTTTACATGGAAGCGAAAGGAGTTGTCGTTCGTTATGGTTTTAAGGTAGCCGGTTAAAAAGTCTTTGTCCTATTAACTTCGGAAGTTTTGTGCCTATTCTAAGTCTGGATGAGGTTGTTTTTAAGTTATTCGCATTTCTCATTGATCTCGAACCTCTCCTTTGAAATTCATTTGGATTACGTTTAACATACATCAAAACTTCCAATATATAAGTTGAAACTTATGTTAAAATACTAAGTTTTTTTAAATGTTCGCGACACGTGTCTCTGTACTTTGCATACGCAAGTACTCTAATTGCACGTTTCTGCATCTTTAGGATGCGCTCATAATCCGTACTGTTGCCCCAAAGTATTATCCCGTATGAAAGTTGAGAGTGTATGTACGCATAATACAAGCAACTTTCTGACACAAGTGGTCTTAATTGTCTTAGCGCATAGATCCCTCTTGCTCATCATACTGATGGACTGAACTGACGCCAGAATTAGCGGGTAACCGATGTCTTAAGGTTCAAATGTGGTGGACCTCTTTTTTAGCTGACGTGCCGCAGGCCGCACGCTCGTAGGCCGCCGTCATAGTAAAAACTCGCGGCCCTCAAACAGGCACAAACACCTCATCCATTTAAGGGAGCCTCTCATAATTAACCTTGGGTTGTTACGAGCCATATAATACATAGAAGACATATGTACTATATGTAGTGTTGTTACGAGTACATTAATGGACGTACTATGACTATCCCACTGTGAAATACAACTGAGTACAGTGGTCTAGAAATAAGGACTTATTTTTGACACACATTAACAGCTAGGTTTGACTGTCAGTACTTGAACCATTGCCACATGATTCATCTACTGACAGGCAAACCAATTTACTGTATGTAGTGTACTCGTAGTGTCTTTGTTTTGTATGTCCCTTTTTTAGACTTAGGATGATTATTTGTAATTATTTTGTATTTTATTTTGTATTTAAAATGAATAATTGTAGAAATTTATTGTATATGGACTTTGTCTGAATTAAACGATTTGATTGATTGATTGATTGATTGATTAACACCCATACCTATTGTTGACTGTAGCTTTAGGTTTCTAACTGTTTGGAGTTTGAATAATGAAACAATGACGGTGGCAATGCTAATGTTCGGGCCGTCTGCCCGCCCCGTAAACGCCTCTCGTGAGTAAGCCCGTTTAGTCTGTGGTTTGAAGGTGACATTCGGCTGACACATTTTTGCTTGTCATAATTTTTCTCACGCAACACGTCAGAGTTCGGTGGAACAACGTGCTTTGGTTTCTTGGGTAATATCGCTCGCTTTGAAGACACACGGTGTCCGAGTGTTTTGTTTGGACATTTGGTGAAAGTTTTTTGAGACTCGTATGGTGGACTGATGGCCCGTCGTTTTGGTGAAAACGGTGACAATTGATGAATTTGTGCCCGCGACGGATCGTGCATTGGAGGCACCGGCCCGCGGAGCGTGCGGCCGCTACCACAGGGAGACTTGATTTGACTTGACTGACCATTGACGGATAACAGACAGACTTGACACGTTATCGCGTCGATGGAAACCGGTAAGTTGATCATATCTTGTAGCAAGCCAGCATTACTGGCATAAAGCAGACCCACGAAATTGTGAGGCCGTTCAGTCCCTACCACATTGAGGCGAGGCCTGAACACTATATGATTCACTTAGGTACTTACTGACACGTTAAAACAGTTAACACATTTATTAAAGGCCACATTTATTATTACAGTCATATTTATTAGATAATTAAAAAATATAAGGCTTATTTGGGCTATTCCCGACACCTATAATAAATGCCTCATTTCTGATGCGATCGCTAAACTTAAGTGGCAGTGGGCGGGGCACATTGCACGCAGAACCGATGGCCGTTGGGGCGGAAAGGTTCTCGAGTGGCGACCACGTACCGGAAGGCAAGGTGGCCTGATGACCTGGTAAAAATCGCGGGAGTCCGCTGGATGCGGGTGGCGCAGGACCGGCCATTGTGGCACTCTTTGGGGAAGGCCTATATCCAGCAGTGGACGTCTTTCGGCTGATATGATGATGATGATGATGAATAAATGCGCATAACCCATCGAAATACATACTGGTATTATAAATGCGAAAGTGTATGTCTGTCTCTCTGTTACCTCTTCACGCTTAAACCGATGTACCGATTTAGATTAAATTTGGTAGAGAGATAGTTTGAGTCCCGGAGAAGGGCACAGGATAGTTTTTATCCCGGAAATTAAACCCCGAAGCGGTGAAAATTTGTATGGAGCTACGATATAAGCGATTTCGGGTGCCTTTCCACCAGAGATGCGCTTTGCTATGCTATGCTATGTGTTCATAGATTTGAAACGTAGCTGTAGCTGGAGCTACGTGTCAAATGTATGAAAACTAGCATAGCATGGCATAGCACATCTCTGGTGGAAGAGCACCCATCACGGACGGAGTAAAACTTAATAAGATTAGGGGTTAATAAGTTTAGAATTAGATTATATAAAATCGATTAGATTTTTCATTCACCATTCGTTATTTATCGCTAAATAAGACAAACTTCTTTCCTTATTACCCATTAATAATTTCCGGGATAATGTATTTTCTATTTCATCTAAATCTGATCAGCGATTTGAATGTGAAAAGGCAGACAGACAGAGTTCATTTATATTGGTATCAGTTTTTTGTCGTACTTAGTGAAGTCCCAGAAGAGGTAACTCGTAGTAAGTATGTGGGTAAGTACGTACAAATTTTAGTTTCTTACGTAAATAGGTATTTATACCTACGTACGTTACGTTAAAAAAATAAATATACGGATGTCAATCGCATCAATTTTCATCGCTTCGATGAAAAAAACCCTTACCTATAGATTCTTAATTATGATTGTTTTTATTTAAGTATCATGTGTTGATTGATTCGTTGACCTTTTTAAAAGCAAGTAAGCATTATAGCGAGTAAGATTTACAATATCCAATTGTAGGAGTTAGTAGGTTTGGAATATTGAACGCTGAATTTTTAAATTATTTCCTTGTCACTGCCCTTTTTACACGACTGCCCAATGAACAAGGAGTGTACCTGCCTAATGTTTTCAGGGTTTATGTGTGTAGGTATGTAAGATTCTTTAATCCACCCAGAACTACTCAACGCCTTAACCGATTTATTTGAAGTCAATTTAAAACCAATTAAAACACACATTCTTAACAAGGCATATAGGTATCTATAGGTACATAAGCACATAATTATAATACCTAAAGGCACCTCTGAACTAGCGATATTTCTTCTATATATACCTATCATTATTCAAATGTTTTATTGCTGTGCATAGGTACTTAAACACAACTCGAAAAGGGCTGCGCCAATTTCGCAAATGTTCAGTTTGAATAAAATGTTTTTAGAAAAGAAAAACAGAAATCCTGAGAATAAGGAAACGGCCGTTTTTAGGGTTCCGTACTCAAAGAGTAAAACGGGACCCTATTACTAAGACTTCGCTGTCTGCTGTGATAGCTAAAGAGTTGAAATTTTCACAGATTATGTATTTCTGTTGCCGCTATAACAACAAATACTAAAAACAAAATATATTTTTTTAAGGGGGGCTCTCATACAACAAACGTGATTTTTTTGCCGTTTTTATAGATAATGGTACGGAACCCTTCGTGCGCGAGTCCGACTCGCACTTGGCCGGTTTTTTTTTAATATTTTGACATCGGTATCTCGTTGTCTAAAAACACACTAACTTAGTTACACTATTGGCTGAATAAGCACAAAAAAAACAAATTTTACAAAAAAAAAGAATTCATATATTATTTGGTTAATCTCGAAACGACTACAATCGTTACAAGGTATTTTATGCATCTACACAACCTGTATACTCGTAGATATATACACAGGGAAATATGTACACAGGGTGGAAAGTTTTTTTTTAATTAAGGTATTCCAGACCATACTTATTTAGGTAATAAAATGTCGCATAAAGTACCTAAGCTAGTTTCGGTTCAATTTCTGTGTAGGTACCTACTTAAGTTAATATTTTTTATGTATGAAAAAGGACACATAATATGCCTTAAAACCTCATTACGCTAGTTTGTTATTAGGTTCCCTCGTGATCGCGACCACTGTAAATATTGGGGTGTCTCAGAACTAAAGAGACAAAATTCAGTTATTTTTTCTTTTAAAATGGAAATTGCGTACAGCACGGCATTTAAAAAATGTCTTGTCTTTATCATGAAGGAATTATTTTAATGATGGCACAAAAAAATATTGCCTAATCCATACTCACATAAAGTTGGAAAAATATTAATCACATGTTTTATTTTTTTGGTTAACTTCAAAACTACCACATTTGTCACAATACGTAAGATATTTATATATTTAGAGGTATGTACTCACCCATATTGATATATCGTGTAAATAATCCGGAACTTTAAGCACTCCCGTACGGGCACTTTGCACCGCGGCTGACGATCGACTGACTTGGACTTGACTGCGTTCGATTGTGCAAGCTATCACTACCCTAGGGCTGCCACCCACGGCAAAACATTAAAATACAGTCCAGCACGACTATCACAAGACGAAGAAAGAAGCGTTCATAGCCCAGCGGCGCTTGCGAGTCGGAAACGATAACGCAGGTTAAGCAACGATGGCAGCGGTCAGTCTTTGGATGGATGACCGCCTGGTGGTTACTATAAATGAGCGCTTCCGTGCTTTATTAGGCACGCTAAGCTGTTGATCCCGGCTGCTGTCTATGACAGTAGTCGTTAAGCCGAGTTAGAGGCCTTCGGGCGGCTTAAGAACCTCTAACAGTCGAGTTGCCCACTCACTTGACAAAGGGGGGACCACTGTCACTTGCGTCCGCAGGAGCTACCTACCACAACCCGTGTGTCCTGGGTGGTACTAAAGAGTGACAAACTCAAAAGGCCAAATAATGAATGCCATACGATTAAATAAGATCACAAGACGGCGCGCGAGCTCTCTCGATTTTTCTCGCACTATACATCTCTGTCTAAGCTGCCTAATAAGAGAGAGACGGATAGTGCGAGAAATCTTGTGATAGCCGTGCTGAGTCAGTTAGTCACCCTAAGAAAAATACAGCTATACGTTACAATGAAATACCACCCTGGCCACTATTTGACCAACTTGACAATTGTCACCTGACAACGATATTCTCCGTACATCGCTGGTTCCACAAGTAACCTAGTGACCACCTTAACTTCTAGAACAAGCAATGTATGGCGAATTGTCAGTGTGTGGTTGGTGAAATATTAGCCTGGAGAGAATTTTTATAATTAACTCATAATAGTGTTAACCATCTAAGTCAAACTCAAACATTTATAACGGACTAATTGTACTTTCAAAACAAAGTTTTAACCGACTTCAAATCAGTAGCCAAATTGCTTCAAGTTTGCCTATAAAATTTGAAGAGTTCCATCCCATCATTAGAACTGGATTTTGGTGACAACGGGACCAATCTGGAAGTATATGCTTTCAAACAAAGAAAAAAAATTCAAGTCGGTTTATAAATTACCGAGATATCGCGTAACATACACACATTAAAAAAAACAATACAGACGAATTGAGAACCTCCTCCTTTGTTGAAGTCGGTTAAATTTAACTTTATATATGAGTTCAAAGGCTGTTATGATTGATGAAGTCAGCATCCGTACCAATTTATTTTATAATTGTTTATTTCAATAAATAATAGGGTTAAAGGCGCCGTAGGTCTTCTCCCCCTCTCACTGAGCATAAGCGTGAACGAGATGGAAGTACGTGTTCGGAAGCGCGGATATCATGTTTTTTAATTTTTTTTTTCTGCTTTTAAGTAGGTAAATAAAAAAGTGATCACTAAGTTCCCTCAAACATGATATTGCCGATTTTTAGAATCAATTTTAATACATTTCTCTTTTGTGCATAATTTGTTACGAATGTTTTAAGTGTATTTTTTAGACCTGTGCTCGTGATTTTTTCTTTCAAGCGAAAATTGCTTTTAATCATGTTTCGAATCACTGATCTCGTTGCAGATAAACGAATAAGGTAGTAATCTTGCTTGAAGATTACTACCTTATTCGTATTTTTTTGAAACCATGTTATTATATTCATAATATAATCTTATTCTTTAAATTCTGTATCCAAGGGATTGCGTCATTTTCAAATGAAATGAAATGTCGTTTGGGTGTAGGCGTCAAGGGTGAATAGGTCTGCAGGGTCCTCATGGTATTTAGTAAGAGGGCAGTCTTGGACAATGTGCGCAACGTCCTGCACGGCGGCTCCGCACGCGCAGACCGGCGACTCCCGCCACCCACACTTGGACATAAAGTCGTTGCTCCGTCCGCATCCAGTTCTCACCCTGTTAAGCTGGCACCATTCCTTTCCAGATAGCGAGAAACCCGTCGGTTTTGTGGTCGGATTGATGTTGACTCCCATACTCTCGGGTGGTTTAGAGCACCATTCTGTCGTCCACTTTGCAGTCTTGTTGAAGTTGGTATTCATAAGGTCACGGGCCGTCTGATACGATGGGTGTCGCGACTTGAGACGGTGATGTAAATTCTGCGTGTGCTGGTAATGCAGGGTTGCCGCTGATTTTTGGGCCTCTTGGAGCAATAGATGTGGTGGAGTTATATGACTCAACACGGGGGGCCACTGGAGAGGCGTACATTTTAGAGTTCCCGATACACAGCGCATGGTCTGGTTAAGCTGCACGTCCACATGTGGAACATGTACACTATTTGACCATACTGGTGCACAGTACTCAGCTGTTGAGTAGACTAGGCTAAGTCCAGTTGTACGGAGCACGTCGGCGTTCGCCCCCCATGAGGTGCCCGCTAACTTGTGCAGAATATTATTCCTAGTTTGGAGCTTTTTGCACAGTTTGTTTACATGCGGGGCGTAAGTAAGGCTGCGATTGAGAGTTACCCCCAGGTATTTCGGTGAAGGGTTGTATTGCAGTGTTGAACCAGCAAACTGGACCTTGGGCTCGTATTTAGCCAACTGGTTAGCCAGATGAAAGGTAGTTACCTCAGTTTTGGCAGTATTTGGTACTAATCTCCATCGTCTGAAGTAATTATTCAGTACTTTCAGGTCTCGGTTAAGGGTGTCTACAGATGGCTGAAAAGTTTCGTGCCGGGCAGCAATCGCAATGTCGTCGGCGTACATAAATTTGCGACCCTGTGTATCAGGTATGTCGTGCATACCTATACATATTGAAAAGTAAAGGAGCCAGGACTGAGCCTTGAGGTAGCCCGTTGTTCAGCTTTCTGGTGCTGCTTACTGTGTTGCCAAGGTAGACAGTGAACTCGCGATTACTTAGCATGGTTTTTATGAGCCCTATTATTTCCTTACATGGAACTGCCTTCATAAGCTTGTAGATCATTCCTTGTCGCCAGACAGTGTCATACGCCGCTGAGAGATCTATCGTACAGCAACCGGTTTAAGTTTTCTTTGAAAACCCGCTTCTATGGGTTGTTAGTGACATTACCTGATTTGTGCAGTTTCGGCCACGGCGGAAGCCGGCTTGTTCAACTGGGACCTTGCTGTCAATGAGAGGTGAAATGCGGTTGTAGATCAATCTTTCCAGTAATTTGAAGACACAGCTCAGCAAAGCAATGGGATGGTAGCTTTTGGGATCGTCTGCGGGTTTCTGAGGTTTCAACACAGCAATGATCTTGGAGCGGTTAAAGTTTGGAGGCAATGTGCCACTTTGTAGGATGTCTGAGTAGAAATATTTAAGCCATTTCCTGCTTCTCGGTCCTAGATGTTTCAGAAATTCATTATAGATTCCGTCGAAACCAGCGGCTTTTCCCAGCGCCAGTAACTTTAAGGCGTGGTCTGTTTCGTCTTGGGAAAATACTCGAGAAAGATATTCGTCGATTTTCAACGATGTCTTAAGCAGCCTTGCGTGCTTTTTAGTTGCTTGGGTTTCCGCTTTGTGGCCTTTGACTCTACATACTTCGACAATTCTGTTGGCGATTGAGTTAGCTAGTGGAACTGACTCACCATTAGCTCAATTCCATCACCAATTAATAGTTAAATCATATCTGCGAAAAAGTAGGTTTGATCACTATTTAAAACACCGTCAATGTCAATATTAGGTATTCATCTATATGCCATTGTCATTAATTCAATAATTATTATAAGACGTGTCGCGATTGTTGCTAAAGTTAATATTTTTTTCAAATAATAAAGGAAATCATTGAAAAAACCATCCAGAACTCCTGCTAGAAGGTGATAAGATAAAATGCACCCTTTGCGATGTCCGATATATAAATATATCATATAGTCTTCAAGGCACATAATATAAGCAAACATTTAATATGCAAAAAGCATAACAGAGAATCCTTTGCCAACTCACCTTCAGAGGATTTAGTTATGAATTCATCGGAGATTCAGATATGGGAGAACACGGTGAATAACTTGTAACAATTTCGAACAAATATTAATTGTATATCATATCACGAATGTCATATATTAATTGATTGAAAATATTGTTTCTAATTGGTTTATTCTGTCCGACTTGTACCTTACTCGTACTTACTTGTAAATTCAATTCAAATCATTTATTTAAGGTTTAAAAAGGTATGGTAGGGTATCGAAAAAATATGTCTCCCTGTGTTTTGCCACAAGGCATACAAAATTCAATTAAAATTAAAATTACGACTTCAGTACGATCAAAATTATACGATAAAATTAAATGTCAAATACCTAAAAAACTAAATAATATTAATCGTAATAACTCGTAATTTCAAATTGCTTATATTAAAATCTATATAAATAAAATTAGGCTAGCTTAAAAAATAAATACAAGTATTAGGTAAGTAGTGGATGGATAAGATGGATGCGGGTGGCGCAGGATCGGTCATTTTGGCACTCTTTGGGGGAGGCCTATGTCCAGCAGTGGACGTCTTTCGGCTGATATAATGATGATGATGATGAATTAGTAATAATAAAACTAAAAATCGAATTCTAAAATGGGCCCCTGTGACAAGGTACCGAGGACGCTGGCAGCGTTTCCTCACTGAATTAAAGTATTTTTTTAGTTTAGTCTTCATTATACTTACTAGCAGAATGTATTGGATACTGAATGTTTATAAAAACTAGAGATGCGCCGAATATTCGGTAAATATTCGACATATTCGGCACGTTTTTCGATGTTCGTTATTCGGCCGAATTATTCGATTCAAATGCCGAATATTTACCGAAAAATTTTGCAGGTTTTTTGTCTGCAAGTTGTAAGAATGTAACATAGTCATAGTCCTGTGAAATTATTATTCTAAAACGGATTCTTATTGTTATTTAACTACCTTTAGTATAAATGTTTCACTTAAAAACCAACAAGATTTTTACCACTGAAAAATGTGTCTGTTTTGGAACGGCTGATTAAGGCATAAGGCATTCATTTGAACCGAATTATTACGCCGAATATTCGGTCCGGCAAAAGCTGGACCGAAAATTCGGCCGCATATTCGTATTCGGTAAAACCAATATTCGGCGGCGCATCTCTAATAAAAACCACCTTATTTTGTAAACTACATTCTTCTAATGAATAAATGATTATGATTATTATGCAGATCATTAACATGTTATTAATATTAAAACAAACTGATCATTGAATAAAATATAATGCACTGAGTGGTTTTTGCCAGCCCTACAGCAATAAAATGTATGGTGACGGTTGTGACGTCACACCGCGCGTCAGCAATAGGTACTTATCTAAAGGATGTTCAGTAGTACCTACCCTGGATTGAACATGGCATACTTTTTATATAAACTTTTCATTGAACAAGCGAGCGAAGCGAAGGAAATTCTGTTTCAGCTTGGGTCAAAATCCTTTTTAAAAAAAAAATCTGTCAAAAATTTAATTTTTGGTAAATGCTTTTATTGCCGACTGTACTGTTCTGCAAACTATCATAAACTACTCATTGAGACGATTCTAACGAGCCCAAACTCGATGGGGTTGTGTCGTTTTATTGCGGAGTTCCTATGGCCACCTTCCAGCTCCAGCATCAGCTCAGCTCCGTGTCATCATAATTCAGTATTCAGTATTCAGTTTCTTTATTGCCATTAAGGAGTAAATCCATGCAGTAATACATATATGTAGGTACAATAAAAATTGTACAAACTAATATTGCAATTTAAAGATGTATGTGTGACTAGGTAGTAAGTGACGAACAGTTAGTACTTGCGCTTGAGTGTAGAGAGCTGCCGTTGGGTACCGAAAGGTTCTTTTAAACATTACTTTTAAAACTGAGCGTTGCGCTCTCTCGATGTCCAACATGGCAGTCTTTCCCGCACTACCCCAAGCTGCGATGCAGTAGGTGATCACTGATTGGCACAGTGCGGTACCATTCTTAGCAGATCGACGGATCACGGGCAGAGTGGCGAAGCTTTTTAAAGATCAAAACAGATTTTCTTATCCTTGCGGACAGCAGTTTGCTTATATGGGTTTTGAAGTTAAGATTTTCATCTATGAACAGACCCAGGTATTTGTTCATTAGTTTTAGATTTAACTTGGTTATAAATTATAATTTAATTTAGTTAATGTTAAGGTGGTTCGATTGACATACAAAGCGTTATTTGAAATTCGCAGGCTAACGGCGTGATATTTTAAGAAACTTATGTAACAAACTTTCATCAATTGGCTTCCCATTTGCGCCAAATTTCCCCTATCCTAGAATAAACTTGTATAAACTAGATTAATTTGAGAAAAACCGTTTTCCCAAAATATCACGTCCCAAACCAATTTCTCAAATTAATCTAGTTTGTAGAAGTTTACTTATATTTACTTATAAGTTGTAATGTACCCAATTGACAGTGTATGATTAATACCAAATAAATAAATATAAATACAGTCGCCATCACATACATCGGAGCAAACAAGCACGTCACAAACATCGGAACACACCTCTATTTTCAAGGCATTAGGGTGCATGTGCCGATATTTTTGAACACCTATAGTGTAGGTACCTATGTATGTGATGGCGACTGTAGGTACTTTAGAAAATAAATATACTTACCTACGAGGCTACGAGGGGAGTTCAATAAATTCACGGTATGAGAATGAAAACAAAAGAATACGATAGATGTTTATTTTTTATTTTTCAATATACTCCCCCCCTATGTGTATGCACTTATATGATCGGTCAATTAGTTTTTTTAACTCCTCATAAAAATATTTTTATTTGAATCAGTTTTTCGAAGTTAAAAACAAGACAGACTTGCAAGTTATACAACTAACGGATTCGCTAGTTTAAATTGATTTATTTATTCAACACTATAAAAAACCGGCCAAGTGCGAGCCGGACTCGCGTACGAAGGGTTCCGTACCATTATCTATAAAAACGGCAAAAAAATCACGTTTGGATGGGAGCCGCCCTTAAAAAAATAAAAAAATGTGTTTTTAGTATATGTTGTTATAGCGGCAACAGAAATACATAATCTGTGAAAATTTCAACTCTCTAGCTATCACGGCTCTTGAGATACAGCCTGGTGACATACAGACGGACAGCGAAGTCTTAGTAATAGGGTCCCGTTTTACTCTTTGAGTACGGAACCCTAAAAAGTAAATATGTCTACGCAAATGGATCATTATTTGCGTCATAAGTAATTAAATGATTCGGCGCGGCGTCACAGCGATTGCCGATGACGTACTAATGATTCTCCTAAATGGAAGATACCGCAAAGTCATTAAATTTATTTAAAAGAGATCCCTCTACCCAATGGGTAATACCATAAATGTTATAAATGCAAGTTTTGACGTTTTAATATTTATGTTTGTTAGGTACAGTCGCCATCACATACATCGGAGCAAACAAGCACGTCACAAACATCGGAACACACCTCTATTTTCAAGGCATTAGGGTGCATGTGCCGATATTTTTGAACACCTATAGTGCACCTATGTATGTGATGGCGACTGTACCTACTCAATCAAGAATTCAACTCAACAGATTTGCATGAAATTAGGCAAGGATATTAGGTATTAACAGGTTCTCAATTCGGATGTATTATTATTATTATTATTTTTTTTTTTAATGTTTGTCACCTCAGAACTCCGTCATTTATGAACCGATTCGTACAATTCTTTTTTTAACTGAAAGTATATGCTTCCAGATTGGTCCCATTGTTTACAAAACCCCAGTTGGATGATGGGAACCATGAGGAATTGAGGGAACTCCTCAAATATATTAGGCACGCGTGTAGTAATTTCGGTATTTTCTATTCTAACTCGTGTATTACACCCGGGAATCATAAATTTGGTGAAGTGGAAGTGATGATGAAGACCACAGATGGCTTGTGGCTTGTGTGATGTCTCAATGATGTACTTCAAACTATATAAGTACGTCACAGATTCTGATTTTATTTAGTACCTGAATTAAAATTTAAAACAAAGGATTGCCTTACGCTGCGCGCTTCGAAACCGTGGGAAAAAAAGAGTCAGCAAAGAACTTTGTTAACTTACTTCAAGGTTCCCAATTCGTCGCAACCCTTTTTAACTTACTTCAAAAAAGGAGGTCATCAATTCGACTGTATTTGTTTTTTGTGAGTTTGTTACGCGATAACTCGGTAATTTATGAACCGATTTGAAAAATTATTTTTTCAACCGACGAAAAAAACGGAGGAGGTTCTCAAGTCGACGCGTGTATTTTTATTTTTTTTATGTATTGAAAAGGGTATACCCCGAAGTTGGTCCCAACTAAATATGGAAAAAAAAATCCAACCTTAAGGGTAGGAAACTAGAGGATGACTGATTTTTGAAGTTGTTTTTAAAATAAATTATATTTTTTATGTATGTTCCCCGATTACTCGAAGACGCCTGAACTGAACCGATTTGGAAAATTCTTTTTTTGTTTGAAAGGGTACCCTTCCGAGGTGGTCCCATGTTCATGCGGTCAGGATCTGATGATGGAGAAATTGAGGGAACTCTTCAAATTTTATAGGCACACTTGAAGCGGAGTACCTACTTGAAAAATTTGAACGCTTAGGCTGGAAACAGTGCTCGACGGACGGTCAGCGCGTACCATACGCGCTGACCGTACGCGCTGGCCCTATGCGCTGACCGTCGATATAATTTGTCCAAAAAAAATCTGGCAACCCTATTCGTGATTAAGCGTTTAGTGTTTCACTGACGGCAAAGTGCTTCAGACGTGTGCAGTTAAAGAGAGAAATTAATCCATTTTTAAATTTAATAATACATATGTGCAAATTATTTACGCAAGCGAAAACGGCAAAAAAGACAACAAAAGGGAAAATATCATGTTCACCCAGTAATTGTAGACCGACTAATTGCGGGACAGTGTTGTATGCTGTTTTGGAAATAACGAGAAGACGAGGCATTTTTTTTTACTACTTCAGGATGTCTAGCAAAAGCTTTGATATGAATGTACCATTTGTAGCTTTGAGGATGGTTTGCACAGCTTGTTGCGAGGCCTTAAGTGTTGTGGCCGTGAGTATTGTGGAAATAGAGGCAATTTTTCTGTACAAAAACACATACTTCCAAAATTTATATCGATGGAAGAGAAAGGATATTTTGTTCAATATAGTGTTTTCTACAGCTCTCCATTGAATCGATATTAACCAAAATCCTAATGCATCTTTTCGCAATCTAAATAAGTGAATACAATCTACACTGTTACCCCATAAAACAATTCCGTACTTGAGCCAAGAATATGCATAGGCGTAATAGGCACATTTGGCTGTTCTAAGATCGGTAGAGGTTTTCAATTTGTGGAGCGCGTAGGTGAATCTATTTAATTTCAGCATAACTTTGTCGATATGCTTTTTCCAGTTGATTTTGGCGTCTATAGTGATTCCAAGCAGTGGAAAGCTGCTTACCGGCTCTAAGTGGGTGTTATCAAATGAGTAATCTACGTCCAATTCTCGTCGCTGGTAAGGTCCGAATTGGATCAATTTCGTTTTAGCGAAGTTAACTTGTAAGTTGTGTTCAGAAAGCCAGGTCGTTATGCTAACTAGGGCTGAGTCCAACTGATTTTCTAGGTTCTGTTCGTTTACACATGGAATTACAATAGATATATCGTCAGCAAATAGGGTTGAGGGACAGTCAATTACTTTAGGTAAATCGTTAATAGGAATATCGTCGTAAAAATAATACACAACCGATAACGCTACCTTGGGGAATAGATTTACACGCGACCGGTGTGTGGAGGCCTTTAATTACTTTAGCTTCCTGAGATCGTACAATATGTATTTTGCCCGTGGATAGATTATGATATTCCACTTCAACGAATTGCGTGCGATTTTGCAGGTATGATGAAAACCAGGCGTACACGACTCCTCTCACGCATTATTTTTCGTTAGTTTATAAACTATCAATGTCGAATCGTCTAATTGTCAACAGATATCAAATCGGCATGCTACGGTCATAGTTTGCGAAACGGGTCGAGATGTTGTTTGAGTGTGTGTGCGGCGACGTATAGATAGTATAGCGCACACATACAAGCCGCGCGCGGTGCGTTTGTATGGAGATAACATACTTTGCCCGCTTTATTAGTATAAAGCGGGCAAAGTATGTTATAAGTATGTAATAAGTATGTTATAAAGCGGGCAAAATATGTTATGCTACGGGCCGCATACACAAAGACGAAGTAGGTTAGGTCAGTCAGGTTGCTTCAGTTGCCCGAAGGGCAAACCGCACAGAAATAGAAGCCCCGCGCAGCGGGGCTCCGTCGACTTTGCTGGAAAACGAAATAAATGGAACAAAATGTCTGGATGAAAAAAAAACCAATCATGTTCTGACACATAGAGGTAGAATAGAGGGAGTCACCCACACATACACATATGAGTGACAAAGATGTATGCATAGGCAATACAGCAAGTGGGAACGAGATACAGTGTCATATTTTCAGTCCCTCATCGCGTATACGGATTTTTTGTTTGCCACCAGCTTGTTTGCCACCACAACTGTCAAAATTTGTACTGAAACTAGTGAAACTGACACCGCCATGACGTCACCGATATAATACGACTAAATTATAAATGACATTAGACGTCAAGAGTGAATTAGCTTCTGATACTTCTTAATTTAGTATGGTTAATTTACCATCGTCCCTTTTGGGTATATATCCTCTATCTAATGTATTATATTTTGCTCTTTATTTTTTTAGCAGAGTCAAATCTCTTTGCTTCACGTCTATATCCTTGTGTGGGACTCTGGCTGGTTGTTGGCTATTATTTTTTTAAATTATTCAAATTTGAATTTGATAGACAATTTTTCCAGAATCTTGTCAATTCTTGTAAACAAACTTATGAAGGATCATTCTCGATATTGAAGCCCTAGCGTGAGCTTGCATTTTGGAGACAGTGCCTTTTTCCTTTGAGAAGCAGCCCGCTTATTAGTTTTTGCTGAAGTTTGATAATCCAGTGCGCGTACCTGAAGTTCTAGGGATTTTTTTCAGCTGTAATCTATTTTATTGAAGTCCTAGTCGCCAAATTCACAGCGAGTCCTTGGATGCCACAAGAGGTTTTTTTGTGTTTGGTGTCAGCTTTGCTGGATTAGATAATCCAAGCTTTATGTTACAAGGCCGGACCTTGAAGAGAGTTCGGGTGAGTATTTACAACGTTTGGTTCCGTCAATTTACCGGATTCTATAGTTTTTCGTCGTGTGATGCTAATTAGCTTATTTTTTTTGGTAGCCGCCAGTTACGAGCGCTAGGAGAACCTGCTGGTCATTCACTAGCGGTTAGACGCAACCGTCCCGCAAGGCTCTCTACGGGTGACACAGGCCTGTTCTGCTGGAAAACACGTGCCGATTATCCTGTTGCGGTCATCCTGGTATAACCGCCGCGCAGGCATCCGGTGGTCTATTCTTCGGGAGGCGTCAGTGGAGGAACTTCTCAGTCGGATTAGTATACTGTAGCATTTAGGTTTAGCCTTTATTGGACCATCTGCATCTAGGCTTAGCATTGTACCTACAGACCTTACACCTCTAACGTAGGGTCGCAAAGTGTCGCAACCCGCTAATGCGCTCAGCTTCCGTGTCCCGCCAGTGAATAATTTTCCGGACTTACCAACCTCAAAATTTAGAAAGGCTTTTTGCTCGCCACCGTCTACATATTTTCGTTTTATGCCCTAGGTTTTTTTCACCGTCCTGAATCATTCACCCCGTCATCCATACCACGCATTCTTCATTATCTCATCCTTCACATCTACTTAAAAAACCTGTAAGCCTAATCTTCGCGGCTTTCCGTATTCGCGGTCTAGGACCAAGCGTATTGGCGGCTTGAAACCCATACCTAGTATTGCTTATAGGGTTCTGTATCTCACTGCTAGCCGTACGACGATACAACTGTTTTCCTTTTACCTGTTTAGCATTTTAAGGGCTTTATCGTAGGTAACTTACGAGGGAAGGGAAAATCCCACGAATACTCTCTGGTCAAACTGAGTGTTAAATTCTATAACTTACTTTTAACCGAGTCCTATTTAGGAGAGTAAATCAAATAAATATTGTGTTGTATTTACAGCGTAAAAGCCTACAATGTTTCTTTTAAGTAAGTTTCGATATAAAAAAAATAAAATAAATTGCTTTCGTGTCGGTTTGCAGAAATGTGTTTGTTTTATTTACGCTAGTTTTCCTGCACTACGTTCTGACATAAGTGGAAGCTGCGGCGCTACCACGAACTTCGAATCTCGAACTTCGTATATCTCCGTTTCGGTCGCTCGAGTACCATAAACCATAAGTGCGATAGAGACGGAGATATACGAAGTTCGAGATTCGAAGTTCGTGGTAGCGCCGCAGTTCACAACATGCGCAACACTTCTTTCCGTGGACCCTCATATTATTTTTTATTCGTCAATAAAAATATATAGTGGTGTCTTTTTATAGTTATTATTTATTTAATGAATTAAATTAATGAGGATGAGTATGAGTATAAATTTAATTTTAATGCTTAAAACGACTCCATAGCATACTTTAGTCTTACCGTGCTACAATACTCCGATTCCTGGTTATTATTATTATTTACGCGCTTTGCCACAGAATAAGTAATAGTACTACGTACAGAAGGTTCTCTGTTAACAAATACCCTGTTTAGGTACGCCAAACGTGCCTAAATGTGGCCATCCCTTTCTATCGCATGCAACGCGCTGCGACCCGTGCGAGCGTCCCGTCCCAACGCGTGGCAGCTACTGAATAGAGCCCTTCGAAGGGGCGACCGGCATGTACTTGTAGCGATAAACACAAATCGCGAGTGAGCCGCGCCTGGCTTTGCTCACCTCCGCGTCCACGCGTCACGTCTAAAGCCCCTGCTAGACGGTCGCCAACACGCCCCTCCGACTGAGCGACCTTAGTCGGCACCGACCGCTGTAGTATGAAATTTAGCTCCAAACAACTGTCTACACGGTCGGTGCGGACCAAGGTCGCTCGGTCGGAGGGGCGTGTTGGCGACCGTCTAGCAGGGGGTTAATGAAAATGAAACTAACTAAACCGCTACGATATATTTTGGGTGAGCGTTGAGGCGAACTTAATGGTGGCACTACACTTGGGGTTGTGTGTTCGCGTTGCGTCGTTGACTCTCTTTCATTTGCCGTAGGAAGGAAAAAGGTTTTTAGAAAGGTAGGGCACAGCGAAATGTCACGCTCGTATGTGGAGCAGCCAAACTGGGGAAGTACCTTACAGAAGACCGCAGCCATAATATCACCACTGCTTTGTAGTGTTGCTATATTATTGCATGCTATGAAATATGTGGTGTTGTGTTCCTGGTGGTGAGTAAGGTCGCCAGAGCTCCCTAGGGTGCGCCGTGTTGGGAGTGAGGGACCTGCATGTCTCTATCTGTCGATTCGCTCGTCAAGTGAATAAAAGGGTCGGCAACGCGCTTCGGATTCTTCTGGAGTCACAAGTGTCCATAGGCTACGATAACTGCTTAACATTAGGCAGGCCGTAAGCTTGTTTGCCACATTCGTCGTATAAAAAAAAAGGTGCAACAAGAATATTTGGGCAAATACCGCCAAGTGGAGTACCACCGTAAAACAAGTAAAGCCCCTGCTAGACGGTCGCCAACGCGCCCCTCCGACCGAGCGACCTTGGTCCGCACCGACCGTGTAGACCACAGATGTATGAATATAAGGAGATCGTTCATGGCGGCCGATTTGTATAGAGTGAGCCTGTCGCAAGTACATTAACCCACACAACGCCCAAGTAATTGACAAGACAAAGCACGCACACATCTAAAACACACACACTTGTATACCTACACGCTTATTTGACAATAAACGCGCATCATATCAGGCATTTTGGGAAAAAACGTAATATTCTCTGCGATCAGCACGCGTGCACAGTATGGCAGTGTATGCCCATTGAGCTAACAACTGCGACACGGCCGCCGGCGGCTTGTCCTCTCTCTAGTATTCTATGCTCTGAGGTCTGCACCGACCGTGTAGACAGTTGTTTGCAGTAAAATTTCATACTACAGCGGTCGGTGCCGACTAAGGTCGCTCGGTCGGAGGGGCGTGTTGGCGACCGTCTACCCAGGGCTTTACAGAATAGTGGGGCTTCTCACACTCCACAAATTAGAGTATTAAAGCAGATGTCAACGTTTTTCCTTAATAACGGGTCTGCTCGTGATCCAAACCACAGAATAAGTATTATTAGTACTAGGTACGTCCCAAACATTAAAACCTGTATTCGGTAAAATCCCGGTTACGGCTGCAGCATACCTAATGCGAGGCCGCGCGGCGCGGTTTGAAAACGGACCCGCTATTGTTTCTCAAGTGAGAATGCACTTTGGTCTGTAAATTGACGAATAGATTTAAATACGAATAGATTTCGTGACAAAGTGTGTTTTATATTATTTATTTTGTATGTGTTATTGTTGTCACGAATAAATATTTGAATTTGAAATATTTTTTTGCTGTTTGGTTAGAATAAGTAGCACATCTTTATCCTAAATTGTCCAATATTTATTAAAACCGGAGCCAAGCGATCTTTGAAATTAACTGTAGGTACTAACTTAAGGGGGTCCCATACGCCAATGACCTTCGATCTGAACCCCTAAGTTTTCTAATGTTTTTTGTAGCTTATCATTTCAACAACAACAGTTTTAAGCAATATAGTATTCCATATTTACTTCAAACATCAGTCTTTGAGATATTTGGCATCAAAGTTGAACAATTTTAGACCAAAAAACAGGTTTTCTGGCCATAACTTTTGTGTTAATTAGTTTAAAAATAAAACCGTGCACACGATTATAGAGAAACCTGGGACGAACCCAAATATGTATATTTCGTATATGTTAGATCTTTCACAGCAATATTATAACAAAAAAGGTATTTTTTTAGACAATGTTTAAAAAAATCATAAAAAAATTACTATCCATTTCTTTCAAAATATGGTAAACCAAAATGGAGATTAAAGATTGAAGGATCGATAGCCGTTTGTTTTGTAATTCTATCTGTAGTGTAAAAGTATTTGTATCGATTCAAAACTAGTCAAAAATCGATGAAAATCTCGGGTAGCCCCTTAAGCATTGGCTTAGATGACGGACGAGATTATAAACCGACGAACAAACGATTTTTTATACCACGTCGGTGGGATCAAGCTTACCTACGGCACGGCCCGACTGATAGTACGTTACCGTAGCCTATGGCCGCTTGAAACTCCAGAAGTGTTACATGCGCGTTGCCGACCCTTTAAAAACCTATTCTTACACTCCTTTTTAGGGTTCCGTACACAAAGGGTAAAACGGAACCCTATTACTAAGACACCGCTGTCTGTCTGTCCGTCTGTCACCAGGCTGCATCTCATGAACCATGATAGTTAGTAAGTTAAATTGTATTTCTGTTGCCGCTATAACAACAAATACAAAAAAAAAACCGGCCAAGTGCGAGTCGGACTCGCGCACGAAGGGTTCCGTAGGTACCATTATCAATAAAATATTTATTTTATTCTGTTTTTAGTATTTGTTGTTACAGTGGCAACAGAAATATATCATCTTTGAAAATTTCAACTGGCACTATCACGGTATCAGTGAGACACAGCCTGGTGACAGACAGACGCACGGATGGACGGACGGACGGACAGCGGAGTCTTAGTAATAGGGTCCAGTTTTACTCTTTGAGTACGGAACCCTAAAAACAGAAATAAGATAAATATTTAAGAGAGCTCCCATACAACAAACGTGATTTTTTTGCCGTTTTTATAGATAATTCAATTCAATTCAATTCAATTCAATTATTTTATTTCAGGCATAGAACCCATATAGTGTTAGTCGTACAAATGTGTGCTTATGAATCTAAGTGTTAGTAGGTTACAATAATAATAATAATTTAATCTATTTTAAACATCAGCGTTGGCCCTCAGTGCTTAACGGGCCAACATAGGGCTATCCCATCGGCACGCCAATGCGCTCAGAATGCGGTTGGGGCTGTCGCGCATACGCGAGAGGAGCGACGCGCACCTCTTCCTGATAACGGCCGCGAAGCCATCCGCACGCGCCTCCGCAAACATCGCGGATGCGCTGCACCAGCGCGGCAGCCCCATCAGCACCCGGAACGCATTGTTGTACTGCACTCGAATACCATTATACGCCCGCTGCGTGTAAGTCGACCCACAGGCCGCAAGTGTACAAGGAAACGCAATATGCTTTAAATAGTGCAAGTTTGACTTCCGCCGTACACCGTACGAACCTGCGGGCTAACATGTTGCTCCGGACGGCTAACGATCTCCGCTCTCGCTCGATGTCAACATTGTCTTTTAAGTCATCGGTGACCCAGTGACCCAAATATTTAAATTGTGTGACTCTCTTTAGAGTGACTCCGGCGAGTGAGACAGGCGGCACGTCAGAGTAGGTCTTATTTCCAGCCTTGAAGACCATAATCTCACTTTTGTTACCATTATATTTGAGTCCATGGGCCACCGCATAACTTTCACAAAGACTCACCAGTTTACGTAAGGCACCTATTGATGGGCTCAGCAGCACCATATCATCAGCGTAACTTATATTATTCATACATATTCCATCAATGTAGCATCCGATATTGGTACTACTGAGCTCATCAATGAGCCCGTTCAGATAAAGGTTGAAGAGGTTGAAGATAATGGTACGGATCCCTTCGTGTGTGAGTACGACTCGCACTTGGCCGGTTTTATGAATTCGGAGGATTCGAAATTGTAGTCTGTGTTATGTATAGCATAAAGGAGACTTACCTGCAGGCAAACTGTTCAAACAGTTTTGCAGGGACATGTTTTAGAATAAGTTTTTTCACCTCACTAGCTCGGAAAGGCCTTTTTGTATGTTTGTTAACTATTGAGAAAATCGCTTTTTATCCACATGTGAAGAAAGTAGACGTAGAACGTTAAAAGTACTATGACGTAGAACGTTAAATGTTTATTTTTGTTTTTTGTAGGTTTATTTTATGACATATTTTTGTTTAACTTTTATTTTTAACTTTTTTTACTTTTTTTTTAAACTTTTTTTACGTTTTTTATTTTTTTTAACTTTTTATACTTTTTTTTAAACTTTTTTAAAGCTTTATTTTACTTTTTTCTTTTTTTTTTTTTTTTTTTACTTTTCTTTACCCTTTTTCTTATTTTCCTTGCTGTAGTGAGGTGAAAAGATCTGTGTTATACACGGGTGAAAAGTTATTTTACGTCTCGTGTGTTAAAACACTCGCTACGCTCAGGATTCTATTTTTGAACCACTCGCTTCGCTCGTGGTCAATCATAGTATCCTTTCGCTGGCTCGAGTTTCAAATGAACACTCGCAGGTAAAATACAACTTTCTTCCCTTGTATAACAAATAACTATTTATATCTTTCGTTAATAAATAAAAATAATAAATATAGGGTGCGCATGCATCGCGTTTAGTGTGACGAAGGTATATCTTTTACCTTCATAATAAAGTATCAGGACTAAAACTAAAACCCTATAAATAATTAAGAAGGCAAATAACTTGTGGGGAAAACACTTTTTCTTGTCGCGTTAGGCGATCGATTTAATGAATTTAATGAGTTATTCATTATTAACGATATGACGCTCGATTATCGATATCATTATGTTATGAATCAACGAGGGTTTTTTTTAATTCCTAAGAGTTTAGAGAGATACGCCGGTGACACTATAGGCCATTACCAGGCGCGGCTCACTCGCGATTTGTGTTTATCGCTACAAGTACATGCCGGTCGCCCCTTCGAAGGGCTCTATTCAGTGGCTGCCACGCGTTGGGACGGGACGCTCGTGCGGGTCGCAGCGCGTTGCATGCGATAGAAAGGGATGGCCACATTTAGGCACGTTTGGCGTACCTAAACAGGGAATTTGTTAACAGAGAACCTTCTGTACGTAGTACTATTACTTATTCTGTGCCTAAACATTCAATAAATTCTCTACACATTCAACGAATTTATGTTGTACAAATACAAGACTGTGTTGCTGTAATATTTTTAAAATTTAATGTAATGTTTGATTTAACTTTGTAACTTCGATTTTAATTGTATCATTGTATAATTGTAATGATTTTAAATTAATTTAATTACATTTTTATCTAACTTAATTACATGTAAACCGGTTTTATGAATAAATTGAATATGAATATATGAACATAAACCTACCACGGCGGCGTCCATGCATGCAGATCCCCACTCAGCTCCAAATACGAGTACATATGGGTTGTGAAAAATATAAAATAAAAAAAAGGCTTGCCTAAAATTTATATTTAAGGCAAGGCTATTAGTTATATACTTACTCTGAACTCTTTCATGACTTTTTTCTTCCGGGTTGCCCATTGAGAAACTTTCACACGCCGCCACTGATACATACCTTCATTGCATATATCTAACATTAGAATTTTAAAGGACAATTTTGTTTAAGTATCTTTGTTTATTATTATTTGATGAAGGGACTCAGCAGCATGCATGCGGGATGTCATGTTGAAGATACCTGTCTCAACAATATAAGTTATGCCGATGACATGGTGCTGCTGAGCCCTTCCATCGGAGCTCTCAGACAGCTGGTTGGAAGATGTGAAGCTTATGCTAAGCAGCATGGATTAGTGTACAACTCCGCAAAGAGTGAAGTAATGGTTTTCAAGGCGGGCAAAATCAAGCCTTATTTTGTGCCCCCCGTCACTATTGGTGGAGTTGTACTTAAAGTTGCACAAAGTTTTAAGTATCTTGGTCACATTATTGCTGAAGACCTGAGTGATGACCAGGATATAGAAAGGGAGCGTAGGGCGTTATCAGTAAGAGGTAACATGCTTGCCCGCAGGTTCGCTAGGTGTTCCGCAGAGGTAAAGATTGCACTTTTTAAAGCCTTCTGCCAATCTTTCTACGCTGGCGGACTGTGGGTTAAGTACACAAAGCGAGCTTATAGCGCCCTACGCGTTACGTATAATAATATTTTCAGGATGCTGTTAGGAATGCCCAAATGGTGTAGTGCCTCGGGGATGTTCGCAGAGGCACGCACAAATGACTTCCATGCGATTATGCGAAATAAAATTTCATCCCTGATGGCTCGAGTGAGGAAAAGTACCAACAGCATCCTGAAAATGATGGCTGGTAGGTTTGACTGTCCAATACTTCTGTATTGGATTGGGCAGGTCAAATCTACCTTGCAATATAGTAAGTGAGTGTATGTTTTGTGTTCTGTGTATATCAGTTTATGTTGTATGTTAAATTGTATGTAAGCTTTGTAATCTAACCTTATAATTAAAATGTAACTAACACCTCTTATATGGGTCGGTGAAGACCTGAAATAAAATATATTCATTCATTCATTATCTAGGATTTCAAAGGGAAATACTACCTACTTCGTTTTGGTACTAAAGTTTTTGCGTTTCAAAATTGTTTTCCTTAAATTGCATAACGATTAACGGACGTTTTTAGGGTTCGGTAAAATGGGACCCATTACTAAGACTCCGCTGTCCGTCCGTCTGTCACCAGGCTGTATCTCATGAACCGTGATAGTTAGACAGTTAAAAATTTCACAGATGATGTATTTCTGTTGCCGCTATAACAACAAATGAATAACAAACAAACAGAAAAGGGTGGTTCTACAAAAGTTGGGAAACTTTCTGACAAATTTTGCCATAGGTGTTATTAGATACTAATTAGAAAACTTTTTAGTAAGATGCATTACTTATAATGGTTTACTTTTTGTATCCAAAGAGTCCAGTCACTTCATTTGGTATTTTAAGAGAAAATTGACGGACAGGAGCCGCAATATATGCGCGCGCGCACCCAGCGCGTCCGCGTCACTTTCACTGCGTGACGTAACGCTCAAGGTCACGGCTTTCTAGGGCACCGCCAACGCTTATCATAGCTGGATTTATCTATCTCAGTAGGTGCTTATAAAGGTACATACTTATAAAAAAGCGGCCAAGTGCGAGTCGGACTCGCACGCACATGAAGGGTTCCGTGAAATAAATTGCGGTTTACGATTTATGACGTATTAAAAAAAAAACTACTTATTAGATCTCGTTCAAACCAATTTTCGGTGGAAGTTTACATGGTAATGTACATCATATATTTTTTTTAGTTTTATAATTCTCTTATTTTAGAAGTTACAGGGGGGGGGGACAAACATTTTACCACTTTGGAAGTGTCTCTCGCGCAAACTATTCAGTTTAGAACAAAATGATGTTAGAAACCTCAATATCATTTTTGAAGACCTATCCATAGATACCCCACACGTATGGGTTTGATGAAAAAAAAATTTTTGAGTTTCAGTTCTGAGTATGGGGACCCCTAAAACTTAATGTTTTTTTTCGATTTTTGTGTGAAAATCTTAATGCGGTTCACAGTATACATCTACTTACCAAGTTTCAACAGTATAGCTCTTATAGTTTCGGAAAAAAGTAGCTGTGACATACGGACGGACAGACAGACAGACGGACATGACGAATCTATAAGGGTTCCGTTTTTTGCCATTTGGCTACGGAACCCTAAAAAAGGCCTTTTTAAAAGCAGACCGCTTTTTTTATATGTTAGCATATTATGTCCACAATTATGACGAAACCAACGACACCTCATACTATGTAAAAAAAAAACCATCAAGACGAAACTTCTTATTTTTAGGGTTCCGTACTCAAAGAGTAAAACGGGACCCTATTACTAAGACTCCGCAGTCCGTCTGTCTGTCTGTCTGTGCGTCTGTCACCAGGCTGTATCTCATGAACCGTGATAGTTAAACAGTTGAAATTTTCACAGATGATGTATTTCTGTTGCCGCTATAACAACAAATACTAAAAAACAGAATAAAATAAATATGTAAGGGGGCTCCCATACAATACAACAAACGTGATTTTTTGGCCGTTTTTATAAATAATGGTACGGAACCCGTCGTGCGACTCGCACTTGGCCGGTTTTTTGATGATTTACGAGTTTGGTAATTTTAAAATAATCATAAAACAGCCCTTTTTTGGCAAGCTAGTGTGGGGAGGCTTGTAGGTATGAGCGCTCCGCCACTGCTAGGTAGGTATCACTCGAGAACCTTTCCGCCCCCACGGCCATCAGTTCTACGTGCAATGCTGCCCCGCCCACTGCCACTTAAGTTTAGTTTAGGTCAATATCATATCAAATAATAATTATAAAGTGTGTTGCCAGTGATGACGTATGGCACTGAAACATGGTCGCTTACTATGGGCCTCATAAGAAGGCTCAAAGTCACCCAATGGAGAGGGCTATGTTGGGAGTTTCTCTGTGTGATCGCATCAGAAATGAGGCTATCCGCAGCAGAACCAAGGTAACATATATGTAGCCCTCCGAATCGCTAAACTTAAGTGGCAGTGGGCGGGGCACATTGCACGTAGAACCGATGGCCGTTGGGGCGGAAAGGTTCTCGAGTGGCGACCACGTACCGGTAGGCGCGGCGTGGGTAGGCACAAGGTGGACTGATGACCTGGTAAAGGTCGCAGGAGTCCGTTGGATGCGGGTGGCGGAGGACCGGTCACTTTGGCACTCTTTGGGGGAGGCCTATGTCCAGCAGTGGACGTCTTTCGGCTGATATGATAATGAAACTTTCACCCCCTTAAGGGATGATTTTTGGGATAAATAAAAACTATCCTATGTTCTTCCCTCCCGTGTCAACACTGTCAATAGATGAAATTTAGTAGGTATGATAAGTAGGTAACTTATCTTATCATGCCTACCAAATTTCATCTATTTAAAGCTACTATACAGGGTGACTGGTAATTCGACCTATTCCTTGAAAGGGGTTATACTAGAGCTAATTTGTAACAATTTATGTCCAGTCAACCAGGGGTCAAAAGGTCAAAACACGATTTTTTTTTTTAATTTTTCGAGTTTTTAGTTTGTTTGAAAAAAAATCGCCTTGCAGCCTGTAAAGTGCTGATTGTGACAAAAATGTTTTTTTACCATCCAAATGGGAGTACTTTTGTCACAATCACCAGCTTAAGGCTGCAAGGAGAATTTTTTTCATACAAACTAAAAACTCGAATATCTCGGAAACCAGCGAGTTTCGACCCCTGGTTGACTGGACATAAATTGTTGCAAATTAGCTCTAGTATAACCCCTTTCAAGGAATAGGTCGAATTACCAGTCACCCTGTATAGGTAGAGCTAGCTCTTAGTATGTATACCTAAGTTTGTAGGGTAAATCTCCGGACATTGAGAAAATAACATTAGGGATAGGTACATGTATTAGGTACGATGAACCAATAGCGAGCATTGTATGTCTGTCTGTCTGTCATCAGTGCGGTTTCAATACCACAGTAACACCGCCCGCTTCCCCACATCATGATGCCGTAGCCTTATGATGACGAGCGGCTGATTGAAGTCGCTCGAATGTGTGAACCGCTCTTCGACTCGCTGCCCGCTGGCGGCCAGTCCACCACTGCAAGCCGCTACCGGTTCTGGTCAAACACCTTTTGCGTGACATCCCGCTAATAATATATGTTTATAGTCATGTTAATATGTATATCTTATAACAAGTTTCTTAAGCCTGCTTCCGCAATAGCTAAGCTTGTTCTAAGGGCCATACACGGGGTTCCGGTTCGCGGCTTTCTTAAAGGCAAATTTTTGGTTGGACCCACATTTCGTGAAGGATATATACCCTGAGAACTTTACGGTTTTGCTCTATGAAAACACAACAATAATAATAATAAAATAAGGCGTAGGGATGTGACGGCCCCATCGCCCACCAGATTTCTGGTGCAATCAGTCAACGTAAGGCAGCTTGTGGCGGGCTGTTAGGGAGTAGCGACCCTACGTACCTGAGTGCTCCTGGGGGTGTCCTGTGGTCAGGCTGAGCCGATCGGGTGGTTGGTTGGACAGGCCCCCCACCTCTGGCTTGCCTTAACTGGCTGTCCAGAGTGGAGTCGCAAGAGCTGTTGCTCGAGGGTAGATGTGGACACCTAAGTGGCGAGTTGGCTATATGTTTAAAGTCCAGTGCCACCTCTCTACCCCCCCCAGCCTCTCTGACTGGTGTTGCCCTTAGGCTATTTTTTTATGTCGCTATTAATAGGGGCCCATCTAGTAGTTGGCGAGTCACCGTCTGCCAGAGATAAAAAATGAGACAGTTTATTAGGCAGGCGTCCGATGTTTCACCCAATAGCCCAGCCACTAGTCCATCATTTTCACCCAATAACCAAATTTTCTTTAGATTCCATCAACAGCAATAGTCCCTATACACCCCAGCGGGTTCTGTCTCTGTGTGCGTCCCATGACACGGGCAGGGACAGCATCCGCTCGGTGTACTCCTTGTATTTCATTAAATTGTCAAAAGGGCCTCTACGTGTTGGCTCAGTTGGTACTTTGTAGGTACCTAGCCCCACGCACGCCTCCCAAAGGTCCGGGACATCATTGTCCCGTGAGCGGGAAAGACATACATAATAATAAAATAATAATAAATATTTGCGGACAATCTTACAGAAATCAACCTAGTCCCAAACTAAGCAAAGCTTGTACTATGGGTACTAGGCGACGATATAGATACTTATATAGAGAAATGAATACTTAAATACATAGAAAACATCCATGACTCAGGAACAAATATTCGTGCTCATCACACAAATAAATGCCCTTACCGGGATTCGAACCCAGGACCTCTTGCTTCGTAGGCAGGTTCACTACCAACTAGGCTAAAGCGGTCGTCCGAAATATATCGATATCAGCCATATTTTTACACCAAAAAATAGGTTGGGTAATTTGACTAAATATTAATTCATTAATAATTCACCTAAATTTAATACCGATACGGTAAAAAAGAATGAAAAGTAATCTTCATAAATTCAGTAAAAAATAGGCGAAAATGGTATAAACTTTCTTTACTTTATAATTGACTACGTCTATATACGTTCTTAGGGATACGCGCATAGTCCACTTATTTTTGTTAATGAATAATACTTTCTATAGGCCAGATGAAATTCAATATTATCTCAAGGTCGTAAAATATTTAATTAAAATGCCGTTATTTCCTGATGCATATATTTTTGGATTCAGGTAGTAGTCTCCAACCAAGACCATTGGATCAAAAGTTATACCGTCTGAATTAGGTGTATTACCCGAGTTTTTACAAAAATTTTCAAAATTCTGTAAAAAAAAAACTAATGACTAGAAAAAAAAAAACACCGTTTCACCGATGAAATTGGCTGAAATTTTTCTCCTTTTATTATGTACAGTTTATGAAATTCCACCCTGTATACGCGTCGAATTGAGAACCTCCTCCGTTTTTTTCGTCGGTTGAAAAGAGCCGGGGTCCGAACCCACGACCTCAAGGTTGAAAGTCACGGGTAGGGTAAAAAAAAACAATCCAATAACTAAACAAATATAATAATTAAATAACATAACTAAACAACACTAGGCATAAAAAACTGGACACCCGCCCTTCCAGAATGTCAATCAGTTATCAATAATAAATTAATAACCAATTAGTTATAGGATACATTTAAACAGTAATAAAGGACTTGAACACCATTTGGATCGATCACCTGCGGCGCTACCACGAACTTCGAATCTCGAACTTCGTATACCTCTGTCTCTGTCGCTCAAGTACCATAAACCATAAGTGCGATAGAGACGGAGATATACGAAGTTCGAGATTCGAAGTTATTCCGCTGTCTTGTTGAATCGCGTTAGGCCGGCCCTAGACCTACAATAACTTGCACAATATTTTTATGGCGCAATATAATTGGCTTGTGTTTGTGCTTCACTACTAACCCTAAACGGTCAAAAACATTGCACAATTCGTAATTTTGTGCAATTTAATTGATCGTAAAGGGCCGGCCTTAGCCAGGACATGATAGTTTCTTAGAAACATGGACTTCTAAGATGCTTAGAAAAATAGGGTTAAAAAGTCATCTTATTGATAAGTATATTTTATAACCGGATACTTAGTGTATTTAAGCCCATAAAATGACAATTTAGAAAAGTGACCCAGAGGGCGTAACCAACGACAGAAAGAATTGACTGACCCAAATTTTTCAACAATTTAACTGGAGCCACTGTGTAACGATAAATAATTTATCGTTGCACAGTGGAATATGACAAAGTCAATGATCTTACCGGAACCCGGAGACTGTTTTAGAGCTCAAGGACTAAATTAATCAATTCAATTGTTTCAACAAGTCCTTTACGTAATTTTTTTCATCTATACTATAATAAAAGAATACAGCAATATCATCAATATCGGTTGCATCACTTGCGATTACAGACCGATCAATATTTCCAAAGAAATTTGTCAAATTTTCCGTACATTGACATTTTAACAAACACCACTTACGAATATAGACGCTTTGGTACAACCAACCGTTATAGTCCAGGCAATTAACTGACAACTTGTATGGAAAAAATGTCAATTTTGGAAATAATTTATAATAGCAGATTTTTTCTTTGTAATGGATATATTATCAATTAAATAGTTAACTAGCGACAAAATCCAACAAAATTTCAGACATCAGAAAAATTATAACTTAACTAGCTTTTGAAAAGTCAGAAAAAATATAAATGGTTTTATCTTTATTTTGGTTCATTTACTATTCAAGATAAAAAACAAAAAAAAAACAATTCATGCTTTATTTAAATCTATTTAAATACTTCCGGATGGAAAGTTTGTTGGATTCTTGAATAAAGCATCTTAGAATAATGTTTTAAAATGATATAAAGAAAAAAAAACGCTATTATAAATTTATGTTTTTCAAAACCGTATTTTGCCTGGAGTATTAGGATCTATGTCAAAATTTACCAATGACAGATAATGCGGAATGGATTAAAACAATATTCATAACCTATCATTTAATTCCATTGTGTAACGAAATCATGCAAATGTTATAAGTAACTTTCGTTACACAATAGAAAGAATATTGCAGACTTTTTTATCCATCCCAATTGCTTTTGTGCGTGAAATACCTCATAATATGTATTACATGCATATTGACATTATTGAAGCAACTTATCTATATACACCGTGGGCGTTAATAACCCGAAAGATTTTAACCACGCATTCCGGAGGTCATTAGGAGTAAAAAATGTTATATGAATCCAATCCAAATTCAGCAAAAAAACAAAAAAAAAAATCTGTATTTTTTTCGGTTTTTGTAAATAAAATTTGGATAAGTATCTCTTCCTGGGTGGAAATCATCCCTTTTAATAAAATGGTAACAATTATTTCTCCAAAAAAGAATGAATTTAGTGAGTGGTAGCTGTCACTTTGATGTATGTCAATAACGACTCGAAACTTGGCAACATCGGTAGCAACGTCTCCATCAAAAGAGCTTAATGCACTTTACTAATCACAATAAATAGTTTACATGAAAATTATAATATCTTCAAAACTAAGCAGGATTTGACTGGGGTTCAAATAACATTTTTTGCGCCTAATGACCTAAGGAATGCGTGGTTAAAATATTTCGGGTTATTAACGCCCACGGTGTATTTTTGAATATCGCGATAATACCTACTCAGTGTGTAATGGCTGCCTTTCCGAGAGTGTACATTCGAGTTCGAAAATATGCGCATTGACAAAGTGATCAAAAACATGCTAACACGACTTTATTAAGGGCATATGGTGGCTCAGATGTTTTTGAACATTTGGCACATATATGAACTCGACTGTACAAGGGATGTTACGGATATTATTTTACGTCATACCTGGCCATAAAGTAGGAATTACCGCACGCTATGCGTGCGGAAAACCCCACTTCCTGGCCAGATAGAGACGTAAAATGTTGTACTCACCACGGGCGGTCAAATACTTGCGATCTGAGATATTCTTTGTTTAACCGCCCTAGGTAAGTGATGTACTATTATTTTAGCGGGCAATTTTATTACTTACTGGTCAGCTTCTGTCCCCAAATATTGGTATTACCTACTGCAAACCATCATCATCATATCAGCCGAAAGACGTCCACTGCTGGACATAGGCCTCCCCCAGAGAGTGCCACAATGAGCGGTCCTGCGCCACCCGCATCCAGCGGACTCCCGCGACCTTTACCAGGCCATCAGCCCTACTGCAAATATTGCAATTAAAATCGTTTTACTCAAAGTCCGGTTTGACATTGAAGAAGACGATTAAGAACCTTTGGTGTCGTAACAAAAAACTGTGAGTTAGGTACTATTATATTAATGCGGCGAACGATGAAGTTGCGAAAAAAGCGATACGTGTAAACCAGAATGTGGGCGTTGTACCTAATACCTATAACCACAGTATAAAGAACTACAACCAGTAGGCAAGCTTCATTCGACTACGAATTTACGCACGCGCTTAGCGTAACCGCTCAAGAGTCAGGGTTGTCAAAAATATGTTTGGAGAGATATTAATTTCTTTATAATTACTTGATTCATTTTCAATCATTTCATAAGTAGGTATATATTCACTCAGATCTTTAAACAGAAATGTATGAGTTTAGAAAAGGCGGCCATTTTTTTTCGTTTTCAAAATCGTTATTGGTACCGAGGGGCTTTTTAATAAGAATCCAATATTGGATTTTCTAAAAAATGCCGCCATCTTGAAATTCTTACAATACAGTCCGATTTGGTTCAAAATCGATATCTGAGGGTTCGCGGGGCCTCTTAATATGAATCCAAGCTTGGATTGTAAAAAAGTTGCCGCCATCTTGAAATTCTTGAAATACAGTCCGATTTGGTTCAAAATCGATATCTCCTCAGATATAGACCCTCGTCCGCGGAGCCTCTTAATATGAATCCGAGCTTGGATCGTAAAAAAGTTGCTGCCATCTTGAAATTCTTGAAAAACAGTCCGATTTGGTTCAAAATCGATATCTGAGCGTCCGCGGAGCCTCTTAATATGAATCGGAGCTTGGATTGTAAAAAAATTGCCGCCATCTTGAAATTCTTGAAATACAGTCCGATTTGGTTCAAAATCGATATATGAGGGTCCGCGGGGCCTCCTAATATGAATCCGAGCTTGAATTGTAAAAAAGTTGCCGCCATCTTGAAATTCTTGGAATACAGTCTGATTTAGTTCAAAATCGATATCTGAGGGTCCGCAGGGTCTCTTAATATGAATTCAAGCCTGGATTGTAAAAAAGTAACCGCCATCTTGAAATTCTTTAAATACAGTACGATTTAGTTCAAAATCGATATCTAAGGGTCCACGGGGCCTCTTAATATGTATCCGAGCTTGGATCGTAAAAAGGTTCTTTAAATACAGTTCCATTTCATTTCAAGAATTGCCAGATGTGATGTGCTGGTTTAGGGCACACACAAATCCCTCGAACGCTAGGGTCTTGCGAGGGTTTCCTGACTAGCTCAGAGGTGCGATTAGGGATCGAGAAGGAGCAGAAGGCAAACACGGATTAAATAAACAATAGAATTTCAAGATGGCGGCAATTCAATTTGAATGAAATGGGACTGTATTTAAAGAATTTCGGTTTATATTAAAAGACCTCGAGCCCTAAGCAATTTGGAACACAATTTAAGTGACATCATAAAAAAACACCTAAACCTTACCGATATTTAAATTCGGTTTTATAATAAGACAAACTTGACACCCCTTCAGAATAGTTAGCGTTTTTTCGTCTCCCGCTTCCCCGCGTTCCCCCCCTTTCGTAAACCCGCGTGGCCCTGAGCTTGCAGCCTGTATGTAGTTAGACTGTGCTATAAGTATACCTATTTCTAAAAGGTTGTACAAAGGCAATGGGTCAGTGACCACCACATTTGATCATTTGACGCTGAATGTATTTCTTATAAACAGTGTTAAGAGGAATGGCTATCTGCGATTTTCCCAAACGCTCTCGACTGTTTCCTACCTGGTTTTTGAACCTAGAGCAATGATTTTTTCAAATAAGGTCAATATCATCAATATCTATGCCGCTATGTTTCGCTTTTTTGGATCTTTTTATTTTAAAGAAACTTACAGCGCCTCAAAAATCGCAAAAACGGCTTAATTGAAATGGCTGCAAAAAAAGGCGCAGTATACAAATACCCAAAAAATCAAAACATAGCGGCGTAGATTATTTCTTCCTCTTGCAGTTTCCAAAATTTTTAGATGATTGGTTGCGTTTTGGAAAAGGAAATAGTCGAGAGCAAAACCTCGATTTTTGAGTTTTTTGCGTGGGAATTTTAGTTCGAGCTGCAGTTGTCCTTATCGCATCATAGACAGCTCCCGCCGCCCACAACAGCACGACAGAAATATTGTGTCAAAAATTTGAGATTTCAAAAGTTGCTCAGCTAGGCATTGCTCTTAACATATTAGTCATATTACAACGTGTCGTGGTTAGAGTTGCCGCCTGAAATGGTCGCAACCTGTCCTCACACAGTTTCATTTGAGAGTGAGAGGTCAAATTGGATCGCCATGTCGTTAAAAACTTTGAAAAACCAGCGTCTTGAAGACCATGATTATGACCGTGTGTAAGTATGGCACAGCGGACTGTCACCTCGCTCATATTTGGAGTAGCCTAACTGGGGAAGTACCTCCACCTTACAGAAGACCGCTGATCCGCAGCTGTACCACCATAACTTGCTCTGTAGTAATGTGGTACAGCGTTTGCCCGGAACTCGGGCCGCGTGGCACTCGTTTATATCGTACTAATTATCACCCATTTAAGGGATAAGGTCGTGGATAAAAACTATCCGATATCCTTCCCCGGGACTCAAAATATCCCTATACCAAATTTAATCTAAATCGGTTCAAGCGTGGAGAGGTAACAGACAGACATATTTTCGCAATTATAATATTTATATTTATTAGTAATCCTAATCTCTCTCGCATACTTGTCAGAAGGAAACAGATTACTTATCCACAGCGATAAAATTGCAATCATGCTGCGCCCGCAGGTAGGCATAATTTTAATTAAAGAACATAAGTAGCATGTTGATATAATTTTAATATAAAAATCCACTATTCAAACATCTAAAAAGCTGCATTCGTAACATCCCTAGTCGAGCGTGTATTAAAATAAATTATAGCTGACTTCAAGTCTTTGGCACTAAAAATTATACATAAAATTATACATTTTAATAATAAAGTACTACCACCAATACGGATGTCGAATCAATATAACTGAGGATAACAAATTCTTAATAGTACATTACTTACCTAGGGCGGTTAAACAAAGAATGTCTCAGATCGCAGGTATTTGACGCCCGAGCCGAAGGCAAGGGCGATAAATATGCGCTCTGAGGCTTTCTTTATTACCGCCCGTGGTAAGTACAAAATTTTACGTCTCTATCTGGCCAGGAAGTAGGGTTTTCCGTACGCATAGCGTGCGGTAATTCCTACTTTATGGCCAGGTATGACGTAAAAAAATATTAAGTAATTATTATTCAATATTTCCCGGTACTTTGGTGTAAATACAGACGAATAAGAAATGGTAGGAACCGTAAGTGAGTGAAGGCTAGTGAATTCGCTGCTAGAGGCGTGTGTTCTCCGAAATGTTAAATATCAGTGGTTGTCGAGTTGTTAGAATCGTTTGACACCTATGACAATAGGGAACATTACGCAAAACTCTTCGTAGGTGGCGACACTAGCAGCGTTGACATTGTATCTCGTTCCCACTAGCGGTATTGTCTATGCAAGCATCCTTGTCACTCATTTGAAATCAATTGTGCATGTGTGTGTGAATATTCCTATACTGGTTTACTATTAGTGGTAGTGCTGCCTCTGGCGGCAGAACATTGCAGTAATGTTCCCTATTAATATAGTCAATAAACGTCAGTGCTTTAACCCTTAAATGCATTATGATGTAGATAGATCTACGAAAGAATATACGATGTAGACATCGTATATTTTGATTGCCCGTGGCTCAATATGCAAGTATCCAAAATGAAATTTAACCCTTTTTTTAATGAATGTGACATTTACATGTTATATTCTGAACGCATCCAACTTTTGATAGTTATTTTTTTTGTAGTGTCATATTTCAATCTTTGGCGCGTAAGTCCCTACACCTTTCTAAATAATTAAATTAAGACCACATATAATAGTATGACTCTATCCATAGTTACACCAACTGTAAGGAAATGTTAATAGAAATGCTATAAAAACACACATAATTGGGAATGGATTAAAATTTTAGAAGCGCCTGATTATTTTTGTAGTTTTATATTATTCAAACATAATTGACGCAGCTGAAAAGTTTGCAACTTTTTTCTGGTGCTAAGGAAGGTTAATCCTATCACCAAAAAAAATTTTTTCATCCATTCCCCATTAAACATACCATACCATATCCACACTCGAACAACGAGGCCGACTGGAGATCGGAAACTTTCCATTGTGTAACGAAATTGTTACAATAATGGAAGTTGTGTAACAGACAAAAAGTCACTTTAATCGTGTTTTTGTACTACCAAAATTATGTAGGTATATTTATTTATTTATTCGTACTTATGGCATTATTTCCGATTTAGTTAAGTGCCATTATTTTTCATGTTAGGTCTTTTGTAAGATAAGTATGTTAAAACTCCAGTAATATCATAGTTTATACCCCACTGATTAATATCACTTTCAACCTTATTCGAAGGCAATAAGTGTTCAAAAAGTGTTTAAGCAATTCTTAAAAAAAATTGGCACTACATTTTTTTACGAAATTATCTGCTTTTATGTTATTTCTACTCAGAATCACGATCTCTTTCCATCCCAAGGGGAGAAAAAAAGTATCCATGAATTTCCGTACATTTTTGAATTTTCGTGTTGTGTTATAATTATAATACAAAGTATATGGGAAATGGTAACACAATAGGAAAAAAAACTTTGGTACATTTTTTTGTCCTATTAGGATTGAAAGATCTCTTGATTCTCAGTAGAAATAACATAAAACTCCTAGAAAAATTCACAATGAATAATTTAGTATTTTTTTTTTGAGAAACCCTCTTTTTATCTAATTAAGCGGCAGCATTATTGTGATGTTGCGGTCCTCGTTGATCGGGGTACAACGACTGTCGCAGACGGTACATAACCACTTAGCACCAATAGTTGTGATACTGACTTCATACAAATTATGACAGTTAACTCGTCTCCATATAATAAGTGGATGTATTTTAAAAAAGTGATCTTGACATATATTTTTTTTATCAAAAAAATCATTTATTAAATTTTTTAACAGAAATTAACTGTGTACTTGACATAATATATTTACGTCTATAATTGTATATATTCCTGAGTGTAACAAAAGTTATATTGGTAAGTTTCGTTACACAAAGGAATCGATTAAGTTCTTGATTTTTTTTTTAATCCGTGCTAGCCAGTGTTTGACTTCTTATGTGCTGTAATTTATAAATGTGTTAATATTTTATTTTTTTTATTTAGTATCCAATATAATTTGAGTAGTACATTTTGGTATACATTTTTTTCACCAGCGGAAACCTCTAGGGTTTATATGCTGATATATCTGAAATTAAATATTATAATAATTATCTGTCATAATTTGTAGTTACAGAGTTTACTTCTATAACAATAAGGCTACTAGTCCTACATTAGTGTCCTAATAGTCTTAATTGTATAATATATATTAATAATATTATATACCTATTTTTTACATTATAAAAAACATAACCGGAATACTGCCGACAATTCGGTGAACAATTTTCTTTCAATATCGGTTGTCGAGTTTGGAAAAGACACGGCTAGCATATGGGTGAATTGCAAAAAAAGAACATAGTTAAGGAATTAATTAAATATAAGCTTATTTTTTTTTTCATTGTGTAACTAAAATTACTCATATATTTTTTATAGTAACTTTCGTTACACATTGGAAAAAAGTAAAGTGTAGGTTAAATTGGGGCCATTGTGTAATGATAATGAGTCGTATAAATTTAGGGAAATTTTCGTTACACAATGGAAAAAAGTAAAGTGTAGATTAAATTCGGTCCTTGACTAGGTTCAGTCACCAACATTAATGTCATCATGGACAAGTGTTAATTGGCCCAAAATGTGTTGCAAGTGACCCTACCTACACTACCGGTCAAAAGTTTAAGTTCACTCTTTGTTTAAGGTACAAATGAGTACTTTTGGACAATAATTTTTTGCAGTTCGGAAGTCGAAATTTGTTTCCAACTGATCCGTTATTGTTTCCAGAGATTTGTTTAATTAGTCAGACACAATTCACGCACATTTCTAAACAAAGCATTCCCTAAAATCTTATAGGAATGACGGCAAAGGCTTGGCCATATATGGGCTTGCCACTTAAAACGTACAATGATCAGATACAATGTTGGTTTTTAGGGAATCAGTTGTTTAGAAATCTACGTAAATTGTGTCTGACTAATCAAACACATCTCCGTAAACAATAACGAGTCAGTTGGAAACAATTTTCGACATCTGAACTGCAAAACATTATGTTATTATTTTGGCAGACGATCTGTTATACACCCAGTATATAATTTTTGAAATTCACCCATATAATATAATCTTATCGAAGTATACTTAGCTACGCGCCAGTCTATGCCGATGCGTCAGCACGTGTACAGTCGGCCAAAAATATGGTCACCACTCTACGAACGTCATGAAACAAGGTCGATATTCACTTGCAATAATATTATGACAGTAACCTTAGTGAAAATGAGGTGTCACAGAAACTTTTGTCAAACTTGTAGACCACTTTGACCGACTGTACGCCGAACGTTTTCACTCAAATGTGACTTTTTTTTACAGAATTGTGATTTTTTTTGTTTTTCCTGTTCTGAAGCATGGGCACTCTTAATTCCCCAGTTTCTTATTCCACTGTGTGACTTTTTTTTCTTCATACATTCTGTATGGACCGTTACACAGTGGAATTCTGAAAATTGTATGGAAAATTGGGGACACTTTTTTGCTTTATCGGGATCAAGAGTGCTCATGATTCTTAACAGGAAAAACGAAAAAAAAATTCAATTCTGGGAAAAAAGTTAGTCGCACATTTTATTGAAAACGCCCCCCTGCTAGTATTGACTAGCAGGGGGGGGCGGGGCGTTTTCACAAAAATGTACGACTTTTACTTATTTTTTCAGATATTTTTTTTTTGTTATTGACATTAGTAGTCAGTATGCCGGTGGTGTCACGTGACTACATGAGTGCGCACTGCGCGGGGTCGGGCGCCGCGAGCCCCGCGCCCCCCGCGCCCCCCACGCCGGGCATGGCCATGTCCCCCACCAGCTCCGTGGGGGGCTGTCCCAGGTCTTGCATCTGGGGACATATGTCGGTTTAAAAGGGTGTCAGTGTTGTAACACTCCCAACTATCTGCCAGACACCCGCCTAGCAAACGCTCTGTTCAGACTCAGAAATAATGTTCATTGTTGAACATATGTAGGCTGTAAGATACAGAGTTGTTAATGGGCTCCAAGCGATTTTTGACTAGTTTTGATGAGTTTTGAGTTGATATTCCTCCGTCATTACAATATATTTATGCCACAAACGTTAATCGGTTCTTCAATACTTTATCTACTTTTGCAAGAGCTTTTTGAAAAAAAACTGTATATTAATTTTTTTATGTTTTATTCAAACATGGTCAAAAAAAGCTCTGTTTTCGATATTAGTATGTTGTTTATGCACTTTTATATATGAAATTTACATGTAACTGTTCCTTTGTGACGTTTCTAACACAACACAAGAGAGTTTTTTATTTTTAACTAATTTTTACAAAAGTTACGTCCAAAAAACTGGTTTTTTGGCCTAAACCTGCTAAAGTTTAGTGCCATATATCTCAAAAACTATGAGTTTTGAAGTAAATATGGGATACTATATCGGTTAACCTCGTTGTTGTTAATACGGTAAGCCAAAAAAAACACGAAAAAACGGACGGTAACAGATCGAAGGTCATTGGGAGCTGTGAGCCCCTTAAATACATTTGGTGATCAATTGATTATACTATGTCTTGCCAATGGGCGTACAAAACATTAGGTAGGCAGGAATACAAAATTAAGGCCTCATCCAATTGAAAATATAAATAACACAATTAATGGTAATTACAGGTCAAAAAAAAAGGTGCTGGTAGGGGCTTGTCCATATCCTTAGCTCCCCCAGTATCCATCCTACTCGCGTTTAGCAAAATATTTGAAAAAATAATGCTAACGCAATTGATTTCACACTTTAATAGGGGTGTAGACACTAAATAAAATAACCAATAATGTTGTATTTTCTCGAAAAATGATGAAAAATGTAGTCAAAGCAACGCAAGAAGTTAAATAATCACAAAGTTATAAGTGTCCAAAGTTTTAAGAGGGGGTATGTTCTGTCCCTTTTCCGCAAAACGCACCTTCATATGAAACGATTGTCATTTACTATGACGCTAGGGGATTGTGACGTCACGATCCCCGAGCGTTTTCTCTCTCTAACAAGTAACATTAAAACGGTTGTAGCTTCGTCATTTTCTGAGATATTCGAATGGGATTTTCGTCATTAGGCATGTTTTTTTGCCTTCTTTCTTTTGAAGAAATAATACATTTTGAGTCTACACCCTTATTCTAACAAGATATTGCACGCACAGCAGATCAGTTTCAAAAAGGGTAGGTCAACTATTGATAATGGTGCAAGTTTGATTAAATTCATTCTACAGTCTTGGTAAGAATCGCAAAACGCTATTGGAGTCTTCCAAGGCATTTGATTGTGTAGATCATAGTACCTTCATTTGCAAACTTAAATTTTATGGCATTAGAGGACATGCATGGATCTCATTGAGTCATATTTAACACAAAAAAATCAAAAGGTAGGGATAAATGGGGCCATTTCGTTAGAGGCAGTGGTGGAGATGGGAGTGCCTCAAGGATCCATTCTAGATCCATTGGTGGTGACACTTATGGGGTAGTGAGTGTCCACGTGGGCTCGCACCTACTGCATTCCAGCACCACCTCGAATCGCTTCCTCTTCACATCCTCAGGATTCGGCTCCAACTCGTCGCACACTTGGTGCATCAGCTCCTGCTGGGGGCAGTACCTGGAGGCATACATCTGGAACTGTCTCACCTTCTGCATGAGGTCCAGTACCACCTCGAACCGCTTCCTCTTCACATCCTCAGGGTCCGACTCCTGCTCTGGCTCCAGCTCCTGCTGGGGGCAGTACCTGGGGGCATACATCTGGAACTGTCTCACCTTCTGCATGAGGTCCAGTACCACCTCGAACCGCTTCCTCTTCAGATCCTCAGGGTCCGACTCCTGCTCTGGCTCCAGCTCCTGCTGGGGGCAGTACCTGGGGGCATACATCTGGAACTGTCTCACCTTCTGCATGAGGTCCAGTACCACCTCGAACCGCTTCCTCTTCACATCCTCAGGGTCCGACTCCTGCTCTGGCTCCAGCTCCTGCTGGGGGCAGTACCTGGGGGCATACATCTGGAACTGTCTCACCTTCTGCATGAGGTCCAGTACCACCTCGAACCGCTTCCTCTTCAGAGCCTCAGGGTCCGACTCCTGCTCTGGCTCCAGCTCCTGCTGGGGGCAGTACCTAGGGGCATACATCTGGAACTGTCTCACCTTCTGCATGAGGTCCAGTACCACCTCGAACCGCTTCCTCTTCAGACCCTCAGGGTCCGACTCCTGCTCTGGCTCCAGCTCCTGCTGGGGGCAGTACCTGGGGGCACACATCTGGAACTGTCTCACCTTCTGCATGAGCTCCAACACCACCTCGAACCGCTTCCTCTTCACATCCTCAGGGTCCGACTCCTGCTCTGGCTCCAGCTCGCCGCACACTTGGTGCATCAGCTCCTGCTGGCGACAGTACCTGGGAACATACATCTGGAACATCATCATCTGGCTTTCATATACGAAAATAGTAAGAACTAGGTTCTATCCTATCATCTTATCTTATCCAGGGTCCTTTCGGATGCACTTCAACCCAGTAGGGTCTTTTGTGCATTCGCCCTCTCCTTTATGCCTGCTCCCAGGCTTGCTCCATCATTTCCACAAAGCAATGCAGTTCTCCGGGAGCACCTTGAATTCTTTTGGTTGCGGATAGCCGTTACCAAAGTAATTAATTCTTTGTCTGGCATATCTATCCTACCATAATTGGAGGATAAGATTGCTTGGGGCATTTTGACACTCAGTTATTTAGAGAACTAAAGTATTGGAGTATTAGGCAAAATGAAAATACGCTGTCATCAACATCATCATATCAGTCGAAAGACGTCCACTGCTGGACATAGGCCTCCCCACAAGAGTGCCACAATGACCGGTCCTGCGCCACCCGCATCCAGCGGACTCCCGCGACCTTTACCAGGTCATCAGTCCACCTTGTTGCAATATACGCTATAATGAAACCAAATCATAAGATTTTGTCAAGAGTTTAACTTCTGGCGCAAGGTTTTATAACCTTTTTTTGCGCAGTCATCAATGTATTACTAATCATTCAGGTTCCAATGAGTCTAAACACTACTGTAGATTATACAGCAGTAGACATCACTCCGCGCAAGAACTCACTCGCATTTGTACCCGCGTCGAATACTACCCTCATTTTTGGACCTTACAAACTGCCGCGCTGTTAGGCGTGGGGGGGGGGGGGAAATAGAACCAAGTCGTTTCAAACAAGGTAGGCACGGAGAGTGACAGATAGAGATAGAGAGGAAAAGAGAGAGAAGAGGGGGAGAGAGAGAATGTGTGAGAGAGAGAGGAATTTTTTACCATTATTTACTTAAAACCGGGAAACATATTGTTAAAACATACAAAATACATTAACTACATTACATTGCAACTACAAAGGGTATATACAATTAAAACTAGATTTAAAAACAAAGTTTTAACCGACTTCAAATCAGTATCCAAAACGCTTCAAGTTTGCCTATAAATTTTGAAGAGTTCTCCAGGATCCCATCACCAGATGGGACCACCTGGAAACCCTTTCAAACAAAAAAATAATTTTCTAAATCAGTCCAGGCATCTTTGAGTATTCGGGGAACATACATAAAAACTATCTGACGAATTGTGAATCTCCTCCTTTTTTGAAGTCGACTAATAATAAGTTTCCGTCAAAAATTTCATTTTGGTACAAGCTTTTACTGTCGACTGTACTTTTCTGCATACCATCATCAATTACTCATTGAGACGATTCTAACGAGCCCAAACTCGATGGGGTTGTGTCGTTTTATTGCTGAGTTCCTATGGCCACCTTCCAGCTCCAGCATCAGATCAGGGGACCGATTTTTGACTTTCGAGCGCTCGAATATTTAACTCGAAAACTGACAAAAATTACGAAATGCTCTTTTGAAATAGCGATAGAAAATTGAAAAGCGAGTGGTTTTGACCACTCGTATTCAATTCTAACGGTAGAAAGTTAGTGCTTTGGGGGGTAAACTCACCTGTCATAATCGTCTTGGGGTACTTTCCCCTTGTTCTCGGCGAGCCAGGCGGGGGTACTTGTCGACGAGCTCCTTGAGCGAGGGGTACAGCACCTCCTTGGAGAGCAGCGACTGCATCATAAACTCACCTGTCGTAATCGTCTTGGGGTACTTTCCCCTTGTTCTCGGCGAGCCAGGCGGGGTACTTGTCGACGAGCTCCTTGAGCGAGGGGTACAGCACCTCCTTGGAGAGCAGCGACTGCATCATAAACTCACCTGTCGTAATCGTCTTGGGGTACTTTCCCCTTGTTCTCGGCGAGCCAGGCGGGGTACTTGTCGACGAGCTCCTTGAGCGAGGGGTACAGCACCTCCTTGGAGAGCAGCGACTGCATCATAAACTCACCTGTCGTAATCGTCTTGGGGTACTTTCCCCTTGTTCTCGGCGAGCCAGGCGGGGTACTTGTCGACGAGCTCCTTGAGCGAGGGGTACAGCACCTCCTTGGAGAGCAGCGACTGCATCATAAACTCACCTGTCGTAATCGTCTTGGGGTACTTTCCCCTTGTTCTCGGCGAGCCAGGCGGGGTACTTGTCGACGAGCTCCTTGAGCGAGGGGTACAGCACCTCCTTGGAGAGCAGCGACTGCATCATAAACTCACCTGTCGTAATCGTCTTGGGGTACTTTCCCCTTGTTCTCGGCGAGCCAGGCGGGGTACTTGTCGACGAGCTCCTTGAGCGAGGGGTACAGCACCTCCTTGGAGAGCAGCGACTGCATCATAAACTCACCTGTCGTAATCGTCTTGGGGTACTTTCCCCTTGTTCTCGGCGAGCCAGGCGGGGTACTTGTCGACGAGCTCCTTGAGCGAGGGGTACAGCACCTCCTTGGAGAGCAGCGACTGCATCATAAACTCACCTGTCGTAATCGTCTTGGGGTACTTTCCCCTTGTTCTCGGCGAGCCAGGCGGGGTACTTGTCGACGAGCTCCTTGAGCGAGGGGTACAGCACCTCCTTGGAGAGCAGCGACTGCATCATAAACTCACCTGTCGTAATCGTCTTGGGGTACTTTCCCCTTGTTCTCGGCGAGCCAGGCGGGGTACTTGTCGACGAGCTCCTTGAGCGAGGGGTACAGCACCTCCTTGGAGAGCAGCGACTGCATCATAAACTCACCTGTCGTAATCGTCTTGGGGTACTTTCCCCTTGTTCTCGGCGAGCCAGGCGGGGTACTTGTCGACGAGCTCCTTGAGCGAGGGGTACAGCACCTCCTTGGAGAGCAGCGACTGCATCATAAACTCACCTGTCGTAATCGTCTTGGGGTACTTTCCCCTTGTTCTCGGCGAGCCAGGCGGGGTACTTGTCGACGAGCTCCTTGAGCGAGGGGTACAGCACCTCCTTGGAGAGCAGCGACTGCATCATAAACTCACCTGTCGTAATCGTCTTGGGGTACTTTCCCCTTGTTCTCGGCGAGCCAGGCGGGGTACTTGTCGACGAGCTCCTTGAGCGAGGGGTACAGCACCTCCTTGGAGAGCAGCGACTGCATCATAAACTCACCTGTCGTAATCGTCTTGGGGTACTTTCCCCTTGTTCTCGGCGAGCCAGGCGGGGTACTTGTCGACGAGCTCCTTGAGCGAGGGGTACAGCACCTCCTTGGAGAGCAGCGACTGCATCATAAACTCACCTGTCGTAATCGTATTGGGGTACTTTCCCCTTGTTCTCGGCGAGCCAGGCGGGGTACTTGTCGACGAGCTCCTTGAGCGAGGGGTACAGCACCTCCTTGGAGAGCAGCGACTGCATCATAAACTCACCTGTCGTAATCGTCTTGGGGTACTTTCCCCTTGTTCTCGGCGAGCCAGGCGGGGTACTTGTCGACGAGCTCCTTGAGCGAGGGGTACAGCACCTCCTTGGAGAGCAGCGACTGCATCATAAACTCACCTGTCGTAATCGTCTTGGGGTACTTTCCCCTTGTTCTCGGCGAGCCAGGCGGGGTACTTGTCGACGAGCTCCTTGAGCGAGGGGTACAGCACCTCCTTGGAGAGCAGCGACTGCATCATAAACTCACCTGTCGTAATCGTCTTGGGGTACTTTCCCCTTGTTCTCGGCGAGCCAGGCGGGGTACTTGTCGACGAGCTCCTTGAGCGAGGGGTACAGCACCTCCTTGGAGAGCAGCGACTGCATCATAAACTCACCTGTCGTAATCGTCTTGGGGTACTTTCCCCTTGTTCTCGGCGAGCCAGGCGGGGTACTTGTCGACGAGCTCCTTGAGCGAGGGGTACAGCACCTCCTTGGAGAGCAGCGACTGCATCATAAACTCACCTGTCGTAATCGTCTTGGGGTACTTTCCCCTTGTTCTCGGCGAGCCAGGCGGGGTACTTGTCGACGAGCTCCTTGAGCGAGGGGTACAGCACCTCCTTGGAGAGCAGCGACTGCATCATAAACTCACCTGTCGTAATCGTCTTGGGGTACTTTCCCCTTGTTCTCGGCGAGCCAGGCGGGGTACTTGTCGACGAGCTCCTTGAGCGAGGGGTACAGCACCTCCTTGGAGAGCAGCGACTGCATCATAAACTCACCTGTCGTAATCGTCTTGGGGTACTTTCCCCTTGTTCTCGGCGAGCCAGGCGGGGTACTTGTCGACGAGCTCCTTGAGCGAGGGGTACAGCACCTCCTTGGACAGCAGCGACTGCATCATAAACTCACCTGTCGTAATCGTCTTGGGGTACTTTCCCCTTGTTCTCGGCGAGCCAGGCGGGGTACTTGTCGACGAGCTCCTTGAGCGAGGGGTACAGCACCTCCTTGGACAGCAGCGACTGCATCATAAACTCACCTGTCGTAATCGTCTTGGGGTACTTTCCCCTTGTTCTCGGCGAGCCAGGCGGGGTACTTGTCGACGAGCTCCTTGAGCGAGGGGTACAGCACCTCCTTGGAGAGCAGCGACTGCATCATAAACTCACCTGTCGTAATCGTCTTGGGGTACTTTCCCCTTGTTCTCGGCGAGCCAGGCGGGGTACTTGTCGACGAGCTCCTTGAGCGAGGGGTACAGCACCTCCTTGGAGAGCAGCGACTGCATCATAAACTCACCTGTCGTAATCGTCTTGGGGTACTTTCCCCTTGTTCTCGGCGAGCCAGGCGGGGTACTTGTCGACGAGCTCCTTGAGCGAGGGGTACAGCACCTCCTTGGACAGCAGCGACTGCATCATAAACTCACCTGTCGTAATCGTCTTGGGGTACTTTCCCCTTGTTCTCGGCGAGCCAGGCGGGGTACTTGTCGACGAGCTCCTTGAGCGAGGGGTACAGCACCTCCTTGGAGAGCAGCGACTGCATCATAAACTCACCTGTCGTAATCGTCTTGGGGTACTTTCCCCTTGTTCTCGGCGAGCCAGGCGGGGTACTTGTCGACGAGCTCCTTGAGCGAGGGGTACAGCACCTCCTTGGAGAGCAGCGACTGCATCATAAACTCACCTGTCGTAATCGTCTTGGGGTACTTTCCCCTTGTTCTCGGCGAGCCAGGCGGGGTACTTGTCGACGAGCTCCTTGAGCGAGGGGTACAGCACCTCCTTGGAGAGCAGCGACTGCATCATAAACTCACCTGTCGTAATCGTCTTGGGGTACTTTCCCCTTGTTCTCGGCGAGCCAGGCGGGGTACTTGTCGACGAGCTCCTTGAGCGAGGGGTACAGCACCTCCTTGGAGAGCAGCGACTGCATCATAAACTCACCTGTCGTAATCGTCTTGGGGTACTTTCCCCTTGTTCTCGGCGAGCCAGGCGGGGTACTTGTCGACGAGCTCCTTGAGCGAGGGGTACAGCACCTCCTTGGACAGCAGCGACTGCATCATAAACTCACCTGTCGTAATCGTCTTGGGGTACTTTCCCCTTGTTCTCGGCGAGCCAGGCGGGGTACTTGTCGACGAGCTCCTTGAGCGAGGGGTACAGCACCTCCTTGGACAGCAGCGACTGCATCATAAACTCACCTGTCGTAATCGTCTTGGGGTACTTTCCCCTTGTTCTCGGCGAGCCAGGCGGGGTACTTGTCGACGAGCTCCTTGAGCGAGGGGTACAGCACCTCCTTGGAGAGCAGCGACTGCATCATAAACTCACCTGTCGTAATCGTCTTGGGGTACTTTCCCCTTGTTCTCGGCGAGCCAGGCGGGGTACTTGTCGACGAGCTCCTTGAGCGAGGGGTACAGCACCTCCTTGGAGAGCAGCGACTGCATCATAAACTCACCTGTCGTAATCGTCTTGGGGTACTTTCCCCTTGTTCTCGGCGAGCCAGGCGGGGGTACTTGTCGACGAGCTCCTTGAGCGAGGGGTACAGCACCTCCTTGGACAGCAGCGACTGCATCATAAACTCACCTGTCGTAATCGTCTTGGGGTACTTTCCCCTTGTTCTCGGCGAGCCAGGCGGGGTACTTGTCGACGAGCTCCTTGAGCGAGGGGTACAGCACCTCCTTGGAGAGCAGCGACTGCATCATAAACTCACCTGTCGTAATCGTCTTGGGGTACTTTCCCCTTGTTCTCGGCGAGCCAGGCGGGGTACTTGTCGACGAGCTCCTTGAGCGAGGGGTACAGCACCTCCTTGGAGAGCAGCGACTGCATCATAAACTCACCTGTCGTAATCGTCTTGGGGTACTTTCCCCTTGTTCTCGGCGAGCCAGGCGGGGTACTTGTCGACGAGCTCCTTGAGCGAGGGGTACAGCACCTCCTTGGACAGCAGCGACTGCATCATAAACTCACCTGTCGTAATCGTCTTGGGGTACTTTCCCCTTGTTCTCGGCGAGCCAGGCGGGGTACTTGTCGACGAGCTCCTTGAGCGAGGGGTACAGCACCTCCTTGGACAGCAGCGACTGCATCATAAACTCACCTGTCGTAATCGTCTTGGGGTACTTTCCCCTTGTTCTCGGCGAGCCAGGCGGGGTACTTGTCGACGAGCTCCTTGAGCGAGGGGTACAGCACCTCCTTGGACAGCAGCGACTGCATCATAAACTCACCTGTCGTAATCGTCTTGGGGTACTTTCCCCTTGTTCTCGGCGAGCCAGGCGGGGTACTTGTCGACGAGCTCCTTGAGCGAGGGGTACAGCACCTCCTTGGACAGCAGCGACTGCATCATAAACTCACCTGTCGTAATCGTCTTGGGGTACTTTCCCCTTGTTCTCGGCGAGCCAGGCGGGGTACTTGTCGACGAGCTCCTTGAGCGAGGGGTACAGCACCTCCTTGGACAGCAGCGACTGCATCATAAACTCACCTGTCGTAATCGTCTTGGGGTACTTTCCCCTTGTTCTCGGCGAGCCAGGCGGGGTACTTGTCGACGAGCTCCTTGAGCGAGGGGTACAGCACCTCCTTGGAGAGCAGCGACTGCATCATAAACTCACCTGTCGTAATCGTCTTGGGGTACTTTCCCCTTGTTCTCGGCGAGCCAGGCGGGGTACTTGTCGACGAGCTCCTTGAGCGAGGGGTACAGCACCTCCTTGGACAGCAGCGACTGCATCATAAACTCACCTGTCGTAATCGTCTTGGGGTACTTTCCCCTTGTTCTCGGCGAGCCAGGCGGGGTACTTGTCGACGAGCTCCTTGAGCGAGGGGTACAGCACCTCCTTGGAGAGCAGCGACTGCATCATAAACTCACCTGTCGTAATCGTCTTGGGGTACTTTCCCCTTGTTCTCGGCGAGCCAGGCGGGGTACTTGTCGACGAGCTCCTTGAGCGAGGGGTACAGCACCTCCTTGGACAGCAGCGACTGCATCATAAACTCACCTGTCGTAATCGTCTTGGGGTACTTTCCCCTTGTTCTCGGCGAGCCAGGCGGGGTACTTGTCGACGAGCTCCTTGAGCGAGGGGTACAGCACCTCCTTGGAGAGCAGCGACTGCATCATAAACTCACCTGTCGTAATCGTCTTGGGGTACTTTCCCCTTGTTCTCGGCGAGCCAGGCGGGGTACTTGTCGACGAGCTCCTTGAGCGAGGGGTACAGCACCTCCTTGGACAGCAGCGACTGCATCATAAACTCACCTGTCGTAATCGTCTTGGGGTACTTTCCCCTTGTTCTCGGCGAGCCAGGCGGGGTACTTGTCGACGAGCTCCTTGAGCGAGGGGTACAGCACCTCCTTGGAGAGCAGCGACTGCATCATAAACTCACCTGTCGTAATCGTCTTGGGGTACTTTCCCCTTGTTCTCGGCGAGCCAGGCGGGGTACTTGTCGACGAGCTCCTTGAGCGAGGGGTACAGCACCTCCTTGGACAGCAGCGACTGCATCATAAACTCACCTGTCGTAATCGTCTTGGGGTACTTTCCCCTTGTTCTCGGCGAGCCAGGCGGGGTACTTGTCGACGAGCTCCTTGAGCGAGGGGTACAGCACCTCCTTGGAGAGCAGCGACTGCATCATAAACTCACCTGTCGTAATCGTCTTGGGGTACTTTCCCCTTGTTCTCGGCGAGCCAGGCGGGGTACTTGTCGACGAGCTCCTTGAGCGAGGGGTACAGCACCTCCTTGGACAGCAGCGACTGCATCATAAACTCACCTGTCGTAATCGTCTTGGGGTACTTTCCCCTTGTTCTCGGCGAGCCAGGCGGGGTACTTGTCGACGAGCTCCTTGAGCGAGGGGTACAGCACCTCCTTGGACAGCAGCGACTGCATCATAAACTCACCTGTCGTAATCGTCTTGGGGTACTTTCCCCTTGTTCTCGGCGAGCCAGGCGGGGTACTTGTCGACGAGCTCCTTGAGCGAGGGGTACAGCACCTCCTTGGAGAGCAGCGACTGCATCATAAACTCACCTGTCGTAATCGTCTTGGGGTACTTTCCCCTTGTTCTCGGCGAGCCAGGCGGGGTACTTGTCGACGAGCTCCTTGAGCGAGGGGTACAGCACCTCCTTGGAGAGCAGCGACTGCATCATAAACTCACCTGTCGTAATCGTCTTGGGGTACTTTCCCCTTGTTCTCGGCGAGCCAGGCGGGGTACTTGTCGACGAGCTCCTTGAGCGAGGGGTACAGCACCTCCTTGGACAGCAGCGACTGCATCATAAACTCACCTGTCGTAATCGTCTTGGGGTACTTTCCCCTTGTTCTCGGCGAGCCAGGCGGGGTACTTGTCGACGAGCTCCTTGAGCGAGGGGTACAGCACCTCCTTGGAGAGCAGCGACTGCATCATAAACTCACCTGTCGTAATCGTCTTGGGGTACTTTCCCCTTGTTCTCGGCGAGCCAGGCGGGGTACTTGTCGACGAGCTCCTTGAGCGAGGGGTACAGCACCTCCTTGGAGAGCAGCGACTGCATCATAAACTCACCTGTCGTAATCGTCTTGGGGTACTTTCCCCTTGTTCTCGGCGAGCCAGGCGGGGTACTTGTCGACGAGCTCCTTGAGCGAGGGGTACAGCACCTCCTTGGACAGCAGCGACTGCATCATAAACTCACCTGTCGTAATCGTCTTGGGGTACTTTCCCCTTGTTCTCGGCGAGCCAGGCGGGGTACTTGTCGACGAGCTCCTTGAGCGAGGGGTACAGCACCTCCTTGGACAGCAGCGACTGCATCATAAACTCACCTGTCGTAATCGTCTTGGGGTACTTTCCCCTTGTTCTCGGCGAGCCAGGCGGGGTACTTGTCGACGAGCTCCTTGAGCGAGGGGTACAGCACCTCCTTGGACAGCAGCGACTGCATCATAAACTCACCTGTCGTAATCGTCTTGGGGTACTTTCCCCTTGTTCTCGGCGAGCCAGGCGGGGTACTTGTCGACGAGCTCCTTGAGCGAGGGGTACAGCACCTCCTTGGACAGCAGCGACTGCATCATAAACTCACCTGTCGTAATCGTCTTGGGGTACTTTCCCCTTGTTCTCGGCGAGCCAGGCGGGGTACTTGTCGACGAGCTCCTTGAGCGAGGGGTACAGCACCTCCTTGGACAGCAGCGACTGCATCATAAACTCACCTGTCGTAATCGTCTTGGGGTACTTTCCCCTTGTTCTCGGCGAGCCAGGCGGGGTACTTGTCGACGAGCTCCTTGAGCGAGGGGTACAGCACCTCCTTGGAGAGCAGCGACTGCATCATAAACTCACCTGTCGTAATCGTCTTGGGGTACTTTCCCCTTGTTCTCGGCGAGCCAGGCGGGGTACTTGTCGACGAGCTCCTTGAGCGAGGGGTACAGCACCTCCTTGGACAGCAGCGACTGCATCATAAACTCACCTGTCGTAATCGTCTTGGGGTACTTTCCCCTTGTTCTCGGCGAGCCAGGCGGGGTACTTGTCGACGAGCTCCTTGAGCGAGGGGTACAGCACCTCCTTGGAGAGCAGCGACTGCATCATAAACTCACCTGTCGTAATCGTCTTGGGGTACTTTCCCCTTGTTCTCGGCGAGCCAGGCGGGGTACTTGTCGACGAGCTCCTTGAGCGAGGGGTACAGCACCTCCTTGGACAGCAGCGACTGCATCATAAACTCACCTGTCGTAATCGTCTTGGGGTACTTTCCCCTTGTTCTCGGCGAGCCAGGCGGGGTACTTGTCGACGAGCTCCTTGAGCGAGGGGTACAGCACCTCCTTGGAGAGCAGCGACTGCATCATAAACTCACCTGTCGTAATCGTCTTGGGGTACTTTCCCCTTGTTCTCGGCGAGCCAGGCGGGGGTACTTGTCGACGAGCTCCTTGAGCGAGGGGTACAGCACCTCCTTGGACAGCAGCGACTGCATCATAAACTCACCTGTCGTAATCGTCTTGGGGTACTTTCCCCTTGTTCTCGGCGAGCCAGGCGGGGTACTTGTCGACGAGCTCCTTGAGCGAGGGGTACAGCACCTCCTTGGAGAGCAGCGACTGCATCATAAACTCACCTGTCGTAATCGTCTTGGGGTACTTTCCCCTTGTTCTCGGCGAGCCAGGCGGGGTACTTGTCGACGAGCTCCTTGAGCGAGGGGTACAGCACCTCCTTGGACAGCAGCGACTGCATCATAAACTCACCTGTCGTAATCGTCTTGGGGTACTTTCCCCTTGTTCTCGGCGAGCCAGGCGGGGTACTTGTCGACGAGCTCCTTGAGCGAGGGGTACAGCACCTCCTTGGAGAGCAGCGACTGCATCATAAACTCACCTGTCGTAATCGTCTTGGGGTACTTTCCCCTTGTTCTCGGCGAGCCAGGCGGGGTACTTGTCGACGAGCTCCTTGAGCGAGGGGTACAGCACCTCCTTGGACAGCAGCGACTGCATCATAAACTCACCTGTCGTAATCGTCTTGGGGTACTTTCCCCTTGTTCTCGGCGAGCCAGGCGGGGTACTTGTCGACGAGCTCCTTGAGCGAGGGGTACAGCACCTCCTTGGACAGCAGCGACTGCATCATAAACTCACCTGTCGTAATCGTCTTGGGGTACTTTCCCCTTGTTCTCGGCGAGCCAGGCGGGGTACTTGTCGACGAGCTCCTTGAGCGAGGGGTACAGCACCTCCTTGGACAGCAGCGACTGCATCATAAACTCACCTGTCGTAATCGTCTTGGGGTACTTTCCCCTTGTTCTCGGCGAGCCAGGCGGGGTACTTGTCGACGAGCTCCTTGAGCGAGGGGTACAGCACCTCCTTGGAGAGCAGCGACTGCATCATAAACTCACCTGTCGTAATCGTCTTGGGGTACTTTCCCCTTGTTCTCGGCGAGCCAGGCGGGGTACTTGTCGACGAGCTCCTTGAGCGAGGGGTACAGCACCTCCTTGGACAGCAGCGACTGCATCATAAACTCACCTGTCGTAATCGTCTTGGGGTACTTTCCCCTTGTTCTCGGCGAGCCAGGCGGGGTACTTGTCGACGAGCTCCTTGAGCGAGGGGTACAGCACCTCCTTGGAGAGCAGCGACTGCATCATAAACTCACCTGTCGTAATCGTCTTGGGGTACTTTCCCCTTGTTCTCGGCGAGCCAGGCGGGGTACTTGTCGACGAGCTCCTTGAGCGAGGGGTACAGCACCTCCTTGGACAGCAGCGACTGCATCATAAACTCACCTGTCGTAATCGTCTTGGGGTACTTTCCCCTTGTTCTCGGCGAGCCAGGCGGGGTACTTGTCGACGAGCTCCTTGAGCGAGGGGTACAGCACCTCCTTGGAGAGCAGCGACTGCATCATAAACTCACCTGTCGTAATCGTCTTGGGGTACTTTCCCCTTGTTCTCGGCGAGCCAGGCGGGGTACTTGTCGACGAGCTCCTTGAGCGAGGGGTACAGCACCTCCTTGGACAGCAGCGACTGCATCATGCCCTGCATGAACGGCAGGAACATGTTGCCCTCCTACAAAAAAAACGAGGTACGTCATTATTTTTTCCTTGCACATGTGAACGCGCTTTAGAGCCGCCGCACATTGAAACACTAGGGGCTGTCAATATACAGGATGGAAATAGATTTTGGGTCAGAGAGGGCAGCTACCAGATCCCGTGTGGCGAAAATGGTCTCAGGAGACCTTCCTTCAAACATACAGGGTGCCAAAAAATTGTCATTTTTGACAAACTTTTTTTATGCCAATCGATCCCATTCCTGTCCAGGGACAAAAGCTTTTATGGGACCAAAAATAAATTTCCGGCTAGAAAAGAATCAAGAATCTTTCCCCATACAAATTGTATGAAAATGAAAAAGGTTTTTTTTACATGTTTTTTTTTTTTAATGTCAATCGATTCCATTTCTATACCAACTTTCGGTAATGTACAAAAAAGCCAGAAATGAAAGAAAACTGTTTTCATACATTTACTATGGAGAAACAGTTCTCCATTTTCTCGCACCCTGTATGTTTTTTCCAAAATCTGTACATGCCAATCTTCATTCATTGGAAATCGAAGGAAGGTCTCCTAAGACCATTTTCGCCTAGCAACATTTTCTCAAAAATAATTTAAATTACTTTTTCTCAAAAATAGCCCGCAAAGTGAACATAACTCGCTACATATTGGAAGGTAAAGTGTATAGTTTAAGGCCAGATCAAAATTAAAAAAAAAAATGCGGCCGCTTGGAATGTTACATATAAATACCTTTATTTGTCGAGTACCAAACTTTTTAAAAAGTAGAAACTGGCATATAAAAGACTGCACAGGTCGTATTCAGCCAAATCAAGTCGTATTTGCAAACGCGACATTTTTGTATGAGTCATAAAAAGATTGCGTTTTTCGGTGGAAAAACACACATGCGATTGATTCTGTTTAAAAAATATATTATAACGTTTACATTTATGTAATTTGCAGTATCCTCAATTTGTATTTAATAATGAAAAAAAAAAAATAATTATTTCCGTAACACAGTGAATTACAACTATTAGAAGGTAGGGGCTTCCTATTAAGCTTGATTTAAAATTAGTCTTTTTTATTCCCCATTTTTGAGAAAAGCACTATATTAGCCTCAGCCGGAATGGCAATCGCAGGCTTCGTATTATAATTAAACGGACTCGCAAGTTCGTCCGTTTAAACAAATACTCAGCCTGCAATTGCCTCCCACCACGGCAGGCACTGCATAACCGAAAAATACCGGTATTCTATTTTAACGGTATGACGTCATATCGGTTGTCAAATAGCGGTTTCGGTAGCGGAACCTTTATATTTCGCTACCGAAATATAAAGGAACCTTTATTTTTTCCGGTACCGTAACCGCTATTTAAAGCTACCGATATATCGACTTTGGCCTGGGGTTGTTGCCAAACCGCCGGCAAAGGCTCTGCTGCTTTGTCTTTTTATCTTTAAATGTTTACTAGCCAATGCTTCCTCTGTAGAGTGCCATCTCGCTTACTTTTCTCGATAACCTTTATAATACCGGTATTATAAAGGTTACGGTATCGTTTAAAACTGGTACCGCTAACCGTTATTTCAAAACGGTTACGGTACCGTCATGTTCGCGCGGCGCGCATAACCTTTACGACATAACGGTACCGTAATGGAATACCGGTTTCATACCGGTATAACCGTAACTGAAATCAGTCCCTGCACCACGGCACTAATCTACTTTTGCAACATTCAATAAGTTGTACAGTAAGTCTCACCTGCTGCTCTCCTCCAAGATTGAAGTTGCCAAACATGTTAGCCAAGTCCTGGTCGCTGAAGGGCACCTGCAGACCCTCGGAGCTGGTGCTCAGGTTCTGCAGGGTCTGCGATATAGCTGCCGTCACCTGGACAATACACGTTAAGCTGCATTTACGTCACACCATAAAGTAGCAGCATAGGACGATCGCTATACGATAAGTAATAAAATGTAATCCAAATGTTCTGTGAAAATTGTACAACGAAATAAATAAACTAAAGGGTCAATCAACTATTTCTTGTTGCTCGTTGCCATGGTTACGTCTCCTGGGTCGCTCTTTAAAACTTTTATGTTATGGGGTTTAAATCCATTAAACACGTGTTTTTGTTATATTGGTAAACCCATTCCATGGTGGGACATCTCCTTAGCCTGATAGGAGTCCAGTTTATAGTATTTTTTCTAAGAAAGTTCGTTACTATTGTCTCTTGGCTCACCGGGACTGAATAACAACAAGAAAAAGTTGATTGACCCTAAAACTAAAAATTTTGGGTGGGGATGAATTATCAAAGAGCCGATGTCTGAGAAGCGAGGACTCAAAAATGAGCATTAGCGATGCGGTGATGTGCTGGATGATTGGTTAAATGAATTAATATAATTGTGACTTTCTAAAAATATATTATAAATAACTGTATGGCCGTTTATAAGTGCTTGAAGTAAATAAATAATAAAATAAATATTTGGGGACAATTTTACACAAATCGACCTAGTCTCAAACTAAACAAAGCTTGTACTATGGATACTAGACGACGTTATAGATACTTATATAGATAATTAAATACTGAAATACATAGAAAACATCCATGACTCAGGAACAAATATTCGTGCTCATCACACAAATAAATGCTCTTACCGGGATTCGAACCCGGGACCTCTGGCTTCGTGGGCAGGGTCACTACCAACTAGGCTACCAGAGGTCGTCAAACGTCAAATAAAGTAGGTACTATGAATACTTGTCGTAAGTTGGAGTTTCTTTCACACAATGTATGTTATTTTTTTGAATAAAGATATGATATGATGACATGATATGATATGATAACGTAATTACAATTTGTTGGTGACTGCGTGTCGGATCATACGCGGTGAGTCAGATTGTCCGGAGCTAGTGAGTCGCCTCGTGCGACTCTATACTCCGGATATCGATTAAAGCTGGAGGAGCTGGTTTGGAACAAGTGGAAGCCACTACTTTCTTAGGCTTAAAAATAGACCGCAAACTGACATGGGCAACCCATATAGACCAGCTATGTGGCAAAGTCGGTAGTGCATGCTTTGTACAATCTTTTTACTCAAGCAGCCTGTGGGTTAGGTATACAAAGCGAGCCTATAGCGCCCTACGCGTGCAATACAATAATGCATTTAGAATGTTGCTGGGGCTGCCGAGGAGGTGTAGTGCCTCGGGCACGTTCGCCGAAGCCCGTGTAGACGGGTTTCAGGCGATCATGCGCAAAAAGATAGCATCGCTATTAGACAGGGTGAGAGCAAGTGCCAACAGCATACTAAAGGCAATATCGTGGAGGTTTGACTGTCCAATCCTATCTTATTGGATTACACAGATTAAGGGCGTTGCCCAATTTATTATTTAAGAATATTTTTATACTTACTTACTTACTTGCTGTTACTAACCAATTTAGTATTAAGTCACATGTTACTAACACACTATGGATCACTAGGTCTGAAATAAAGTATTTTTATTTTATTATATTATTTTTTTTGCGCTCCGCCGTCTGGCTCGAGTCGTGCCGCGGCATGTTGTCAGAACTAGCTACTTTGCGACCGTACACTCATTCTTACAATACGGTGCTGAGATGTGGGGACGGGCCGCAGACTGGCAACGTGCCTTCCGGTTACAAAAAAGAGCCGTGCGGTCTGTGGTACAGGTAGCCCAAGATACCTCCGTGCGACCTTATTTCAAAGAATTAGGCATATTAACTCTGCCAGCAATAGTCATTGCACAGATTGCAATTTACACACACACACATTTATGCGACTACAATAAACGCGCAGACTCGAACCGCTCGCTGCGACACCCGAATAGACTCCTCCCGGTGGAGCGACGGCTGGCAAAGTCCGAAAAGGTGACTCACATAATGGGACCGACTATATATAATAAGTTACCGGTAGAAGTCACCTCAGCCCCCTCACTGCAATGTTTCAAAAAAAAACTAAAGGCTTGGCTTCTCGAGCACACACTTAGTTTTGACGAATTTTTAAACATTAAATTATAGTTAAAATTACTTTTAATTGAAATTTCATGATGTACTGAATTTATTACGAATTTATTACTTACTAACCAATTGGTTTTACTTTATATTAAATGCTTTATTTAAATTGTAATAAATTGACATATAATATACTAACGATATTATGAATAAATGAATATGAATATGAATATCCCAAAGATAACCCTTAGGCCACGGCGACGCGATTTGTTGGCGGTGCCCACAGCGCGCACTGTGTCACGCAGGAACTCGCCGCTGATCCGTGCTCTCTCACATCTCAATGCGCAAGAGGCATCAGCACCGGAGTGTGACTTACTTAGTGTGGCGATGGATGTATGTGTGCGGTGAATGTCTGAGCTTCTGTGAGGAGATGGATGACAGCCAATCAACTGTACCAATGTAATTATATGTGTTTTGTTTGTTTTGTTGTATTATAGTTTAGTATCGTTTTCATGACGCATTGGTTTTAGGACTGTAATGTTGTGTTAACATGTTTTTAATAATAAATAAATAAAATAAATAAAAATGATCGCGTTAGAACGTACCTCGTCGACCTTGGCGGGGTCAGCGGCCGGCGCCCCCGCCCCCGCCGCCGGCTTCAGCACGCCCGCCGCCGCCTCTGCACACACAAACACACACACACATTACAAATAAATCATCATCATCACCATATCAGCCGAAATACATCCACTACTGGACATAGGCCTCCAAAGAGTGACACAATGGCCGGTCCTGCGCCACCCGCATCCAGCGGACCCCCGCGACCTTTACCAGGTCATCAGTCCAGCTTGTGGGGGGCCTACCCACGCCGCGCAAGCCGGTACGCGTGGTCACCACTCGAGAACCTTTCCGCCCCAACGGCCATCGGTTTTACGTGCAATGTGCCCCGCCCACTGCCACTTAAGTTTAGCGATTCGAAGGGCTATATCAAATTATCAGTTACCTTAGTTCTCCTGCGGATAGCCTCATTGCTGATGCGATCGTCACGGATAAATAATAAGGACAATCCTTTCACACATGGGACAACCCATAACCAACTAGTTTTCAACTATGACGCGAAATCGTTGGCACGTGTATATGACAGTCTGCGACGAAAATCGAAACTAGTAATTGGGAATGAATGAAAATTTTAGAAGTGCCTGATTATTTTTTTGGTGATAGGAATAACCTTCCGTAGCACCAGAAAAAAGTTGCAGGCTTTTCAGATGCGTCAATTATTTTTGAAAAATATAAACAGTTTCCTCATTTAGGTTTTGGGTTTAGGACGGCGAATAAGACACTTTCCTTGATCCGTCTCATATTACAACAAATATTTTAAATATCTGACCCTGGCAATGACAAATATAGAGCACGGATTTTAAATATATTTTTTTAGGGTTCCGTACTCAAAGAGTAAAACAGGACTCTATTACTAAGACTTCGCTGTCTGTCTGTCACCAGGCTGTATCTCAAGAACCGTGATAGCTAGAGAGTTCAAATTTTCACAGATTATGTATTTCTGTTGCCGCTATAACAACAAATACTAAAAACAAAATGAAATATTTTTTTAAGGGGGGCTCCCATACAACAAACGTGATTTTTTTGCCGTTTTTATAGATAATGGTACGGAACCCTTCGTGCGCGAGTCCAAATCGCACTTGGACGGTTTTTTGTAATATGAGACGGATCAATAAAGTGTCTCATTCGCCGTCCTAAACCCAAAACCTAAGTGAGAAAACTGTTTATATTTTTCAAAAATAATTGACGCAGCTGAAAAGTGCTCAACTTTTTTCTGGTGCTAAGGAAGGTTATTCCTATCACCAAAAAAAATATCAGGCACTTCTACAATTTTCATCCATTCCCCATTATACAAACTTGTCAAGTTAGCACTCACCAGCCATCCTGGAGAAGGTCTGTGCTATCTGCTCCTGGCTGATCTGTTCCTCTGAAATAGACAACATCTTTGGTTAGATTACTATAAAATATTAAATAGTATTGTCTTATAATATAATTTACTTTAAAAACCAAGTTTTAACCGACTTCAAATCAGTAGCCAAATCGCTTCAAGTTTGCCTATAATATTTGAAGAGTTGCCTCGATTTCTCCAGGATCCCATCATCAGAACTGGATTTATGTGACAACGGGACCAATCTGGAAGTATATGCTTTCAAACAAAGAAAAAAAAATTGGTCCATGAATTACCGAGTTATCAAGTAACAAACGGACGAATTGAGAACCTCCTTTTTGAAGTTGGTTAATAAAAATGTATCTGGCCGTTTTTTCAGCGAAGATAAATACCTCAATCAGTAATCGTACTACAGACGTAGTGCATAATGGGCTTGTGACCTTAAATTTGTTTACGATGCCATTCGAACCAGTTTTTGTAGATGAACAAATGTTTGTATGGAAGCAACTACATTTGAAGGACATTAATACCCAAAAAATCGAGTTACAGACGGACCTCGCTGACAGCAGCCGAAACGCTTCATACTGATTGGCTTTAAAGTATGACGTCACTCCGTGCAATTTGTACTAACCGTTGCATGGAAAATGAAGTAAATTGCTGTTTCGGTCGCGAAATACTGCGTTTAGGTCTATAGTTGTCATACAAATTTATTTCTATAAAAGCGTAAGGATTCTATTGGTACCTTTAAATTTACTCTTGGACAATAAATAAAAAAACTTTTTTTTCTAAACTTTCAAGGTTCATATCTTTATATGATTTGAATTATATTTTGTAATTTAAACTTTATTACAATCATTTGATGGTTTACTATCCATTTAGCAACACGACGTTATCAATGTTAACACCACGCAACAAGCCTATTATTTTCCATCGTATTTTCACGGAAACGTACGTCTCGTTACAAAAAGTACTGAGGTTGATTGAAGTAGCATGACAAATACGAACGTTTCCGAGAAAATACGATAGAAAACAATTATGCACTACATCTGTAACCTACTATGCGAGAAACTTACTAATCCTACTAATATTATAAATGCGAAAGTTTGGATGCTTAGATGTTTGGATGTGTGTTAGACCAGAGTGGCCAACTTCCTGAAAAAATGTTTATCTAATAATTCTAAAATGGTATAACACATACCATTTACATCTTCACAAATAAAGATGTTGCTATTAATGTTCACTTTTGAACGTTTTGGTACAATTCGCTCTTCAAAAAGTGCGAATATCTCGAAAACCAGGGGACTTTTACTAAACCTTAAAGTCGATTTTCTGGACCAGTCTAAGGGGCCCTTTCGTGGTGAGAATGTTGACCATTAACTACCGGACAACCTGTAGATAATGGTACGGAAGCCTTCGTGCGCGAGTCCGACTCGCACTTGGCCGGTTTTTAGGGTTCCGTAGCCAAATGGCAAAAAACGGAACCCTTATAGATTCGTCATGTCTGTCTGTCTGTCCGTCCGTATGTCACAGCCACTTTTTTCCGAAACTATAAGCGCTATACTGTTGAAACTTGGTAAGTAGATGTATTCTGTGAACCGCATTAAGATTTTCACACAAAAATCGAAAAAACACATTTAAGTTTTAGGGGTCCCCATACTCAGAACTGAAACTCAAAAAAAAATTTTTCATCAAACCCATACGTGTGGGTTATCTATGGATAGGTCTTCAAAAATGATATTGAGGTTTCTAATATCATTTTTTTCTAAACTGAATAGTTTCCGCGAGAGACACTTCCAAAGTGGTAAAATGTGTGTGTGATATGATAGAATGATAAAACTAAAAAAATATATGATGTACATTACCATGCAAACTTCCACCGAAAATTGGTTTGAACGAGATCTAGTAAGTAGTTTTTTTTAATACGTCATAAATCGTAAACCGCAATTTATTTCACGGAACCCTTCATGTGCGAGTCCGACTCGCACTTGGCCGCTTTTTTTTTAAATCTAAGTGACTCACGCTCCCCCGGCACTCCGCTGAAGCTGCCCAGCAAAGCCGCCATGTTGTTCTCGAACTGCGCGGCCGCCTCCTTAATGAAGTCGTCGCTCCACGCCGGCGCCGGCTCCTGCGGCGCCCCGCCCGCCGCCGGGGGCTTCGAGGTCATATCTTGGAGGGCGCCTGCAAGGATACAGGTTACCACATTGTTAATATTATAAATGTGAACGCTTGGAACGTTGGGGCGGAAAGGTTCTCGCACGGAATAAAGAATCCATTGGAAGTGGCATTCAACCGATTTTCCTAGAGAACCAGTGTCGCCGCACGCATACAACCGCACTTCAATAAAACACGAACACACAATTGCAATACGCTTTTGATTTGTTTAAATGTACTGTGGCAATAAGTTGTTAAGGGTAGCAAATTTTATATGCAAAAGGTACTTTAACCGTCATATTTTTACGGTCTAATTTAGAGTGTCAAGTAAATATTTCTTACGTCCGTTATTATCTGCGTTGCAAGACTTGCAAGAGACGTGGTGGTTCGGCTACTCGACGCCAGATGGCAGTGTTTTGAAAACTATACGCTTGAAACCAAAAAGTCGCATGTACTGCGAAATGCGTATGATGACACGACTATTTCGCCATAACGAAATAGGGATGTGGGTATGATTTTGCATATCGATATTTTTATGATATTTATACATTAAATATTAAAGCTAATAAGACTTAGGTTACTAATGACTTAGTTTCCAATAAAATCTTGTTAATAATATAGTTAGTTAGTAGGTGACATTTATAGTTCATCATCATCATCATCATATCAGCCGAAAGACGTCCACTGCTAGACATAAGTCTCCCCCAAAGAGTGCCAACATGACTCCCGCGACCTTTACCAGGTCATCAGTCCACCTCATGGGGGGCCTACCCACGCCGCGCCTTCCGGTACGTGGTTACCACTCAAGAACCTTTCCGCCTCAACGGCCATCGGTTCTACGTGCAATGGGATAAGCTCATTTTCTTTGCGTGATTCACGCAGAGAAACTCCCAACATAGCCCTCTCCATTGCCCTTTGGGTGACTTTGAGCCTTCTTATGAGGCCCATTGTAAGCAACCACGTTTCAGTGCCATATGTCGTCACTGGCAACACACACTGGTCAAAGACGTTCGTCTTGAGACACTGCGGAATATTGGACGAAAAGATGTGCCGTAGCTTCCCGAACGCTGCCCAGCCGAGTCGGATTTGGTACTACATGGGCATTGAAATTGCAATTGAAATTCATTTATTTGCTGAACATTACGTACTACATTTGACATGATCTTCGTCTTATCCATGTTCATTCTTAGACCAACTCGCTCGGAAGCTTTACTGAGGTCATCTAGCATCGTTCTTAAGTCCTCCATGGTCTCAGCCGAGACTACTATATCGTCCGCAAATCGAATGTGAGTGATGTTGATGTTGACACCTAGTCTTCTCCAGTCCAGTCTTGACATCTTCCAGTGCAGCGGTGAACAGTTTTGGAGAAATAACATCTCCTTTCCTGATTCCCCGCTGCAGCGGAATAGGTTTCGACATTTGTTACATTTATAGTTAGGTAATTATTTTTGTTATAAATGTAGTTGCAATTAAACACAGATTTCTAATAAACAAAAAGTATAATTAGTTTAATATTATACAAGCACATCCTAAAAACTACTTAGAATGATGTTCCCAGCAATCTAGACTGTCGACTGTGTGCGAGTATGGTAGGCTAAACCAGTCGTCAAATATAAAGAATTGAAAGCAGTGCGTCATGTGTGCGAGCGAAAAAGCGGAGCGCTGCTCTTGCTCTACGTGTTGCCTACTGCACCGCTGCTGTTGCCGCCACCGCTCGATATCTTGGCCTAGCTATATACTATTAATACAACATGTAAATAGAGAAACAATAATTAATCATTATAAATTATTCGTACTTACGCTACATACGATATTCTGCGTGGGAATTGAACCTTCATGAATGAAGCGTTTTCCTTTTGGCGAAACCCAAAAATCAGTTTCAACAAAATGTTCCGAACAAATGGTGTTCAGTCGTTGCGGAAACCAATCCTTTCTCCCCGTGGCATCAGTCCATTTTTCCTTTGCATTTGTTTCTTTAGGAAAACTATAAGATTATAATAGTTATTTTATTTTATATGAGTTATGTCGTCAGTCAGATATTATATACATAAATAATAAATTTAATCCTTTTTATTTTGAGTTATCGTTTTAACGATAATAATTATAGACCTTAGCCACAGCATTTGAGTAGCGAACCTTCTGGACATTTGACGTGCGTTCCTCGTTCCGAGTAGCGAAATTATGCACAGGATTATGAACTTCATTGTTAGAGAAATAGAATTGATATTTCCTTGACTACAGATGCAAATTGTGTCTGAGAAATTGAAAATTTAATATTTTTATGTAGGAATTCTAAAACAATACTTACCGATGATAGGAAATACCTCCATGAGACAAGTTTTTTAATGTGTTCTATTTGAGTAGCTTCTAACAGAGCAATACGGCATTTTACTACAATAAACACATAATTTACTCATGTCATACGCCGTGTTCGGTTGCCAGGTGACTGACAATAATCTGTGCAAGAAGTATGCGAATTTACGCTCATGTTCGGCGACACGGGAACGCCCACTCACCACTTCCAATGGATTATTTATTCCGTGGGTTCTCGAGTGGCGACCACGTACCGGAAGGCGCGGCGTTGGACTGATGACCTGGTAAAGGTCGCGGGAGTCCGCTGGATGCGGTTGGCGCAGAACCGGTCACTTTGGAACTCTTTGGGGGAGGCCTATGTCCAGCAGTGTATGTCTGTCGGCTGATATAATGATGATGATGATTTTATTGTTATTAACCCTGTACATCTCTGAAAATATTACATTTTTTCTGTTTTAACGCTTAGAGACAGTATGATACATCTATTCAGATTCAGATTCAGAACTTTATTGATAAAATGTCATATTTTACAGGTCAATATCATGCATGTCAAATACATTTTAAAATTTCTTATTGTCTTAGATGTTATATACCTATCATTATTGAACAATTTTGAAAGTGTTGTTGATTTATAAGAACATTTAGATGCTCAGAGACCTTATACATCTCTGGGGTACTAAATTAATATCATAAATTTATTGTTAATTCCGATACAGACCTAACTAATGTACTTAATGGATAAACGTAGCGTAAGGATTCTATTGGTAATTTGTTTCTATAAAGAAACAAATTTGTATGACAACTATAGACCTAAATGCAGTACTCGTATTTCGCGACCGAAACAGCAATTTACTTCATTTTCCATGCAACGGTTAGTACAAATTGCACGGTGTGACGTCATACTTTAAAGCCAATCAGTATGAAGCGTTTCGGCTGCTGTCAGCGAGGTCCGTCTTTAACTCGATTTTTTGGGTATTAATGTCCTTTAAATGTAGTTGCTTCCATACAAACATTTGTTCATCTACAAAAACTGGTTCGAATGGCATCGTAAACAAATTTAAGGTCACAAGCCCATTCTCGTAGCATTTTTGAGCTGTCATAGGGACTTCTCGTTTATCGACTTCCGATTATACATATGTATAACGATAAATACAGAATACAATATGAAAAATAATTATGATTACGAGTAGAAGTAAACAACATGCAGTCTTATCGCGAATGAGCGATCTCTTCGAGATAACCTTTGGATACAAACTTTTAAGAAATTATAAATGGAAAATAAAATAATAATATTTTATTTTTTCTTATAAATAACTTGTGAACTGATTAAATGTGAAATTGTTAACTTTTAATTTTTCATTGCTTACATTGCAAATCTCTATTTATCATTTTCAGCCACTCATAAGTTATCTAAACGAGATCGCTTCTTAGCGATAAGTCCGCCTGTTGTGTACCTCTGCTTTTAATCTTCTTTGATATGTTGTGTTGTGCTCTATAATGTATCGACAAAATATGTATATCGGAAGTCGATAAACGAGAAGTCCCTATGACAGCTTAAAAATGCTACAAGAACTCCGATGACTGCTTATCGCTGACGAGCGATCTCTTCCAGACGACCTTTGGGTATATAAATAAAAAAAATAAAAAGACAAAACTTAGATATTAGAGACAAAGCTTAAAGAGACAAAACTTAGATATTAGAGATAGGTAGGTGGTATCGATGAATGAAGATTATTATCTTTCATTGCATTCCACTCCCACACTCCTCGAGTCTTAGTCTTGGCATTTGATGTAACCATATTCCTACATTAACAGTGACAGCCCTCGACCAACAGGAACTCAATTGAGCTTTAACACCATACAAACAAGCAAAGTCATAACTAAATTTAACAGACACCTCGCCGATGTACCTTGCAGGTACACAGGAAACAACCGAAGTCAATAACTAAATTTAACGGACACCTCACCGAGGCACCTTGCAGGTACAGTCAACCAATTTGATTCCTAGGCCATCATAGAACCTAGCTATTGTAAATGCTGTCATTAAGGGTTACTAGGATCATTGCGTCGCTATCATCATCATCCTCCTAGCGTTATTATTCCCGGTTGTGCCCCTAAAGGAGCCCGGGGTCCGCTTTGACACCTAATCCCAAGATTGGCATAGGCACTAGTTTTACGAAAGCGACTGCCATCTGACCTTCCAACCCAGAGGGAAAACTAGACCTTACTGGGATTAGACCGGTTTCCTCACGATGTTTTCCTTCACCGAAAAGCTAACGGTAAATATTCCGTACATAAGTTCCGAAAAACTCATTGGTACGAGCCGGGATTCGAACCCACGACTGCCGCTTGACAGCCGCATGCCTGAACCACTAGGCTACCGTAGCTTGATCATTGCGTCGCTATTTAGCAGTTAAAATGACAGGGTTCTATGGTGGCCTAGGAATCAAATTGGTTGACCATACACAGGAAACAACCAAAGTCAATAACTAAATTAAATGAGCAACAACTGAGCCATCCTTTACCGGGGCCGCGAATTCCCGGCCACAATCATATAGAAAAAACAGCTGATGAGCAAAGGACAAGTTAAATGTCACATATTGAACTAGTTGTTTCGATCTGTAATGATCCGGCCTAGTATTAAATAAGCACAAGCTAGTAGGTAACTAAGTAAAGTTTAATATGTATGTTTTATCTTAGCAACAATATATTGTTGACTTTTACGGTCTAAAAGGTCAGTGTAGCTCAGGCACCATCATTGGCATATCTAAGGCATGTTTGCCGGAGGGGGCCTGGCTCGCACCAGCATTTTTTTTAATGACCGGCATCGCATTTTGGTCCAGTGACCTAGCATCCTGGGGTGGGCACCAGACCCCTCTAGGGTGGGCACGGAACCCCCTTATAGATGCCCATGGGCATCATTGATCTCTAACAATGACTAGGCTGTATAAAATAGCAAATTATCATAGACGTGGCTGTATGGCCCGTAGTCTTCGTCAGCAGATTTAACAGACAGATTAAAAACAGACAGACAGAGTCGCACTGTAGTCCTTTTTTACCTTTATTGATACGGAACCCTAAAAACGGAAGAGAAGAATAATAAAGTTGACGCAACTTGTGAATATCTTGGTTGACATTTCATCATACTTTACGCGTACTTACTATAGAATACGTAAATCTTACGTGCGTATTTACACAACGAATGTACATAATGTATGCAAATATCAGAGGTTCATGTGACGGAAAGAAAAAAATAAAGGTTATACTTATTAGGTAATGAGCAATCAATTCATTTCGACCACTTACTGTCCAACAAATCGTCCAATTCGGGATCGGAGTCCTTCTTCGTATCATCTTTGTTATCGGACATATTATTTAAGTAATAAAACTATTAATTCAAATAAAATAAAGAGAAATATCGCAATAGACAGTCCAAATTTCTGACGTTTAAAGAATTTGAAAGTCTATAACATGACATCCGATATGGGACTTGATAAACTAGATGATGTCCAGTACACCAACCTCACACGAAAAAAAATGTTACACTTGGAAAGTAGTTGGAGTGATATCGTAGAAATTCTGAATCTTAGTAAATTAGATACTGAATTTATAAAAAGAGGATTTTTATTTAGAATTAGAGAAGGCTGGCAAAATATAGATTTTATTGAAAAATATTTATTGTTGTGTTGGACATTCTATTTTTATACAGAGTTATAGGCTGCGTGGACCTTAGATATATTACCTGTGGTGAAAATGTGACAGATTGCGTTTTATTACTGCGTCGTGTGGAGTCGTAGGTATGTGATCATGTGACTCTATTTTATGCCAAAAATACTCATAAATGTAAAAAAATATGTTAAATGCGGTTTAAAAAAATCCTATTTATCTTCTTTTTCATAGATTTTTCTCATTACAAATAGATGGCGGTAGAAAAATTAAATCTGAATATAAACGATCGGCTTATATTAGCTAGGGCGTAGCCTAATGGTGGGTGCACAATAGGCTTGTTGCGTGGTGTTAAAATTGATAACGTCGTGTTGCTAAATGGATAGTAAACCATCAAATTATTGTAATAAAGTATAAATTACAAAATATAATTCAAATCATAAAAAGATATGAACCTTGTAAGTTTAGAAAATAAAGTTTTTTTTATTTATTGTCCAAAAGTAAATTTAAAGGTACCAATAGAATCCTTACGCTTTTATAGAAACAAATTTGTATGACAACTATGGACCTAAACGCAGTATTTCGCGACCGAAACAGCAATTTACTTCATTTTCCATGCAACGGTTAGTACAAATTGCACGGTGTGACGTCATACTTTAAAGTCAATCAGTATGAAGCGTTTCGGCTGCTGTCAGCGAGGTCCGTCTTTAACTCGATTTTTTTGGTATCAATGTCCTTTCAATGTGGTTGCTTCCATACAAACATTTGTTCATCTACAAAAACTGGTTCGAATGGCATCGTAAACAAATTTAAGGTCACAAGCCCATTACATACAAAGCATTATTTACTACTAGTTGGGCAAATTTTTCGATCATAGTCGATTTTTTTCTCGTCAGAATTAGATAAAACTTTTGTGGGTTGGAAGAGCTCGTCATAATTTCCTATAGTGTCCTACAATTTTTTTCCATTGAGTGGGCTATCACAAGACGGCGCGAGCTCTCTCGATATTTCTCGCACTATTCACTATACGTCTCTTTCTAAGTCTTGTAGTAAGAGAAAGAGACATAGTGAGAGAAAAATGCTGTTGTGTACCTATCATATCAGTGAGCAACGTCTAAATGACCATAGCATAGACTATATTGAATCGGTCATTGTACCTATAGGCTCAGTCTACTTATAGGCTCTTTAGGCTTAGCAACATCTCAGCAATGGTTTAATATTAGGACTCTGTCGAATAGAGGCTCTATCGTACCTACATCTATTAAGAGTTTAAAGTCTACCACTATGGAAGTCTGTAGAATTGAGAGTCAATAGAAATGGCAGTCGAAAGTAGTCGAAAGTCTACCACAACCAAAATGGGAGTCTTTAGAAGTGGGAGTTTATAGGTATGTGGGTCTAAAGTCTACCAAAATAGGACTTTGTAGAAGCGGTACTCTATAGGATGGGGAGTCTGTAGAATGGATGATCTAGGTAAAGGAATGGGAGTCTAAAGCCCCTGCTAGAGGGTTGCCATCACGCCCCACCAACCGGGCGACCTTAAATTTCATACTACAGCGGTCGGTTCCAACCAAGGTCGCTCGGTTGGAGTTGGAGGTGACAAGGAGGTGCCATACAAAGTGAGAATAGCTTATTGTATTATTTATTAATGTATAACACGAAGTCCCCGTGCTAGCAGTCAGGGCATATGGGACACGGGGGGCAGGGGGTGGTGCTGCCCGATGGCGTCGACTCGGTCACGTAGCGAGGCGTCGTCACCTATGGAGACACAAAGGTTACAATTAGACTTGCCATCATCTCCACCTTACAGAATACCGCAGCCATAATAGCACCAATGCTTTGTAGTGTTGCTATATTATTGCATGCTATGAAGCATGTGGTGTTGTGTTCCTGGTGGTGAGTAAAGTCGCCAGAGCTCTCTAGGGAGCGCTGTGTTGGGAGTGAGGGACCTGCATGTCTCTATCTGCCAACACAGCGAATCCTCAAGTGAATTAAGGGTCGGCAATATATAGGCTAGTAACTACTTACCATCAGGCAGGCCGTAAGCTTGTTTGCCACCGTCGTTGTATAAAAAAAAATCATCAAGGTCGGCAACGCGCACGAGCCCCCTACAGTTGCTAGCGGCCGTCCATAGGCTACGGTACCCAATTACCACTAGTTTCTAGCCTGTCTATATTTCTTATTAACACTGCATAAACTGAATCACTAAATAGTATAAAACAAAGTCGCTTCCCGCTGTCATGTATATATGTCGTATTGAATGTATGTTTAGATCTATAAAACTACGCAACGGATTTTGATGCGGTTTTTAGGGTTCCGTACTCAAAGAGCAAAACGAGACCCTATTACTAAGACTCCGCTGTCCGTCTGTCTGTCTGTCTATCTGTCTGTCATCAGGCTGTATCTCACTGATACTGTGATAGTTCCAGTCGAATTTTCACAGATCATGTATTTCTGTTGTGTGTATATAATACATGTATATATTATATACATATAAACCTTCCTCTTGAATCACTCTATATATTTACAAAAACTGGCTAGTGCGAGTCGGGCTCGCGCACGAAGGGTTCCGTATCATTATATATAAAAATATTTATTTTATTATGTTTTTAGTATTCGTTGTTATAGCGGCAACAGAAATACATAATCTGTGAAAATTTCAACTCTCTAATAGCTATCACGGTTATTGAGATACAGCCTGGTGACAGACAGACGGACGGACGGACAGCGAAGTCTTAGTAAAACGGGACCCTTTTACTCTTTGAGTACGGAACCCTAAAAAATACCCTGAGAAAATTACGGTTTTTTTGGAAATAATTCAATAGCAGGCTAATTATTTGTATACGGCTTTTATGTGTTATTTTAAACAACTTTTACTATTGGAATCAATAATTCTATGGACCGGAAGTTAGGAAAAAAAATTAACCCGCAAGCAAAAATGCTATCAGATTTTTTTTTATGAAAACAGGTTTAAGTACACAAATTTGGAGACTTACTACCTGAATCCAAAAATATATGCATCAGGAAATAACGGCATTTTAATTAAATATTTACGACCTTGAGATAATATTGAATTTCATCTGGCCTATAGAAAGGTTTATTCACTAACAAAAATAAGTGGATTATGCGCGTATCCCAAAGAACGTATATAGACGTAGTCAATTATAAAGCAAAGACAGTTTATACCATTTTCGCCTGATTTTTACGGAATTTATGAAGATTACTTTTTATAATTTTTTACCGTATCGGTATTAAATTTAGGTGGATTATTAATGAATATTTAGTCAAATTACCCAACCTATTTTTTGGTGTAAAAATATGGCTGATATCGATATATTGTTGTGTTTTCATACAGAGAAACCGTAAAGTTCTCAGGGTAAAAGCTTTATTAACTCCATTACAATACAGCATTCAACACTAAAATAATCCAAATAAATTAAAAAGATTGCTAAATGCACCCCTCGCGGGTAAAAGCCTCCTCCAAGTCTCGCCAAGCTATTTCGTCTTGCCATCTATTATTAGGTCTTCCTCGTTTCCTTGTAAGCCCACTCCCAATAGGCCTACGTGTCATAACAGCACGATAAAATGTATGACAGCAGGTTGAGAAAGTTGTGCTGAACAAGAATCAGAAGATTATCGCACCAATAATTGGCCGAAAGTTTGAAAAATCCGTCACTCCCGATCAAAATTGTAAGGACACGTATATTTACGTAATGTGACAACAGTACGAGACATGTGGCATCATTTAGCCCTTTAATGTGACAGCAGTACGAGACATGTGGCATCATTTAGCCCTTTAATGTGACAGCAGTACGAGACATGTGGCATCATTTAGCCCTTTAATGTGACAACAGTACGAGACATGTGGCATCATTTAGCCCTTTAATCGTAAAGAGAGTAAAGACCCTGCTAGACGGTCGCCAACACGCCCTTCCGACCGTGTGACCTTGGTCGGCACCGACCGCTGTAGTATGAAATTTTACTGCATACAACTGTTTACCTTAGTCTGTCAGTCCGAAATGGCCGGAAGTACTTGGCAGACGGTGTCAAATCTGGCCAGGAATAGGTTGTACGTTGAATCCTATCCTATCCTATCCTATTATGAATGTGAGAGTTTGGATGTTTGGATGTCTAGATGTCTGGATGTTTGTTACTCAATCACACTTAAACGGCTGAATCGATTTGAATGAAATTTTGCACGAATATAGTTTATAGCCTGGATTAAAATATAGGATAGTTTTAATCCCGGGTTTACGCAGACGAAGTCGCGGGTGGAAACTAGTTACAAATAACCCTTTATAATTAGTCCTACTCCTAATGTACGAACCTTAATAAATTTGAAATGTATGTTTCCGTATTTTTTCAAATTGGTCAGCGGTGCCCTCGTGATGCAAATACACTGAAAATATTAACAACAACATTGGTATCCCTTGCGTGTCATTCAATTGTTGAAAGGCCTCTACGTGTTGGTCTAATACTGCTGGGTTGGTACACTTGGTACAGTCCAGGTAGATAATATGACACTCTATAAAGCATATCATAAGCCTATTTCGGCTCGACCCTTTCATCAGAGCGAAAACAAAAAACCCTATAGTTCGTTCATGTTAAGAAAATATAATAGTGACGCATTAGTGCAACTGCTGTGTAAAGGCGTATTCATCCTGAAGTAAAAATTTAACAATTCATACTTTTCTTAAAAATATTAAATAAATATTTACATGACACAGTATTTTTTAAGTAAGTTTTCCTAAAAACATTTTAAAGTGCTCTTCTTTTGCCGCTATGAATTATCGATCCGATTTAATTTTTCAACCCGTTTGATAGCCTCACTTCCACTTGTGAATGTGAACACGGCTTTCTAATTTAGAATGACTTGGTCAAACGGGCCAGCCGGGTACCAGCGATGACTCAATATATTTTCTTAACGCGAACGTACTATAGGGCTTGCGTCCATACGATAGCAACGATGCGGCGCCCGCGCATGCTATCTAACTGCACACTTATCTTATCTTATCTTATCTAGGCGAGGACCCTTTCGGGTGCACTTCGACACAGTGGGATCTTTTGTGCATTTGCCCTCTCCTTTATGCCTGCTCCCAGGCTTGCTCCATCATTTCCACAAAGCGGATAAAGCACCTGGAATTCCTTTGGTTGCGGGTAACCGTTACCAAAGTAGTTCATTCTTTGTCTGGCAAGGGCATGACATTCACACAGTAACTGCACACTAGTGAACCTACTTCTGACCTAATCTTGGTCCTACTTTGCTGTCGGGGATTATAATAATAATTTTAATGGGAAACAGGAGAATGAAAAAAATAAAAGCAGGTCAAAAACTTACGCCTGGCTATAAGGACAAAAAAATCAAATGATTATAAGTATTAAAACCGGCCAAGTGCGTGTTGGACCACGCACAGTGTAGGGTTCCGTAGTTGCCTGTCTGTTACCTTTGTTAAGCCCCTGCTAGACGGTCGCCAACACGCCACTCCGACCGGGCGACCTGGGTCCGCACCGACCGTTGTAGACAGTTGTTTGCAGCTAAATTTCATACTACAGCGGTCGGTGCCGACCAAGGTCGCTCGGTCGGAGTGGCGTGTTGGCGACCGTCTAGCAGGGGCTTAAACGTTTTTTTTTTTTTTTTTGCTTGAATCATGGTCATTATAAGTGTTACATTTTAATTTTATAGTCCGGTTGCGGTTGCGTCGCCCAAATTTATACGTAAGTGGGCGTTTTCAAGTACCTACATTTATTAAGTTAGTCGACTATTACTCAATTACTACTTATGCCTACTTATCCTTGATAGTTTTCGAATTAATTTCATTATATTTACTACTGCTATGTTTTATTTTCATATCCTAGTAGTAACCGTTAAGCAGGCAGAGGGCTGGACACACGACTCTAATAAAAATTAGGGCTTAAAGCCCAATATCACGCAAACACATCCCTTAATTGAAAAATGCCCTTTAAAAACCAATCTTAGTTTTGAACAATCTATCCAACGATAATACACAGCATAGGTTTACCGAGAAAAAAATTTACATCCCCACTTTATGTGTAGGGGAGGTACCCTATAAACTTTTATTCTACCATTTTGTTGGCGTGATTTATTTATATACCCATGCAGCTGGTACTACTAGCTTCCTAGTAGTACCATGCTGCATGGTACTACTAGCTTCCTAGTAGTACCATGCAGCATGGTACTACTAGCTTCCTAGTACTACCATGCTGCATGGTACTACTAGCTTCCTAGTAGTACCATGCTGCATGGTACTACTAGCTTCCTAGTAGTACCATGCTGCATGGTACTACTAGCTTCCTAGTAGTACCATGCAGCATGGTACTACTAGCTTCCTAGTAGTACCATGCTGCATGGTACTACTAGCTTCCTAGTAGTACCATGCAGCATGGTACTACTAGCTTCCTAGTAGTAATGATTAGAATAATTATTAATTGTATTTGGACGCTCAGAGACCTTGTACATCTCTGGGGTACTAAATTAATATCATAAACTTATCGTTTATTCTGATATAGACCTTATATCGAATGTAATTGATAATATTTTACAATTTTGGATTTTTTTAGTTTTCATTTTTTGTGACATTTAGTTTGTTAACCGTTTAGGTACTTATTGGTTAAAATCTGCAATTTTTTAATGCTTATTGTGTAAGATTATTAATTTTATATTGTAGAATACCACTTGACATGTAAAAGTGCCCTTGTGGCCTATTTGCAGAATAAATAATTGATTGATTGAATGGTATCTGAGCTAAGCCGCAGACGAACAGAAGGACATAGTGAAACTATAAGGGTTCCTTGTTGGCTACGGAACCTTAAAAACCACAAAAAAAACACTAATAAATTTAAGATATTGAATGGCATACTTACTATCTGAAATTTTAAAGAATATGTTATTTAATTTTGTTCTTAATCGTTAAAGAGTTTACAAAAAGTAGTTACTTAATTTAATTTAATATTCAATTTATTAATTTTTTTTTAAGAAAATTATAAAAGAAACTCACCGTCGGAGGCTAAAATTAATTTACAAAAAGTTAATTATTTAGACAAAGTTGTATAAGGCCGTATAAAATGTAATAAATAATAATTTAACTTACTGCCGTCTGTGAATAAAACAATAAAAGAAATTATAAGAATTTATTTATTTTTATCTAATAAACGTGTTTGAGACAATCAGTAATTAATTGAATACTCACGTATATCTGAAAAAAGTGAAAGATTAGTTAATGTGACGTTAAAATGAATATAGTTTATTTTGAGTATTATTTTATTTAAAAGTACGAAAAACTTACGGTTTTCTGAAAACACAATAATTCAGTTAATAAATTATTATAAAAAAATACGATACATTAATTACTTGATTAAATTAATACTTCAAGTAGGTATTGAACTCAAGGCATTTTTAAATTAGGTGCCAATTTAAATAATAAAACCACTAAATATTATTTTTCCATATATTCAAAATAGGTATAAAATTAAATTGCTTGTTTCTGCTCACCCATATCTAGAAAAGTTTAACAATAAATCATATTATTATTTGCACGTTAGCTGCAATTTATTATCTTAAATATTACTACTTAATAATATTTTTTTATACTATCATATTATGTTACGTCACACCTGGCCATAGAGCAGCAATTACCGCAAGCTACACCGGAAATCCCACTTCCTGGCCAGGAAGAAACGTAAAATGTTATACGCACCACGGACGGTAGTAACCAAAGCCTCAGATCGCATATTTATCGCCGTTGCCTTTGGCTCGGGCGTCAAAATACCTGCGATCTCAGAAATTCATTGTTTTACCGCCCCAGGTAAATAATGTACCTACTATTTTTTCTTTCTTTTCTAATGAGAATAGACTATAGTACCTACTGTACTACCTACTGACCCAATTTAAATATTTGTATGCAATACAATACAATATTATAGAGTCCTCCTTTTTATATGTTTTTCAATATTCATACTTATCCATACTAAGTATAAATATATAAATAATATTATAAAAGCAAAAGTGTGTGTCTGTCTGTTTACCTCTTCTCGTTTAAACCGCTGAACCGATTTAGATGAAATTTGGTGTAGAGATAGTTTGAGTCCCGGGGAAGGACATAGAATAGTTTTTATTCTAGCCTAGCTTAGCTTTAGCCTAGTTGGTTGTGAGTAGTGACCCTGCCTACGAAGCGAGAGGTCCAAGGTTCGAATCCCGGTAAGGGCATTTATTTGTGTGATTAGCACGAATATTTGTTTCTGAGTCATGGATGTTTTCTATGTATTTAAGTATTTATTTATCTATATATGTATGTTTATCTTCGTCTAGTACCCATAGTACAAGCTTTGCTTAGTTTGGGACTATATAGGTGGATTTGTGTAAGATTATCCGCAATTTTTTATTCCGTAAATCATCGCCTAATGGGATGAAATGGGGGGTGAAAGTTTGTATGGAACTACGATATAAACTATTTCTACGCAGACGGAGTCGCGGGCAGAAGCTACTAATTGTATAAACGAAACAAGAATACTGTCGATGTCAACTAAATATACAGAGGGCCTACCGCGAAAGGCATTCGAAGTTTCCCTCTCTGTCATACTTACGAGTTCGTACGTAAGTGCGACAGAGAGGGAAAACTTTGAATGCCGTTCGCGGTAGGCCCTCAGGTACTTAGATTTAAAATTGTACAATAACGAATAACTTTATTATTTACCTCAGACTGAAAAATAACCATTGTAATTGAACATTATTTTCAATAATTTACTTTCAAAACAAAGTTTTAACCGACTTCAATTCAGTACTCCGCCAAGCCACATTAACATTTCGACATTTTTTTTCCAATTTACCACATGAACTGATTTTCGAGAACAAAAGCGTTGATTTTTAGACCAATAAACCAAATCGCTGTATATGGGCCGATAATATTTGAGGACTTCCGTCGATTCCTCAAGGATCTCAGAATTACCTTTGGCGCTCCATTGTTTGCTATTTCAACGGAATAATATCAGAATCTGTGACGTACTTACATAGTTTGAAGTACATCACCAAATTTATGATTTCCGGGTGTAAATACACGAGTTATAATAGAAAATACCGAAATTACTACACGCGTGCCTCCTCATGGTCCCTCAATTGCTCATGGTTCCCATCATCCAACTTGGGTTTTGGAAACAATGGGACCAATCTGGAAGCATATACTTTCAGTTAAAAAAAGAATTGTACGAATCGGTTCATAATCATAAATGACGGAGTTCTGAGGTAACAAACATTAAAAAAAAAAAAAAAACATCCAAATTGAGAACCTCCTTTTTTTGAAGTCGGTTAAAAAGATAATCAGGTATGCTTATGTTTATTCATAATAGGAACCTAAAGGCTCTGCTAGACGGTCGCCAACACGCCAGTCCGACCGAGCGACCTTGGTCGGCACCGACCGCTGTAGTATGAAGTGTTGCTCCAAACAACTGTCTACACGGTCGGTGCGGACCAAGGTCACTCGGTCGGAGGGGCGTGTTGGCGACCGTTTAGCAGAGGCTTTAACCAACCTCTCCCGAAACAACCATTTACAAATGGTATATAAATGAAAAAAAATTGGTGCTTTTGTCCGGCGTGTCCACATTTACAACTACCGTCATACATGCCTACTTTGCCACCAGGGGGACTTTGCCCAAGAGGAAAATTTAAAAATTTGCTTCTTGGGCAAAGTTCCCCCTGGTGGCAAAGTAGGCATGTATGACGGTATATGTCTGCCCCACTATACTGTGGAATTACCTCCACCTTCCAGAAGACCGCAGCCATAACAACGACACTACTTGCTCTGTAGGTACCGTCAAACATGCCTACTTTGCCACCAGGGGGAACTTTGCCCAAGAGGAAAATTTTAAAATTTGCTTCTTGGGCAAAGTTCCCCCTGGTGGCAAAGTAGGCATTATTGACTGTAGGTATTGTTCCTGGTGGTGAATAAAGTCGGGACCTGCGTTTGTCTGTAGCTATTAACACAGCGACTCCTTAAATAAATAAAGGATCGGCAACGCGCTTGTGATTCTTCTGGATTTTTTCTTTGTTTCTGGATGGAACTGCACGACCAAATAGGGAACTTGCATCTTTTTATTTTATTACGAAAATCAAAGGTATAATCCAGCATTAAAACAACTGTAAATTTATACTAAGCAGAAACGTCCGCTAACGAGATTCTAAGTTTCGATCAAAGTGGAAAATTGAAAAATTATTCGCCACGAGCGGGATTTAAAGTTTGTAACAACTTCACGGTAGATGTCGCTACGAGCCTCCTTAAGGTTAATTAGAAGAGTGAAGGGATTGAATGATTCGTTGCCACTGGCGGGACCCACGGTAGCTCAGTTGGATAAGAGCAATGGACGGATTCCAGAGGTCGCGGGTTCTAATCCCGCTCGTGGCGAATAATTTTTCAATTTTCCTCTTTGATCGAAACTTAAAACAACTGTAGCATTAAAACTTTCTTATGATTTATTTATCTGATGTTATATGCATTCGAAATCTGCACGCGCCGGCACCCCCCGAAAACGCTCTATATTAAACGGCCTTATGCTATGACGTCACAACATAAATTATCTCCACAACATTTGCGTTTAAGTCTTTACTTGTCATACAAAATATCATTTCTAATCTAATTCAATATTCTGTGTAACTGTTATGTTGTTTTATCGAAAAAAAATATTTTTGTTTTCGTCATTTTAACGTGAAATTCAACTTTTGTATGATATCTCTACGTATATCCGCATCGATTGAGTGCAATTTATTCGAAATTGAAGTCCCATGCAAGTTCCCCATTCCACCTTCCCCGTTCCACCACCAAACGACGGCGTGGGGAGCGAGTGCATCCTTAGGTTATCAACCTACCATTTATTCGCACGAAGCCATTTGCCTCGTCATTCTTAATGCGAACAGCTAAGGAATGGAACTCGTCGCTCCCTTCATCTGTATTTCCTGAGAAATACGATCTAGGTGCCTTCAAAACAAGAGTAAGTAGGCTAGTACTGAACCAGTGCTAGCTAGTATCGAACGCGTTCGATGTGTGTTTGAAGTTTCCATGCTACGGGCCCAGGTGAGAATAAAGTCAATCACTGGACAGTCTTTAAAAAAAAAATTGCAAGCATCCATAGGCGCCGGTGTCTGCTTGCCGTCAGTCAGACCGTATGGTCGTTTGCCACCGTCGTAGGATAAAAAAAATGGGCGTATATTTGCACAAGCAGCAGGTGATAATAATTAATGTAAATTAGTGGCTAAACGAAGTTGAAACTTACATATACTCGCTGAAAATGAAGCAATCAAAAAATAAATCATGTATAAAAAATGAGAACACAATTATATAAATGTACGATATGATTAGTATGCAATAAATTATGATTATTATGAATTATATTTATCTTTGAAATTTTAATAAGATAAAAGTCAATTATTGTTACTCACAACGTGCTGGAAAAAAAATGCATCAGTTTTTGAATAGTGCTATTTATTGAATAATAGGAAAGTAAAATATCACAATTTCTTTAAGTCTACACCTACAAATGGTTATTCAGCCAGCAATTGCCTAAGATTAGAAGCTGTAGCTACCTTCTATTGTTTTTTTATCATGCTTACTTCTGCCCATGGTAATTTATTATTGTCAATTGGGAATGGATGAGCATTTTAGAAGTGCCTGATTATTTTTTTGGTGATAGGAAAAACCTTCCTTAGCACCAGAAAAAGTTGCAAACTTTTCAGCTGCGTCAATTATTTTTGAAAAATATAAACTGTTTCCTCACTTACGTTTTGGGTTTAGGACTTTGCTTGACCCGTCTCATATTACAAAAAAATATCTTAAAAATCCGTGGTAAACTGCCACTGAATTGCAGCAGCTATATTTGTCATTGCCAGGGTCAGATATTTAAAATATTTTTTGTAATATGAGACGGAAAAAGGAGAGTGACTCATTCGCCGTCCTAACCCCAAAACGTAACTGAGGAAACTGTTTACATTTTTCAAAAATAATTGACGCAGCTGAAAAGTCTGCAACTTTTTTCTGGTGCTAAAAAAGGTTATTCCTATCACCAAAAAAATTATCATGAACTTCTAAAATTTTAATCCATTCCCCATTCTATTCTATTTTATTCAAATGCTAGAAGTGACACTGAAAATTAAATTCGTGCGCCCTTTTGGGACAACAGGCATCGGTTTACGAGTTGGTATTGGTAATGTGTAGTAAATTACAAGACCTCATAATTACAAAAATATAACTTACTTCGCCGTTCTGCGGGAGAGTTGGGAAAAAAAGAAAAAAATTATAACAATATATTCAACCAAATAAATATTAATAAAATTAAATCAAGTAAGATATATATATAAACTTCCAAATTCAAACCGCTTAAAGTTAAACATATAAATAATAATACATACCGCTAGCTACAAAAACAAATAAATATTAAAATAAAAAATTACATTAAATGTAAATTCAACGTATTTTGTAATAATTCTATATTTAGTAATGGAAAGGAATGTTACCGTAAACTGCGAAAAAATAAATTAGGTATAGTTAATATTTATTGAAAAGTAAAATAACACTAACAACTAGTTTTTAGCTTTTGTGCTAAATAAATATAATTTTACTGTAGGTTTTACATAACGTGAATATGAAATAATATAATAATACTAAGGTTCATTAATTATATTATTTTAAGTCGTGGTTAATATTATCATATCATGTTTCAGTTTTAATATATTAAAAATATATGCCACTCACATTAAGCTATAGAAAATAAAAAAAAACATACAATTAAAGTTTAAAACAATGCTTAATTCACATCAGGTAACAGGAGAGGTACCTATACTTAGTTTGAATTTGTTTTCATCGTCATCATCATCTTCACCATATCAGCCGAAAGATGACCACTGCTGGACATGGGCCTCTCCCAAAGAGTACCACTATTAACGGTCCTGCGCCACCCGCATAGCGACCCGTAATAGCTAAACTGAAGTGGCAAGAACCAATGGCCGTTGTGGCGGAAGGGTTCTCGAGTGGTGACCACGTACCGGAAGGCGCGGCGTGGGTAGACAAGGTGGACTGATGACCTGGTACATGTTGCGGGAGTCCGCCGGATGCGAGTGGTGCAGGACCGGTAATTTATCTTAACATTAGTTAAATTGGTGTAGGTACGTATATTAAGTATACATACTTCATAGCCATCATACTAGTAAAGCCCCTGCTAGAATGTCGCCAACCTTGGTCGGCACCGACCGCTGTATTATGATATTTTACTGCAAACAACTGTCAACACGGTCGGTGCGGAACAAGGTCGCTCGGTCGGAGGGGCGTGTTGGCGACCGTCTAGCAGAGGCTTAATCGAAAAAGACTTTTTGAAATCGGATGAGTAGTTTGGAAATCAGCACTATACCTACGTTCAATTATCACATACTACTTTACAATAGTAATTACCTACTGATGAAGTTGGTAAATAGTAAAAAAAACTGTGAACTGAGTAGGTACTTACTTCCGTCTGAAAACAATTATGAAAATACATTACTTAAGCTTACGACATCCTTGTTATCTTGAATAAATGAAAATTGAATTAAATTGAATTAAGCAGAAAATAAAACAAAGAAATATAAGTCTTCTTTAATAATGATTATTATCACAATTTATAAAAAAAATATTTTAATTACTTACTCTTTCCTGCAAAGTATTTATCAAATTTTATTTATTATTATATAAAAAAACAAGGTCATGTCAAAAAGTTTATTTCGATACTTACAGTCAGCTGGAAAAGTATGGATAAGTTAAATTATTGTTTAAATAAAAAATATAGAACAGCATGAAGTACATTAATAATAAAAAAATACGCACCGGTCCCTGTAAAATAAACAAATACCGGAAATAAATAACAATGAATAATTTTCAATTAATATTTTTTAATTTAATTTTCAAGTTCTCTTATAAATAACACGATTTGACATGTTTTATCTTTTTCTTACATTATTTTATAGTTTTGCTACATGCACTTATGCAACCTACAAACATAGTACGAGTATTATGATTATTTTGTAGCAACGATCACTGTACGACAAGTAATATGATCTGAAATGTATTTTGTGAACCCTGTATAATGAGATTAATAAAACTAAACTAAATTAAACAAATACAAACAGGGTTGGTAAATAATCATTAGTTTTTATTTTTATTTAATAATATTTATAACACTCACCCCCTGTTACTGGAACAAAAAAAAATATTATACGTAAGAAATGCATATTGCATAGTCTAGAAATAGAATTGAGCACGAATATTTGTTCCTTAGTTATGGATGTTTTCAATGTAGATATTTAAGTCTTTATTTATCTATATAAGTATGTTTATCGTCGTCTAGTACCCATAGTACAAGCTTTGCTTTGTTGGGGACTAGGTCAACTTGTGTAATATTGTCCGCAAATAATTATTAATTAACATTTTTTTTGTACCGCTTTTATTACATAATTTAAGAAATATTTTTTACCGAAAAAATACAGAAATGCATGAGCAATTTTTTAGCTTTTTGCTTGGTAAGTATTTTAATATAGTAGTAGCTTCTGCCAGTGACTCCGTTCGCGTGGAACTCGTGGGCTGAAAGTTTGTAGCTTCATACAAAATTTCACCCCCCATTTCATCCCCTTAGGGGATGATTTCCGGCATAAAACTACTCTGTGTCCTTCTCCGGGATTCAACTTAAGTATCTCCATACTAAATTTCATTTCAGTTCAGTGGTTTAAACATGAAGAGGTAACATACAGACATACAGACACACTTTCGCATTCATAATATTACTATGGATACTATGTATATAGATTCAGTACTTACTTTTTGAAAGTGGTCGTGGAAATAAAACAAAAAATGTATAATTAGTCAAGAAATTTGCCAATTGCTATAAATATGTATGTAATCAATTATTATTTTATTATTATTATTAAGTATTATATTTTCATTTAAAACTTACGTATTTGTCCTATTGATATGAAAAAAGTTAAATAATAAATTATTAAAGATATGCGTGATAAGTTCATGTCCAGTTCATGTCCCTTGAATAAAATAAGTGTTTTTTTTACCCTGCGTCAGTGATTCGAGTCACCAGTGTCAAAATCAGTATTTAGAGGGCTATTTGGAAAAAAATAAGATAAAGACTTTTTTCAAATTGAAATTTCAAATTTTCGGTTTTTAAGCATCACCCTAATATATATATACAAAATCAAATATTGCTCGTTTCATAGTATAGGATAATTACCCGTAGTTTTGAAAATATTTTACGTAACGTTTACGGAATAATGCTATTTTATAAACCATTAAATAAATTCCATTAAATGTACTTACGAGTATCTAGAAAAAAAATATTTTATATAAATCTATCGATCTTTAGTGGGCACATATAAAATTATCAATATTATTTATACATACCACATTCTGAAAGGAGGAAAATTAATAAAGAGATTAGTTAAAATTAAACTCAAACTATAAATTCCAAATATTTCAGTCCTTAGATAACAAAAAAAAACCTTAAAAAGGCAACAAAAGGGATTCTTGAGATTATTTACACGTTGGCTGAATTGCATCAAAATACCTAATAAAGTGTCCGCTAGACGGTCGCCAACAAGCCCCTCCGACCGAGCGACATTGGTCGGCACCGACCGTGTAGACAGTTCATCATATCAGCCGAAAGATGTCCACTGCTGGACATAGGCCTCCCCCAAAGAGTGCCACAATGGCCGGTCCTGCGCCACCCGCATCCAGCGGACTCCCGCGACCTTTACCAGGTCATCAGTCCACCTTGTGGGGGGCCTACCCACGCCGCGCCTTCCGGTACGTGGTCGCCACTCAAGAACCTTTCCGCCCCAACGGCCATCGGTTCTACGTGCAATGTGCCCCGCCCACTGCCACTTAAGTTTAGCGATTCGGAGTGTTATATCGGTTACCTTGGTTCTGCTGCGGATAGCCTCATTTCTGATGCGATCGCGAAGAGAAACTCTCAGCATAGCCCTCTCCATCGCCTTTTGAGTGACTTTGAGCCTTCTTATGAGGCCCATAGTAAGCGACCACGTTTCCGTGCCATATCTCGTCACTGGCAACACACACTGGTCAAAGACTCTCGTCTTGAGACACTGCGGAATATTGGACGAAAAGATGTGCCGTAGCTTCCCGAATGCTGCCCAGCCGAGTCGGATTCGACGATTGACCTCTTTCTCAAAAGTTGGACCTACCTAACTGGACAGTCTGTCCTAGGTATACATAATCGTCTACAACTTCGATTGTATAGAGACAGTTGACAGTTGTTTGCAGCAAACTTTCATACTAGGGCGGTCGGTGCCGACCAAGGTCGCTCGGTCGGAGGGGCGTGTTGGCGACCGTCTAGCAGAGGCTAAATAGTCCATTCAAAAAACTTCTTCTTCTCTTCTTAGTAGGACACTCTTGGCAGAGTGTACATGGTTGTGCAGGTATGGTACTTGGAGTTATAATGCATCAATTAGGGGGCGTCTATTAATTACGCGATCAAGGGGGGAAGGAGGTCAAGCCTGTTCAAGTAGATATCGGGACAAAGGTCGAGACAAATACCTGTTTATTCAGATCTTGACATACCCACATAACATTATTATAATCTACCCACAGAGCCAAATCTCATCTAATCTTTTTGGGACCGGGGGTTTCGGCAAAAATTACGTAGTTTTTTCCTGCAATAAACAGAGTAGCGCGCGACTGTTGTCACATCTACCAACTTTTTGGTAGATCTACCTATTTTGCCTCCGTTCTCAAATGTACCTATTTTTTTTTTTAATTACGTGAGATTGGGGATGGGGGAGGGGGATGAGCCAAATCTCAGGCAATCTCAACAGGGGGGAGGGGGTGTCAGGATATGTCTAAAAACGCCTCACGTAAATAATGGACGCCCCCTTAGTATCATTATCGACTGCTTGCTATGTTGCATTTGCCGGTTAGAGTCATAGGCGTCATGGCGTTCGCATTGGACCTAGGTAAACTCGGTTAATTTCCTGATTAGGTTTGTCCAGCGAGTCGGGGATCAGCCGAGTGCTCTATTGCCTTCCACTTGGCCGTGGGCCACCAGTTACTCCATAGAGCTTTTATTTGGAAATGTGCCCAAAGAACTTCAATATTCGTAGTTGCCCAGTTGGCGAAAGCCTGTCTTTACACGTTGGCAAACGTCGGTGCGAAACGCCATCCACGGTAGAGACGTCTCTCGATCTTAAAAAAGTGGCTTTTAGAAAATACGTTTTATCAATATGATTAATTTTTCAACGTGCAATTGGCCATATGACATTCAAATAATTTATTAAGATAAATAGAACAATGTTTAATATAATAAATAACAAACTATATTAATAAATGTATCTACATACCTAAACCTAATTAGGAATTTATAATTAGAGCAAATCTATTCTACTGTAAAAGTGTTGTACCTATAACAATTTATGGACTTTGTCCGAAATAAAATTGAATTGTATTGAATTGAATATAACAATTGTTATCAATAAAATTTTCATTTTCATTTTCTTACATAGTAGTAGTAGTAATATTCTTTATTGCACCACAACATAAGAAAACATGATACAGGAGTAGATTAAATAAGTAATGGTAACAGCAGGCGATCTTACCACTTTTATAGTCTCATAGATCACGTTTCCGGTCCGGCCCAAATTTTTCGGAATTTATAATGATTACTTTTCATTATTTTTTACCGTTGCGGTATTAAATTTAGGTGGATTATTAATGAATATTTAGTCAAATTACCCAACCAATTTTTTGGTGTAAAAATATGGCTGATATCGATATATTGTTGTGTTTTCATAAATATGGTTGATATCGATATATTGTTGTGTTTTCATAAATATGGCTGATATCGATATATTGTTGTGTTTTCATAAATATGGCTGATATCGATATATTGTTGTGTTTTCATAAATATGGCTGATATCGATATATTGTTGTGTTTTCATAAATATGGCTGATATCGATATATTGTTGTGTTTTCATAGAGATAAACCGTAATTTCTCAGGGTAACCGGCCTCGGTCGTCTTCCGATAGCACACATTCCAAGACAAAAATTATTAAAATTAATTATTTTAAGGCAATTTTTAGGGTTCCGTTGCCAAATGGCAAAAAACGGAACTTAGGGTTCCGTAGCCAAATGGAAAAAAACGGAACCCTCATAGATTCGTCATGTCCGTCCGTCTGTCTGTCTGTCTGTCCGTCCGTATGTCACAGCCACTTTTTTCCGAAACTATAAGAGCTATACTGTTGAAACTTGGTATGTACATGTATTCTGTGAACCGCATTAAGATTTTCACACAAAAATCGAAAAAAAAAACATTAAGTTTTAGGGGTCCCCATACTCAGAACTGAAACTCAAAAAAATTTTTTTCATCAAACCCATATGTGTGGGGTATTTTTGGATAGGTCTTTAAAAATGATATTGAGGTTTCTAACATCATTTTTTTCTAAACTGAATAGTTTGCGCGAGAGACACTTCCAAAGTGGTAAAATGCGTGCCCCCCCCCCCCCCCTGTAACTTCTAAAATAAGAGAATGATAAAACTAAAAAAAATATATGATGTACATTACCATGTAAACTTCCACCGAAAATTGGTTTAAACGAGATCTAGTAAGTAGTTTTTTTTTTAATACGTCATAAATCGTAAACCGCAATTTATTTCACGGAACCCTTCATGTGCGAGTCCGACTCGCACTTGGCCGCTTTTTTTTTGTTTTTTTTTTATTCCAATGAAAGTTTTGTAAAAAATCTGCCACATGAAATAACCTCAACTATTTCTATTATTTTAAAATATAAAACAAACATACCTCGGGCTGTAAGATAACGACCAAGTTATGTATTTATTTGTGATTGATGTTATTTAAACAACATATATGTTACTTTGAATACAGTGCGCTATATTTGTAATTCATCTTTATTTATGGCTATGTGTTTTTTAGGTTCTCCCTTGTTAGACCTAACTTTAGCCCTAAAGTTTCATAAGACCTAATGTTTCACTAGACCTAATGCATTTTTTTCTTAAATTGTTAACTTTATAGGATTATTGCAAAACAAACCTTAGGTACCTAATGACTTCTATTTGATGATATTCAAAGAAAACCCGAAAAGTTCACTGTTTCGAAGAAAAATGTATTTAGTTTAGTGACAGATTAGGGCTAACGTTGTTAGGTCTAGCAAGGGAGACCCGTTTTATTATGTTTTTATGTAGTATATGTATACAGGATCTATTATTCAAACGGGGCAGTGATGAAAAATCCAAAACTACAAGAAACACGGAAATTTAAAATTTGCACTAAGGTTATTAGGTTAGTTATTAAAATTATGAAATGTGACATTTTCCTGTGATTGTAAATACAACGTTTCATAGTGATAATTAAATTGTTCCATACATCCAGTACTATATTACGCAAAAATTAACTCCGGTTTTTAGACATATTTGACTGTATTCACATAGTGCAGCCAAATGCCACATCCTTCAGGTAGAGCGTGCTCAGAGAGCTGTATTGAAGGTGATGCTGAGGAAACCGTTTCGTTATCCCACGGATACACTTTACCGAGAATGTGGGTTTCTTAGAGTGCGCCAGCTTTATATCATGAAAGCGGTCTCGCGGCCTCACAGTTGTTTACTCAATTCTGCGCTCTATGAGGAAATCTTAAGAAGACGCATATATAAGGCGCCCCTGCCACCGCTCATATCAGCTTCGGCTCGTAAATCTCCAGCTTTTTCACATCCCTACGTATATAATAACATCTGCAAGTACCAGAACATTAAACAGCTTTCCACTCCTGAAGCTAGACGTATCGTAAAGAAATGGTTACTAACATTGTCATATGCTGAAACCGAGAGACTGGTTAGAATACCGCATACAAACTAAACCCTATAAAGCTGTTGTGGAATTTCCATCATCAACTCACACCCAAGCACACACACATACACACACACACCCACCCCCACCCCACACACACACACACACACACACACACACACACACACACACACACACGCACACACGCGCACACACACACATATATGCAAACACACTCGCATGTCAATAGAATTTAGTTTATATACCAACTCGACTAGTATTATCTAAACTATATAACTAAGTAACTACATTTCCTTAACACTCCTGTAAATCTTGTTTTTTTCGCACTCGCAGACTGCCAAGATACAGGCTTAAGCCTAGTTTGGAGTCTGATGGATATACCCCATAATATCATGTAACAAGTGTTTTTGTGAAATAAATCATTTATTTATTTATTATTTATTTATTTATTCGATGTAAGTATGAGGCTTTTTAGGGTTTCGTAGCCAAATGGCAAAAAACGGAACCCTTATAGATTCGTCATGTCTGTCTGTCTGTCCGTCCGTATGTCACAGCCACTTTTTTCCGAAACTATAAGAGCTATAAGTACTGTTGAAACTTGGTAAGTAGATGTATTCTGTGAACCGCATTAAGATTTTAACATAAAAATCGAAAAAAAACAGTAAACTCAGTACTAAAACTAAAAAAAAAAATTCATTAAACCCATACGTGTGGGGTATCTGTGGATTGGTCTTCAAAAATGATATTGAGGTTACAAATATAATTTTTTTCTAAACTGAATAGTTTGCGCGAGAGACACTTCCAAAGTGGTAAAATGTGTGTCCCCCCCCCCCCCCCTGTAACTTCTGAAATAAGAGAATGATAAAACTAAAAAATATATATGATGTACATTAACATGCAAACTTCCACCGAAAATTAGTTTGAACGAGATCTAGTCAGTAGTTTTTTTTTATATGTCATAAATCGTAAACAGAAATTTATTTTACGGAACCCTTCATGTGCGAGATCGACTCGCACTTGGCCGCTTTATTTTTCTAAATCGGTCTCGTGACTCCTACGAGCCAATTTCCTTATCACTTGTAGTTTCTTATTTCCCTTCACTGCTCCGTTTGAATAATACAACCTGTATATTGCATTTGTTTTTTCTTCACGTGTTTTATTCTATCATACTTTTTCCTTGCACATTTTATAAATCTCTGCTAAGGGCTTTTCCATATATTACGACATTGTTTTTTGTCGATTTTTGACCCCCTCCCCCTAACATCATCCTTAAGTCTTAATGAATGGACCACTTCCCACCTAATAAAATGACTACCGTCATCCTATGGTCAGACCCTCAGAACATAGAATACTAGAGAGAGGACAAGCCGCCGGCGGCCGTGTCGCAGCTGTATGCTCAATGGGCATACACTGCCATACTGTGCACACGTGCTGCGAGCAGAGAATATTACGTTTTTTTCCCAAAATGCCTGATATAATGCGTGTGTATTGTCCAATAAGAGCGTAGGTATACAAGTGTGTGTGTTTTAGATGTGTGCGTGCTTTGTCTTGTCAATTACTTGGGCGTTGTGTGGGTTAATGAACTTGCGACAGCCGTACTCAATACAAATCGGCCGGCATGTCCGATCTCCTTATATTCATACATCTATGGTCAGACCCCTCCCCCTATTTTGAAATGACGTCATATATGGACAGGCCCTTAGCCCAGTGGTAAGTTGGTAGAGAACGCTATTTGGCATTAAGCTCGCTATTTGTACATTTCTGTGTTTTGTGCAATTTTTTTTATACAACGTCGGTGGCAAACAAGCTTACGGCCTGATGTTAAGCAGTTACCGTAGACAAAAATTTGTGACTCCAGAAGAATCACAAGCGCGTTGCTGACCCTTTATTCACTTGAGGATTAAGTTGAAATAGATAAAATATACTCACTGGTGTATCTTTTGCAGGCTGAAATAATAACAACATGGTATTTTTTTATTTTGTGTTACATCAAAGTTAGAAAATAACATGGCTGACTTAAAAATCCGACCTTTCTCTTATGTTGGGTTTTTATATTCGATAAAGAATTTTTTTATAATATTAATCTCAACTGTTTGTCATATAATTTATTTTGCACATTATTATACTTACAACATTCTTCCAATTTTTTTTTTAATTCCAATAGATGTCATTCTAAGCCGGTGAAATGGCTTATTGCTTAACATTTTAAAAGCATACTCACATCTAGCTGTAAATAAAAAAAATGTTTTTTTATTAATCCAAAACAACGATTAAACAGCATAATTTACAGTAAACTTTGCGCGAAACTGCATACCTAACAGTTTGTTGGTAGGTACCTATGTGTTTCATTATTTTGTAAGTAACTGTGTTTTTGGGTCAATCCACATTTTGTTTTAAGTTTTGTTATGGTTACATGAAAATATAAATGTGATAAGGGAAGCCAAGTTCAATATAAGAATAACCCTGGTTGTCGATGTCGCCAACAAAACACTTCTTATCTAAACGGTCGCAATAGGGGTGTATACTCAAAATTTATTATTACTCCAAAAGAAAGAAGGCAAGATAATGTGCCTAGTGTCGAAAATCCCATTTTGATATCGCAAAAAAATACCAAGCTACAACCGTTTTAATATTGCTAGTCAAAGAGAGAAGACGCTCGTGGATCGTGACTTCACGATCCACGAGCGTGAGCGTTTTTTAAAAAAAAGTGTACAAAGCTATTTGTTTTTCAGAATTCGTTTTTTTTTTTGGTTTTCTTACTCAGAATCTTTGATACTATCAATCCTCATACAAAAAAAAAAGTGTCCTAGATATTCCATTCCAGATCGTCACATTTTTGTATGCAGCCTTTTTTTATTTATATGGTCGTGACACACTGGAAGAAAAAACTTACATAGTAGAATCTGGGACACATTTTTTCTTGTATGAGGATCGATAGTATCAACGATTCTGAGTAAGAAATACCAAAAATAATCGAATTCTGAAAAAAAAAGCTTTGTAAATTTTTTTTTAAAACGCCCGCGTCACAGTAAATGGCAATCGTTACATTATGAAGATGCGTTTTGCGGAAAAGGGACCGAATATAACCCCACTTAAAACTTTGGACACTTATAATTATAACTTTGTGATTATTGAATCCCCTGCTTTACTTTTTTCCCCATTTGACAATATTTTTAATCTTTTTTCGAGAAAATGTATCAGTATTAGTTATTATTTTATTTGCTGTCTACACCCCTATTTCTGTAGATAATCCTTAACAGAACTTAGGAGTCAGTCTATTCATCGAGTTTTTTTTCACATGTACTCAGTGTTTTAATAAAACTGTATTAAAATATTTGTTGAACATTGTTATGAAATTAAATTACAATAAGTAGGTGTACTTACATCCAACTGTAAAAATAATTTACATGTCAATAAACTTTTCAATAAAATCTTATACAACGTGTCTCAAAAGTCAAAGTGCAACTGAAAACGCGTGATAAATATGATCTTAAATTTAACGAAAAAATAGAAAAAAAAGACAATCATGACTTTAAAAAAAAATACCCTGTAATGATATTTTAAGTACTAGGGCTACACATTTTTACTTATCTTCAAAAATTTTATTAGTAGGTATGTAACCGTGAATACTCGTAATCCCTCTGTTAATGAAATATAGATTAGATTTATTTATTTCAGACATTTTTTTTTGTACATCCATATATTGTTAGTATACTCTTAACCTAGGTATTAGCCTCTATAGTTACTCAGATCTAAATTTTGCGACCGATTTAATTTGACCGATCCAATGCGCCAACATAGGGCAGTCGTATCTGTCGGCAATGACAATCAGAATGCTGTTGGAACTTTCCCTTAACTGACTCAGCATCGAGACGATTTTCTTGCGTATAATCGCTTGAAAACCGTCCGTGTGGGCCTCGGCGAACATAAGCGAAGCGCTACAACACCGGGATAGTCCCATCAGCACTCTGAATGCGTTGTTATATTGCACACAAAAGTTTTTAATTAAATTACACTTTTTTTTCCAAACATGTACCTACATGAAATTGGTAGACCAACTAATTTTAAGTGGTCTTTTTTTTAATTTTGTTTACTTTTAAAATTTCCAAATACTGAATGGACAAAAAAATTCATATAATTATTGAACCTGCTCACAAATTTTCACGAGAATCTGATGAAATCAGAAATCAGAATTTTATTGATCAAACACATTATTTAACATGTAAGGCAGAATATAAAGTAGAGTACATAACTACGAAACATGATTATTTATCAGAAATACGAAACCATTTTCACCTGAATTCCTTCAATTAAATTATTATTTAATATAATTTTTATTTTAACGGCGTCCGTAGCCCAGTTGGTAGTGACTCTGCCTACGAAGCTGGAGGTCCCGGGTTCGAATCCCGGTCAGGGCATTTATTTGTGTGTTTATCACGAATATATTTGTCCCTGAGTTATGGATGTTCTATATGTATATAAGTATCTATATGTATTTATCTATTATATATATCGTCGCCTAATACCCACAACACAAGCCTTATTGAGCTTACCGTGGGCCTAGGTTGATTTGTGTAAGATTGTCCCGTAATATTTATTTATTTATTTATTTATTTTATTTTATCCCTACAATTTGGTCACCCTCCACCGGATGATAATATTATGTAATTTTCACCATACAGCATGTAACAATAAGGTGGCCATGAAATCAATCTTTTTTTTTCAAAAATATTTGTGAAAATATTAGTAAAATTCTTGATCCATATAAAATAAATAGCGTTGAATTATTGCAATAAACTATTGAAATGCAACGCATTGTACGGTACGTACCTAAGTTAGCCTTATGGTCAGTTTATTTGTTCTAAATATACTGAAACGCCACGTAAACCATAACGATAGAATGTGTCGTAAATTTTCGCCGTAACACGTGACGATAAAACCTATCGTGCTAGAGCCTCTGGTAGATCTAAATTACATTTTTTGTATGGGAAAATAACAGTTGAGTTGTCCTAAGGTGCGTTCGAAAACTTGTGTTCATTTGTATCAAAATACTCACCGATGCCGTAACCTCTTGAACGTCACCCTAAAAATAAGGGGAATTAAATCAGAAACCTGAATATTTTATAAGCGAAGCATTAGGTACAACCAGGATAATTAGACATCCTAAAATTGTTTACGCTGAACATACATAAAAAAATCTTAAACCTGCGTATCTATTGAAATAAAATATAGGAAGTAATTATAGACAGCTTTCAGTTGATATCTCACATGCTTATGTAGCATAGTTTTGATGTAATTATAATTTATTGCCATTACAGGGGAGATCGACTCCTTAGAGATTGTCTCCCGGCAGTTTTGGGGTCCAGGAGACATGCCTAACAACATAGGTACTAAAAGATCGCGCTGGTATCCGAAAATGAATTATTTTCCCGTAACAGCAAGGAAAGAAATTGCATACAAGTTTCATTACCCTGCAATGTAGTTTAACTTGCATGCAATTTATTGCATGTGTATTTTGCGCTTTAAGAAAGTAGTAGGTAGCGATGTGGTCAATAGGGGTGTGACCAAGATTTTGGTTCATTTCATAAATATGTTCTCTATCTACACATAAGTACTTATATGTTACATTGTTCTATGTTATTGTGAGCTGTAGAACGCGAGTCTTAAAAAAAAAACGAAAATCGACAAAAAAATCTATACAGGGTGTATTATTCAAACGGGGCAGTCAGGGAAAAGCCGAAACTATAAGGGATACGGAAATTTGCTCTTAGGAATCACTAGACCGGTTTTAGAAAAAATAAAAACTGCTTTGAAAGATTTTCAAAATGTCCCAAGGTGTGCGTTCAAAGGGTTCCATAGCAACAATTGTTCCTTACATCCACTATTTATTTACGAAAAAAAACGAACTTTGTTTTTTGGACTGATTTGACCGGGTTCGATACCCGGCCGTGTATGAGGCTTTTTTGAAAATCTTTGAATGCCTTTTTTTATTTTTTCTAAAATCGGTTTCGTGACTTTCCGTATTATAGTTTCAGATTTTTCCCTCACTGCCCCGTTTGAATAATACACCCTGTATACAAAATTTCCCGTCAATCGGTTGAGAACTACGACCTGTAGAGGAGAGCAGCCGGACGTTCGGACATAGACATTCGCTTCGCTCTCTTATAGTTTACAATAGTTATCCCTATGGGGACATGTTACTTCATAAGAATGTAAATCTCATTAAAAATTGTTAGATTTAAATAGGTTATTTATTATAGTATAAAACATGAGCGTTTCTCGCCATGAAACGTCACAGTTTGGCGAGTTTATATGAAATATGTAAAATGTATTTTCTTTATTTGAAAAAAATAAATAAAAAAAAGTCCTTTGTAAAACAGCAGAAAACTTACCTTTTTTTCTCCTTCTTCTTTCGGCGCGTCAGGTTTAGGCTCCACCTCTCCACCTTCACCCGCCGGTTTGGTATCGTTCTGTTTATTGAAATAATAGTAGTTTATGTGATTGTACATAATGCCTAATTATGTATAGTTACATAACACTAATTTATCTATCCACATATAAATATTATCATAAGCTTATTATGACCGGCATCGCGGCGTTGTTTTCTGGCAGCTGTCATAGTTTATTTTATTTTATTCAGAGATAAATTAGAGTCGTCTTCAACTATCATATCGTTCGATATCTTACTTACGTGCGACATTTGTCAAATTTGTATGCAAATTGACAATTCATTTCGAACTAAACGTCATCTCGTCTGATAATAAAATCACAGACTACTTTATCTGTAATCTGTGATTTAAATAGAGGTCAAATCAAATTTCTTTGTTTTGCAGAGATGTTCGAAATGTGAATGAAAAAATATTATCGAAATCGCAATATTTAGCAATAATAGCATTTTCACAGATAAGAAATTTGTTCTAACAAAACAGTAAATTTTTATACATACATACATACAATCACGCCTTTATCCCTAAAAGGGGTAGGCAGAGCACATGAAACTTGTGTTCCAGTGCCACTTTTAGCATAAATGTGGGTATAAAAGATCGACAAAATGTGATGTTGCAGTGATAGGTTGCTAGCCCATCGCCCACAACACACTTCAACCCAGTTCCCTTAGTCGACTCTTACGACACCCACGGGAAGAAAGGGGGTGGTGCTATTCTAACCCGACACCACACGGGATAAATTCAATTTTTATGGTGGTCATAATGTGCGGTTCTTGAACGCATCATGGAGGGTTTATGATATTTGGATAGATAAAATAAATAATAAATAAATATTCATCATCATCATCATCATATCAGCCGAAAGACGTCGACTGCTGGACATATGCCTCCCCCAAAGAGTTCCAAAGTGACTGGTCCTGCGCCACCCGCATCCAGCGGACTTTACCAAGTCATCAGTCCACCTTGTGGGAGGCCTACCAACGCCGCGCCTTTCGGTACGTGGTCGCCACTCGAGACTTTCCGCCCCAACGGCCATCAGTTCAACGTGCAATGTGCTCCACCCACTGCCACTTAAAGAATCCGAATCGCTAATAAATATTAGTGGGCAATATTGCACAATAAGGGTCGTGTAATTGCTAGACGACGATATACATATTAGTATCATTTGAAAGCTAAAGCCTAGGGGGTTTTATTACCTTTCAAATGATATTAATACTCGTATCGTCAGGGTACAGTAAGTATCTTAGGAGTAATAATCGCTTGAAACGAATTATAGGTAGGAAAGGTGCGATACTTTTGACGCGAGTGTATTCAATACATAGAAATCTAGTCCATGAGTTAGGAACAAACAAACACTATAAATGTTTAACCCCCGACGCAAAAAGAGGGGTGTTATGAGTTTGACGTGTCTGTGTGTCTGTGTTTCTGTGTCTGACTGTGGCATCGTAGCTCCTAAACGAATCGACCGATTTTAATATGTTTTTTTTGTCCGAAACCTGACGTGATCAAGATGGTACTTAGCTACGTTTAAACAAAATCCGTTCGGCCGTTTTAGAGATATGGAACTTTGATTTTTACACTTTTCTAAGTTGTTAATTATTAAGAGTCCCCAGCAAGCTCGGCCGAATTTCATCTTCCCATACAAACGGAGTTTCGTTCTCATTTTAAAACTACGTGTTGGATAGTAACGAAGCTTTGCATATACAATGCCATGAGGCACATCTAGGTCTGTAATTAATTTATACGGCTCCAGTTTATAAAAGAAACGAAATACAGCAAAAAAAAGTTTTGTATTAAAAATTTAAATTCGCTGTATTTTATTTATTATGGTACCTGAAGCTACATAAACTAATTACAGACCTGGATATTACTTGACTTATTCTATGTTAGTGCAGTCGCCATTACATACATCGGAGCAAAGAAGCAACACACAAACATCGGAACACAACTCTATTTTCAAGGCATTAGGGTGCATGTTCCGATATTTTTGTACCGATGTATGTGATGGCGACTGTACAAAGTTTCAGAACAGACTAGGTAGTCGTTTTAAAATGAGAGCGTAACGCATAACTACGTTTGTATGGAGAACCGAGCTTGCCGGGGACTCTTAATTATAAATTGATCTATCTCATATAATTGAAATTTCTCAAACATGCAATGAAATGTTGTCATTACTTGGGTTATATCTGGCTTCAAGGTATCACGTTTCATCACGGATCAACTCGAGAGAACTGTAAAGGAATTTCATACGTAATTGAACGCTTAGGCCGGGAAGTAATTCTTTTTTTCATTTTCATTCCACTATTTGTGGCACAGCATCACGGCATTCAGCCATGAAAATTTGTTTGATTTGAGGAGTTTTTATTCATTTATTTCATTGCATGTTTGAGAAAAGCACTATTTTTTCATTTCATTTCAGTAATGTAAGTACTATTATGATAAAACATTACAATATGACTACTTCATACTTATCATTCTGGCTTATATTTTTAGCATTTGTCATCATATTTTTTTTTTCTTTTTTTGTTTCCTTTTCTTATACTTAAATACTTAATTTGAATTGCTGCTATTATTTGTCCATCTTGTGAGCTTAGACATCGGAGGAATCACTGGCTCCCGAGTCACAGGCGCAAGCCTAGTTTGGGAGACAGAGGCCCACCCCCTGTTAACTTATCACAAACCTGAACACATGTTTCTTTTTTTATTAATAATATTGAAATGTAATGTTAGGTTTAAACAATAAAGATTTTTTTTTTCTTGGTGGAAAGATAAAGGGAAAGCGAGGAAGAGGAAGACCTAGAATAAACTACATAGACCAACTCAATAATTAAGCAGGAAACTTACTTTCTTTTCATCTGCTTTCGACGCGTCCGGATGCTTCGCTTCAGTTTCTCCCTCCGGCTTGGGTTCGTCCTGTTTATTTATATGTTTATATTTATTAATTTGGAATGAACGGCCTTTATTTCGACACTGGCCTTCCATTGACAAGGTTTTATTTAGTTTCACCTGTCCAAGTGTGTCTGTAATCAACTCTTGCAAGTTATATTTGACCCACTTCCCAGTGACCGATTCAATATTATGATACCATCGAGCTGATCTGATGATGGAGACAGAAGGTGGCCATGGGAATTCAGTACTTAACTGACGTAACCCTGTTGAGTTTGGGCGCGTCTCAATGTTGATGACGGTATACAGATAAGTAGGTAGGTACAGTTGGCCATAAAAGATTTTATGAACCAAAAATTTACTATTGACAAAAACTTATTTGTATACGGCTTCCGTAGCCCAGTGGGTAGTGACTCTGCCTACGAAGCTGGAGGTCCCGGGTTCGAATCCCGGTCAGGGCATTTATTTGTGTATTTATCACGAATATTTGTTCCTGAGTTATGGATGTTATATATGTATATAAGTATATATATGTATGTATCTATTATATATATCATCGCCTAGTACCCACAACACAAGCCTTACTGAGCTTACCGTGGGCCTAGGTTGATTTGTGTAAGATTGTCCCGTAATATTTATTTATTTATTTATTTATTTATTGTACGAATCGGTTCATAAATGTCGAAATTCTGAGGTACTTACTTAAGAAACATTAAAAAAGCAATTGAATTGAGAACCCCCTTCTTTTTTTCAAGTCGGTTAAAATACGTTAGGCTTGATATCATTTTCCCGTCGGTTGCTACAAGGCACTGGTATAATTTCATTTGGCATAACGCTAGTGTTTGCCATAAAACTGATTTTCTCTGAATTAACAGGACAATTTATATCATCATATCAGCCGAAAGACGTCCACTGCTGGACCTCCCCAAAAGAGTTCCAAAGTGACCGGTCCTGCGCCACCCGCATCCAGCGGACTCCCGCGACCTTTACCAGGTCATTAGTCCACCTTGTGGGAGGCCTACCAACGCCGCGCCTTCAGGTACGTGGTCGCCACTCGAGAACCTTTCCGCCCCAACGGCCATCAGTTCTACGTGCAAATTGACAATTTATAATAATTCTTGCAAATATTTGGTGTTTTATAAAAAATCTGAAAAGTTGACAGTTTCTGTGAAAAACTATTTATGGCAAATGATATTATGGATTTCATTAGAATATAACCCAAATGTAATGAGAATGACTCCTACCTTTTTTTCCTCGTCATCCTTCTTTTTGGGGTCTTCTGCCGGTTTTTCCTATAACAACATCAGTATTACAGATGAGGCAACAAATAATAATCAGCTGGGCCGGTCCCCCGTTACGAAACTAGACCTCTAACTTCGCTTAATTACTAGGTACTCATCGCGGTGTCAAGGTATAATTGTGGGTGAGCGTTGAGGTGAGCTATCTCTCTCTCTCACTCGATATCTCATCTCATGCACGGTAAGTAAAGTCACTTGCCATAGCGCCAATTTTTGGGCCGATTGCGACGACATCTGTTATAACAGTAGTCGATACCTCAGATCATAGAGTCGATACGGATCGAATAAGCTTGTGTTACTGATTCGCCTTAAGGTCACGAGGTGGCGCTGTAACCTTCGTCATAATTACGATTGTATTGTGCGGGGGGTGGCGGGGAGCCGATCGCTGAAGGTCGTTGAGACTGGTAAGCGCCTTAAAACAAGTAACAGAATAGGGGGGCTGTGTAAAATCTCAAAGTGACAATCCGCCCCGGTATTCTAGGCTGTTATTCGGGACGCGCTTATGCGCTTCACCTCATACTCGTACTCATGCCTAACGCTAGCAGACCTCCACCTACGCTTAGTTACTACGAATCAGGTGAAAGGTGAGGTGAGAATAGCGGGGCTGTAACTTGTTTTAACCTCACCCTTAGTTACTACGCATCGCGGTGTCAAGTATAATAAAATTGTGGGTGAGCGTTGAGGTGAGCTTAAAACAAGTTACAGAATAGGGGGGCTGTTGACTACAACCCGGTCACAATATCTGTGCACCTCGCAATGTTTTTGTAATCAAAATTATTGTTTTTTAATAACAAACCCTTCATCAATAATAAATTGATTTGAAAAGGTTAGTTAATTTTTTTTACCTCCACATTTCTCGAAAAAACTTTTTTTCACACCGTATTCAGACCGCCGATATGACGTCACGAGGTCAGGTGCACAGATATTGTGACCGGGTTGTACAATCCGTAACTATCGGTGTTGGATCCAGTAATGACATCGGAGGGCAAGTAATAAATAGATGGAAAACATGTATACATAGTATAGTTGAGTTTTTCTGAACTGGAGTGATCTTTTTATCTTCAGAACAATAGCTGCAAGAAAAAGGTTAGCGCCACATAAAATGTTCATTGTATAACTACATAGTGTTGTTCAATAGATTCAAAATGGACTAAAATATATAAAAAACCAGCCAAGTGCGAGTTGGACTCGCGCACGAAGGGTTCCGCAGCATTATCTATAAAAACGGCAAAAAAATCACGTTTGTTGTATGGGAGCCCCCCTTAAAAAAATATTTTATTTGGTTTTTAGTATTTGTTGTTATAGCGGCAACAGAAATACATAATCTGTGAAAATGTCAACTCTCTAGCTATCACGGTTCTTGAGATACAGCCTGGTGACAGACAGACGGACGGACAGCGAAGTCTTAGTAATAGGGTCCCGTTTTACTCTTTGAGCACGGAACCCTAAAAACCCCCTCCCAGCGTGCCAGGTATAAGGCGCTGTACTTTATCTCGTACCTAATTTGGAATCTATTGCAGAAGCTGAAAGAGTTAATTATTCAATGAACATTTTACGTGGCGATAACATTTTATTTTTGCAAAATTTGGCACGCGTTCGCTAACAATGTCTTTTCATAAGCTCAGAACAAAGGCCATTAATGAGCTCAGTTGAAATCGGTTTAAGGTGGTTCGATTGCCATACAAAGCGTTATTTGACATTCGCAGGCTAACGGCGTGATATTTTAAGAAACTTATGTAACAAACTTTCATCAATTGGCTTCCCATTTGCGCCAAATTCCCCCTTTCCTAGAATAAACTTGTATAAACTAGATTAATTTGAGAAAAATAGTTTTCCCAAAATATTACGTCCCAAACCAATTTCTCAAATTAATCTAGTTTATACAAGTTTATTCTAGGAAAGGGGGAATTTGGCGCAAATGGGAAGTCAATTTATGAAAGTTTGTTACATAAGTTTCTTAAAATATCACGCCGTTGGCCTGCGAATGTCAAATAACGTTTTGTATGGCAATCGAACCACCTTAAGTATACCTACTGTTCACACCGTCCTGTCCGATATGCTCCAAACAAAAAACCGGTCAAATGCGAGCCAGACTCGCGCACCGAGGGTTCCGGACAATAGAAACAAGTCCACTATAAACTTACACTCACAAAGTATGTATTCACATACCTACTTAGTGCGTGTCAGTTTATATTGGACATAAAATTTTCAGTAAAGTAATTAAAAATTTACGGTTTTCGCAATTTTTCCTTTATCTGTGCTATAAGACGTTGCTTCGTACAAAATTTCAAAATTCTGAGTTCACGGGAAGTACCTTTAGTCGTTTAGAAGTTTGATTCCCTTAAGAATTCCGAAAATTTGCATAAATGGCTGTATCTTTTAATTGCGTTGGCTTAGAAAACTGATTTTTTCACAGCTTCAAGGGACAGTAGATTTGAGTATTTGAAATAAATTTCAGCTTGATACCTTCACGCGTTCCTGAGAAAAAGGGTCTTGGCAGACAGACGGACGGACGGACGGACGGACAACGAAGTGATCCTATAAGGGTTCCGCTTTTTCCTTTCGAGGTGCGGAACCCTAAAAGCCTCCACACACCGGTCGCGTGCGCGGGCCCGCCTGGCGCCGCAGAAGTGTCATTGTCAGATCCAACACCGACAGTTTCTTATTGGTGTGGACCGGTAGGTACTTAGGTTGAATCAATTACCTTATTAGGTAGGTACACAACATTTTACGATATTTAACAGGAAATCGTTGAAAATGTCGGACCTAATATATTAAGAACTAGCTTACGCTTCCGCCCGCGACTTGTTCTGCATGGACCCGGGATAAAAACTATCCTATATTTTAATCCAGCCTATAAACTATCTTCGTGCAAAATTTCATCCAAATTGGTTGAGCCGTTAAGCGTGATTGACTAAAAAACATCCGAACATCCAAACATCCGAACTTTATCTACCTAACTTATCTTCTATATGATTTCTTTTGTTCTATGACCAAGGCGACTTTCTATTGGCCTAATTCAGTATAGTTAACAGTTAGTAAACAGTTATATAATAATTTACTATAGTTGAGTTAAAATCTCCATAGAAAAAAGTAGGTATGCCATTTCAGTTTGGTGAACCAAGTCTTAATGCAAACATTAAACTCGACGAGTACTTATAAAAATATAATAACTAACCTCGTCAGTTTTCTTTTTATCTTCAGATGCTTGGTCTTTTGCCGCGTCCTGCAACATAATAAAATATCAACGCGTCAACCAGGCGACGCATTCGGCGACACGACACGCGCGACGTCAGGCGATTATGGAAGCGACTCGCCACAGCACAGTATATAAACATGAATCCTGCAACATCTCACAATAATTTATTACGAAAACCTTTATGTTTTATAACGAGAACAAATTACTCATCCCTCTAAGATTACATAACGTGCTTGCAAGTATTATTTAATTTATCTAAATTAAATAACACTTGCAAGCAAGGTTAATCTGCCTAAATTAACCTCAATGATCGAGTGAATGACTGATATATCGATATATCGATAAAAAGCAGTGTTTCTTTAATTACCAGTCAGTAGTCACGACAAATTCCGGGCCCTATCAATTAATAATCTGGCTTTAATGTCAAGAATAACTATATTGGCACAGCAACAGCACATACGAGTTCTACAGCTCACGAAGCTACTAGTGTACCCACTGATTCATCAAATCATTATTCATCATCATCATTAGTGATATTTTTTTTATTTTATGAAATATTTATATAATAAGGGTAGATGATTACGTAAGCCAGAGCTCTAGCATCTCATATGGTGTCCCTCAAGGCAGTGTGTCAGGCCCCACTTTGTTTTTGATATACATCAATGTCGGTCAAGTCATTGATGTATGTGAGCATTAAAGATGGTTGTCTGTTTTCATATGCGGATGATACGGTTATTGAGTTTAACGGGAAGACCTGGCATGATGTTTATAATTCTGCTGAATCTGGGCTCAGGAAAATAAATACATGGCTTAAATCTAATCTACTTACACTGAATACTTCAAAATCGAATTATATCTGTTTTACCAAAAATATAAATACCCAACCGTCCATTAATTTCAACCTTAAAATTCATACTTGTAGCTCGACAAATTCCTCCTCTTGTTGTTGTGTCTAAATTGAAAAAGTAACTTCTACAAAATACCTTGGCGTCATGTTAGACCAACGCCTGTCGTGGTACGAGTATACACATATAGATTACGTCAATAATATAATCCGAAAACTTTTCTGGATATTTAAAACCTTGAGGCATGTTGCGTCGAAAATATTACTGAAAATATTAGTGGCGACCACGTACCGGTAGGCGCGGCGTTGGTAGGCCTCCCACAAGGTGGACTTCTGACCTGGTAAAGGTCGCGGGAGTCCGCTGGATGCGGGTGGCGCAGGACCGGCCACTTTGGAACTCTTTGGGCTCCCCCAAATTGGAAATTGGAACGTTTCGATTGTGGAACAAAGTGTATGTAGAGTAATGGCTAACAGATTGGTATTGACTAGTTACTTAATAGAATAACGAGCATAAATAATTTAAAAAACTATATCCCGACTTTGGAAAGTAACTATGAATAATATTTTTATAAATTTGAACTCGAAATTTTCTCCTCTTTCATTTGATACGCAACACGATAGCTAAAAAAAAGCGGCCAAGTGCGAGTCGGACTCGCACATGAAGGGTTCCGTTAAATAAATTGCGGTTTACGATTATGACGTATTAAACATGCAAATAAATTTTGTTTTAGCTGCCCCACCCCATATAGTTACACAATAGCACATGATTGATTGGGCTAGAGTAGAGTATAATTCATCATCATCATCATCATCATCATATCAGCCGAAAGACGTCCACTGCTGGACATGGACCTCCCCCAAAGAGTGCCACAATGACCGGTTCTGCGCCACCCGCTTCCAGCGGACTCGTACTCGCGAAAACGTGTATGCAAATGCTATGAATTCCATTTAATGATTATCAACATGTGAAAAAAAAAACTGCATGTAGTGGTTTATAATATCCGTTTTATTTCAAAATACAATACAAAGACAAATGTTTGATTAATTTCCACATATAATAAATCTTTGATTTATAAAAGAATCAGCTAGTATGAAACTAAGTTGCAAGTCACATGCTCCATGCTCTGTGATTGGTTGAAATATTGAAGCTCCGCCCTCCACTCGCACTGATCTAGAAGTGAAGTTGTCAATTTCGTCAACATTTGATTGATGCGCTTTTATAAAACATAGGTTTTCTGTCTTTTGTGGTTATTTATTTCCTCGCAAATGTGATGAAAAACATTGTGTATAACACGGGCGTAAGAATATTGCAAACTCGAGTCATCAAAAGCCCTCCGCCTTACGGCGTCGGGCTCCTGAAAGCTTCTCGTTTGCAATATTCCTCATACGCCCCTAGTTAAACAATGTACTATTAAGCCCTTTATATATCCAACGAGCGAACTTTACCAAATGTCAGAACTACTTTCTATGAGAAAATTATTCATTGTACTATGTAGGTACACTTAGATTACACACATCTCTTAAATACGATCCACTGTTACAGACTGGAAGGCGAAAATACAATGTTGCCCCGGTAACTGCTTGTAGATCTCAATTTACAATGTCCCAGTATTGCAATATCTGCTCGTATTTATAATAAAATAAATAAAGCTAAGAATATTTATGCACTGCAACAGTACTGTAAAGAAACTGTGACGAACTGGTTAAAAAGCCTTAACTATGAAGAAGTCGAAGCACTCCTATACAGCACAACCTAAAAAATAAATAGCTTTAACCACTTCTATATAAACATACATTTAATAAAGTATATACATATAAATATATAAGTACTACATATCAACCAATACACACATATATCTACACACTATCTCATTCGAACACCTTCATTGTTCTCAAATATTCATAACACCTACCTAATGTATGCATTGTTTAAAGTTATATATAATGTTCACTCACAATTATTTCTTTTTTTAAAGTTTGTTTTAGTTTATTTGAACTAGAGAATAGTTTTATTTTAATAGTAATTGTTGTTATGTTTGTTAATTACAAACAAACTTTATGGAGGAGCGGGATCTCCTGCCACACAGGTATACATATACTTACTAGGAGATCCCAACCTTTGTGTATGTTTCCCTTGAAGTTTAACGAAAAGAATCAATTTTTCATTTTCATTTAGCAGGAAAATCGTTGAAAATGTCACGACTTGATCTGCATGGGCCCAGGATAAGAACTATTCTATCGTTCGTGCAAAATTTTATCAAAATCGGTTGAGCCGTTAAGCGTGATTGAGTAACCAACATCCGAACTTTCGCATTTATCTATCGTCTAAGTATATGATTTCTATTGTTCTAGGGCCAAGGCGACTTTCTATTGGCCAAATTAATTATAGTTCAGTAAAGTAAAGGCGCCACGTGATTGGTCAAATTCACTATAGTTAACAGTTATAAAATAATTTATTATAAGTAGTTGAGTATTTATTATAAGCTGGTAAAGGTCGCGGGAGTCCGCTGGATGCGGGTGGTGCAGGACCGGCCATTGTGGCACTCTTTGGGGGAGGCATATATGTCCAGCAGTGGACGTCTTTCGGCTGATATGATGATGATGAAGTAGTTGAGTTGGAAGCTCCATAGAAAAAAGTATGCGAATTCAGTTTGGTGAACAGTCAGCATCAAAAGTAGCTACGCAAAATAAGACGTCTATTAAAAGGGAATTAGAGCTTTTGACGTCTTCAATTGCGCAGGTACTTTTGATGCTGACTGTACCAAGTCCTAATTCAAAACTCGACGAGTATAAAAAATATAATATTTAACTAACCTCGTCAGTTTTCTTTTTATCTTCAGCTGCTTGGTCTTTTGCCGCATCCTGCAACATAATAAAATATCAACACGTCAACCAGGCGACGCATTCGGCGACACGACACGCGCGACGTCAGGCGATTATGGAAGCGATTCGCCACAGCACAGCAGATATATCAGTAATTCAATCGATTATTGAGGTTAATTTAGGCAGATTAATCTTGCTTGCAAGTGTTAATTAATTTAGATAAATTAACCTCAGATATATCGATATATCGATAAAAAGCAGTACTCCCTCCCTTACCAGTCAGTAGTCACGCCAAATTCTAGGCCCTATTAATTAATAATCTGGCTTCAATGTCAAGAATGAATAAACTACAAATTATAGGAAAAATTGAAAAATTTAGGTTTCGAGCCGGATTCAAACCGGCGACCACAGGCATACATGGCCCGTCGCTACTAACCAACTGAGCTATCGGAACAATCTGTCTCAGCTCCTAAATCTTTCAATCAGTTCCTTCTTACAACGCCTTTAGGGAGGCGTGTAGCGACATCTACCTAGAAGACATATGCTTCTTTAACGGCACCAACGTCTCAAATTATATTGAGAAATCGTCAGTAACGATGCGCCACCCCTAGTTTATAAATATCGTTAGCAGCGTAACTGCGTTATACAAAAAAAGAATGAATAAATTGATACAGCAACAGCACATTTAGATTTTTTTGATTAAAAATCATCAGGCTGCGAGTTCTACAGCTCACGAAACCACTAAATAGTGTACTGTTTCATCAAATCATCATTATCATTAGTGATCATTTTAGGGTTCCGTACTCAAAGAGTAAAAAGTGACCCTATTACTAAGACTCCGCTGTCCGTCTGTCTGTCTGTCTCACGGAATAAAGAATCCATTGGAAGTGGCATCCAAACGATTTTCATAGAGAACCAGTGTCGTTGCACGCACACAACCGCACATCAATAAAACACGAACACACAATTGCAATACGCTTTCGATTTGTTAAAACGTACCTACTGTGGCAATAAGTTGTTAACGATAGCAAATTTTATATGCAAAAGGTACTTTAACCGTAATAAATTTACGGTCTAATTTAGAGTGTCGAGTAATTATTTCTTACGTCCGATACCATATACGTTGCAAGACTTGCACGAGACGTGGTGGTTCAGCTACTCGACGCCAGATGGCAGTGTTTTCAAAATTATGGAAATCCGACCGTTTGAAAGTGGTTTGAAACCAAAAAGTCGCATGTACTGTGAAATGCGTATGATGACACGACTATTTGGCTATAACGGAATAGTATGTGGGTATGATTTTGCCTATCGATATTTTTATGATACAGTAAATATTAAGCTAAGACCTTGGGTTACTAATGACTTAGTTACAAATATTTTCTAATAAAATTTTGTTGATTATATAATTATTAATACCTACCATTATAAATTCATAGTTTTCTCTCAAATATGCTCGTAAATGTTCGCAAAAATAGTAAGTACGTAAAGTTACAGACGAGTGTAAATTTACAAAGTTAAAAATCTACTGTCGCAGTGGCAAGGAAAATGTATGAAATTCCATTACTACCTATATTCTTTTTTTACCATTTAATTACAAGTTTTATCTAAGACAAAGTCACTGGAATTGGCCAGATGCGCATCCATTTGCTGTCTCACTTTAACCAACTTGTTGCAGTTAAAGTGAGACAGCAATACATACCTTTTATTCTAACCATAGCAAGTTGGTGTGGATTCTTGGATTCTTTATTCCGTGGTCTGTCTGTCTGTCCGTCTGTCACCAGGCTGTATCGCAACAACCGTGATAGTAAAACAGTTGAAATTTTCACAGATGATGTATTTCTGTTGCCGCTATAACAACAAATACTAAAAAACAGAATAAATAAATAGTTTTTGATATATATATATATTTTTTCTTTTACAATCTTACACAAATCGGCTTAGTCCCAAACTAAGCAAAGCTTATGCTAGATATGGGAACTAGATGACGATAAACATAATTATACAGATAAATAAATACCTAAATACATAGAAAACATCCATGACTCAAGAACAAATATTTGTGCTCATCTCTTCACACAAATAAATGCCCTTACCAGGATTCGAACCCGGGACCCTACGAAAGGCAGGGTCAATACCAACTAGGCTACAGGGGGCTCCCATACAAGAAACGTGATTTTTTTGCCGTTTTTATAGATAATGGTACGGAACCCTTCGTGCGCGAGTCCGACTCGCACTTGGCTGGTTTTTTATTTTATTTTCTAGCTACAGAAGCCAGTGCCCCGCCCCACCCACTAGAAAGTTGACGTGTCTTAGCCCAAGGTGAAGCAGTTTTTGTTTAATTAAAAAAAAAACGACTTAATGGTAAGTACGTAAATATGTATTCACATACTTAGTGCGTGTCAGTTTATACTGGACATTAAATTTTCAGTGTACCTAACTAATAATTTACGATTTTCGCAATTTTTCCTTTATCAGATCTGTGCTATAAGACGTTGCTACGTACCAAATTTCAAGATTCTGAGTTCACGGGAAGTACCCGTAGGTTTTGATTCCCTTGCGAGTTTCGATAATTTGCGGAAATTTGCGGCATAAACAGCTGTATCTTTTGATTGCGTTGGATTAGAAGTTTGATTTTTTTACAGCTCCAAGGGACAATAGATATTATATATTAATTTATATAAATATATTTGATATAAATTTCAACTTGATACCTCCACGCGTTCCTGAGACAAAGGGTCTTGACAGACGGACGGACGGACGGACAACAAAGTGATTCCGCTTTTTCCTATCGAAGAGCGGAACCCTAAAAACAGCCAAGACTCGAGCACCGAGGGTTCCGTACCGTACTCCCGTGATTTGTAGCTTATTTAACACTTTTACTGACAGGAAACTGCCTAGCGAGCACCTTCGCCCTAGGCGCTTTCCGCTACTTAGCAGAAAAACCACAGGATAAGGGCCTACGCTAGCTGACGCTGTTTGCACGGAGTGGGTGGACGCCTATTGAAAAATAGTATTCCCGCTCCGTGCACCCGCGTCAGCTAGCGTAGGCCCTAAAGATAGTCATAAAGGGTGGCCCAATTAGATCGGTCAGTATGGGAAAGTCTGAAATTATAAGACATACGAAGATCACTTCTTAGGAACCATGTCATCGATTTTAGTAACAAGAAAAACTACATTCATAAGCTTAAAAAAATTCAAACTTGTATACTATATATAGATATGTGTCTATTTTATTTTACTTTAATTTCATAAACAAAGAAAAAATATATACAATAAACTAAGGAGAAACTAAACTAAATTAACGAAATAAAATATATTTACAAATAAAAAATTGCGTCAAGCTCAGACCCAGGAGGCAGGGTGCCCAGAAGGCTGGCAGCATTGCCGCGCTGGATGGCGATACTGACTTGCTGTGCAAGGACGTGACAGGAGACCAGCCTTCTGGTCTCCTGTCACGTCGACAAGACCCTTTGCCAGCTCGCTAAAAGTGCTAAGAGCACTTGGTCCCCACGGCCCTAGCGTCTCTACCCCAAACGGCTCAAACATGTGGCCTGAGTCTATGGCTGTGTTAAGCGTTCATGTTTATGTCAAAGTTTAAAACACCTTAGTACTAATTCTGCGAAAGTATATTAACATCTTTTAGTATTAAAAACCACAATAATATCCATAAAAATATTACTGATAATTACGATTTGTCAAAACCGCTCAAAGTTAACTATTTCATGTGAATTTGTAGTGACTCAATTTCCCCCTAGATGTCGCTGTTCTAGTGGCAAACTAGGTAACGATAGTTCACCCTAAGTTTAAGGAGTGGTTGAGACCGCTTGCATGTGTGACCTCAGACAACTGTACCTACTTATACTTATACTAATAAATTGTTGTAAAGTAGAAAGTTCAGTGTATATTTTTGGGACCCCTTGACATGGTCCTTCGAACCGGATTATTTCGGTTTCGCGAGGATTGTACGACAGAGGGCGCCAGCTGGCACAGCTGTGGATCGCAGCTAAAAGTGCAGCGGAGCCGAGCAACGTCATCGAGCAGCAGCAGCGTGACGTCATCAACGAGGACGGCGGTGACGACGGAGTGACGTCACGAATGGTGAAGTGTGAGTGCCAGTGGACAATTGTGAGTACTTTATTATTTTATATTGAGTGATGGACTTAGAATATTTCAAAGAATTCGGACTTAGTAAATTCATCAAATCAGTAGTCAGGACTTAGAATAGTTTTAAGAAAAGTGAACTGACGGGGAATCCACGCCCGATTTCTCCCAAGTTGCAAAACACTTAGTAAAATTGCGATGGAAGCACTCATCAAAGTCCAAGAAGATGCAAAGTTCAGACTTGATCGCGCATTTTAAAACTTTAAGAAGTCTCCTAAGGAGCGGCGGAATTCTGTAGACTATCTTAAGGCTAGACTGGACTTGTTAGAAGAGGTATGGACTCAGTTTTTACAGACACACACGCTGATAGTACAGGATAGTGACTCAGATGAATTACTCAAAACTAGTTATGTCGAGGATACTGTTTATGAAGACACAGAAGAATTGTACATAGAATACAAGTGTCATCTTAAGTCTCAGTTAAGCAAAGTCAGTCCTACAACTTCAGCACCGAGTGGGAAGTCTGGCGAGACCAGTAACCGGGCAGACAAAGCGGGAGATCTCATCAAATTGCCAAAGATTTCGATTCCGATGTTTTCAGGCGAATACTCGGAATGGGTTAGTTTTCGGGATCTTTTCGTCTCCCTCGTCCACAAAAATGTCCAAAAGCTTCATTACTTAAAAGGTAATTTAACTGGAGAAGCAGAACGGTTACTTAGACATGTGCCGATAACTCAAGAAAATTATAGCACCAGTTGGGAGCAGTTGGAGAACAGATACAATAATAAGAAATATTTATCAAACTGCATTCTAAAAAGACTGTTGAGTCAACGTAACTTACCTACAGAATCTGCAACTGCCCTGAAGGAACTGTTGGATACCACAAACGAATGTCTGCAAGCATTGACGACTTTAGGCATAGATATTAAGAGTTGGGACATTATAATAGTGCACTTAATTTGTTTAAAGTTAGATATTGAGTCGCGGAAGCAATGGGAACTGAAGTCAAGTGAATCAGGCAACGAGTTGCCAACCTATGAACAGTTCAGGTCATTTTTGGAAACAAGATTTCGCGCTTTAGAGTTCATAGATCCCAAGGCTTCTCGACCCTATCATAATAATAACACACCGAAAGGTTTCAATGCCCCTGCTCAGTCAAAGGTTCATCATGTGATGACCTTATCCTGTGCTTATTGTTCGCAAGATCATAAAATAAGTAATTGTAAAGATTTTTCTAAAATTGATACTGATGCTCGTCGTGGTTTTGTCCAGTCACATAGTCTATGTTTTAACTGTTTAGGCCCTAATCACTCAGTATATTCATGTCGTCAATCATCTAGATGCCGAATCTGCCAAAGGAGCATCATTCCTTACTACATCCCAAAAATGTTACACAAACAGCTGAGTCCCAGGAAAAAACTCACTCAGTTGTAGCGAATGTAGTTGTACCAACAGCTGCGTCCCACTCATCAGCTCATGAGGTCCATGATGAGTCCACTACCAACATTAAAACACACTTTTCGACATCATGCAGTCAGGTTTTGTTAGCAACTGCACTAGTGAATGCCACGTCGAAATCTGGTAAAATTATCACGCTTAGATGCTTACTCGACCAAGGTTCACAGGCTTCGCTGATAACGGAGTCTGCAGTCCAACTGTTAGGACTTAAGAAAATAGGGCACAAGAGCACTATATCAGGGTTAGGGAGTGACGAGAGCGCTGCTATAGCCTCTAAGTCGATGGTAAATTTAAAAATTCAATCACTCCTTGATGCCTCGTTTGAGTTAGAAGTTAGTGCCTTTGTGCTGAGCAAGCTTACGTCGGTTTTGCCGGAAAGGAGAATCGTCGTACAGTTATGGTCGGAGTTCACAAATCTTGAGTTAGCAGATCCTTCCTTCAATCAACCGAACAAAATCGACTTGCTTCTGGGAGCAGATATCTATGATAAGATATTGCTAGAAGGAGTCATTAAGGGATCACCAGGAGCGCCAACAGCTCAGAAGACTGCCTTGGGTTGGATTCTTTCAGGTCCAATTCTGAGAGAGGAAACAACGCCACAGGACACTGTCAGAGTGAATCACGTTAACGTAAACGATAACGAACTCCTGAAACAATTTTGGGAGCTGGAAGCTGACAATAGTGTCTTGGCGTCTAAAGAAGATTACAACGATGAAGAACGAAGATGTCAAGAAATCTACGCTGCTACTACTAAACGAGACAGTAGTGGCAGATATATTGTGAAATTGCCCTTTCGTGAAGAAAGTCCAAAATGCAAGGAAGGGAAATCCGAAGTTATAGCGACTAAACGGTTTAGTCAATTAGAAAGAAGATTTGATAAAGACCCTCAATTAAAGGCGCGTTATACGGAAGTGATGAAAGAGTACCAAGATCTTGGTCATATCGAAATAGTACCAAAGGAAGAACAAAACAAACCAGGAGCCGTGTACTTACCTCACCACGCCGTTATAAGAGAAGATAAGAGCACATCAAAGCTCCGAGTAGTTTTCGATGCTTCGTGCCCGGGAACGAACGGTGTGTACCTTGAATCAAGACCTGTTAGTTGGTCCACAGCTGCAACAAGACTTACGCCACATTCTGCTACGTTGGCGTTGTTTCCCGATCAGTCTTGTGTCCGACATAGTTAAGATGTACCGGCAGGTAAGGGTCTACCAAGAAGACGCTGAATACCAGCGTATTTTATGGCGAAACAACAATAACGAGCCTATAAACCATTTCAGACTCCTGAGAGTCACCTTTGGAACCGCAGCTGCACCCTATCTTGCCGTTCGAACTCTCCACCAGGTAGCATACGACCATGGAGAGGCCTATCCACTAGCAGCAGACAGAGTGCTCATGGATTTTTATATGGACGACCTCTTGTCAGGTTGTGACACTGTGGAAGAAGGAGAACAGATATACAGAGAGTTAAACGAACTACAAAGTAAAGCAGGCTTTGAGCTGCAAAAATGGGCTACGAATGACGAACAACTAATGAACATTGTCAGTCACAATGAAGAAGATAGCGATGCCAATGTTCAGCTCAAGCTGGACACAGTAATGAAGGTGTTGGGTCTAACCTGGAATAGGAGGGCGGATACGTTTGAGTATGCAGTTCAATTACCACCGCTTCAGGTTCCCATAACCAAAAGACGGATGATCTCCGACATATGCCGGTTGTTTGACCCGCTTGGTTGGCTCGCGCCAGTCATTATTCGAGCAAAAATCTATATACAAAAGCTGTGGCTAACCGGGATTGACTGGGACGATGAGGTTCCACCACAGCTGATTCTTGAATGGCTGAGCTTTAGAGAAACCCTAACCCAAATTGCAAAGTTCAGCATTCCAAGATGGATACACTTTGAGAAGAGCAGTAAAACTATTGAACTGCAAGGTTTTTGCAACGCCTCTAGTGAAGCGTATGCCGCTGTGATATATTTACGGACTATCAGCGAGGACGGCACCGCTCATGTCTCATTAGTTACGGCAAAAACTAAAGTAGCACCGATAAAACAAGTTTCAATTCCACGCTTAGAATTATGTGGTGCAGTGCTACTTACTAAACTTTTAATGGAGATTTCGCACGTATTAAAAATAGGCAAATCAAGTATCCACGCATGGACTGATTCAACTATTGTGTTATCATGGCTGAACAGTAGACCCAATAGATGGAAAACGTTTGTGGCTAACAGAGTGGCAGAAATTCTTACATCACTGGAGCCACATCAATGGTCACATGTTCCATCTAAGGAAAACCCTGCTGATTGTGCATCCAGGGGTACGAACTGCATACACGACGAACATCTCTGGAAGGAAGGTCCAGAGTGGCTGAAAGAGAATGTTATCACTTATAAGAAGGGTACATATCATGAAACGCATTTGGAAAGTAAACCCAGTAAAATATGTTTAGTAAATACCTGTAATCCAGATGAAGGCTTGAACATCATTGACAGATTCTCCAATCTCAGGCGGCTGATTCGAGTTGTAGCTTACTGCAAAAGATGGTTCAAAAGACGCATTCAAAAAGAAGCAATAGAAGCATGGCTTACCACTAAGGAAATCCAAGAAAGCTTAGTTACATGCATTATACTAGTCCAAAGCAGCTGTTTTGAAGCGGAGATCGTTAACCTGAAAAAGGGAAAAGAAATTATAAAAAGTAGCAAACTTACCTCGTTGAATCCTTATGTTGATGCTGCAGGTATCTTGAGAGTGGGTGGACGCCTCCAACATGCTCAGATGAGTGAGCAAATGAAGCACCCGATTATTATTCCAGAGAAGTCGCATTTCACAGATCTGCTCATATCTGATGCACATGAGAGAACATTGCACGGTGGTCCAGGGTATGATGCTCACTTAACTGAGATCCAAATACTTCATTCTGGGAATCAAAAATTTAGTGAGGTACTACGCAAGGAAGTGTGTTATCTGCATTCGATATGCAGCCGCTTCCAATCATCCTTTAATGGGACAACTGCCTGCTGCAAGAGGGTTGGTAAATCGGCCATTCCGTCATAGTGGAGTGGATTATGCAGGCCCAATCAACATCCGAACTTCCAAGGGCAGAGGCCACCACTCTTACAAGAGCTACATATGCCTGTACATTTGCATGTCTACTCGCGCAATCCACCTCGAAGCCGTAAGTGACATGACATCGCAGGGCTTTCTAGCGGCGTTTAAACGGTTTGTGGCTAGGCGTGGCCATTGTTCCGACTTATGGAGTGACAATGGCACCAACTTTGTGGGAGCCGCTCGTGAGTTGAAGCAGCTTTTTGCTGAAGAACAATCTAGTATTGCAACTGAGATAGCCGCTCAACTAGCAACAAACAACACAACCTGGCATTTCATACCCCCTCATGCGCCTAATTTTGGTGGGCTTTGGGAAGCCGGGATAAAGTCGACCAAACACCACCTCAAAAGAATGATAGGCAACTCGACCCTAACCTTCGAGGAAATGATTACAGTTCTAGCTCAGATAGAAGCCTGCCTCAACTCAAGGCCAATAGCTAAAGGCACTGACGATGCTCCTGAGGCATTAACACCAGGTCACTTTCTGGTATCGGAACCTCTTGTGTTGGTACCTGACTCCAGTTATGAATCAGCTACCGTCAGCAGCTTAAGAAGATGGCAATTGACTCAAAAACTCGTTCAAGACTTTTGGCGCCGTTGGTCGAGTGAGTATCTAACGCAATTCTACCACAGATACAAGTGGGCTCATCAAACTCCTGAGCCATGTGTGGGGGACGTAGTTTTGGTCAAGGAAGATGCTCTCCTCCATCTAGATGGTTGTATGGTGTTATAGTACAAAAGCATCCAGGTGCAGACAACATCACACGAGTGGTCAGTTTAAAATGTAAAGATTCTATTATCAAGAGAGCTGTAAATAAACTTTGTTTTTTGCCAGTGAATTAAGTCACTGATATTCTATTATGTTTAAGTTAATTTAATTAACACTGTTCCTAATATAGTTTACATGGTTGAATGTCAACCTATCATGTGTTTTTATGTGTAAATTTTAAGTTTTGCACCTTTGTTTTTTATATACATGTCATGGCGGGCGGTTTTAAGGACAATTGTCTCATTTGGTCCTTGGCGGGCGGAATGTTAAGCGTTCATGTTTATGTCAAAGTTTAAAACACCGTAGTACTAATTCTGCGAAAGTATATTAACATCTTTTAGTATTAAAAACCACAATAATATCCATAAAAATATTACTGATAATTACGATTTGTCAAAACCGCTCAAAGTTAACTATTTCATGTGAATTTGTAGTGACTCAATTTCCCCCTAGATGTCGCTGTTCTAGTGGCAAACTAGGTAACGATAGTTCACCCTAAGTTTAAGGAGTGGTTGAGACCGCTTGCATGTGTGACCTCAGACAACTGTACCTACTTATACTTATACTAATAAATTGTTGTAAAGTAGAAAGTTCAGTGTATATTTTTGGGACCCCTTGACAGGCTGCATATTTGTGCCGTTTGAGGAGCTCAGCCGCGTTAGCGGCAGCACCGGCCCTGATCGAGGTCCCTTGGAGATGGGACGGCGCCAGGGTATCCACACAAATGGCATCCCAGACAAGCGGTCGTCCCAACTTCCAAGGAACCAGGGTCATGCCATCCGGTCTCTTGCCATCGTCGCGAGCCAGGCCAGTCGGCTCTAGGACCGCCGTTGTACCGGCACTGGCAAGGGCTCGGCGCAGGATATCGTTGATCGAGGCATGTCGTGCGATACGTCCAGCGCTCCTGCCACATCAAAGTGATGAAAGGCCGTGGGGACCAGTATCGTTAACACTAGTACCACAGTGGCACCGATGTGGCGCAACACAAGCCGCTCCCAGGCGCAGCGCGATTCTGAAAGTTCCATTTGTAAGAAGTGTGCCTAAGTTTTTAGAGGGCAAGGTCTGTAACCAAGCCCCCGACTCCCATCTACCTACAGGAGGCAAGGAGACGAGCACGCTCCGTCGTGTTGTGTCTATTTTAGACATATCTAGTGTAATATTTGAGCACTCGTCACGGTAGGTTCCGTTTAGATGCGCTGGTTATGTTCAAACAGTATCTTATACAATGTAGTAACAAAAGCTTTCAGACTTATTCCTTAATAGGGAACATTACGCAAAGCTCTGCGTAGGGGGCGACACTAACACAACCCGTAAACAAACCGCCATGACGTACAATGCCATATTTATTTACCTAACAATTGCTAACAAACAATAACGAATAATTGATGAAAACGCGTTAAACTACAATCGTTTTATTATCATTAGTGTGTAAAATACCTGTGCTGTGATATTAAAATGGCATCCTATAGCTATTTAAAGGTGGATGAGGGCTTTTTTGGGTTCCGTAGCCAAATGGCAAAAAACGGAACCCTTATAGATTCGTCATGTCCGTCCGTCTGTCTGTCTGTCCGTCCGTATGTCACAGCCACATTTTTCCTAAACTATAAGAGCTATACTGTTGAAACTTGGTAAGTAGATGTAATATGTGAACCGCATTAAGATTTTAACACAAAAATCGAAAAAAAACATTAAGTTTTAGGGGTCCCCATACTCAGAACTGAAACTCAAAAAATTTTTTTTCATCAAACCCATACGTGTGGGGTATCTATGGATAGGTCTTCTAAAATGATATTGAGGTTTTTAATATCATTTTTTTCTAAACTGAATAGTTTGCGCGAGAGACACTTCCAAAGTGGTAAAATGTGTCCCCCCCCCCCTGTAACTTCTAAAATAAGAGAATGATAAAACTAAAAAAAATATATGATGTACATTACCATGCAAACTTCCACCGAAAATTGGTTTGAACGAGATCTAGTAAGTAGTTTTTTTTAATACGTCATAAATCGTAAATTATAAATTCGTTAATAAATTTATTTCACGGAACCCTTCATGTGCGAGTCCGACTCGCACTTGGCCGCTTTTTTTGCTTTACGACGTATTGCCGCTTCCCATAGTTTTCGTATCATCGTTTCCTTAGGAAATGAACGATGCCCTTCATTCTTGCATCCAATTACGCAGCACTGATGCATTTTATTTATTGAAATATTTTCTTCACTATTTGATCCAGAGCTTTGAAGGACTTGTCAAAGTTGTCAAAAAAACTGTTTACTAATTGTGTTAGTGCTGCACTCTGGCGGCAGAACATTGCAGTAATGTTTCCTATTCTAACCATGCTTCTTTCATTTAATGATAATAAACGAGTAAGTGATCCTATAATTCCTATAAGGGTTCCTTATTAACCCCCAACGCAAAAAGAGGGGTGTTAGAAGTTTGACGTGCCTGTGTGTCTGTTTACTGTGACTCTGTGTATCTGTGTGTCTGTGTGTCTGTTTACTGTGACTCTGTGTGTCTGTGTGTCTGTTTACTGTGACTCTGTGTATCTGTGTGTCTGTTTACTGTGACTCTGTGTGTCTGTGTGTATGTTTACTGTGACTCTGTGTGTCTGTGTGTATGTTTACTGTGACTTTGTGTGTCTGTGTGTCTGTTTACTGTGACTCTGTGTATCTGTGTGTCTGTGTGTCTGTTTACTGTGACTCTGTGTGTCTGTTTACTGTGACTCTGTGTATCTGTGTGTCTGTTTACTGTGACTCTGTGTGTCTGTGTGTATGTTTACTGTGACTCTGTGTGTCTGTGTGTCTGTTTACTGTGACTCTGTGTGTCTGTGTGTCTGTTTACTGTGACTCTGTGTATCTGTGTGTCTGTTTACTGTGACTCTGTGTATCTGTGTGTCTGTCTGTGGCATCGTAGCTCCTAAACGTACGGACAGATTTGAATGCGGTTTTTATCCGAAAGCTGACGTGATTGGTTCTTAGCTACGTTTTAAAATATTGAACTCTGAAAAGAAAATATCGAAGTTTTTTCTTTTCAAGTTGTTAATTGAAAAAAAAAAAAAAGTTTATTTAGGTTATAAAAGTAAATTAACAGATAGCAAAGGTTGGAGCCTCCTATTAAGCAAGTAATTTTGCTTGTGTCAGGAGTTTTAATTATTTCTTTTGAGGCACGAACCCTAAAAAGCAACAATAAATCTATCTATACATATAATAAAGCTGAAGAGGGTCAAAAGTCTGTACATAGAAGATATTCGAAAAAAAATTGGCTAGGGATTCTTAGAATCGATAACAGAACACGTTCCAACAGTTTTTAGAATTTTTGTCTGTTTATCTGTTTGTCTGTTTATGTGACTGCGCATCACGTGAAAACGGCTGAACCAATTAAGATAAAATTTGGTATAGAGATAGTTTGAGTCCTAAGGAAGGACATAGGGTAGTTTTATCCCGGAAATCAACCCCTAAGAGGATGAAATGGGGGGTGGAAATTTGTATAGAGCTACTTAAACCGCTGCACTGATTTGGATGAAATTTGGTATATACATATTTTAAGTCCCGGGAAAGGTCGAAAGATAGGTTTTATCCCGGAAATCTTCCTTTTAGGGGGTAAAATGGAGGGGTAAAAATTTGGAAGTAACCCATTTTGATAAAATTTGGTTTAGAGGTAGTTTAAGTTCTGGGAAAGGACTTCGGATAGTTTTTATTCCGGAAATCTTCCCCTAAGAGGGTGAAATGGGGGGTAAAATTTTGGATGGACTCGGTTTAGATCAAATTTGGTATAGATATAGTTTGAATCCCGGAAAATGACAATGGATAGTTTGAATCCCGAAAATCATCCCCCAAGGGGATGAAATAGGGATGAAAATGTGGATAAATCAAATTAAGTTAAAATTTGGTAAAGAGATAGAAGGAGTCCCAGGTAAGGACAATGCATAGTTTTTATCCTGAAAAATCATCTCCTGAAGGGGTGAAATGAGGGGTGAAAATTTGGATAGAACCCAATTACGGTATAGCGAGTTAGAGTCTTCCGAAAATGACACCCCCAATTACACCCCCTTAATGAATGCTCTAAGGGGGTGTAATTGGGGGTGACATTTTGTTTGTGACCCATTTTGATGAAATTTGATTGAAAGATAGTTTGATACTTTCCCAGGGGAAAGGACATATGATAGTTTAAAATTCAAGAAATCATCCTCTAATGGCGTGAAATTGGGGTAAAAATTTAGATGTTTAGATGAAATTTGGTATAAAGATAGTTTGAGTTCCGGAAAAGGACATAGGATAATTTTTGTCATGGAAATCATCTCTTAAGGGGATGAAATAGGGGGTGAAAATTTAGATAAGACCCATTTAGATGAAATTTGGTAAAGAGATAGAATGAGTCCCAGGGAAGGCCAATGCATAGTTTTCATCCCAAAAATTCATTTCCTGAGGTGGTGAAATGAGAGTTGAAGATTTGGATATAACGTATTTAGAGGAAACTTGGTATAGAGAGGGGTAGAGTCCTAGGAAAGGACATAGAATAATTTTTATTCTGGAACACATGAAAGGAGGAAATCATCCCCTAAGAGGGTGAGAAATTGTAGATGAAAATTTGGATTGAACCCTTTTACAGTATATAGCGATAGTTGGAGTCCTAGGGAAGGACATAGGATAGTTTTATCCCGAAAATCATTCACTAAGGAGGTGTAATTGGGGGTGACAATTTGTTTGTGACACATGCAGATGAAATTTGGTTTAGAGTTAACTTGAGTCCCGGAGAATGACAACGAATATTTTCAATCCCGATAATCATCCCCTAAAGGGATTAAATAGAGGGTGACAATTTGGATAAAATTCATTTAAGTGAAATTTGGTCTAGAGATAGTGGGAGTCCCAGGGAAGGAGATATCATAGTTTTATTCCTGAAAATCAGCTCCTGAGGGGGTGAATTGAGGGGTGAAAATTAGGATAGAACCCATTTAGGTGAAATTTGGTATTGAGATAAGTGGAGTTCCGGGAAAGGAAATCGCATAGTTTTTGTAACGAAAATCAACGCCTGAGGATGAAATGAGGGTGAAGATTTGGATGGACCTCATTTAGATAAAATCTGGTTAAGAGATAGTTTCATCATCCCCTAAGGGGGTGAAATGTGGGTGAAAGTTTGGATGGAACCCATTTACGGTATACCGATAGTTGGAAGTCCTGGGGAAGGACATAGAATAGTTTTATCCCGAAAATCCTCCCCTTAGGGGTGAAAATTTGGATTTGAGTGACCCATTTAGATGACATTATTTGGTTTACAGATAGTTTGAGTTCCGGAAAAGGACATAAGATATTTTTTTGTCATGGAAATCATCTCTTAAAAGGGTGAAATGGAGGTTGAATATTTGTATCGAGCTACTATATAACCCATTTAGATAAAATTTTGTATAGCGGTAGTTAGAAGGCACGGCGTTGGTAGGCCCCCCACAAGGTGGACTGATGACCTGGTAAAGGTCGCGGGAGTCCGCTGGATGCGGGTGGCGCAGGATTGGTCACTTTGGAACTCTTTGGGGGAGGCCTATGTCCAGCAGTGGACGTCTTTCGGCTGATATAATGATGATGATAATGATGATAAAAATTGTTTGAGTCTCGGGGAAGGACATAGGATAGTTTTTATATCGGAAATCTACCCCTAAAAGGGAAATGGACGGTGAAAGTTTGTATTGAGCTACGATATAAACGAGTTCTACGCGGACGAAGTCGCGGGCAAAAGCTAGTATCAAAATATAATAATACTTCACCTCTGGTGGCTTTGGAGTCTCTTCCGCGGGATCTTGTCTCAATATTTGCTTATTCTGGAAGAAATTGAAGGAAATTAAAGGAGATTTTTTGGAAGTGTAGTAGGTAACTTACCGAGTTTTCACTAGAGGGCGCGACGGTGAACCGTTTAAGATCCCATACAAAGGTCAGTAAGATAACACATGTCATATTGTGTTGTATTTTTTTTCTGTATTGTTTGTTACGAATAAAAGTTTAAGTTTGATAATTCGGTGGCTCGATCAACTGGACATGTCGCTTAATTGGCCAAGCACTCCAGGGCTGTTATTCTTAGCCCCGTTATTCTGTAACTTGTTTTAACTTCACCTCACCGTTCACCCACAAAAAAATCTTGACGCCGCGATTCGTAGAACTAAGCGTATCTATAAGAGCTCTAGTTTCGTTAAGCGTGACGAGTGAGGTTAGGTGCATTAGCGCGTTCCGAATAACAGCCCTGATTATTAAGGCCTGCGCAAACCGGCGGAACGCAGCGCAGATCACTTAAAATGTATCAATCTATATTCTTTTCTATTTTAATTAACATTAAGGTATAAATTTGAATGCTCTGAGACCGACCTCGGAGCATCACGGGGGATTTCTACTCTGCGGCATCGAGGAGCATGTTAGAGGTTACTGCGGCGGTAGGCGGCGGCGTGCCGCGGCATCCCCCGCTATGCGCCGAGGCCTCCCGAGAGCGCCGGGGTAGCGGGGCTGCGGGAGGGGAAGGCTTGGTGCAACTCGGTGGACGACGGGGAAGAACACGAATTTTGATTTTTGATACCGCAAGCACCTTCGCAATGCTGTGGCATCCTACGGCATCCCACGACATGCCATGATCGGTGATTATACACTTCGGCGCATAACGGGGGATGCCGCCGCAGTATCGTCGGCGCTATTCCGCCAAGGCAGGCGGTGGCGGTATGCGCAGAAGTGCTCCCATAGCGCTTCGCTGGCGCCAAGTCCCTGGCGCTGCGCTGGCGGGCGCTCGCGGTATCGCGGGGATTTTCCCTCGTCGGTGTGCGCTGCGCGGAGTAAATCCTCCTAGGTGATCTGCACTGCGCTCCGCCGGTTTGTGCAGGCCTTTAGTTAGTATACTACGTAATCACAGCGTCAAGATTAGGGGTGACGTTGAATGGTTACGTCATTGCCTTGATATTAATTTGTTTAGCAGTGCATCCCGCTGTTAACGCGTTCGTTTACGCGTGAGCGTGAGTGAGAGTAGGTCGCATAAAGGGGATATTCATTTGTTTATGCCCTTGCGAACGCCTATACTGCCGCGCACGAGTCAATGCTCACGGTGGGGTGGCGCTGTATATACGCGAAGGTGTGCAGAAGGTATTATTACATCTCGGAAACCGCAAAAAGAACACAAATCATTGCACCCGGTTATACTGTTTACTAATTATTTCTGATTTTTTATTACTTTTGATTCCAATGTCTATGAAAACGGATTTTCAGCCTACTGTGCAATGGTACGATATTATCGAGTTTCACGCGGACCAACTCGCGGGCAAAAGCTAGTAGATATAAGAACAATACATACAGGGTAGCACAGCACGGTGACCAGCGTTAGCGCCATTACGAACACTGACAGACATCTTGGAGGCTCCATGTGATCTAGTCAACAAAATACAAGATTATGACTACAACTTGGCAAAGTTGAAAAACCCTCGACATTTTCATTTCAAAGTTCAATATCTCAAAAACGGCTGAACCGATTTGGTTGAAACGTAGCTAAAAACCATCTCGATCACGTCATCTTTCGAACAAGAAAAACCGCATTCAAATCGGTCCGTTCGTTTAGGAGCTACGATGCCGCAGACAGACACACACACACACAGACACTCAGACACGTCAAACTTATAACACCCTTCTTTTTTCGTCGGGGGTTTATAAAATAACACACGACATCTTAAATTTATACTTATAATTATACGAGTTATTATAGGTACAGCTTCGTACTTAACATAATTGAAGGAAAGATAGAGGGGAGGCGGGGAAGAGGAAGACCTCAGAGCATAGAATACTAGAGAGAGGACAAGCCGCCGGCGGCCGTGTCGCAGCTGTATGCTCAATGGGCATACACTGCCATACTGTGCACGCGTGCTGATCGCAGAGAATATTACGTTTTTTCCCAAAATGCCTGATATGATGCGCGTTTATTGTCAAATAAGCGTGTAGGTATACAAGAGTAATAAGCGTGTAGGTATACAAGAGTAATAAGCGTGTAGGTATACAAGACTGTGTGTTTTAGATGTGTGCGTGCTTTGTCTTGTCAATTACTTGGGCGTTGTGTGGGTTAATGTACTTGCGACAGGCTCACTCTATACAAATCGGCCGCCATGTCCGATCTCTCTGTGAATAGACTACATGGAGCAACTCAAAAAGAGAGTTGCACGGCTATCACAAGACGGCCGCGACATATTCTCAAGCTCTCTCGCGCTACCCGTCTCTCTCTTATTAGACCACTTAGAAAGAGACGGATAGTGCGAGACAGCTCGAGAGTATGTCGCGGCCGTCTTGAGATAGCCGTGCTGAAGTTGGGTCATATCGTGAGGTCAAAGAGATTGCGTGGGATCGGAGTAGATGGAGGGCCTACTTTAAGCTACACCGACAAGAGCCTAGCTCTTAAGTAAGAGAAGAAGAAGGTACTAATATTAAGAGTACCTGGGATGGTCGGCTCTCCATACAAACGTGCCTAGTTATGTTCACATTTTAAAACGGAATGCTTCATAAAAAGTGCGAGTCGGACTCGCGCACGAAGGGTTCCGTACCATTATCTATAAAAACGGCAAAAAAATTGTTGTATGGGAGCCCCCCTTAAAAAAATATTTTATTTTGTATTTAGTATTTGTTGTTATATCGCATTTGGCACACGCATACTAGAGGTCAAAACAATTTTTTTGACCCGCAGTTCCTAAAAAAAATCTCTTAGGAGGGGAGTGCCAAGACATTTTATTTTTTGTATCATTTTTTAGTTTCATTAGATATCATGTATGGTATCTAATGGAAGGGAATTTTAAGGTGGTTCTAAAAATATACCACATCATTACATTTCAGCCATTTTTTTTTAATTAACTCAAAAATAATTTTTGAAACATACCAAGTTTGGGCTCATCCAGACACGATATGGCTGATTTTTTTAAATACAATATACCGCAATTGATACGTCATATCTTCATATCTCACCTCAAACAAGTAATTTTGAAAATAACTTCATTAAGTTTTTTTTTTAATTTTTAGGGTGAAGTACTCAAAGAGTAGAACGGGGCTCTATTACTAAGACTCCGCTGTCCGTCTGTCTGTCTGTCTGTCTGTCTGTCACCAGCGGCGCTACCACGAACTTCGAATCTCGAACTTCGTATATCTCCGTCTCTATCACACTTATGGTTTATGGTACTCGAGCGACCGAAACGGAGATATACGAAGTTCGAGATTCGAAGTTCGTGGAAGCGCCGCCGCAGGCTGTATCTCACTGATACCGTGATAGTTCCAGTTGAAATTTTCACAGGTGATGTATTTCTGTTGCCGCTATAACAACAAATTAAGTGCGGCAAAGTACTAAAATGATCATCTACTTTTGCTGTAGACCGTACATATGTCTGTATAACGCAACTAAAAAATACCTACCTTTAAAAATTACATCGCACCTGCACCTAGATTTCGTCATATTTAGCTTAGACCTGATTTGTAATATTCATAACACTTACTTAGCTCTGAATTAATTAATTGACCAGCGACCTATGCTTCTCATTAATTGGGTTTTGTTAAGTAGGTATTAGGTAAGTTACTTATATTTTAAGTTAGAACTTAAAATATAAGTAACTTAGCTAATACCTAATACAGAACTGTATCTCGCTCAGGGTGCCCTGAAACTATACCTAATTTAATAGAATATGTTTTTTTTCTTAAAATCAACACTTACCTTGTTTGAGTCTTGCTTCGGGGACCAAAGTTGACTTTATTTATTATATTTCGATGTCGAAATTATGCATATCAACTATTTACGACGCTATGAAATTCATATCGAGTACGATTGTAGTTGAACATTATTGCAGTTACACATACTATTTCATGCTTATTTCAGGCAACATATAAGTTGTATTCGGAAGTGTAAAGTTTGTCAAACGAACGCAACCAAACATCGACTTTATACTCTGACTATAAAGTAGTTTTTTAGGGTTCCGTAGCCAAATGGCAAAAAACGGAACCCTAAGAACGATACTAAAGGTCCATTGTTCAAGTCTCAGGGACGCTAAAACGAGTATGAAGCTACGGTAGCCTAGTGGTTCAGGCATGCGGCTGTCAAGCGGCGGTCGTGGGTTCGAATTCCGGCTCGTACCATAAGTTTTTCGGAACTTCGAACTTACCTTCTTCTTTTGTTTTCTTTCTTCTTCTTCTTCTTCTTTCTTAATTTCGGAATATTTACCGTTAGCTTAGCTTTTCGGTGAAGGAAAACATCGTGAGGAAACCGGTGCAAATTAAATAAAAGCTTGTAAAAATAAGATAAATAGAAGTTTATTAATATATCTTGCCCATATAAAACTCCTTCCACTTTATTCGTGGCTACGCATAATCTATAACACATCAGGGCCATTTATTTTATTTTATTGCCTATTGTAATTTTTTGTCAAATTGGATTTAAGAGGCTGACAAGACAAATTTTGTTGAAATTGATATTATTTAAGCAGTTGTATAAGAAAAACTATTTGTTGTAGCACATCAAAAAATATATTAGTTAATATTCATCATATTTCCAAGACCGTAGACGTACTCGAAACATAATTGGATGAAATCGGCTCGATAGAAAATAATAATTGCAAAGGTTGGTCTTAAAATCCTCTTAAACGGTTCTATGTCCTTATTTTTTTGACGTATGGGTCTGCAATTAAAAACACGATGTCCACATATTCATACCTAAACCGTAGACGAGCCATATTTCACAAATAATACACACTTTTTTTTATTTCAATATTTATTTATTATTTTCGTCTAAAACCTGGCCGCTCAAGTAACACTCGCTCTCGCTTACTCCGATACAAAAAGACAGTGTGCGCGTCTTTGGTAGAGTCCGCTGGATGCGGGTGGCGCAGGACCGGTCACTTTGGCACTCTTTGGGGGAGGCCTATGTCCAGCAGTGGACGTCTTTCGGCTGATATGATGGTGATGATACACTGTTGTTAATTCATAGGAAGTTGTGAAGTCACCAAAAAGGGTACAGTCACCGCCATCAATATCTGATGGAACAAAGGCCGCAAAAATATCTGATGAGTCTTTAGAGCGTGTCAGATATTTTTGCGGCCTTTGATCATTCATATATTGATGCCAGTGACCGCACATATTATTTATTATGTTACTTGGGATGGGATATTATATTTATTTACGACCACGAATAAAATAAAAATAACATCAACCCATTAGTCTACCTTTTCACGAAACGATCCGTTTCTCTCTAATTAGAAAACTAAGAGCGAGACAGGGAGGCGACTTGAGGCTAACTTCACAGACGCAACCTTGTGTAAAAAAAAAAAATAGGTAGTTAGGTAATTTATGAATTTATTTCTATTTGTTAATTATTATTATATTCATTAATTTATTATTAATTTGTGATTGTTAAACATTGTAATTATTAATTTAGTATAATTGAATATTGATTCAATTGTATAATTGTATGATAATATTTTACGGGTGACGGTAAGTACCCGATTTTTTATTTATTTTTATTTGGCGCAGATTGTATTGCGATTATTTAAGTAAGTTGACCTGCATTAAAGTACGAGCAACTACCGTCCAATTTAAACATTACAAATCCAATAAGTTTTATAAAATTTCAGTCACTTGAAATAATCTCAACTGTAGGTTCGTGAGGGTAGCTGGACTGAAGTTAGTTGTGGGTGTGGGTGTCAGCGGGTGCGGCAGCAGGCGGGTTGAGGATGGGTGTCACCCATCCGCTCAGCCAGTACAGCATCAGCGCCCAGAAGCACGCGCGGAACAGGATGTCCACACACCACATGCTGGAAAACATGCAAACTAGATAAATAAATAATTATCATCGTGAGCATCATCATTTTACTTAGTGAGGTTATTTTTTTTTCATTCATCATATCAGCCGAAAGACGTTCACTGCTGGACATAGGCCTCACCCAAAGAGTGCCACAATGGCCGGCCCTTTTTTTTTTTTTTTGACGTTGTGAAAATGCCTTACGCATACCCCAGACTGATGGTGACTGGAGGAGCATACCCACTAAAAACACACCGGCGTCACCCGCATTTCCGTTAATGGGACAATGACCGGTCTCGCGCCACCCGCATCCAGCGGACTCCCACGACCTTTACCAGGTCATCAGTCCACCTTGTGGGGGGCCTACCCACGCCGCGCAAGCCGGTACGTGGTCCGGCTGCCATGGAGTTTTTAGTAGATAGAAACACCACATAACCCAGTCATCCCCCGATGATTGGGTCCTTGGTTCGCAGGTTTCCTCCACGAAAAAAAAAAGAAAATGGGTCGCGTGAGAAAAATTTAAAACCGAGCTCATTGGCGTGCCATGGGCGAGGCATATGACCAGCAGTGGACTGACACAGGCTCATGATGATAGATCGTCAGCCAAGAGATGAAAAAAAATTATTTATTCGAAATCTTAAAATCTTTACAAATATGCAGGCTGGTGCCTCTTTTTAGGCAATCAAGATGCCCTCCAGAAACTCATCGTCATCGGCAAAGTCGATGGCAAGAGATAGAGAGGGTTCAGTCCTATGCCCTCGGCTGACCAATCGACACCCTCAGTAATCAGTAATCAGTATCTTTATTGCTTTCATAGGTAAATACAAGATGGTACATTATATATGTTCAGCTATGAAACCCTGTAGGGCACTACAATATTAAATAACTAAAACTAAAATGTATTAATTTGCAACAGCTTAAGGTGCTTATCTCTTAATTGTTAAACTTATACAAAACGGTGAGCATGCAAAGATAATCTTATGCTAAGTATTACAAATATTTATTAATCTAGCTATAGCTATACCTATACTATTATATCAGTAATTAACTTTCAAAAAATTCTTGCAGTGAGTAAAAACAGTTTTTAATTAGAAATTTGGTGACTTTTTTATTTAATAATTTATTGTTCTCCTCGTCCCTTATAATCTTTGGAAGTTTATTGTACACCTTGATACACATTACGTGGGGACTAGAGGCGTGCATTTTTAATTTAGATGCTGGAATTGGAATCCTATCTCTGGGACGTAGGTTTGAGGTAGTCGGTCTCTGTTGGTCTAGAAATAATGTGTTATGCTTTCTTAAAAATTTACATAGCTCTAGTATGTATAAAGAGGTCAAGGTCATGATATTGAGTTTAGGAAAATGTGGTCTGCAACTATCTGTTTGGTATATATTGACTAAGATCCTTATACATTTCTTTTGCAACACAAAGAGATCGTTCACATTTGTACTGTTGCCCCACATGATAATTCCATACCGTAGCCGGGAATGAGCAAATGCGTGATAGGCACTTAGTGCTGTATTGAGATTGGTATGTTTTTTAATTTCCATTAGGGCATAGGTAAAGCTTGATAGTTTTGAAGCAATTTTTTGGATGTGGGATTTCCAGTTCATGTTTGTGTCAATTTGGAGTCCAAGAAGATTCGTTGAGTCGATGCATTCTAATGTTTGATTAATGTAGGTAAAATTTGTGTTTAAGTTGTTTTTTTGGTGTGGTTTATACTGCATAATCTTTGTCTTATCTAAATTCAATTCAAGGTTGTGAAGATGTAGCCAATCGACAACTTTGGATAGAATATTGTGTAAAAGGGAATTTAGGTTATTAATACGAGTAGAATAAGGAAAGACTATTGAAATATCGTCTGCGAAAAGGACACAAGTGTGGTCTAATATTTTGGGAAGCTGATTTATATAAATTAAAAATAAGAGGCAACCGAGATTACTTCCTTGTGGTATTGATCCTGATAGTATCCTACGTTCTGATTTTACGTTTTCTATTACCTTAGTTTGAGAATTATGATATTCTACTTGGACAAACTGTTTTCGATTTGATAGATACGATTGGAACCATCTATGAGCAATACCCCTCACGCCAATGTTGTAAAGCTTGTCTAATAAAATGTTATAGGATACTTTGTCGTAGGCTTTGCTCATGTCTAGTAATACGCCGATGGCATAGTTTTTATCATTAATGATGTTATATATTTCTTGAGCATATTTATAGAGAGCTAGTATCGTTGATCTATTTTTACGAAATCCATATTGATTCTCACATAAAATGTTAAATTTCTCGCAAAATGTGTATAGCCGGCTAGTCATTATTGTCTCTAATATTTTTGCAAATGTGGGCAATAGAGCCCTCAACATGAACGTCTCCCATGTGCAGAGAGCACGAACATTGGAGGACCATCATCAGAAAAATGGGTCATGTCACTTGACTTACTAACTTTTGCCCTAATGTTTTACTAGACTTGATGTATTTTTCTTCGAAGCAGTAAACATTTCGGGTTTTCTTTTAATATCATCAAACTTAAGTGGCAGTGGGCGGGGCACATTGCACGTAGAACCGATGGTCGTTGGGGCGGAAAGGTTCTCGAGTGGCGACCACGTACCGGAAGGCGAGGCGTGGGTAGGCCCCCCACAAGGTGGACTGATGACCTGGTAAAGGTCGCGGGAGTCCGCTGGATGCGGGTGGCGCAGGACCGGTCATTGTGGCACTCTTTGGGGGAGGCCTATGTCCAGCAATGGACGTCTTTCGGCTGATATGATGATAATAATTATCAAATACTTTTAGGTTCGTTTTGCAATATACAATAGATATTTAAGAAAAAATTAATAAACCCGAAGCAAATCACTGGCTTTCAAGTCACAGGCTCAGTCCTATTTTGAAAGTCAGAGGCTCATACTCTGGTACCACTGTTATAATTATAAATATTTCACAACAACCTATTGTATAATTAGAACTACTAGGTACTACAAAGAGTCCGACATGTATCTAGGTTAAGAAAGTAAGCAATAAAGATTATATTATATTATTCTTAATGAAACATGGCCAGATGGGGACTACATCGTGGCCAATCAAACCAACGTGCTTGCGGTACAGCACCGCAAACCATGGTGCACCTGATGGCGTGCCCCACATGCCCACACTCCTCGGAACACGACCTGAGAGACGCGACTGCCAGAGCTGTCCACACCGCTGCCCGTTGGGCATCGCTTATTTGAGGAACCACGACACGAAGAAGAAGAATGAAACATAAGTAAGCAATAAAGATAAGGTATGTTATATTATTATTAATGAAACATTAGGTCAAGTGAAGCATTTAGGGCAAAAGTAGGTAGTAAGGTCTAACAAGGGGAACCGAAAGTTACACGACCGAAATAACGACCGCCTGCATTGGGGAAACGACGCAAGGAGGACCTCGCAGTAAACCCCTTGAACTTACACTCTCATGTGTCTCCGCGCCGCGGGGATGGTGTCGTCGCTCTCCTTGAGGATGTAGCGTCGCGCCGACAGGATGCAGTCCTCGAACTTACACTCTCATGTGTCTCCGCGCCGCGGGGATGGTGTCGTCGCTCTCCTTGAGGATGTAGCGCCGCGCCGACAGGATGCAGTCCTTGAACTTACACTCTCATGTGTCTCCGCGCCGCGGGGATGGTGTCGTCGCTCTCCTTGAGGATGTAGCGCCGCGCCGACAGGATGCAGTCCTTGAACTTACACTCTCATGTGTCTCCGCGCCGCGGGGATGGTGTCGTCGCTCTCCTTGAGGATGTAGCGCCGCGCCGACAGGATGCAGTCCTTGAACTTACACTCTCATGTGTCTCCGCGCCGCGGGGATGGTGTCGTCGCTCTCCTTGAGGATGTAGCGCCGCGCCGACAGGATGCAGTCCTTGAACTTACACTCTCATGTGTCTCCGCGCCGCGGGGATGGTGTCGTCGCTCTCCTTGAGGATGTAGCGCCGCGCCGACAGGATGCAGTCCTTGAACTTACACTCTCATGTGTCTCCGCGCCGCGGGGATGGTGTCGTCGCTCTCCTTGAGGATGTAGCGCCGCGCCGACAGGATGCAGTCCTTGAACTTACACTCTCATGTGTCTCCGCGCCGCGGGGATGGTGTCGTCGCTCTCCTTGAGGATGTAGCGCCGCGCCGACAGGATGCAGTCCTTGAACTTACACTCTCATGTGTCTCCGCGCCGCGGGGATGGTGTCGTCGCTCTCCTTGAGGATGTAGCGCCGCGCCGACAGGATGCAGTCCTTGAACTTACACTCTCATGTGTCTCCGCGCCGCGGGGATGGTGTCGTCGCTCTCCTTGAGGATGTAGCGCCGCGCCGACAGGATGCAGTCCTTGAACTTACACTCTCATGTGTCTCCGCGCCGCGGGGATGGTGTCGTCGCTCTCCTTGAGGATGTAGCGCCGCGCCGACAGGATGCAGTCCTTGAACTTACACTCTCATGTGTCTCCGCGCCGCGGGGATGGTGTCGTCGCTCTCCTTGAGGATGTAGCGCCGCGCCGACAGGATGCAGTCCTTGAACTTACACTCTCATGTGTCTCCGCGCCGCGGGGATGGTGTCGTCACTCTCCTTGAGGATGTAGCGCCGCGCCGACAGGATGCAGTCCTTGAACTTACACTCTCATGTGTCTCCGCGCCGCGGGGATGGTGTCGTCGCTCTCCTTGAGGATGTAGCGCCGCGCCGACAGGATGCAGTCCTTGAACTTACACTCTCATGTGTCTCCGCGCCGCGGGGATGGTGTCGTCGCTCTCCTTGAGGATGTAGCGCCGCGCCGACAGGATGCAGTCCTTGAACTTACACTCTCATGTGTCTCCGCGCCGCGGGGATGGTGTCGTCACTCTCCTTGAGGATGTAGCGCCGCGCCGACAGGATGCAGTCCTTGAACTTACACTCTCATGTGTCTCCGCGCCGCGGGGATGGTGTCGTCGCTCTCCTTGAGGATGTAGCGTCGCGCAGACAAGATGCAGTCCTCGAAGTAGCGCGGTATGTCCAGTCCTGTGCACACATGTTTTACTTTACTCACTAGCTCGGAAAGCCCTTTTTGTATGTTTGATATCTATCTATTGAGAAAATAGCTTTTTATCCACTGTTTTTTTTGTGATAGTGTGAGATACTGTGAGAGATAGTGTGAGATACAGTGTGAGATAGTGTGAGATAGTGTGAGAGATAGTGTGAGATAGTGTGAGTTAGTGTGAGATAGTGTGAGATAGTGTGAGATAGTGTGAGCTAGTGTGAGATAGTGTGAGAGATAGTGTGAGATAGTGTGAGTTAGTGTGAGATAGTGTGAGGGATAGTGTGAGCTAGTGTGAGTTTTTTTTTGTCTTATCCTTTTTCTTATTTTCCTCGCTGTTGTGAGGTGAAAAGTTTTGTGTTATACACGGGTGAAAAGTTATTTTACGTCTCGTGTGTTGAAACACTAGCTACGCTCAGGATTCTATATTTGAACCTCTCGCTTCGCTCGTGGTCAATCATAAATTCCTTTCGCTAGCTCGTGTTTCAAATGAACACTCGCAGGTAAAATACAACTTGCCCCCTTGTATATCAAATAACTATTACAAGCTTTCTGTTAACTTGCAATGTACAGTCAGCATCAAAAGTAGCTAAACAAAATAACACGCTCAAAATGACCTACACAGATCCTTATTCCTTTGACATTAGAGTCCAGCGTCCACCTTCAAATCTTCTCGCTCGCGTGCGTTCAAATCGTTCCTGTACCTCTGCTAAGCTTCTATCTCAAAAAAGAGTTTCCCTAATACAAACTTTGCAACCCGTTTTTAGCCCCTTAGGGGTGGAATTTTCCAAAACGCTAAAAGTATTTTATTTGTATTTTAATAGCTAATCTTTCTACAAAGTTTTAAGTATCTAGTTCAAAAACAAAAGGTTCTCCCATACAAACTTTGCACCCCTATTTTACCCCCTTAGGGATAGAATTTTCAAAAATCCCTTCTTACCCCTAGCCCACGTTATAAAATCAACATACAGTGCAAAAATCAACTCTCTAGCCCCCGTAGTTTCGGCTGTGCGTTGATGAGTGAGTGAGTGAGTGAATGAATGAGTCAGTCAGGACATAGGCATTTATATGTATAGATGACCGGTTATTGCATTGCCAATTGCCAGCCGCAACACACTCACCGATAGCGTCCACCTTGTAATCCTCCCGCTCGCGTGCGTTCAGATCGTTCCTGTAACTCTGCGCGATGTCGGACTTGAACTCCCACTGATTGTTGGCGTAGTACTCGAACACCTCGAAGCCTTTATTGATACGACGTTGCACGCGACACAATCTGGGAATTTATAATTAGTTACTAGTGGCTCTGTTAGCTGTAGAATTGAAAAACCTGTCTTTATTTTTTTATTTTATTTTATTTCGAAAGAAATAAAATAATCGACAAAAAACATCTATAATATACCTAATTGTTGAACCTGGTGACAAAATTGAGAAATGCGACCTGTGAGGAATATGTCTTATGAGATCACCCTTCGTGCTGGATATGGCGTAACATAGGATCACCTGGGTGATCTTACTGGATCTCTAGAATCACTAGAATCACTTTCAAAGTAATATTATTTTCTGGAGTATCCTACTGGGTATAATTCTGTCCACTAAAATCACCCAGGGGATCGTGCTGGATATGGCGTACAACAAGATCACCTGGGAGATCTCATAAGACATATTCGTCCAATCAGATCACCTGGGTGATCGGGTCAGGGGATCTTAGTGGATGCCGCACTTTCAAGGTCCAAGTTGTGTAGAAACCTTTGATAGCTCTTTGCTAAAAAGCTGGGCTACCCCAAGTAGAAATTTCATCATCATCATCATCATATCAGCTGAAAGAGGTCCACTGGTGGACATAAGCCTCCCCCAAAGAGTGCCAAAATGACCGGTCCTGCGCCACCCGCTTCCAGCGGACTCCCGCGACCCTTACCTGGTCATCAGTCCACCTTGTGGGGGGCCTACCCACGCCTCGCCTTCCGGTACGGTAAGTAGAAATTTAAAGGAAGTAAAAGTCTGCTGCTGTTATACATAACAATCTGCTGACTGTATAGTACGTATAGTTAATAGCACCCAAATTAGCCAAATATATCGAAACACATTCTTACTCTTGCAGTAATAAAGACGTGTACCGAAATATTTGGCCACTTGTTGGATACTCCGTAAACGCAATACATACTTAATCTATGGTAGCTGTTTATGTCAACAAGCTTAGTCAATCTTATATTCTCCTTGGAGCTTGTCCTAATCCTGAATACACCAGATAACGCCGCAACTACTGTTTCCTTTGTACCCTAAATCCAACAGGTTATGGCCCAGAACGCGTAAATTCGAAATTTAGTAATATCTTTCGGGCCTCGCGATCTTTTAGGAAAAAAGTGAAACAAGACGGTATCGGTCGCCGGTACGTGAAAAAATGGCTGGGACGAATTCATTAGTAATGGAAAAGCTGAAAGGGATTGAAAATTACAATTCGTGGAAGTTCATGATGAGAATGGTGTTAATCCATGAAGACCTTTGGGATTACGTTGAAAAAGAAGTCGACAAGAAAATTCCAGAAGATGTCAAAAAAGAACAAAAGGCGCTCGCCCGAATTGCGTTGTCAGTCCATCCTTCTGCTTTTGTTCACGTCCGAAATGCTTCATCAGCTAACATGGCCTGGAATAATCTTCAAAAAGCGTATGAAGATACTGGTTTATGCCGGCGACTAGGATTATTACGAAGCTTGTTCAGCACTAAACTCGCTGAATGTGAAAGCATGGAATGCTATGTAAATAAAATAAGAGACCTTGCACAGCAACTGAGTGACATCAAAGCTGGACTGGACGACGATTTTGTCGCAGTTATTATGCTCAGCGGTTTACCCGAGGACTACGATCCATTAATTATGGCGATTGAACACTCCAATTTAAAGTTGTCAAGTGAAGTTGTCGCAAATAAATTAATGCAAGAAAAGCTTCGTCGGGAAGACAAACAGGAAAATGTCACAGCTCTTGCAGCTACACACAAGCTACCGAAATGCTATGGATGCAAGAAGACAGGCCATTTCAAGAAGGATTGTCCTAAATGGAACAAAAAGAAGGCTCAAAAGGGAAATTCAAGTCCGGAGTCATCAAAGGCGCTTCTTACGGCTTTGTCAGTGAATGTGCAAAGTGATTTTTGGTACCTTGATAGTGGTGCAACAAATAGCATGTGCCATAGCAAGCAGATAATGCAGGACTTTATAGAGGAGACACCGTTGCCTGTGACAGTGGCTAATGGGGACAGGATGTTTACAGCTGGAAGAGGAACTGTTCAAGTGAAACTGCGGAATGGGATCGTAAAGACAATAAGTGACGTTTATTACGTGCCTAATTTAACAGCAAATTTACTGTCAGTTAGCTCTTTAGTAAAGAAGGGGTTTCAGGTAGTGTTCGAAAGCAATAGTTGTCAAATACTAGACAACGAGATAGTAGCGGCCACAGCTACATTAAAAAATGGTGCTTTCATTCTGGACACAACCCGGCAAGGTAATGAAAAAGCTGCAAATGTAGCAGTGAAACCCGAGACCTCTGGTAGTACTGTCAACATGGAAATGGATAAGGTTTGGCATCGGAGATTAGCACATCTCAACCGAAGGAGCATGGAACTTCTTAAGCAAGGTATGGTTTCAGGAATTTCATATGATAATTCTAAATTTGAATCATGTATTGCATGCATTCAAGGGAAGACAAGTAGGTTACCTTTTCCTAAGAAGTCTTGCAATAGAGCTAAGGAAATTTTGGGGCTAGTACATACAGATGTATGTGGTCCACTGCCCTGTTCCTCCTTCAGTGGCGGTAGGTATTTTCTATTGTTCATTGATGATTACACTCGGAGAACTTTCGTGTACTTCCTAACGAAAAAGAGTGAAGTCTTTGATAAATTCAAAGAATTTAAGGCTTTAGTGGAGAACCAGACGGATAAAAGGATCAAAGTCCTTCGCAGTGACAATGGTGGAGAGTATACCAGTTCTGTGTTTCAGGCTTATCTCAAGAATAATGGCATCCGGCACCAGACCACTGTTCCAGGCACACCAAGCCAGAACGGAGTGGTTGAACGAGGAAACCGGAGCGTCATGGAGGCTGCCAGATGCATGCTGCAGGACGCCGGTCTGGGCAACGAGTTTTGGGCTGAAGCAGTTAACACAGCTGTCTACATAAAGAATCGTTGTCCTACCAAGGCGGTTTTGGGAAGCACTCCTGAAGAAAAATGGAGTGGCAAAAAGGTATCTGTAGATCACTTGCGTATCTTTGGTTCTGTGGCCTATGTTTTGAATCCTAAACGTTCAAAACTAGATTCAAAATGCAAAAAGTACATATTTGTTGGTTATTGTGAGGAAACCAAAGGCTATAGACTAATAGACCCTGAGGTTCCAACAAAATGTATCAAAGCCCGAGAAGTCACATTTCTGGAAAACAAATTCATTGAGAAAGTATCTAATGATGATAATAACAATGAGTCTGATCATGTATTTACACAAAGTTATATTCATGTAAATACGAATGCTCAGATTCCTCTATCTAACCGTATTCCTGTGCATACAGAAACACCTGTTGTGAGCGGTACTTCTGATGATACTACTTTGGTACAAACTACTCAGAGAGAGAGTACAACCGCAACAGATGATTCTGACAGCTCGAGTGAGCATAGTGATCCGTCCGATGAAACGTATATTCCAGAGGAGGAGAGTACAAGTCCGTCGGAATATGACAGTTCATCGAACACTTTGCTGCTGTCGAGCTTGTTGGCGGGATCATCTGATGCAGATTCGCCGCAGAGTGTACAAGAAGCACTGAACGGTCCAGATGCAGACAATTGGAGAGAAGCAATGACTTGTGAGTACAACTCGTTTATCAAAAACAAGTGTTGGACATTGACAGACCGACAGAAGTCGCAAAAACCTGTCAAATGTAAATGGGTATTCAAAGTCAAACGTGGTCTCAACGGCGAACTATTGAAGTATAGAGCACGCCTGGTGGCTAAAGGCTATACACAGCAGTATGGCATAGACTACGAGGAGACTTTTTCCCCAGTTGTCAGATACTCAACTATACGTACTCTGTTAGCCCTAGCGGTGGAGTATGATATGCAAATCGAACATCTTGATGTGAAAACAGCTTTTCTCAACGGTGACCTAAAGGAAACTGTGTACATGGAGCAACCGGAAGGCTTTAAAGTAAAAGGCCAAGAAGACAAGGTCTACAAATTAAATAAAGCAGTTTATGGGTTGAAGCAGGCCTCTAAGGCCTGGTACGAGAAGATTGATCATGTCTTATGTAAAAAGTTGTGCTTCAAGAAGTCATCATCTGAACCATGTGTTTACTATAGGTGGCATGAGAAGTCGCTTATCATTAAAGCGCTGTACGTTGATGATATAATATTGTTTTCAACTGGCGATAATCGTGAAAAGCTGGATATAAAAGTAAAATTAATGAAAGAATTTGACATGACAGATTTAGGGCCAGCTCATCACGTGTTAGGTATGAGATTGTGTAGAGATGAAAACAAAATTACTCTCGATCAATCGAGTTATATAACGTCGGTACTGAAGAAATATAAAATGGAAGAATGTAAGTCTTCCCCTACACCCATGGAGGTGGGATTGAAGTTATTAAGAGGTAGTCAAAGGGACGATACTTACGATTATAGAGGTCTCGTTGGTTCACTGAATTATATTGCTATTTGCACTCGACCCGATATCTCCTATGCGGTTAGTTATCTAAGCCAATTTAACGAGTCTTTTACAGAGGTTCACTGGAAAGCAGCTAAGAGAGTCCTACGCTACTTGAAAGGTACTCTGAATCTTTGTTTAACGTTTAGAAAGAGCAAGCTAAATGTCACTGCATATGCAGATGCTGATTGGGGTAGTGACGATGTAGACCGTAGATCGTACACTGGCTATGTTTTTAAAATAGGCGAGTCAGTGGTCTCTTGGGAAAGTCGCAAACAAAAGACAGTGAGTCTTAGTTCTACTGAAGCTGAATATGTTTCGTTATCTGATTCATGTAAAGAGGGCTTATTTATGTGTGCATTTCTAAAAGAAATTACTAAAAGAGATGTTGTTCCAACAATTTATAATGACAACCAGTCAGCACAAAAATTGTGTAAAAACTCTTTACATCATGCTAGAACCAAACATATTGATATTAGGCATCATTTTATCAAGCAACTAGTAAGTAACAATACTATTGCTGTTAAGTATCTATGTACAAACGATATGGTGGCTGACATATTGACAAAACCATTGTGTAAAGTTAAGCACTATAATTTTGTCAAACAGCTGATGTTGTTGTGATAGTTAGGTATATGTTTTAATTGTTTGATAAGTCTTGTTATTGGTCATACAATTAAAAAAATACTGAACCTTGTTTATAAATTCTTTATAAAGTTACATCGAAGTAGGGTCAGCACAATACATGTTTAGTATATTTTGTTTATTTACTTGCAGTGTAAATGTAATGCACGCTGGTGCATACGATGGAGGAGGCTCCGGTGTATAGTTTTAAATGTTTGTGTTTATAAGATGGTATTGGTTTAAGGGCCAGTGTTGGATACTCCGTAAACGGCGTAAACGCAATACATACTTAATCTATGGTAGCTGTTTATGTCAACAAGCTTAGTCAATCTTATATTCTCCTTGGAGCTTGTCCTAATCCTGAATACACCAGATAACGCCGCAACTACTGTTTCCTTTGTACCCTAAACCCAACACCACTTTGGCTGCTACTTACTATATGACGCTGACTGTACCTACCCTCTTCTTCTACTTTCATCCACTTCCTTATACTCACACTGGTTCGTAACGGAGGCAGAACAGCAGAGAGTCCACCAGAATGGCTGGTAGCCAGTGGAAGAAAATCATGCAGAAGTTGTGGTACAGACGGGACTGTTTCATCGACCCACCAGGACACCTGGAAGACATTAGTCGAATTAAGATATTCGTCATCGAAGGTTGACGGTTACGACTGGTTAGCCTAGTGGGTAGTGACGTTGCTTACGAAGCTGAAGGTACTGGGTTCGAATATTTAAGTCGATTTTCTGGACCAGTCTAAGGTGCCCTATTCGTGATTCTCCTCAACACTCAAGCCCTCTCCCCCGATGGAGCCTCTTTGTACCATAGCCAGCGCGGCGGACGTCATAGGTACGAAGCTATAAGATAGAGCGAGTCACTGACCAGGCGACTCCGTTGAGAGGCAGTCTGTTCAGCACGATCTCTCGACCAGTGTTGGTCATCTCCGCCCAGGAGACCTTCTCCTCCGCTGATGATGTGAAGACTGCTGTTCCCTGAGACAAGAGGAAGTGACTGACCAGGCGACTCCGTTGAGAGGCAGTCTGTTCAGCACGATCTCTCGACCAGTGTTGGTCATCTCCGCCCAGGAGACCTTCTCCTCCGCTGATGATGTGAAGACTGCTGTTCCCTGAGACAAGAGGAAGTGACTGACCAGGCGACTCCGTTGAGAGGCAGTCTGTTCAGCACGATCTCTCGACCAGTGTTGGTCATCTCCGCCCAGGAGACCTTCTCCTCCGCTGATGATGTGAAGACTGCTGTTCCCTGAGACAAGAGGAAGTGACTGACCAGGCGACTCCGTTGAGAGGCAGTCTGTTCAGCACGATTTCTCGACCAGTGTTGGTCATCTCCGCCCAGGAGACCTTCTCCTCCGCTGATGATGTGAAGACTGCTGTTCCCTGAGACAAGAGGAAGTGACTGACCAGGCGACTCCGTTGAGTGGCAGTTTGTTCAGGACAATCTGCCGACCAGTGTTGATCATCTCTGCCCGGGAGACCTTCTCCTTCGCTGATGATGTGAGGACCACTGTTCCCTGAGACAAGAGGAAGTGACTGACCAGGCGACTCCGTTGAGTGGCAGTTTGTTCAGTACGATCTCCCGACCAATCTCGATCATCTCCGCGTTGGACACCTTCACCTCCGCTGATGATGTGAAGTTGACCACTTTGATGTGATGGACGCTGTAGAAAACAATGAAACATATTTTATTTAAGTAAAATAATTGTTATAATGAGCCTGACACTCCAAGCGATTTAACTATAAAAGTTAACGCACACTTGTCGCCCCTATATCGGATCGCCTCCGATTTCCGACTCACCTCACCCAACCCTCGTAACAATACAGCTCCGGCTCAGCAGCGCTGAGGCGCGAGACTTCCACAGGTGGGCAGTTCTTTTACGTTTGAAATAAGCCGCCTCGTCCGCGCGCCTCAAGAGCGGGGTCCACGCGCGGTCCCCTCGCCGGGGACGACGAGCTGCCGGGCCGCTGCTAGCTTGTCTTTTACGTTTGAAATAAGCCGCCTCGTCCGCGCGCCTCAAGAGCGGGGTCCACGCGCGGTCCCCTCGCCGGGGACGACGAGCTGCCGGGCCGCTGCTAGCTTGTCCCGCCCGGGCTGTGCGATGCCGTTACGGACTTGCTAAGCGTTTCCGTATACTTACTAATATAAGAGTACGGTTTTATTATTGTAGTTTATGTGACTGTACTTAATGAAGGGCATTAAACACGAGTGTATATAGGTTTATGAAACGAGCCGAAGGGGAGTTTCATAATAACATCACACGAGTGTTTTAATGCCTAATTATGTACAGTTACATACTAGTAAGTAGTTTATGTGACTGTACACAATGAAGGGCATTAAACACGAGTGTGGGTTTATGAAACGAGCCGAAGGCAAGCTTCATAATAACATCACACGAGTGTTTTAATGCCTAATTATGTACAGTTACATACTAGTAAGTAGTTTATGTGACTGTACACAATGAAGGGCATTAAACACGATGTGGGTTTATGAAACGAGCCGAAGGCAAGCTTCATAATAACATCACACGAGTGTTTTAATGCCTAATTATGTACAGTTACGTATACTGCTTTATCTATCCACACACTCGTATCATAAGCCTCCATGATGCATTCCGGAGCCGTATATTAAGACCGGCATCGCGGCGTTGTTTTCTGGCAGCTGTCATAGTCTTTTTCAGTCAGCTCTAACTATCATATCGTTCGATATCTTACTGACGTAAGACATTTGTCAATTAGTATGTAACTTGACAATTCATTTCGAACTAAACGTCATCTCGACTGATATTAGAATAGAGGTCAAATCAAATTTCTTTGTTTTTAAGAGATGTTCGAAATTTAAATGAAATAATATTATCGAAATCGATGTTATTATTTAGCAATAATAACATTTTCACAGATAAGAAATTTGTTCTAACAAGACAGTCTGTTTTTATGGTGGCCATAATGTGCGGTTCTTGAACGCATCATTGAGGGTTTATGATATTTGGATAGATCAACTATTTTATCTACCCACATGTTATAAATCCTCAATTATGTGTTCGGGAACCATTAGAATAACAGCCATTGCACCGCCATGGCCGACTAGATTTCAAATCATGAACAACTACATGCTGCACCACCCCAACACCGGACCTGATTTCCATAATAACATCGATATCGATGTTATTATGATTTTTCATACATTATAATAACACTGACACAGATAAACGCTGATGTTACGTTACTGGATGCAATTATGGTGGCCGTTATACATGGTTTCCGAACACATTATAGAGGATTTATGATATGGGTGTAGTTAAAAATAATAGCTAATAATAATAAATTTCGATTAGGCAATCGAAGGTGAAGGTTCTCGAGTGGCGACCACGTACCGGAAGGCGTGGCGTGGGTAGAGAGTCTTTCGGCTGATATGATGATGATGATGAGGCGATCGAAAATTTTAAAACAAAAATAACCATCCTGGCGTCATCACTGTAAGTAAAATGTTAAAACAAAAAGCACCATCCTGGCGTCATCACTGTAAAATTTTAAAACAAAAAACACCATCCTGGCGTCATCACTTTAAAATGTGATTCCCTAATGTTTTAGAGAAATAAACGGTTTTTTTACATCAGCAACAGAAATTAGTTTCAAACTAGATATCTCAGATCCCGACGTGTATAAAAAGATTAATATTATTCCAGAAAGCCTTTTTAAAATGAGAACCAAACTACGTTTGTAAAAACTTTGTATGGAGAGTCAACTTGAGTGGACCGTGCTTAATGGGATACATTTGTCACCTTAAGAGTCCCCCTTAAGGTGACAAATGTATCCCATTAAAAGATTCCATGTAAAAAATAGGCCAAGTCTCGAAACTCTTCCACCTTAAAAAGTTGTGAAATATTTCGTAGAGCCAAGTCAGGCATTCTTATTAATCTTTATTTGCTTGCTAAATAAAATTCTGCAACTTGGGAATCACACAACTTCACTGCATTTATTTATTTTTGCATATCTAAAACTACTTATGTATTGTGTGATTGCTAATTCAGATTTTTTTATTTAACAAGCTAATAAAGATTAACAAGAGTGTCTGACTTGGCTCTACGAAATATTTCACATGTCTTTAAGGTGGAAGAATTTCGAGACTTGGCCTATTTTTTACATGGAATGTTTTTTATGGGATCTCATTTCTTTTTGTAGGAAGGAACTGCCAATGTTACTTTGTAATCGCGTGTATTTTTATAGTATTACAAACTTACTTTTTTATCAATTAATAAGCTAAATTATGTTCAATATTTGGTGCTTGTGGGTCTGCTAGAAGTACCTTTGAATTATATTGATCATTATGAGTATGTCAATGACATAACAAAGGAACTTTGACGGACAATAGTTCTGAAACTAATAATTCAAATTGAATGCTATTAAAAACATATCTAAGCCATATAATGCCCTATATGTTACTGTAAATTCAGGGTTCCAGCTTTAGCCAGCACAAAATTACAGGATGTTGAAAATGGCCCGAATGGCTTCGAGAAAAGGATGGTACGGCCGTGCCTCTTTGTTTTGCTCGACTTGGCGGGGGCACTGCCGTGCCCCTAGATACATTGAGATTGCGCAAATGCGATTTTTAAAGAGGTAGGGCACAGCGGAATGTCATCTCGCTCGTATGTGGAGCAGAAGAACCTTACAGAAGACCGCAGCCATAATAGCACCACTGCTTTGTAGTGTTGCTATATTATTGCATGCTATGAAGTATGTGGTGTTGTGTTCCTGGTGGTGAGTAAGGTCGCCAGAGCTCCTTAGGGCGCGCTGTGTTGGGAGTGAGGGATCTGCACGTCTCTATCTGCCAACACAGCGAATCCTCAAGTGAATAAAGGGTCAGCAACGCGCTTGTGATTCTTCTAGAGTCACAAGTGTCCATAGGCGACGGCGGTACCAGCTTGACATCAGGCAGGCCGTAAGCTTGTTTGCCACCGTCGTAGTATTAAAAAAAAAACATAGGTCGCTGAAGATTAAAGCTGGAGGAGCTGGTTTGGAACAAGTGGAAGCCACTACTTTCTTGGGCTTAAAAATAGACCGCAAACTGACATGGGCAACCCATATAGACCAGCTATGTGGCAAAGTCGGTAGTGCATGCTTTGCGCTCCGCCGTCTGGCTTGAGTCGTGCCGCGGCATGTTGTCAGAACTAGCTTCTTTGCGACCGTACACTCACTCTTACAATACGGTTCTGAGATGTGGGGACGGGCCGCGGACTGGCAACGTGCCTTCCGGTTACAAAAAAGAGCCGTGCGGTCTGTGGTACAGGTAGCCCAAGATACCTCCGTGCGACCTTATTTCAAAGAATTAGGCATATTAACTCTGCCAGCAATAGTCATTGCACAGATTGCAATTTACACACACACACATTTATGCGACTACAATAAACGCGCAGACTCGAACCGCTCGCTGCGACACCCGAATAGACTCCTCCCGGTGGAGCGACGGCTGGCAAAGTCCGAAAAGGTGACTCACATAATGGGACCGACTAAAAAATATATAATAAGTTACCGGTAGAAGTCACCTCAGCCCCGTCACTGCAATGTTTCAAAAAAAAAACTAAAGGCTTGGCTTCTCCAGCACACACTGTATAGTTTTGACGAATTTTTAAACATTAAATTATAGTTAAAATTACTTTTAATTGAAATTTCATGATGGACTGAATTTATTACGAATTTATTACTTACTAACCAATTGGTTTTACTTTATATTTAATGTTTTATTTAAATTGTAATAAATTGACATGTAATATACTAACGATATTATGAATAAATGAATATGAATATGAACATATTGTAAATACCAGGGAAACTATGCAAACACCCACCCTCGCTCGATGAACAGCCACGCGGTGATCATGATGCCATTGATGAACACATCCACGGGCAGGAAGTCCGCGTAGCTCTTGCTCTTGCAGTACATCGAGCGGAGCACGCCCTTCCCAGCACCTGTAGAATATGGTTCATTTGAACCAAGCCCGCTAGATGGTAAACCACTGCACCATTGCAGCCATACCCAGCCAATAGTAGGTGATGCATTTTTCTCAAAAATAGCCCGCAAAGTGAACATAACTCTCAGGTAAAGTGTATAGTTTAAGGCCAGATCAAAATTAATCAAGTCTCTGTCAAAAATTTCATTTTTGGTACAAGCTTTTATTGCCGACTGTACTTTTCTGCATACCGTCATCAACTACTCATTGAGACGATTCTAACGAGCCCAAACTCGATGGGGTTGTGTCGTTTTATTGCGGAGTTCCTATGGCCACCTTCCAGCTCCAGCATCAGATCAGCTCCAAGTCATCATAATATTGCATTGTCATGCGATATACATATGCTTGCAAAATTTCAGCTCAATTGGATAATGGGAAGTGATTCGCAAGCTCGTCCGTTTAAACAAATACTCAGCCTGCAATTGCTTCCTTCCCGGCCACGGCAATAATGTACTATTCCTGGATATTATGGGCTCTTTGGAGCGAGGTTTTTTTTACAAGCTTTTATTTACTTTCACCTGTCCTGTTGTCTGTCTGTCTGTAATCAAATCTTGCAAGTTAAATTTGACCCACTTCCCGGTTTCCGATTGAGCTGAAATTGTGCATGCATATGTATATCGCATGACAATGCAATATTATGATGATATGGAGCTGAGCTGGAAGGTGGCCATCGGAACTCCGCAATAAACCGACACAACCCCATCGAGTTTGGGCCCTTTAGAATCGTCTCAATGAGTAGTTGATGATGGTATGCAGAAAAGTACAGTCGGCAATAAAAGCTTGTACCAAAAATGAAATTTTTGACAGGAACTTATTTTACATACATATGTATATAAGTATCTATATGTATGTATCTATTATATATATCATCGCCTAGTACCCACAACACAAGCCTTATTGAGCTTACCGTGGGCCTAGGTTGATTTGTGTAAGATTGTCCCGTAATATTTATTATTATTTATTATTATTATTTTATTTACATACAAAACATTCCAGCATTACCTATTACGTTACGTTACGCAAAAAACGAACACTGCTTTTAAAACAGATTCGACCGGTGCAATTCTCGGCCGTGAATGAGCCTTTTTTGAAAATCTTAGAATGCAGTTTCTATTTTTTCTAAAAATGGTCTCGTGACTCCTAAGAGCAACTTTCGATATCTCTTGTAGTTAGAGATTTTCCCTCACAGCCGTTTGATTAATACACCCTGTATAGTCCCGCGGAAAACCGCAGCATCATTCTGTAGTCGGAGCGTTAGCTGTAGGAAATGCCTCTGAAACCGTGCGCGACCATTTAGGTTCCAAGGTTGCCTGCATGAGAACGCCTTGCTGTCGGCGAGCGGTGCGATGCTAGAATGCGATGCTAGAATACGATGGTAGAATGCGATGCTATAATGCGATGGTAGAATGCGATGGTAGAATTCGATGGTAGAATGCGATGCTAGAATGCGATGCTAGAATGTAATGGTAGAATGCGATGCTAGAATGCGACACTGGAATGCGTTGGTAGAATGCGATGCTAGAATTCGATAGAAGAATGCGATGGTAGAATGCGATTCAAGAATGCGATGCTAGAATGCGATGCTAGAATGCGATGGTAGAATGTGATGGTAGAATGCGATGCTAGAATGCGATGCTATAATGCGATGCTAGAATGCGATGGTAGAATGCGATGGTAGAATGCGATGGTAGAATGCGATGCTAGAATGCGATGGTAGAATGCATTGATAGAATGCGATGCTAGAATGCGATGGTAGAATGCGATGGTAGAATGCGATGGTAGAATGCGATGCTAGAATGCGACGCTACATTGCGATGCTAGAATGCGATGCTAGAATGCGATGGTAGAATGCGATGCTAGAATGCGATAGTAGAATCCGATGCTAGAATGCGATGGTAGAATGCGATGCTATAATGCGATGGTAGAATACAATGGTAGAATGCGATGCTAGAATGCGATGGTAGAATGCGATGCTAGAACGCGATGGTAGAATGCGATGCTAGAATGCGATGGTAGAATGCGATGGTAGAATAAGATGGTATAATGCGATGCACATACGTAGATTTCCCCAATCTAGGCGGCCAAAAGTCCAATTAGTGAAATTCATTATCGGTATAATTTACTAATTACCTTATATAGTTGACATTCCTGGGGACCCACCCCCACCCTATTTACTTTTTTGATAAAGCATGTGCTTATCAACAGGTATTCAAAACTAGATAATCGCTAGCAGTGTGCATATCAGTTTTAAGCGCGTTAAATTTACTCTTACTTACAAAGTTCATAATTATTTTTTTACGATCTAAAGTGACGTTAACGTGATGGATTCTAATAATTCAGGTAAGAATATATGTATTTGCTTCATAAAATTTATTCTTTTCACCTTATTTTCATACTAAATGATAAGTTAAAGTTGAGACCTTTTTTAATGATACTTTTTCTTAGTTATCAAAGTTTAAAGGTTGTTTTGAAATGCATTTTAGTCCGTCTCAGTGACCAATAATATTTTAAAATTTTGGTTACATATTAAACATAACAAAACCGGTGAAAACGGCTGCTACTACGTGCTACTCGCAATTTCTAAACCAATCTAAGTTAACAGGGCAAAAACTTTAAAACGTCTTCACATTTTTCTACTTTAACATAATTCGTTTTTTTTATTTCAGAGTTATCCAGTGCTTCTGGTATTAAAGAAGTGACTCGTTAATATTTGTATGAACAGATAAAAGAACAGAATTTACCAAGTTTCAGTGAAAATTTGGAGAAATTGGAAAATAATCTCTTGGAGTGTTATGGCCACACCGAAGAAAGTAAAAAGAACCTCAAACGTAAGTTTTCGAACTTTAAGGCACAAATAAAGCAAAGGTGGATAACTGCAAAGAGGAGAGAAGATCTGTTTTTAACTCAAAATCAGGCTTGGTTGGAAGGAACCTTCGAAATCCCTTGTGAAACGATTCATCGACAGGGTCGTCCCAACAAATTATTTGCGTAATCGAGTGAACGGACCAAAGGAGGAAAACAGAAGAAATCCGAGCTACTGTAGATGATGATATCATAGTCCATGCTGCACAAGTGTGTTTACAAACAGGTGGAAAAAGAGATGCTTCAAAAGTCCTCAAGGAAATAACAAATTCTCCAACACGAGCCACTAAGTACAAGAAATGCTGTAATAAGGAATCAGAATCAATCGCACCATTGTCTCCTTTTGAAGCACTCCAGATGTTTGTGGAAGCCGATCTTACTCGGCGACAATACGAAATAATAAGGGCTACTAACCCAAGACATTACCCGTGTTATGATCTCTTGTTAAAGGCAAAACAGGAATGTTATCCACCAGAAAGTGCGTTGCGTGTCTCTGCTACCTACGCAGAAATGGAACTTCAAAGCCTATTAGATCATACTATTACGCGCTTATCTATATATTTAGAAGATGTGTTGATAACACTCAGTGAAAGTGAAAGGCAATCATTAAGGATAATTTGCAAATGGGGTTGTGACGGATCACAACAAGCACGATTCAAACAAACGTTTTCCGACGATGCCGACTCAGACGCAAACATATTTTTAAGTTATTTTGTACCTTTGCAAATTGTTTGTGGAGAAGAAAACAGTAAAGTCTTGTGGCAAAATCCAACTCCTTCATCTTCACGATTTTGCCGTCCTATAAGATTTCGGTTTGTGAAGGAATCTACTGTGACCAAGGAAGAAATAAGGAACATACGAAATTCTTCCAAGTCCCTTAATCCAACAAAAGTAAACCTGAACGGCCAAGAATATGTCTTTGGACACATTTTAAAAATGACAATGGTTGATGGCAAAGTATGCAACGCGGCCACAAACACGAAGTCTACCATAAAATGTTACATATGCGGAGCCACATCAAACGATTTTAACGACCTATCGAAAAGTAAAGCTACAAGTGCCGAGGCCATAGAGTTTGGCATTTCAGTATTACATGCGAGAATACGTATATTTGAAAGCATTTTACATTTGGCGTACAGGCTACCTGTAAAAAAGTACAGAGAAAGGAAGACTCAGGAAGAAAAAGAGTTAGAAAAGCAAAGAAAAACGGAAATTCAGGAGAGATTTCGGGCAGAAGCTGGCCTGTTGATAGATATGCCTAAGGCAAACTTTGGAAATACTAACGACGGAAACACAAGTCGAAGATTTTTTGAAAACACGCAGTTGGCTGCTGAGATTACAGGGATTAATCACGAATTAATTCATAGTTATTTTGGAGACAATTTCAAGTGGGCACAAAATTGATGCAACAAAATACGACGCATATGCCTTGGACACGGCTAAGCTGTACACCAACTATGCACAACGTATTAATACATGGTGCGAAAATTATAGAACACGCGATATTGCCAATCGGTCAACTGTCTGAGGAAGCGGCAGAAGCCCGGAATAAGCATTTTCGGAGTTACAGGCAAAACTATGCGAGGAAGTTTTCTAGGGAAGCGTGTAACCTGGACATTTGCCACAGGCTACTGCTAACCTCGGACCCACTTTTGAGCAGTACGAGGACCAAAAACAAAAGGGCACACAAGACGTTTTCCAGCGAAGCAATGGAATTATTAATGGCTGCTGAGCCGAATCTATACATATAATAAAGCTGAAGAGGATCGAAAGTCTGTACATGGAAGATATTCGAAAAAAAATTGGCTAGGGATACTTAAAATCGATAACAGAACACGTTCCAACAGTTTTTAGAAATTTTGTCTGTTTGTCTGTTTATCTGTTTGTCTGTTTATCTGTTTATCTGTTTGTCTGTTTATGTGACCGCGCATCACGTGAAAACGGCTGAACTGATTAAGATGAAATTTGGCATAGAGATAGTTTGTGTCCTGGGGAAGGACTTAGGGTAGTTTTTATCCTGGAAAGCAACCCCTAAGGGGATGAAATGGGGGGTGGAAATTTGTATGGAGCTACTTAAACCGCTGCACCGATTTGGATGAAATTTGGTATATGATTAGTTTGAGTCCCGGAGAAGGTTAAAGGATAGGTTTCATCCCGAAAATCTTCCTTTTAGGGGGTAAAATGGGGGGGTGAAAAATTGGATGTAACCCATTTTGATGAAATTTGGTTTAGAGGTAGTTTAAGTTCTGGGGAAGGACATTGGATAGTTTTTATTCCGGAAATCTTTCCCTGAGGGGGTGAAATGGGGGGTGAAATTTTGGATGGACTCCGTTTAGATCAAATTTGGTATAGATATAGTTTGAGTCCCGGAGAATGACAATGGATAGTTTGAATCCCGAAAATCATCCCCCAAGGGTATGAAATAGAGATGTAAATGTGGATAAATCCCATTTAGTTAAAATTTGGTATAGAGATAAAAGGAGTCCCAGGGAAGGACAATGCATAGTTTTTATCCTAAATCATCTCCTGAGGGGGTGAAATGAGGGGTGAAAAGTTGGATAGAACCGATTTAGATGAAATTTGGTATGGAGATAGTTCAGAGTCCTGGGGAAGGACTTAATATAATTTTTAGTCCAGAAACCATCTCTTAAGGGGGTGAAATGGGGTATGAAAATTTGGATGGAACCCATTTACGATATAGTGAGTTGGAGTCTTAGGGAAGGACATAGGATAGTTTACTCCTGAAAATCATCCCATAAAGGGGTGTAATTGGGGGTGAAATTTTTGTTGTGACCCATTTTGATGAAATTTGGTATAAAGATAGTTTGAGCCCCGGAGTATGACAACGGATTGTTTTAATCCCGAAAGTCATCCCCTCAGGGATAAAATAGGGGGTGAAAATTTGGATAAAACCCATTTAGATGAAATTTGGTAAATAGATAGAAGGAGTCCTAGGGAAGGACAATGCATAGTTTTTATCCCGAAAAATCATTTCCTGAGGTGGTGAAATGAGGGTTCAAGATTTGAATAGAACCCATTTAGATGAAATTTGGTATAGAGAGAGGTAGAGTCCTAGGAAAGAACATAGAATATTTTTTATTCAGGAACACATAAAAGGAGGAAATCATCCCCTAAGGGGGTTAGAAATGGTGGATGAACATTTGGATTGAACCTACTTACGGTATAACTATAGTTAAGGAAGGACATAGGATAGTTTTTATCCCGAAAATCATCCCCTAAGGGGGTGTAATTGGGGGTGGAAATTTGTTTGTGACACACTTTGATAAAATTTGGTTGAAAGATAGTTTGAGTCCTGGAAAAGGACATATAATAGTTTCTATTCCAGAAATCATCCCCTATGGGGGTGAAATGGGGGTGAAAATTTGCATGTAGCCCATTTAGATGAAATTCGGTATAGAGATAGTTTGAGTCCTGGAGAATGACAACGGATAGTTTTTATCCCGAAAATTATCCTCTAAGGAGGTGAAATAGGGGGTGAAAATTTGGATTGAACCCATTTACGGTATAGCGGTAATGGGGAGTCCTGGGGAATATGAACATTACATAAGTAAATATATGTATGTGACGTTCCAAGGGTTAAGGTACCTTATGGCAGCCTTAGTTTTGAAGATGTTTTCTAAAACGGGGTAAAAAAGACGTTTTGTTATGGCTATTTTGAAAACTATTAGATGTAACATTTTGTAGAAGTATTTTTATTTTTAATATAAAATGTTTAAATTACAAGTCAGTTAATTTAATCCTACGGTTTAGTAGAAAAGGTCCTTACGGTGATATGAAAATATCCAAAATAATACTGAAAAAAGCCTACATGCATCTATACCCTTTCCTTCATACAATCCATACTAATATTACAAATGCGAAAGTAACTCTGCCTGTCTGTTACCTTTTCATGCTTAAACCGCTGAACCGATTGAGATGAAATTTGGTATAGAAATACTTTGAATTCCGGGGCCTTCCCAAAGAGTCCTTACTAAAGATAGTTTTTATATGGAAATTCATCACCTAAGGGGGTGAAAAGGGGGGAGAAAGTTACGATATAAACGAGTTCCGCGCGGACGAAGTCGCGGGCAAAAGCTAGTAGATAATAAAAGTATTCTCATATTCTGTAAATTTTATGTTTTTTGTATACTTTTATTTATTTTATACTGTATATGAAAATTACTAAGATGCAAAAGTGTATTTTTATAGCTTAAATAAATTTTTGATATAAATTTTTTATATAAAAAAATTTATATCAAAAATTAATTTATATCAAAAATTAATTTTTATATAAAAAAAATTATTACTTTTTTTAACTTATTTATTGAAATTATATTTAATTATAAAAGAATACAAGGTTTTTTTATTAAATATCCCATATTAAACTCGATTATACGATAAAATGTTTTTGGCCGCCTAGATTGGGGAAATCTACGTATGTGCGATGGTAGAATGCGATGGCCGCGGGCATCGTGTCAAACAGCTCTTCGGAGCCCAGCGCTGAAGCTGACGATGATGTGGAGAACGTTAAGATGAGGAGATGGCTCACCGATGAACAGTCCTGTGGGTCCGTTGATGTTGTCAGTCCAGCCAGGAATGGGTTCACGCCAAATCGGGACCACTGGAATAGAATATTCATCCTCATCATCATCATATCAGCCGAAAGACGTCCACTGCTGGACACAGGCCTCCCCCAAAGAGTGCCACAATGGCCGGTCCTGCGCCACCCGCATCCAGCGGACTCCCTTGACCTTTACCAGGTCATCAGTCCACCTTGTGGGGGGGCCTACCCACGCCGTGCCTTCCGGCACATGGTCGCCACTTGAGAACCTTTCCGCCCCAACGGCCATCGGTTCTACGTGCAATAGAATATTACCTATATATATAATTTATTTGCATATAATAAGTAGGTGTACATCCGTGTTATTAAGTGTCACAAGAGTGGTTTAAAAGATATTTGGTTTGTCACATTCAACCTAATGACTCATTAGGTTGAATGTGACAATATGTAACTTATTCTGCTACTTGAACTCTATTATACTAGCATCTAAATATCTTTTAGAACCCTATAGTGACAGTTTTTGGGGGAGGCTTATGTAAAGCAGTGGACGTCTTTCGGCTGAACTGAAGATAATGATCCCTTGTTCTTTAGAGATAAACTATAATATAATAATAATATGGTCAGGTAACTGGTTATCTGTGAAGATGTTTTTTCCTCAGAGATTGCTAGTTCAGGATTTGTTTTGCCTCGCAGATAACTGTATTTTTAAACAGTTATCTGCGAAGAAAATCAATTATTATTATTTTATTTTTCTCGCGGATAAATGAAAAAAAAAACAGTAATGTATTAGCAAAATCTATCCTCGGAGGTAACTATTTATAATTATGAAAATAAACTAGGAAAATACTTACCTCCGTATAATATTTCTTTTTATTTAGAAAAAAAAAATGTCAATCTCTTACCGATGGAGGGCCTCAGTAAACCGATGGGAATCTCTTCGACAGCCTCCATGACGACCGCTTCAGCGAGCGCCTTCGTGTATGCGTACGTGTTCGGTATCGTCTTCAGCAGCCTGATGACAAGACCGGATAAACAAAAGTTGGCATTCCGATCTGGGCAGTCGCTGCCCGGCAGCTGCGTCCCATTGTCGCTGCTGGGTGGCGCTGCCAGAAGCTTTCAGATAGCAGCGACCGCGGCCCGGGCAGTGACTGCCAACGACAGACTACTGCAGTCTGCGAATAGTTGTGCGTTCCGGTCGTGCATCAAACATTAACTATGTCTGACGATTTAACTAAACGCAAGCGAGAACTCGTGAAGATATTGATAGAGGATGACACAATAATGTTGCTCGTACTTCCATCATTTATCTGCAATATGCTCCCATATATTATCTCAAACTACATTATACTTAGAGATTTTGAGCCTAGAATCGTTAAGCAGTGGATTGTTAGCAAGCGACTCTACTAAAACCTCGTCATTGTCTTCGGTAAACGTCGCAATTTTCAACCACCGCCAGCGGGCAGTGCAACCATACTGTCTCCGGAGCGGCTCGGTGGCGCTGCCGAGGTAACGCGCAGGCCACGCTCCCCGGCCGTGCTGCACGGCCGCTTGCGTCGGAAAGCGTTGCATACAAATCCCTACAAAGCAGTGCGGCCCGACCACGGTCGCGGCTGCCGGACAGCGACTGCCCAGATCGGAATGCCACCTTAGCCGCGAATCCATTTGAGCAACCTCAGGCCAAGCAGCCTCGACTTGAGGCCAACAGCCTCAAGTCGAGGCTGCTCGGCCTGTGGCATAGGCCCGAGGCACGTTGCGGATCAAGCTGAGGCGACACGCCTCATCGTGATCCGCGATTTCCGCGAGCCAGTTTAAAGACAACTCGCGATGGCCCCAGACGCGCGTAGAGTTGCTGCTCACATGGGCGTGACATCAACAACTGTCCCTTCGTTCATCCAGTCCATGGCCTGTGTGATCTGAGCGAGTCCGATTGCTTATATTCTAGAAGGTCCTAGCAGTACTTACATGGGCGTGATGGCGGCGACAGTGGCGTCATCCATCCACTCCATCATCCGAATGATATGGTGAGGGTCCGCGGGGGGAGGGTAGGGCTTCTCCTCTAGAACTTTCTCGTGGAGGTGGCAGTACGCGGTCGAGATGTGAATCATCAGCTGCGAGGGTAAAGGGTAAGTTTTAGAGTAGTTAGCTTATTTCAACTAGGCTCATGAATGGTTCTTTGGCATGCGGCTGTCAAGCGGCGGTCGTGGGTTCGAATCCCTGTACCAAGGAGTTTTTCGGAACTTATGTACGGAATATTTACCGTTAGCTTTTCGGTGAAGGAAAACATCGTGAGTAACCGGTCTTATCCCGATAAGGTCTAGTTTTCCCTCTGGGTTGGAAGGTCAGATGGCAGTCGCTTTCGTAAAACTAGTGCCTATGCCAAATCTTGTGATTAGGTGTCAAAGCGGACCCGGGGCTCCTTTAGGGGCACAACCGGGAGTAACGCTAGGAGGATGATGATAGTAGGAACCCACCAGCAGTTGCCTGCACTCCTTGGCCAGTTCCACTACCAGCCTGGTGCCGCGCACGTTCAGGAGAACTGCCTTCCTCAGCCCCTCGTCGAATCTGCAACATCATTACATCATTTTTGGTTAAAAAACTTCCAGAACACCATAAGAACTGTGGCGACAAGGCACATTCAAAAGTAAAAAAAAACCTTAACACAGTGATATGTTGATTACAAGGTAGGGGATTCCTATTAAGTAGGTATGCAACTCAGAGCATAGAATACTATAGAGAGAGAACAAGCCGCCGGCGGCCGTGTCGCAGCTGTATGCTCAATGGGCATACACCGCCATACTGTGCACGCGTGCTGATCGCAGAGAATATTACGTTTTTTCCCAAAATGCCTGATATGATGCGCGTTTATTGTCAAATAAGCGTGTAGGTATACAAATGTGTGTGTTTTAGATGTGTGCGTGCTTTGTCTTGTCAATTAATTGGGCATTGTGTGGGTTAATGTACTTGCGACAGGCTCACTCTATACAAATCGGCCGCCATGTCCGATCTCCTTATATTCATACATCTGTGGTATGCAATACCTGTATCAGGAAGCCTCGCTTTAGTAGCGAATAGATATTGTATAAAACGTGTTAGGATAAGCCATAGATTAAGTACGTGCGAGATGTATGAAATGAATGATTATACATGTAGCTACTCGTATAAATACTTATCTTATCTTATCTTATCTAGGTGAGGGCCCTTTCGGATGCACTTCGACCCAGTGGGATCTTTTGTGCATTTGCCCTCTCCTTTATACCTGCTCCCAGGCTTGCTCCATCATTTCCACAAAGCGGATGATGCAGTTCACCGGGAGCACCTTGAATTCCTTTGGTTGCGGGTAACCGTTACCAAAGTAGTTCATTCTTTGTCTGGCAAGGGCATGACATTTACACAATAAGTGTTCCATAGTCTCATCCTCCTCGCCACACATTCTACAGTCTAAACTATCAGATAGTATATATTATTAATGTAGAAACCTCCTTCGAAGAAGTCTATATGGATTCTAAGCAATCAATGTTTTGATATATGTCATTGTCACTCGCAAATTTTCTCTTACACCAACAGTCATAATATATTTAACAAATCTCGTTTATATCCTCTATTATTATTTATACAATACTTCAGTATCCTAAAAGCTTCCTTAGCAACCTCTGCTACCATATCAGGTTATGTGCTACGCCGGAAATGGATAATTTAACGACGAAACTGCTCATCGGTAATCTCGACGGAAAGAGCAATTGGTCGACGTGGAAGTATAAAATATGTATAGCCCTGAGAAGCATTCCAAATGCTTTAGATATAGTAGAGGGTAGAATGACGAAACCGGTCAATGGAGAAGCGGCAGGAGCAGGAGACCAGCTTGCATCCTTTACAAAGGCAGACTGCAGTGCATTACTCCTATTGACAAGCAATATGACTGATGAGACGTTACAAAAGGTGATGCGGTACAACACTGCTCGAGAAGTATGGTTGGAACTCCACAGATTGTTTGACGGAACCAGTGAAGATAAAAGCTACAACCTATGCATGAGCTTCTTTGGATTTAAACGTAATCCTGAAGATGATATCGCGACGCATATGTGTAAATTAAAGAATATATGGACTGATCTTAATCTAGATTTGCAAAAAGAAAAAAAGGAGTTACCCGAACTTCTATTGATTTGCAAGATACTGGACACATTAAGTGAAGAATATACGTCCTTTAAGAGTAGCTGGCTCTTGGTACCCAAAGCAGACAGAATAATAGAGAGTTTGACCAACCACTTGTGTGCATATGAGAGATCAATAAAAGGTAACTCAGTACCTAATGAAGAAGCGCTTATCACAAGTTCAAACGCTGTAAAAGAGAAGAAGAACAAAGATAAGAAGATTAGATGCAATTACTGTTCAAGGATTGGTCATCGCGTTAGGAATTGTCAAAAATGGATTCAAGATGGAAAACCGCCTAAGAACAGCAGTGCATTGAAAGGCGATAGTACGCCATCGACCTCTCATGCAGTAAATATGACAGTGATGTTTGTACAGAATGAAGTCTTGGCTGTTGAGCACGACAAGGACAATTGGTACGTAGATAATGGTGCCACAAGTCACATCACTAACAGGGGTGACTTATTCACGACCTTCCAACAATTCCATGACTCACATACGGTCACGACGGCCAATGGCAACATTTTGCAAGCCAAAGGAAAAGGATCGATTGTCTTGGAAGCTAATATTAAAGGGAAAGTCTCTCAAGTTACTTTAGAAGATGTTTGGTATGTTCCAGGTATACAGAAAAACCTGTTCTCGGTCCTAGCGGCTCACGACAAGAACTCGGACAGTAAGTTCGAATCAACAACTGAAAATTGCAGCATATTGATTAACGGAACTGTCAAGGTCGTTGGCAAGCGACAAAAATTCGGTGGTCTCTATAAATTAGAAGTGAAAAATGTTATACCAAAGAAGATGGTCACTTACCTAACAACAGAGACACAGCTCTATCATGAGAGATTTGCCCACCAGAATAAACGGCATATAAGAGCATTTGTGAAGAGAGAGTTGGGCATAGAGCTTCCCATAGATGAGTCTACGTGTGAAAGCTGCCTATTCGGAAAATCACACCGACATAAGTTCAGCACCAGAACTAGAGCATCACAACCCGGTGAGCTCATTCATAGCGATGTCTGCGGACCATTTCCGAACTCAATCACAAATCTACGGTATTTCGTTTTGTTTCGAGATGATTACTCGGGCTATCGTCTCATATACTTCATGAAAGCAAAGTCAGAAGTAAAAGAGAAGCTGAAAGACATGATTTCAGAAGTACGAACTACAGGTCATACAATTAAAACTCTCCTGAGCGACAATGGAGGCGAATATGACAATAAGGACGTCAGAGATATCCTTGCTAAGAATGGGATAAGGCAGAGACTAACAATGCCATACACACCAGAGCAAAATGGTTGCTGCGAAAGAGATAATCGCACGTTAGTCGAAGCAGCAAGGACTATCATGTACAGTGGAGACGGTTTCCCTCGAGCGCTTTGGGCAGAAATAATAAACACGGTGGCATACATTATCAATAGAACGGGTCCGTCTAGAGTAGATAGTAAGTCGCCGTACGAGTTATGGAATGGGAAGAAGCCCAAGATAACTCATTTGAAGATAATTGGAAGCACGTGCTATTCCCACATTCCCAAGCAAAAGAGACAGAAACTCTCTAAGAAAGCTTACAAAGGAAGACTCGTTGGTTATGATAAAGACGACGGTTATCGCATATGGGCAGCAGTAGAGAACAACAAATATAGACTCGTTAGATCTCGTGATGTCATATTTGATGAAAAACCACTCTACAGAGCAAATGCTGAGATCGAAATACCAGAAATATCTCGGCATACCCCAACTCCAAATGCACTGGAGATAAGATTAGAACCACTGGTTAGTAGCCGTCCAACATTAATATTTGGTGAACCGATACGAAACGAAAACGAGCATTCAAGTCTCCAAGAAGAAGACAACACATTATCGTTCGATTTTGAGGGGGAAAGTATAGTCGAAGATTCGATCAACTTGGCACAAGAGCCGTCTCTTAGTGACGAGAGGTCAGAGCAATTGGTGATAGCTGACGAAGGAGCGCCAGCTGAACCTGAAGAATTCTTTGACATCGTGCCACACAATCACAACTTAAGGCAAAGATCGACACTTCGAGCACCGACTAAACTCGACGACTATGTGTGTAATGTTAACAGCTCCGCAAACCCCGAGAATTACAGAGAGGCAATTGAGAGCCCTCAGAAAGAAAAGTGGAAGGAAGCAATGGAAAAAGAGCTGGCATCACTCAAAGACAATGACGTGTGGATGCTGAGTGCCCTACCACCTAAGAGAAAGGCGCTTTCCTCTAAGTGGGTTTTCCGGATTAAACGAAATCCCGATGGCTCTATAGATAAATACAAAGCACGCCTGGTGGTAAAAGGGTTCAAGCAAAGAAAAGGTGTTGACTATGACCAAACGTTCAGTCCGGTTGCCAGAATGGGCACAATAAGAGCGCTTATTAGTGTTGCAGCTAAGGAAAGATTGGTCTTAACACAGTTTGACGTCTCAACGGCATTCTTGTACGGAAAACTACAAGAAGAGATCTACATGCAACAACCAGATGGCTTTGATGACGGTTCAAACAGAGTTTGGAAACTGAAACGTAGTTTATACGGACTTAAGCAAGCCCCACGTTGCTGGAACTCTTGCTTCGCTGAGATCCTTTTGGATCTAGACTTCAAACAATGTGACGCCGACAGTTGTTTGTTTGTCAAAAACGTTAATGGAAAGAAATTGCTCATAACGTTGTACGTGGATGATGGGCTGGTAGCTGCTACGGATGCAGAAGTAACAGACGCATTTCTAGCAGACTTGAGGAAAAAGCTGAAAATAACTACGAAGCCTGCATCTTATTACCTAGGTTTAGAAATTGAGCAAGATAGCGATGGATCTATAACCATTAAACAGGAAAGTTATACAAAGAAAATTCTGGAGCGATTCCATATGGCGGACTGCAATCCACTTTCAACTCCTATTCAGAAGGAATCAGTGACATCGAACACTGAGTCAGAGAAAGTGGTAGAACGAAGGAAAGATTTTCCATATCGTGAAGCAGTTGGTGCTTTGTCATACCTTATGGTCGGAACTCGTCCGGACATAGCATATGCAGTGGGCGTGGCTTCCAGAAAACTTGAGAATCCTGACGAATCAGATTGGTTAATGGTGAAGAAGATTTTAAGATACTTGAAAGGCACAAGTAACCTTGGTATCAAGTTTCATAGGTCAGACCAATCGACCAAAGACTTCATTGTTGGTTACAGTGACGCTGACCACGGAGGAGATCAGCAAACCGGGCGGTCAACCACGGGTGTGATATGTTTGTATGCTGGAGGAGCAGTATCATGGCTAAGCCAAAGACAAGCATCTGTGGCAATTTCAACAACAGAGGCCGAGATCGTTGCAGCCAGCGAAGCAACGAAAGAACTTGTTTGGCTACAACGAATATTCACCGATCTCACCGAGCTGAAAGAAGTTCCAATACTTCTAGTTGACAATGAAGCAGCAATTCGTCTGGCACACAATCCCGAGTTCCACAAGAGAACTAAACATATAAGAATCAGACATTTCTTCGTAAGAGAAAAAGTTCTTGAAAGAAATATAATTGTGGAGCGTACTAGCACAACCAGCCAGTTAGCAGATATGCTAACAAAACCTATGCCAAGACCAAGGCTGATTCAGTTAAGAAGTCTTATCGGACTAACTGAAACCTTATAATCTAATCAATGAAGATGACAATGAAAACCTTGATTGAGGGAAAGTATTAATGTAGAAACCTCCTTCGAAGAAGTCTATATGGATTCTAAGCAATCAATGTTTTGATATATGTCATTGTCACTCGCAAATTTTCTCTTACACCAACAGTCATAATATATTTAACAAATCTCGTTTATATCCTCTATTATTATTTATACAATACTTCAGTATCCTAAAAGCTTCCTTAGCAACCTCTGCTACCATATCATATATACTAGTACCGTGTGAGTTGATTAATAAATAACCAATACAGTACTTCAGAGTCTCTCTCTGAGTGTGGGCTGCCATAAACCCCTCTGGGGTGAAGTCCACACTCACTCAGTCTGCTCCCCCATCAAAATTCTAATTATTGCCAGGCAGTGGACACTAGGTGGGTGGACCATAATTGTACTTTCAAAAAAAAGTTTTAACCGACTTCAAATCAGTAGCCAAATTGCTTCAAGTTTGCCTATAAAATTTGAAGAGTTCCCTCGATTTCTCCAGCATCCCATCATCAGAACTGGATTTTAGTGACAATGGGACCAATCTGGAAGTATATGCTTTCAAACAAAGAAAAAAATATCAAATCGGTTCATAAATTACCGAGATATCGCTTAACATACACACATAAAAATAAAAATAACAGACGAATTGAGCCTCCTCCTTTTGTGAAGTCGGTTAAAAAAGGTGTCAGATGGCCACTTCTAGGTAAAAGGAGCGTCGGCCTTCCACCAGCTCGATGGGTGGACGATATTAGGAAGATCGCGGGTCACTTCTGGATATGATTATCTCAGGATAGGGACGGGTGGCGTGAAGTGGTGAAGAGAAAGAAAAGAAAGAAAAGAGAGAAAAGAAAGAAAAGAAAGAAAATAAAGAAAATAAAGAAAATAAAGAAAATAAAGAAAAGAAAGAAAATAAAGAAAATAAAGAAAAGACAAAAAAGAAAGAAAAGAAAGAAAAGAAAGAAAAGAAAGAAAAGAAAGAAAAGAAAGAAAAGAAAGAAAAGAAAGAAAAGAAAGAAAAGAAAGAAAAGAAAGAAAAGAAAGAAAAGAAAGAAAAGAAAGAAAAGAAAGAAAAGAAAGAAAAGAAAGAAAAGAAAGAAAAGAAAGAAAAGAAAGAAAAGAAAGAAAAGAAAGAAAAGAAAGAAGAGAAAGACGAGAAAGAAAAGAAAGAAAAGAAAGAAAATAAAGAAAAGAAAGAAAATAAAGAAAATAAAGAAAATAAAGAAAATAAAGAAAATAAAGAAAATAAAGAAAATAAAGAAAATAAAGAAAATAAAGAAAATAAAGAAAATAAAAAAAATAAAGAAAAGAAAGAAAAGAAAGAAAAGAAAGAAAGAAAATATTTATCAAGGATCAAGCTATCATTGTAGATGTAGATCTCGTCTCTGCTACGCTTCAAAGGTTCAAACCAAAAGATGTTGCTCATAGCATAGGATTGCAGTGGCGTACGTGTTTTGATGGTGCGCTTACCATCATCACATCAGAGGCTCTAGTATTGCATGCGCTCACTACATCTACTTTTCCCTTCGGGCATTTGAAGCTACCTAACGAACCTAACCTACGGTGTTTCGCGAATTTGCGAGGGCTGGTTATGTACCAACGGAGTTAAGGCCTTGGGTACCATCAGAAGTGAGTCTTACGAGTTTCAGGAGATACAAGCGAGCTGACCGTCAGCGGTCTATCCAGCATACGCACACCATTATTCAAGCCGCTGCCAAACCCATAGCTCTAGTATAAGTTTTATCGATACAATACGTTTTCGAACGCGTTTGCGTTTACTTTCAATTTGTATGGCAACGCGAACAGCGCCTCTGGTGGTAACTACATAACCAGCCCTCGCAAATTCGCGTAACACCGTAGGTTAGGTTAGGTTAGGTTGATGTAGTGAGCGCATGCCCATACAAATCCATATGAAGAATACTAACCGCTCGAGGAGAGGCGGTGCGGCAAGGGTGCCGGGTGGGTGTAATGAGCTGTGACCTTTATGATGGTACCTGACGGTGGCAGCCGCGTGTATAATGATGTGTGTCTCCTCGATGATACGCTGACGGTCGGCGGGAGAAAAGCCAAGGTCTGGTTCACTGGTGTCTCCAGAGATGAGGGTCATCTTCTCCAGGAGGGGCTGTACGCTCCCGCGCATCGTGCGTACTGTCTCGAAGAGCTGAGAAACATATATACGAGTATACCTACTGATGTGTGAAAATCAATTTGCCCCATGTTCTAAACCACGGAATAGTGTTCTAAACCATAGGTATAGGATCGGACAGGATCGATGGCCTGTACATGAACAACTGCTGCATGATACATGCACGCAGAAATAAATAATAATGATAATATAATGTACTAACACTAGTTTAATAAGTAATACAATTGTTAATAACACCATGATCCCATGTTGGTCGTAAATAAAGTATTTATTTATTATTATTACCCTATTGGTGCCTTAAGAATTAATAACAATATATAAAAAAATTGTTTTCTTGATACCTAATTCAAATCTTACGTGTCTTTTGGAACAGCCTAGGTATACTCCGTATCTTGCTTGAATTAGGAATGATTTCATCACTGTCTCTATACATGAATTTATTATTTAAGTATATTTTTGGTTGTCTTATCGACGTACTTCTCAATTAAAGAGGATTCCAAGGGATTTCAGGAAACAAAGGTGAATCACTGGGTCGCCTTCGAACTTTGACATTTACAGCGGAAGTGACTTCAAATGAGGGAAAATCAGTCAGTCGCTTGTTTGGGCAGAGAACCAGTTCATATATTTACTGGCTATTTTTGTTCACTGGCTTATTTGAATTGCTCACTGCGAGATAATATAATGTTAAGGCTAATTTTGTACCAACCGGGTCATTGAGCATATCCTCCATGCGTTGGTGCGGCGTCTTGCCCTTCTTGGGACGCACTAGAAGCAGGATCTGCTCGATATCTGGACACTTCCTAGAATAGTCACATCAGAATATTGAAAGTGTTATTCGAGACAAAAACTTAAAATACTGAATCATCTATAATACTGAAGCGTTCATAGCCCAGCGGCGCCTGCGAATCGGAAACTATAACGCAGGTTAAGCAAAGATGGCAGCGGTCAGTCTTTGGGTGGGTGACCGCCTGTTTGAGTGGTTACTATAAATGAGCGCTTCCGTGCTTTGGAAGGCACGCTAAGCTGTTGATCCCGGCTGCAGTGCTGTCTATGACAGTAGTCGTTAAGCCGAGTTAGAAGCCTTCGGGCGGCTTAAAAACCTCTAACAGTCGAGTTGCCCACTCACTTGACAAAGGGGGGACAACTGTCACTTGCGTCCGCAGGAGCTACCTACCACAACCCTGCACGTGTCCCCTGGTTGGTACTAAAAAGTGACAAACTCAAAGGCCAATTAATGTATGCCATATGATTAAATTAATCTATAATACTACGCAGTTTGTCACGAAATGGTCTCGCCTCAGAATAATGCTGGCGAGACCATTTGTGCCACGTTCCCTGCTGTCCGACACGGCCTTAAAATTAACATGTTTCACTGAACGCAGCCGATGCGCTTGCGTCTATCGTGGCACACAAATGGTCTCGCCGGAAGACCAGCATAATGCTCAGGCGAGACCATTTCGTGACAAACTACTTATCCCTGAGAAAATTACGGTTTTTTTGGAAATAATTCAATATCAGCCTAATTATTTGTAAACGGCTTTTATATGTTATTTTAAACAACTTTTACTATGGGCATCAATAATTCTATGGACCGGAAGTTAGGAAAAAAAATTAACCCGCAAGCAAAAATGCTATCAGTATTTTTTATAATGAAAACATGTTTGAGTAGACACATTTGGAGACTTACTATCTGAATCCAAAAATATATGCATCAGGAAATAACGGCATTTTAATTAAATATTTTACGACCTTGAGATAATATTGAATTTCATCTGGCCTATAGAAAGGTTTATTCATTAACAAAAATAAGTGGATTATGCGCGTATCCCAAAGAACGTATATAGACGTAGTCAATTATAAAGTAAAGAAAGTTTATACCATTTTCGCCTGATTTTTACGGAATTAATGAAGATTACTTTACATTATTTTTTACCGTATCGGTATTAAATTTAGGTGGATTATTAATGAATATTTAGTCAAATTACCCAACCTATTTTTTGGTATAAAAATATGGCTGATATCGATATATTGTTGTGTTTTCATAGAGCGAAACCGTAAAGTTCTTAGGGTATTAGTATATTATAGTTAATACAGTATTTTAAGTTTCTTGTCACGAATAAATTATTTCATTTCATTTCATTATCAGCGCCATCTGGCTGCGAACGAGCAAGTTACAGAATACAATTCTATTATTACGCAATACATAATTCAAAAACTTACACAAAAGAGAGAAGACGAAGTAAGTATTAAACTTAATTAAAAATTAAAAATACAAAAATTTAAAGTAAGTAAATTATTTCATATATTTTAAAGCAACTTGTACCGATGGAAGAGCGGGATTACCAGACACAAGTATATATTTACTTACTAGGTAGCCCCAAAGGACCTTTGTAAAACACACAAAACAAAACTTATGAAATAAAAACATTTTTAATTTTCATTTCATTTTCATTTTTCATTGCACTTGAAGTACATTGTATTATGAATCAACCCAAGGAAAAGGTGGATGGATTGAATGACAGAAGATATGATGAGGATGGATGCAAGTGATAGAGAGATATCCTGATAGAGTCTGACCAGCGAGTCGTGACAGTGAAAAACGGAGGCAAATTTAAAAAAAACGCATGCTGGTAACACGAAATGTATGGAGACGTCATAGGTAAAATTGTTGCCATATAAAGCATTTGATAAAAATGCTATTGTCACGACTCGCTGGTCAGACTCTAACAGCTCGTTTCTATGAGATCTAAGCAATTTTGCCACCATTGACCAACACGGCCCGCCGTGACAACGTAGTGACGTGAGTAACGTCACACGCCGCACTGGTCGCGTCCAGTTGTCTCGCGTAAAACAACTTGTCCACGAGCACCATTGCCCATGAAGCCGGAGCTGCCGGTGACGAACACGCGTCCAGTGAACGTGAGTGACGTCACACGCCGCACTGGCCGCGTCCAGTTGTCTCACATACCTGAGCAACTTCTTGACGAGCACCTTGCCTATGAAGCCGGTGCTGCCTGTGACGAACACGCGTCCGGTGAACGTGAGTGACGTCACACGCCGCACTGGCCGCGTCCAGTTGTCTCACATACCTGAGCAACTTCTCGACAAGCACCTTGCCTATGAAGCCGGTGCTGCCTGTGACGAACACGCGTCCGGTGAACGTGAGTGACGTCACACGCCGCACTGGCCGCGTCCAGTTGTCTCACATACCTGAGCAACTTCTCGACAAGCACCTTGCCTATGAAGCCGGTGCTGCCTGTGACGAACACGCGTCCGGTGAACGTGAGTGACGTCACACGCCGCACTGGCCGCGTCCAGTTGTCTCACATACCTGAGCAACTTCTTGACGAGCACCTTGCCTATGAAGCCGCTGCTGCCTGTGACGAACACGCGTCCGGTGAACGTGAGTGACGTCACACGCCGCACTGGCCGCGTCCAGTTGTCTCACATACCTGAGCAACTTCTCGACAAGCACCTTGCCTATGAAGCCGGTGCTGCCTGTGACGAACACGCGTCCGGTGAACGTGAGTGACGTCACACGCCGCACTGGCCGCGTCCAGTTGTCTCACATACCTGAGCAACTTCTCGACAAGCACCTTGCCTATGAAGCCGGTGCTGCCTGTGACGAACACGCGTCCGGTGAACGTGAGTGACGTCACACGCCGCACTGGCCGCGTCCAGTTGTCTCACATACCTGAGCAACTTCTCGACAAGCACCTTGCCTATGAAGCCGGTGCTGCCTGTGACGAACACGCGTCCGGTGAACGTGAGTGACGTCACACGCCGCACTGGCCGCGTCCAGTTGACTCACATACCTGAGCAACTTCTCGACGAGCACCTTGCCTATGAAGCCGGTGCCGCCGGTGACGAACACGGACCGGCCGGTGAACGTCGCCGCGATCCGGTCCGGCAGCGCCGCTAGCTCCTCCGCCGTGTATTTTGTCTCCATGTCTTCAACGAGTAATTACATTTAGTATTAACTAATGTAAAATTTTAGTTTTTATAGCACTAGTACCTACATATAAGGCTTTTAGATGGAACACCTTCTTGTCGCAACTAACGTTTGGCAAACTGATTCATTTCGCAATTTTTCATTTCCCAAACTCTGAAACTGTAAATATTTCAGGATTTATTTCAAGGCCATCGTGTTATGGTATAGGTTAGGTTAGTTTTGTAAAAATCCTGAAATATTTAACAGTTACAGAAATATTAAGAGGTTGGGAAATGAAAAGATGCGAAATTAATCAGGTTGCCAAACGTTAGGTTTGGAAACATTAGTGAACCCTTTTAGATGATGGCTCATTCCCATTTACAAAGAGCTTGGCCACATATATGTGACTAGCTTATGCCCGCGAGTCCGTCCACGTGGAACTCGTTTATTAGGGTTCTGTACTCAAAGAGTAAAACGGGACCCTAATTACTAAGACTCCGCTGTCTGTCTGTCTATCTGTATGTCTGTCTGTCTGTCACTAGGCTGTATCTCACTGATACCAGTTAATACTTATTCTGTGCCGTAATAGTTCCAGTTGAAATTTATTGTATTTATGTTGCCGCTATAAAAACAAATACTGAAAACAGAATAAAATAAATATTTTTGTAGATAATGGTTCGGAACCCTTCGTGCGCGAGTCCGACTCGCACTTGGCCGGTTTTTTTCTTTCCCCGGGGCTCAAACTATCTATATACCAAATTTCGTCTAATAATTTCCCCCTACAAACTAATATGCACCCCTATTTAACCCGCTTAGGGGTGGGTATTTCGAAAACCATACAATTACGAGTCTGTATTTTAATAAGGAGTCCATACACAAAGTTTCAATTATCGCACTTAAAATTTTACTCCATCCCCATATAAACTTTCAACCCCATTTTACACCCTTTGGGGTGAAATTTTCAAAAATCCCTTCTTAGTGGGTACTTACCTTATACAAACAACCTAATGTGAAAAAACAGCGTTCTATAGGTTCAACGACATGGGCTGGGGTTGATTTAAGTGAGTGAGTGAGTTAGTCAGGACTTTTACGTTTATATACTTATATAGATATATGTCCCCGGCACGTGAAACGGCGCGGCCCACGGCGTTAAAACCCACGTTGCCGTGCCGTGAACATACATAAAATATGGCCGAGCCCAGACAAAATCTGAAAAACGTAAATCGTCCTTTAAAACTTACAGGGATGCAGGGGACTGATTTTTGAATATCGAGCGCTCGAATCTTTCTCTCGAAAACTGACAAAAATTACGTAATGCTCATTTGAAATCATCATCATCATCATATCAGCCGAAAGACGTCCACTGCTGGACATAGGCCTCCCCCAAAGAGTGCCAAAATGACCGGTCCTACACCGCCGCATCCAGCGGACTCCCGCGACCCTTTTGAAATACTTAGCGATAGAAAATTTAAAAGCAAGTGGTATTCACTCGTATTCAATTATATCGGTAGAAAGTTAGTGCGTGCAATTTTGACACTGAAATCGTATTTACTTTTACTTCGAAAGTCAAAAATCGGCCCCCAAAGCATTTATCAGCCACTTGCCGGTATACATTTGAGCTGAAATTCGGTGTAGTTATGAATACAGAGCCGTTCTGATGATGGATGGATACAAGAAGGCGATCATAGCAGCGACCTGATGAATCCGTCGTGTTCCGGCTCATTGCTAACCTCTGCAGTCGATGACAGTGCAAAAAATAATTCTTATCAGTAGCTATTTACCTGCTTGCCTGAAACTTGTTTCACGTAAATATTAAAAAGACTTAGTTAATGATTTTTTTATAATTGTCTCGTCTTGCGCAAATACCAGTTATGCTGACGCACGGCTCTAGACTGAACACGCATCCAATAGGTAGGTATACAAATCGTATGCATCTAGGTTTTTTATTTATCCTTACCTGGTTAGGTTAGGTTAGGTCATGACAAATCACGAAAGAAAACAGATATGCGTATCGGGAAGGCAGATAGAATATGTAAATGAATATCTATACCTTGGAAAGCAAATGTCTTTCAACGCAGATTGCAATGAAGAAGAAGTAGCTAGAAGAATCAACTGCAGCTGGAAGAAATTTTGGACACATAAAGAAATCCTTAAAGGAGCCTACCTTCACCTGGTAGAAGGTACCTACAGTCGATATTGTTCAACCTCGAAATCCCGGGGAGTTTGTTGTAATTTGGTACGAGTGTTCGTTTGAAGCCCTGTTTTCGTCTCCCAAAGGTCCCTGGGTCAGGCTCTTGTAGAACGGCCCGTATCTTGGGAAATGTACTCCATGAAAACTACGTAGGTACCTACCTACTCTATGAAAATATGGTCTACAGTAACATAAATTCTGCTCAAGGCTTCATGGAGAAAAATGCATCCACATTGTGAGGTTTTCCCTCAATGTCCTTGCAGGGAAGATTCTCCGAATTTGAAGCTCGGGAGAATTTCAAATGAACTTTGATTTACCTACACAATAAATAGGATATGAACTAGGTAAATTTGGTAGGTACTATTATTAAACTTTTATCCGACTACGGCTAAACCCAAAGGATTGGTAACTATTTAAGTATAATGCATTACATTTCTCGTTAAGTACTTAGGTACTTATTGATAGTTCAGTCCTCCAGTTCAAGATTCTTGATGAGGTTCAAAAAAAGAGATGGTGTAAGAGTCCTAGCTGTAGAACTCGCAGACCTATCTTGTTTTCAAAATTAATATAAGTATGTTTTTTAATTTAGAAGAAATTAATCGACAGAAAGTTCTATAATTATTAAACCTGCACACTTTTCACTAGAATCGGTTGAGAAATGCGAGCTGTATAGGTATAAAGAGGAGAGCAGCCGGCCGGACAGACTCTGGACATACGAAATATTTTTTGCCGATTCTGAAACGGAGATCATTGTATGGATAGTACGTATACTTGGACTCAAAATATTAAAATAAATACCTACTAAGTAGTTCGTCTGTAGCGAGTCGGTAAGTTTAATGGTTTAGGTAAGTAGGTAAACAACCTTGAACTGTCAGATAAATCCTTTAAAACCTGAAAGTGACTGCAGCTTGTCAAAAATATTGTTTTTCGTAGGTAGCTGTAGGTACAGCGTCATTGTTTACGAAAGTGATTGCATCATTTCTCAGAAAATCTTTGATAGTTTACGTTTAAGTATTAAGTAAGTTGTTTTATGACCGTCAAAACTGTCATACTTACCCATTGAGGTATAATGTACTAACGTACTAGAGATGACACGCCGAACAAGAAGTTTGCGCTACGCGTTGCGGTCCATGGGCTGCACCGTCCCAGTGTATTATATGACAAGTTACCCTCCCCCCGCATGCCCCCCGCCTTGCCGGCCGGCGCACAGATAATGTTCGGGTTGTCTTCTCTAGTACGTTAGTACATTATACCCACAGATGTATGAATATAAGGAGATCGGACATGGCGACCGATTTGTATAGAGTGAGCCTGTCGCAAGTACATTAACCCACACAACGCCCAAGTAATTGACAAGACAAAGCACGCACACATCTAAAACACACACGCTTATTTGAGAATAAACGCGCATCGTATCAGGCATTTTGGGAAAAAACGTAATATTCTCTGCGATCAGCACGCGTGCACAGTATGGCAGTGTATGCCCATTGAGCATACAGCTGCGACACGGCCGCCGGCGGCTTGTCCTCTCTCTAGTATTCTATGCTCTGAGATTATACCTCAATGCACTTACCTACCTACTCTCACATATGGCGTAGGTAGAGTCGCCATCACATACATCGGAGCAAACAAGCAGCTCACAAACATCGGAACACACCTCTATTTTCAAGGGTAGCATGTGCCGATATTTTTGAACACCTATAGTGTACCTATGTATGTGATGGCGACTGTACCTAGGTACTTGCTGCCGCTACCACTTGAAGTTGTGGCCGATACCTTAAGTAAAATAACATTGAACATTACCTAAGGATTTGTTCAATAATTGAACGAGCGACGGAAGCGAACAAACTTGTCCGTGTCAGCTCGGGCCAAAATACTTTCGTATGTCTTGCTTTTCGGCTGTTCTCCTAAACAGCCCCCCTATTCTGTAACTTGTTTTAAGCTCACCTTAACGTAGTAGACTCAAAATTTATTATTACTTCAAAAGAAAGAAGGCTAAAAAATATGCATGATGACCAAAATCCCATTCAAACATCTCAAAAAATTACGAAGCTACAACCACTTTGATGTTGCATGCTAGAGAGAAAACGCTAGGGGATCGTGACGTCACGATCCCCGAGCGTCATAGTAAATGCAATCGTTTCATATGAAGGTGCGTTTTGCGGAAAAGGGACAGAACATACCCCCTCTTAAAACTTTGGATACTTACTTATAACTTTGTGATTATTTAACCTCTTGCGTTATTTTTTCCTACATTTGAATACATGTTTAATACTTTTTCGAGAAAATGCAACATTAGGTATTGATTATTTTATTTAGTATCTACACCCCTATTATACCTTGACACCGCGATGCGTAGTAATTAAGCGTAGGTAGAGGTCTAGTTTCGTAACGGGTGACCGGCGGGGTGAGCCGCATTAACGCGTAGCGAATTACAGCCCAGGTCCGACCAACCGACGGTCGGTCTCAACCACAGATAACCTCCTAGGTTATCTGTGGTCTCAACTCAACCGATTCTCTTGAAATTATGCGAGCAGGTACAGTAAAGGATGACTCACGCTAGAACGGGCCGTGTCCGGCCCGGGCCGTTTTCTAAGCAAAACGACGGCGTTTTTGCGCGGCCGAGCCATACCCCAGCCCGGCCGATCCACGGCCGAGGCTCGAAAGCGGCTCGGTGTCGGCACGGCCGAGCCATGGTTCGTCCGGGCTTGGGCCGCGTAAAAACGCCGTCGTTTTTCTTAGAAAACGGCCCGGGCCGGACACGGCCCGTTCTAGCGTGAGTCATCCTTAATTCGACTTTTTTTGTCAATAAAGTTTTTCGAAAATTACTTATAAATAAATGTTTTATGAAAAGAAGATAGTTTCTACATTTCACAGAGCCACAAGTAATAAATATATGAATGATGTAATAAAAAATACCTAAGTAGGTACTTAATGAGAAAACATGATTATGTTTTTAGTGGTAGTTAGGTAGTGTTCACGTCTACATATAGTTACCACACTTACCTATTAGCAATAACATTATGTTACATAACAAGTATAAAAGGTCTCCTGTCTATCGAAATCGTAGTTAGCATTAGCATGATTAGATTAGATTCGATTATTTATTTCATGATAAAAAAACACACAAAATAGAAAAAAAAAATGAAATTGATTGATTAATTTGATTGTTGAAATTACACTACAAATTTCATCAATTTCACGGTGTCTTTCATCTAGTTTAGTTTAGTTCACGTTGTGTGTTACTGTGAACCGCGATTGGGTGAAATTCATGTGAAATGTACTTAACTCAAAAGCGCGCGAGAGTCAAGTTTAATCGAAGCGACAAAACAGGCATGCTTATGGCACCTCAATAGATACCAAGTTTGTTTAATAAATTATTATTTCCGTTGACTCGTAGAAAAAGTATTGTATACAATAGTTATATAAATAATTAGCTTTTTAAGTCTCGTACCTTAATTAGGCCACTCAGCAAGCTTCGTGTCCTAAACGTGGGACTCGACTTAAAAAGCATACATTATATAACGATTGCATAAACTACTATTATCGTTCGTAAAAAAAAGTATTGAACACAATTTACTTAAACTAGCTTGACCTATAGTCTAACGCAATTGCAGATGATGACACTGTTAAAGCCGATACGCACTGAAAGCGGTGGCGGCGCGGAGGCGGTACCGGGTGTAATGTCCGAGCTAATATGAAAAGGTCCGCACAGAATACCGCGACGGGACGCGGCGCGGCGCGGTATTCTGTGCGGACCTTTTCATATTAGCTCGGACATTACACCCGGTACCGCCTCCGCGCCGCGCCGCCACCGCCGTCTCTGCGTTTCGACCTTCAAGCATGTATGCCTACGCCTAGCGTAATTTTAACAGGCGATTTGAATATGAATATACTTAAATGTTTTAATTTAAATTATTTTGTCTGAGGCTCAGTATCATCCTAGTTCAGACGCGTGTAATAAAGCTAGAAACACACTTGTCCCACGTACGCGACGTATGCAATGCAACGTGGGAGAGATTGTGTGCACACTTGTCCCACGTTTACGACGTGTATTGACATCAGACGCTGTTGTAAGCTAGAAACACACTTGTCCCACGTATACGACGTGTATTGACATCAGACGCTGTTGTAAGCTAGGAACACACTTGTCCCACGTATACGACGTGTATTGACATCAGACGCTGTTGTAAGCTAGGAACACACTTGTCCCACGTATACGACGTGTATTGACATCAGACGCTGTTGTAAGCTAGAAACACACTTGTCCCACGTATACGACGTGTATTGACATCAGACGCTGTTGTAAGCTAGGAACACACTTGTCCCACGTATACGACGTGTATTGACATCAGACGCTGTTGTAAGCTAGAAACACACTTGTCCCACGTATACGACGTGTATTGACATCAGACGCTGTTGTAAGCTAGGAACACACTTGTCCCACGTATACGACGTGTATTGACATCAGACGCTGTTGTAAGCTAGGAACACACTTGTCCCACGTATACGACGTGTATTGACATCAGACGCTGTTGTAAGCTAGAAACACACTTGTCCCACGTATACGACGTGTATTGACATCAGACGCTGTTGTAAGCTAGGAACACACTTGTCCCACGTATACGACGTGTATTGACATCAGACGCTGTTGTAAGCTAGGAACACACTTGTCCCACGTATACGACGTGTATTGACATCAGACGCTGTTGTAAGCTAGGAACACACTTGTCCCACGTATACGACGTGTATTGACATCAGACGCTGTTGTAAGCTAGGAACACACTTGTCCCACGTATACGACGTGTATTGACATCAGACGCTGTTGTAAGCTAGGAACACACTTGTCCCACGTATACGACGTGTATTGACATCAGACGCTGTTGTAAGCTAGGAACACACTTGTCCCACGTACGCGACGCCAACGTGTCTGACGCGCTAGGAACGTAAGATCTAGAAACACACTGATCGTACGCGTGGGAAAGCGTGTGATTCCCCTCCACGTTCCCACGCCGATCTGGCGCGACAGGTCGAACGTTGCATGGGACGCGTGGGGTAGCATTGCGTATGACAAGTATGTTTCTAAGCATACAAATATCAGGGTCCAGATTTCATAATGCATTGCATACGTTGCGTACGTGGGATAAGTGTGTCCCTACCTATTAATGTATGTACTATGTATTAATTCGCAAGCACATTGTTAATATTAGCAATAAGGTTTTTCAATAAATTATTCTTATTCTATTCTTACCTACTTAGATAATTGTGAATAAAACAAGTTAAATGGAAAAATATGATAGTTTATTAATGTTAGTATGTCGTGTCAGGTAGGTCACTTGGTTTCTCCCTTCTCCTGGTAGGAGATGACTCCCTTCTCGATCAGCTCGGGGATCTCCACGGCCAGCCACGGGCCAAGCTGGAACAATTACCAATCATAAACTCACAGATGTATGAATATAAGGAGATCGGACATGCCAGCCGATTTGTATTGAGTACGCCTGTCGCAAGTACATTAACCCACACAAAGCCCAAGTAATTGACAAGACAAAGCACGCACACATCTAAAACACACACACTTGTATACCTACGCTCTTATTGGACAATAAACGCGCATCATATCAGGCATTTTGGGAAGAAACGTAATATTCTCTGCTCGCAGCACGCGTGCACAGTATGGCAGTGTATGCCCATTGAGCTAACAGCTGCGACACGGCCGCCGGCGGCTTGTCCTCTCTCTAGTATTCTATGCTCTGAGCATAAACTCCACTGTATTGCTAGAAGGTACTGTGTCTCGGTTGTGATAGTTTTGGAGTATCAACAGGTGGGAACACAGTCATTTGTACAAAACCAACATAAATCCGAAGGTTCAAAATTCCGAACGTCATTTTCGGCTAAACAAAAATTTGGATGCAGATGATTTTTAGGAATATATAAATAGGTTAATTAGTAGTATTATAAACTTCAAACTAAGGGAAAAATTGAAAAATAGACATATGCTTCTTTAACGGCACCAACGTCTCAAATTATTCTAGGTAGATCTCGTCACAAGGTGTTTTGAGAAGGAACTGATTGAAAGATTTAGGAGCTGAGACAGATTGTTCCGATAGCTCAGTTGGTTAGTAGCGACGGGCCATGTATGCCTGTGGTCGCCGGTTCAAATCCGGCTTGGAACCTACATTTTAAAAAAAATCCTTTAATTTGAAGTTTATAAATATCGTTAGCAGCGTAACTGCGTTATAACTACAAAAAAGTAATTTAGTAGTATTATATCCTGAAAAATCGAAAATTCCTTCAGTAGAACATGTCTTCCGGAATTATGAAATTCGGAAAAATATGCTGACCGATAAATTACTCTTCAGAACTATGTAGTGTACTACTTACCTAGGTCACACAAAAAAATCCAAAGGCTCATTTGCCCAACGAATACCTCATTCATTAGAAATTATATTATTCCGAATGTCATGAAATACAATAGTAGTTTATGCAATCGTTATATAATGGATGTTTTCTAAGTCGAGTACCACGTTTAGGCCACGAAGCTTGCTGAGTGGCCTAATTAAGGTACGAGACTTAAAAAGCTAATTATATAACTATTGAACTTGGTATCTATTGAAAATCGCCCTGCTGAAATGAAGCGCATCAGCTTAGTAATTTTGCGCGTTGATGTCTTCACAGTTATCTTATACAGCTCCTGGATTCATAAGATGACAGCTGGCGGTTATCTTATGGAACCATACGAGCTCCGTCACCAGCTGGTAGAGCTCCAGGATTAAAAAGTATGCGATCTTAGTTTCGTGTACGAAATCTTAATTCAAAGATTAAAGTCGACGAGTAGAAAAATGAATATTTAGACGCCGAATATTTACTAGAATATAATAATGCGCAGGGTACGTTACGTTAGTATTATAATAACCTATAAATAAAAGAAATCGTTCAGAGGGACATGCTTTTCGAAATTATGAGATACGGAAAAAGATCGGTATTATAGGCGGCCGCATGAGCCTTGTCATCTCCGTGCTACCCCGGCAGTGCTGGCTCAGTTGTAGATACTCACTCCTAGCGCCATGGCGTGTGCGATACCGAAGCGGGGCACATTCCTCGCCCACAGCGGCTTGAAGTGGTCGGTGAGGCAGATCTTGCCCCCACGGTACATCTTGGCAGTCTTACCGTCGAGACCGGGCAGTGCCAGCTCGGGGGCTGTGGTCGGGTACGTTATGGGGATCTGAAATTATTTATTAATCGTCATCATCACCTTTTGAAGATCGATACACCTTGTTATTACTATACATGAAAAAATAACTAATTAAAGGTTTCCAAATGAAAATGTGTCTACTAAATTTTTTTCCAAAGATTGCATTACCAAACACAATGGTTGCCAAAATTTGTTTGGGTAATGAAATTTTACCCAAAATTACTTTGGCAAAACGATGGCGAAACTTACATTGTCTCCTGGCTAATGGGACAGAATAACAAGTGTAGAGAATATCAATAGTTGACCGCTATGCATACATGGATAAATCTAAGACCATCTATTAAATTTCTTATTTGACAAAGGAAGAATATCTTATTTGAAAAGAAGTGTTTATCTTGAGTGCCTGGTGGCTGGCGGAGCAGATGCATATGTCTTTAGTGCAGATTATTATTATTATTCTGGTAGTGGCTTCCGGGCTGCCAAAGCCCTTGTAACACTGCCACCCTCGCTGATCTATTGTGATCACCACTTACTACAATTCTTGGTCAAGTCCTGCAAACTCAAAGAATAGGGGTGTAGACACTAAATAAAATAATCAATAATGTTGCATTTTCTCGAAAAAGGATTAAAAATGTAGTCAAATGGAGAAAAAAGCAACGCAAGAGGTTAAATAATCACAAAGTTATAAGCATCCAAAGTTTTAAGAAAGGGTATGTTCTGTCCCATTTCCGATAAACGCACCTTCATACGAAACGATTGTCATTTACTATGACGCTAGACGATCGTGACGTCACGATCCCGGAGCGTATTCTCTCTCTAACAGGCAACATTGAAACGGTTGCAGCTTCGTAATTTTTTGAGATATTCGAATGGGATTTTCGTCACTAGGCATACTTTTTTGCCTTCTTTCTTTTGAATTAATAATAAATTTTGAGTCTAAGCCCCTATTGCAGGATTTTGTTGATCTCTAGAAATTTGATCTACTCCGGGCACATGATGTGTTTGCCCAGGAAGGAGTTACGACTGCGTATGAGGCAAGGGTAATCGGTTAGGATGTGTGTAGGCGTCTGCTCTGCTTCAAAGCAGAATCTGCACTGCCTTGTGTCATACAGTCCTATCGTTTGCATGTGCTTATTTAGGAACTTGTCCCACCGCCGGCGAGTAGCGAGTACTCTCATAGTAATTCTTACTTGCGCGAGTAAAAGCGAGTAAGAATTACTATGAGAGTACTCGCTACTCGCCGGCGGTGGGACAAGTGCCTTAGGCAGCAGTGCCCTGTAGTGCAGATACTGGAAATGTTAAATAAATAAATAACTCACATCAAACTCCAGGTCAAATTCGTACTTCAGCAGGTTGTGGACGTACCAGCACTTGCCGAACCATCGCGTGCCCGTCTTGTCAGACTCCAGCCGGAACCAGTCATTGTCCGCCCCTTTGTTGTTCTCGACATACTGAAACATGACATAGTTTATATCAGTTTTTGTCATAAGTCCAGTTTTTGTGACAGCCGTGCAGAAACCACTGGCTTTAAAGGCAGTCCCTGCCAACCACGTCGGCAAGCCAAACATCTCCCAGCGTACAACTCATAAGTTACTGAATACAACCAACCAGTAAGTGAATTAACAAACTTTTGTGAATGTTGCTGCATATCCAAGGAAATAGAGGTATTATGCACATAGCCCATAATTTTACACATAAAAGAAGCAAGACACTTGGATTTAAAAGTTAATCTTCTTAATAAATACCTTGATGAGAGCCTGGTATTCCTCCTTCAACCGTGTCACCCACAGCTCCTTGTCCCTGGGCCCAGCCTTGGTCTGCAGCAGCGGGATACTGCTCAGGGTCTTGCGAGTACCTTCATCTACCATTTTGATCTAAAAGTTGGCCTCTATTTCATAACTTTGAGGAGAATGTGGCCAAACACCACATCAGGATTTTCGAGACGAAAACATTAGATCAATCGCGAAACTTGTTAAACTTTGTCCTTAATCTTATTTTTATTTTAAAAGATTGTGATGATATTTTGACCTCTAATATTTAGGCCATAGGTTTTAAAGTTCTAAATGTCAAAACCTATTTTAAGTAAATAATAAAAAAATTTGCGTCTACTTGAACAGCATTGACGTTTTACGTCAACGTGTCAATATTTTGCGTTTTATTATACAACAAAAAATTATGATTCATATCATCCTCCTAGCGTTATTCCCGGTTGTGCCCCTAAAGGAGCCCGGGGTCCGCTTTGACACCTAATCCTAAGATTTGGCATAGGCACTAGTTTGACGAAAGCGACTGCCATCTGACCTTCCAACCCAGAGGGAAAACTAGACCTAATTGGGATTAGACCGGTTTCCTCACGATGTTTTCCTTCACCGAAAAGCTAACGGTAAATATTCCGTACATAAGTTCCGAAAAACTCATTGGTACGAGCCGGGATTCGAACCCACGACCGCCGCTTGACAGCCGCATGCCTGAACCACTAGGCTACCGTAGCTTAAAAATTATGATTCATACTTAAACATTTACTTTATAATTCAAACAAGATTCACCAAACGACTGTCAATGGATCGACTCCATTTTTAGGTTTTCGCCAAGTGCCCTAATGCAAAATACAAAACGCAAAAATGACATTGACAATTCGAAAGTCCTAATATCCGAATTGAATGACTACGAACGTAGAGCAGAGGCAGATGTGAAAAGAACATCATGAATGGCAATAAGCATGATTTGGATTTGGACATTAGCTGCATAGTATTGATGTTGTCAAATAATATTTTCCGAAAATCATATTATGAATTAAGTTATTTGTTGATATAGCAATAATTACAGTACACTAAGCAAACATAGATTGTTCTGTTACCCTTACCCGTGCTTTGACGGACAGCCAGGTATGTACTTACCGTAAATTATAGTTTTAAAAATGTAGATCCCACAAAAACTAGATTACAAATTTTGTTATAAATAAATTATATATTCTAGTGCCTTAGTGAACATGTATATAGGTCTTTCATCTAGTAAGGTAAACATTCAATACAAAAAACATACCCCTCCTTTCCTTCGGCAGTCCGGTAATAAGATTCAATAACATAATATAAGTCAAGTTTTGACACTGCAAAGAGTGGGTGGCTCTATGAATTATAGACGAAGTATTTTATTCATTTTGCATCTTAAGCCACTTCTGCCGTCATTGCTAGCCAACACCGTGTTGTCTAGTGTCTCTTAATTAGAATTCAATCTGAATCTCTTTTAAATTAAATTAATTATTGTATCTAAATGAATACGTTTTCAGCATGGGTTCTGAACAGTCTTCAGCGGCAGCGCCAAAGGCTGCGACCCGAGCGCCTCCCGTACGCCGCGGACACACCATTGCAGCACCCAGCAGTGCTCCAGGTGAACTTAAGAATTAGAAGAAAAACATATTTCTTGCAACACAGCAAAAAGTGTATCTGAGACTATACAAATGATTGTTTACCACAAAAAGTTTATTCTTAGTAAATAAGTAAAAATTGTTTTTGCTGTATGGAGTAACCAAGAGTAGTGCCTCCACCTCACAGAGGACCACGGCCATAATAACACTAGTCATAGAGGACCACGGCCATAATAACACTAGTCATAGAGGACCACGGCCATAATAACACTAGTCATAGAGGACCACGGCCATAATAACACTAGTCATAGAGGACCACGGCCATAATAACACTAGTCAGTGGCGGAGTGGAGCGCCCATACAAGTTGATTCCCACCTAATATTCGAATTACGATAAAATTCCTTTTTAGACAAGCCTATAGTTATATTATATACTCTAAACACTTTTATAACTTTCTGTGTTTACTTGTAATGTTTGACGACCGCTTTAGCCTAGTTGGTAGTGACCCTGCCTACGAAGCAAGAGGTCCTGGGTTCGAATCCCGGTAAGGGCATTTATTTGTGTGAAGAGCACGAATATTTGTTCCTGAGTCATGGATGTTTTCTATGTATTTAAGTATTCATTTATCTATATATAAGTATCTTCGTCTAGTACCCATAGTACAAGCTTTGCTTAGTTTGGGACTAGGTTGATTTGTGTAAGATTGTCCGCAAAAAAAAAAAAAAAAAAAAGTTTGATTAGACCTTGTTTGCGTAGCACCCTTCGATAGCTCACGCACTGGCCCTAGGTTCCCTGGCGTTTAGCAGTTTACCCTATATTAAAAATATTACAATGCCCGAACAGACCTAGTTCCACTAGAAGACCTAATGCATTTTTTTCTTAAATAGTAAACTTTATAGGATTACTAGTTTCTGCCCGCAACTCCGTACGCGTGGAACTCGTTTAAATATCGTGGCTCCACACAAATCTTCATCCCCCATTTCACCTCCTTAGGGATGATTTCCGGGATAAAAACTATCCAATGTCCTTCCCCTGGATTCAAACTATCTTCATAGCAAATTTAATTTCAATCGGTACAGCTGTTAAGCGTGAAGAGGTAACAGACAGACAGACACACTTTCGCATTTATAATACTAGTATGGAAGTATGGATTGCAAAACAAACCTAACCTAACCTAATGACTTCTAATTGATGATATACAAAGAAAACTCGAAAAGTTCACATGGCTCCGGATATGTCTTTGAGTTCATCTTCCCATCTTTTTTCTGGCTCTCTTTTTTCCTTTTCCATTTCTTGAATAAAAAATAAGTACCTATAGATAAAAATATTGAAGTTGAGCTTCAAATCTGGGTCCAAGTATTAATTGAAAATTTCCTTACTTTTACTGTTCTCCCTATCTCTTATTAATTATTAATATCATATGGAGGCCCCCCACAAGGTGGACTTATGACCTGGTAAAGGTCGCGGGAGTCCGCTGGATGCGGGTGGCGCAGGGCCGGCCATTGTGGCACAATTTGGGGGAGGCCTATGTCCAGCAGTGGACGTCTTTCGGCTGATATGATGATGATTGATATTGTAACAGAGATGCGCCGCGAGCCGCCCTTGAGCGGCAACAACTCCCCGGGCGCCAGTGTGTGCAGCGACTCGGAGCTGCCCTACATATCGTACACAGTGGACCGCCCCATCGGAGGTGAGTCACTTAGCTTGTCGGAGGATGGAGGTCGTTGTTGTTCTACGTCCGTAACAATAACCCTAGAAGCCCTACACGTGACCTCCGGATGGTGCTAAAAGAACAACAAACTCGGCAGCTGCACTGTTCCTTCTGAACCTCGCAGCGCACACTGGAACTCTATCAGCGACATCGATACGAATACATATATGTACCAGTGTGTAACCGCCATAAGATAAATAAATAAATAAGCTAAGCTTGTTATTTCCCTTTGGGTTCACTTATTCCCAAAGTGTGCAGAGTCCCCATTCCCATCTCGTCAGCATTTACGAACATCACTTTACCTACTTTTAAGGGTCGGAGTGAATGGTATTTTTTTTATTGATGTTTTATTGCAGGCATAAAAAATCCCATATAAGTCCTAAAAACTAAGTCACAAAATATCACAGAAATATAATTAAAACTTTATTTCTGGTTGTCGTTGTAGTGCACGGACAGCCAATGTCTAAAAACATGATAGGTTGTCACTTATACTTTTCAGAATCTGGTTCTTCGAGCTTCTAATCGTCTCGCAGGAAGAGGCCACCCTTGCCCTGAGTATCACATAATGTGGACGAGAGAGAGGAGACGAATTGGGGACTCTAATTTTATTATTAATCCAAAAGAAAGAAGGCAAAAAATATGCCTAATGAAAACTACTTATATTCAAATATCTTAAAAAATTACGAAGATACAACCGTTTTATTATTGCTTGATAGAGAGAAAACGCTTGACACCCGTGACGTCACGTGATTATTTATTGTCTTGTGTTACGTTTTTCTCCATGTGACTATATTTTTAATCCTTTTTCGAGAAAGTTCAACATCATTGATCATGATCATTTTACTTGGTGTCGCCATCCCTATTGGGAATTGCATGTGGATTAAGTGAACCTAAAGTATTTTGACGAGCATTAGTTGCTATGTCAACGAAATCCCATCTGCATCTGTGAAGTATCTACAGTCCCCCGCGGCTATGAAGTCAATCCTGAAACATTGCGCAACTATGAAGTTTCTGAATAATGACAATGTCAACCATAGGAAAACATTACATATTCAACCCTAGAGGCATGTCTCAGGGTTGACTTCATAGCCGCGGGGGACTATACATAATTGAGGAGTTCCATAGGTCATCTGCGGTCATCATCGAATATCGTACTTATCTAAATCATCATCCCTTTCCCAATAATAATAATAATTTTGAAAGGGACGGCGACGCGCATGTAACACCCCTGGAGTTGCAAGCGTCCATAGCCTATCTTATCTTATCTAGGTGAGGGCCCTTTCGGATGCACTTCGTCCCAGTGGGATCTTTTGTGCATTTGCCCTCTCCTTTATACCTGCTCCCAGGCTTGCTCCATCATTTCCACAAAGCGGATGATGCAGTTCGCCGGGAGCACCTTGAATTCCTTTGGTTGCGGGTAACCGTTACCAAAGTAGTTCATTCTTTGTCTGACAAGGGCATGACATTTACACAATAAGTGTTCCATAGTCTCGTCCTCCTCGCCACACATTCTACAGTCTAAATAGCCTCAGCCTAGTCCATAGCCTAACGTGCATGTTTTTATGTTTTTGTTTCGTATCAGACTCCCCAAAAGCCTCCACAAAGAACCAGCGTCAGGAGTCTAAGAAGTCTCTCCTGCAGCGGCGGCAGATGTCGCTCCAGGCGCGCAAGTCGAAGCGCGCGCTCGACATAGTCGTCGTGAAGCGACACGCCGCGGCGGCGCTCGACGAGGACATGCGGCGGCTGCAGGTTGGTATCATATCCCCAAAGAGTGCCACATTGGCCGGTCCTGCGCCACCCGCATCTAGACTCCCGCGACTTATACCAGGTCATCAGTCCACCTTGTAGGGGGTCTAACCACGCTGTGTCCTGGTACCTACGTGGTCGCCACTCGGGAATCTTTCCGCCCCGACAATCTGGCTTGAAGTATTGCATTTTTAATTTGTGCAAAATAAATAAATGAAGAAAAAAAATGTTTCATGTAAACTGTTTATTTCTTAATAAATTAAAACTTACATAATATGTTGCTTACTTCGCTAAATCTTTAGTATTTAACCTTTTGAACGCTTTTCTTCACGTACTAAAATGTCACTGACACGCCAACCTTTTTTCAATAAGAGAGTAACTATGAACCTTATATGAAAGGCAGAAGGTTGTTTTGACAGCGGACGTCATAACACTTAACCCTTTGACTATTTGACAGCTCTATCAATAAATTCAATTGTGAACCGTTAATCATGACCGATTCGTGATTCGATTCTGACGAAGATTCTGAAGATATATATATTTGTTTGGCCCATAAAACTTAAAGGCTTTCTTGGCGCTTCGGGTACGACAACACACGACGCATTTAGGCGTTCTTGGCTTTCAAATGGTTAATATTATAATGCTAAGTATGAGTATGATCTCGTAAGCAAAGCTGTTATTCTGAGAATGAAATGAAAATGATTTATTTCATAAAAAACGCGTACAAAATGACAACAGGGTTGGGTCTTTCTAGTAGGTAAACAGCGGCCAAGTGCGAGTCGGACTCGCACATGAAGGGTTCCGTGAAATAAATTGCGGTTTACGATTTATGACGTATTAAAAAAACTACTTACTAGATCTCGTTCAAACCAATTTTCGGTGGAAGTTTACATGGTAATGTACATCATATATTTTTTTTAGTTTTATCATTCTCTTATTTTAGAAGTTACAGGGGGGGGGGGGGACGGACACACATTTTACCACTTTGGAAGTGTCTCTCGCGCAAACTCTTCAGTTTAGGAAAAAAATATATAAGAAACCTCAATATCATTTTTAAAGACCTATCCATAGATACCCAACACGTATGGGTTTGATGAAAAATATTTTTTTGAGTTTCAGTTCTGAGTATGGGGACCCCTAAAACTTAATGTTTTTTTTTCGATTTTTGTGTGAAAATCTTAATGCGGTTCACAGAATACATCTACTTACCAAATTTCAACAGTATAGCTCTTATAGTTTCGGAAAAAAGTGGCTGTGACATACGGACGGATAGACAGACAGACGGACGGACATGACGAATCTATAAGGGTTCCGTTATTTGCCATTTGGCTACGGAACCCTAAAAATGACCTGTGTCAGGAAGACCCGCTCCTCCATAATAAAAAAGAAAACAGTTAAAATTAAATCAAAAACATGGATGAATTAGGTTTGCACAGGCATAGTGCCGTGAACCTGAAGTTGTGTGTGTGTGTGTGTGTGTGTGTGTGTGTGTGTGTGTGGGTGTGTGTGTGTGTGTGTGTGTGTGTGTGTGTGCGTGTGTGTATATATGTATGGGTGGGTGTGTGTGTGTGTTTTTATGTGTGCTATCTGATATTAGGTATGGTTAATAATTTGCACGGTACAATAGTGTCTCCGTTGCGTCATAGCTTAGATGTTTCAGCCATTTAGTTAGTTCGATCTTACACTTATACAGCAATAATTGATGGATATTGACAATTCTGTTTACATTGTTGTAAATATATGCCGATTGCGCTTTATATTGCCTTTTGGCAAACATAGGTTTACAGGTTGATAGGGGGGCTACGTCTTTTTTAATAAATAATAAATTGTAACGTGTTTATATGTGTGTGCGCAGGAAATCCCAACGTTCCTCCCGATCATGCGCGGTGCGCTCGGGCTGCCCGGCGCGCGCGACCCCGAAGTGCTTGAAGGTAACCGATTTTACCTCCTAATACTAATTTTGCATTCAAACCAAAGATTTTTACCGGTATTCATTTAAAAAAAAAACAATTACGGTTTTAGTTATTTTGTTTGCGACCAGATATTTAGATCTCATTTCCAGCAAATCCTCCCGTTTCTAAACTAGTCATCTCGCCAGGTCTAGACGCGCGTCCGTGGGTGCGTCTGTGCGCGCGCCTGCAGGCTCACCTAGCCGCGTGCGCGACCCCGCTAGCCCAGGAACAAGTGCAACTAGCGGCTAAACTTAAAGAGGTAGGCTATAGGTGCAGTAGCCCCGGTGTCTACTAGCCATGTTGTACACCTAGCCGCGTGCGCGACCCCGCTAGCCCAGGAACAAGTGCAACTAGCGGCTAAACTTAAAGAGGTAGGCTATAGGTGCAGTAGCCCCGGTGTCTACTAGCCATGTTGTACACCTAGCCGCGTGCGCGACCCCGCTAGCCCAGGAACAAGTGCAACTAGCGGCTAAACTTAAAGAGGTAGGCTATAGGTGCAGTAGCCCCGGTGTCTACTAGCCATGTTGTACACCTAGCCGCGTGCGCGACCCCGCTAGCCCAGGAACAAGTGCAACTAGCGGCTAAACTTAAAGAGGTAGGCTATAGGTGCAGTAGCCCCGGTGTCTACTAGCCATGTTGCTCACCTAGCCGCGTGCGCGACCCCGCTAGCCCAGGAACAAGTGCAACTAGCGGCTAAACTTAAAGAGGTAGGCTATAGGTGCAGTAGCCCCGGTGTCTACTAGCCATGTTGTACACCTAGCCGCGTGCGCGACCCCGCTAGCCCAGGAACAAGTGCAACTAGCGGCTAAACTTAAAGAGGTAGGCTATAGGTGCAGTAGCCCCGGTGTCTACTAGCCATGTTGTACACCTAGCTGCGTGCGCGACCCCGCTAGCCCAGGAACAAGTGCAACTAGCGGCTAAACTTAAAGAGGTAGGCAATAGGTGCAGTAGCCCCGGTGTCTACTAGCTATGTTGTACACCTAGCTGCGTGCGCGACCCCGCTAGCCCAGGAACAAGTGCAACTAGCGGCTAAACTTAAAGAGGTAGGCTATAGGTGCAGTAGCCCCGGTGTCTACTAGCCATGTTGCTCACCTAGCCGCGTGCGCGACCCCGCTAGCCCAGGAACAAGTGCAACTAGCGGCTAAACTTAAAGAGGTAGGCTATAGGTGCAGTAGCCCCGGTGTCTACTAGCCATGTTGTACACCTAGCTGCGTGCGCGACCCCGCTAGCCCAGGAACAAGTGCAACTAGCGGCTAAACTTAAAGAGGTAGGCTATAGGTGCAGTAGCCCCGGTGTCTACTAGCCATGTTGTACACCTAGCTGCGTGCGCGACCCCGCTAGCCCAGGAACAAGTGCAACTAGCGGCTAAACTTAAAGAGGTAGGCTATAGGTGCAGTAGCCCCGGTGTCTACTAGCCATGTTGTACACCTAGCCGCGTGCGCGACCCCGCTAGCCCAGGAACAAGTGCAACTAGCGGCTAAACTTAAAGAGGTAGGCTATAGGTGCAGTAGCCCCGGTGTCTACTAGCCATGTTGTACACCTAGCTGCGTGCGCGACCCCGCTAGCCCAGGAACAAGTGCAACTAGCGGCTAAACTTAAAGAGGTAGGCTATAGGTGCAGTAGCCCCGGTGTCTACTAGCCATGTTGCTCACCTAGCCGCATGCGCGAGCCCGCTAGCCCAGGAACAAGTGCAACTAGCGGCTAAACTTAAAGCGGTAGGCTATAGGTGCAGTAGCCCCGGTGTCTACTAGCCATGTTGTACACCTAGCTGCGTGTGCGACCCCGCTAGCCCAGGAACAATTGCAACTAGCGGCTAAACTTACTCGTAAAGTGATAAGTTATATGTAGGTAGGTAAAACAACTTTTTTCTGTCGCCAGTTGTGATGGTTACGTTTCCTTGGACCCCAAGGGTTTAAATCCACCTGATGTAGGGTTTTGTTGGCTGTACCCGTTTAACCCCTTTTTAGGGTTCCATAGCCAAATGGCAAAAAACGGAACCCTTATAGATTCGTCATGTCCGTCCGTCTGTCTGTCTGTCCGTCCGTATGTCACAGCCACTTTTTTCCGAAACTATAAGAGCTATACTGTTGAAACTTGGTAAGTAGATGTATTCTGTGAACCGCATTAAGGTTTTCACACAAAAATCGAAAAAAACATCAAAAAACAACACAACAAGTTTTAGGGGTCCCCATACTCAGAACTGAAACTCAAAAAAAAAATTTTCATCAAACCCATACGTGTGGGGTATCTATGGATAGGTCTTCGAAAATGATATTGAGGTTTCTAACATCATTTTTTTCTAAACTGAATAGTTTGCGCGAGAGACACTCCCAAAGTGGTAAAATGTGTGCCCCCCCCCCCCCCCCCCCCCCCCCTGTAACTTCTAAAATAAGAGAATGATAAAACTAAAAAAAAAAACAATGTACATTACCATGTAAACTTCCACCGAAAATTGGTTTGAACGAGATCTAATAAGTAGTTTTTTTTAATACGTCATAAATCGTAAACCGCAATTTATTTCACGGAACCCTTCATGTGCGAGTCCGACTCGCACTTGGCCGCTTTTTCTAAACTTGTTAAAAGTCCATGCTGCAACAATGTTTCTAAGAAACCCTGTGTTGTCTTCTGGCTAACGAGTCGGAATAACAAGGATGCCATATCACCGGTGTCTACTAATCATGTTGTGTATCGGGCCGCAAGGGCGGCATAGATGCTAAATGTCAAGAGGTAGGTTATAGGTGTAGTAGAGATGTTGTAGATCAGCAGGACGATCACGTAACGCATTGTACGCGCCTCAGGTAGATCTAAATGTCACTTTTTATATTGAAAAATTACAGTTAAATTGTCCTAACGCGCCTTTGAAACGTTACGTCATCACCCCTCTGGTCAGCGTCAGAGCCAGCACATATTGAGCAACTGCACGAGTGGCCGCAACAAGTTGCGTTCGAGGTCTCTTATACATTTTCTACAGCATCGGCGTACACCGAGAGTTTAATGCCCGCAACCGAGCCGCCAGCTGCGGCAGCGCAGCGGCCCGCACTCGCTACTATAGTCTGCGATCTGTAAGAATGATCTTTTGACAGTTATGAATTGACCCTTATATATATAGAAAGAAAGAAAGAAAGAAGACATTTATTTACTACACAAAAGACACACCAGAGACAAAGGGAGTAGGCATACATTACAATTTAACACATATTGTGTGTGTGTTCGCGGCAGTGAATAGGTCGCTGTCTCAGCATTATGCCGAGGTGTCAGACAGACACCTACAGCGCTGATTTTCAAACAGCACCGTACGTGACCCACGGAACGCAACACAACATAAGACCATTGATAAACACATAATTATTGTATACACATAATAAATGTAATCAATTTGTAGAATATGTACCAGAAGCCAAATGGGATAGAAAGAAAAACACAAAGCACAAAACGCGACACGGTTGGGATAGGAAATTGCTGGATGGGTTAGGATTGGGTTTGGGATTTCTGGAGCGTCAACAAATAGCCCTTAAGCTGACGCTTAAAGGTATACTTGCTAGACGCTCCTTGAATAGGTGGAGGGAGATCATTCCAACACTTGGACGCCGCGAACCTAAAACTACCTCGAGACGCCGTGGTCCGATGCATTGGCACCAGAATCATCGCCTTACACCTACGCGCACTCTTGGGCCATACAAGTCTACTCAGCAAATATATGAAGCTAAGACTGTTTGACAGTCGTTTAACTGGCAGCCTTAGCTTCATACATATAAGGGTCAATTCATAACTGTCAAAAGACCATTCTTACAGATCGCAGACTATAGTTGCCTCGTTAAGTAGCAGCTGTCATGTTTGACTATATGATGCTTCATGCGACGTTGTTTTTTTTTTCTCTGGCTTTCCTAAGATTAGTTAAAGTCACGTTGATGCGACGTTATTGTATACAGGGTGTCCCGTAAACCGAGGATAACCCGTGGATAGCTAATAGCTATATGATTATTTAATTTTAGGTTTAGTAAAAATGCCTTAGGTTTCAAGCATTTTTGTGTATCGAACAAACGATTCGAATTAACAGGGCATTTCTGAAAAGATGTTGCGGTAAAACTACGGCATTTTCACTAAACCTTAAATTCAATATTCTCACAGGTATTTAACAGCCCTACCAGCTGTCCACCGATTATCTTCGGTTTCCGGACACCCTGTATGAATGCGCAACTAAATACACTGTGTTGGCAGTGCTACCTAACTGCACCGTGGGAGCTCAGAATTATACCTACACTTTGCGCGCCGCCAGCAGGGATTCAGCCAGTGGGTTGGCACACGCGCTCACGGCCGGGGACGCTGCGTAGACGCACAATAAACGTTGTGACCTATTATTCAAAAATGAGTTCGTCGCGAAAGAATTCGACGCATTGCAGTGTTGTGGGGTGTATCATGACATAGTATAAAACAAAGTCGCTTCCCGCTGACTGTCTGTCTGTCCCTATGTATGCTTAGATCTTATGCGGTGGAAGTTCAAGTGGAAGGTTTATATGTATAATACATGCATGTTATTATTATTTTTATATATATAAACACGTGCGAACCCGGGGCGGGTCGATAGTTAATAATAAAACCGTTTTTTATTTCGTGAAATAGTTACTTACCTAGAAAAAAAAAGCGGCCAAGTGCGAGTCGGACTCGCACATGAAGGGTTCCGTGAAATAAATTGCGGTTTACGATTTATGACGTATTAAAAAAAAACTACTTACTAGTTTGCATGGTAATGTACGTCATATATTTTTTTTAGTTTTATCATTCTCTTATTTTAGAAGTTACAGGGGGGGGGGACACATTTTACCACTTTGGGAGTGTCTCTCGCGCAAACTATTCAGTTTAGAAAAAAATTATATTAGAAACCTCAATATCATTTTTGAAGACCTATCCATAGATACCCCACACGTATGGGTTTGATGAAAAATTTTTTTTTGAGTTTCTGAGTATGGGGACCCCTAAAACTTAATGTTTTTTTTTTCAATTTTTATGTGAAAATCTTAATGCGGTTCACATAATACATCTACTTACCAAGTTTCAACAGTATAGCTCTTATAGTTTCCGAAAAAAGTGGCTGTGACATACGGACGGACAGACAGACAGACAGACGGACGGACATGACGAATCTATAAGGGTTCCGTTTTTTGCCATTTGACTACGGAACCCTAAAAACACTATATTTACCGTTTTTTATTTAACGAAATAAAAAACGGTTTATTTTTGAAATAGTTTTCATACATCATTTTTATTATGATGTGTCTACAATAGGGAACATTACTGCAATGTTCTGCCGCCAGAGGCAGCACTACCACTAATAGTAAACCAGTATTGGAATACAGGGATTCACACACACATGCCCAATTGATTGTCAAATGAGTGACAATGATGCTTGCATAGACAATACCGCAAGTGGGAACGAGATACAATGTCAACGCTGCTAGTGTCGCCACTTACGAAGAGTTTCGCGTAATGTTCCCTATTGCTTTAACTTAATGTAATGTTGATTTTTTTTCCTTCTTGTTAAGTTACTAACCTTTCATCGTCTGCCAGCAGAGCAGAAAAGGTTAAATGTATATAACCCGCAAAAGTTAATGTGAGCCCTAGTTCGTATGACGTTAGTACGCGCTCGAGTCTCAAGTTAACTCTAGCGGGATATATTATACTCATCTTTTAATTATAAAATAATTTCTAAGCGGTGTCAACCCTAGCTCCGATTGGCCGGCAAGTGCGGGCCACGACCCGCGCGTCGCTCCATTGTCCCTATATGTCTTTAAAAGTAAGCTACGTTCAATTATTTTCGATAAACAAAAATGCACTGAAGCAACCAGCAAATAAATAAATAGTTTACTAATTAATTAATAAGTAATAAAACAACTAATTTGTAAACTTTTATCACATTATGCCTAGCGAGCGTGTACACAGCAAATTCAACTAATTCCCTTCACTTTTTTATTCTTATTTTTAAATTTTTATCTCTAATTAGTTATTGTATATTTATTTGAATACTTACTGGAGTTATTGTTAGTAAAACCCGCAAATTTTTTTTTTTTTAATTCTTTTGTAATCGTCGGGGGTGGACTGAAAACCAGCGCTGTGACATCAAATCGGTGGCACAGCAAACGCTGAGTCCATCCCTATTGCCACATTGTGTTGTTTTTATTTTTCCTTACTAGTTGTATATTTAAAAAAAAATGTGTGTTTAATTAATGTGTATGAGTTTTTTATTTATGTGTGGCAATAAATCTTATTCTTTCTTTCTTCTTTCATTGTTAAATTTAGTAGGCATGCAAAGAGGTAGGTATGTTTTTTTTAATTGAGACTTGAGCATCTGTTCGTAGAACTCGCAAAAAAAAAAACACAAAATCACAAAATTTAACACTGATGTAGATATTTATACATATAAAACAACAAAATACAGAAAATTAATGAATGCGACATAGGCTCGGGGCTCAGCGTTTTCTGCTAGCCTGTCGGCTATACAGCGCTGTAGCGCTGTTTTTCAGCCCGCACCTACAACACGAGATACAATATAATTAATAGCTAGCTGCAAGCAATATAGTCTGTGGTGTTGGTTACAGGCGGACTCTGAGGTGACCCGCCTCTACTCTAGCATGGTGGACAAGCAAAGAAACAACGCGCGCCACGCGGAGCGGCTCGCGCGCGTGCATGAAGCCGCGCACCAACTGAGTCGGTGCAACTCGCTGCTGCAACAGGTAGTGTACTGTCCCCCCGCGTGTCCCACGGGGGACATGTAGCGGGACAGTTAGCTCAGTCGCTGCAACTCGCTGCTGCAACAGGTAGTGTACTGTCCCCCCGCGTGTCCCACGGGGGACATGTAGCGGGACAGTTAGCTCAGTCGCTGCAACTCGCTGCTGCAACAGGTAGTGTACTGTCCCCCCGCGTGTCCCACGGGGGACATGTAGCGGGACAGTTAGCTCAGTCGCTGCAACTCGCTGCTGCAACAGGTAGTGTACTGTCCCCCCGCGTGTCCCACGGGGGACATGTAGCGGGACAGTTAGCTCAGTCGCTGCAACTCGCTGCTGCAACAGGTAGTGTACTGTCCCCCCGCGTGTCCCACGGGGGACATGTAGCGGGACAGTTAGCTCAGTCGCCGCAACTCGCTGCTGCAACAGGTAGTGTACTGTCCCCCCGCGTGTCTCACGGGGTACATGTAGCAGGACAGTTAGCTCAGTCGCCGCAACTCGCTGCTGCAACAGGTAGTGTACTGTCCCCCCGCGTGTCCCCCCGTGTGTCCCCCGCGTGTCCCTCGGGAGACAAGCTGCGCAACAACGCGCGCCACGCGGAGTGGCTCGTCAGCTGACTGTCCCACTGGGGACAAGCGGTACGACAACCAGCTCAGTCGCTGCAGTTCGATGCTGCAACAGGTACAGTACTGTGAGCTGTTATTTCTCTAAAAAAGTAAGAACAGCACTTGCGGCCCTCTGAGGGGTCTCCACAGACCTGCAGGAAAAAATGTGAAACCCGCAGAGGGGTCACCACAGCTGAAGGGATGGTCCTATCTATCCCAAGTATATGTATGTCCATCCATCTGCCAAACAACCTGTATCTGTACTTATAGATTACACACCCATGCGTGTTGAACTATGAGTCATAGTGAGGTCTTTAATTAAACATATGATTAGCTAACTAGTAAATACGATTATTATGAAAAACATGTTTTGTAAGCCAATATTTAGACATAGCGCGTAAATTTTTCAGTTTTCCTCTAATCGGAGGTCACGTCAATCCTAATTAGGGTTGCCAGGTTTTTTTTGGACAAATATAGTACATAGTGGGTTAAAATTCTTAAAAATAAAGTACACACAAAAAATAAAGTATTTGTTTATTTGTAGTAGAAAATATGTTTTTTTTACAGAAATTTATGTATTTGGAATTTATGATAAAAATAAAGTATTTTAGCGTACTTTATGTGCTTTGTATATTATAAAGTATGCAGAGCCAAAATATAGTACAATACTATATAATATAGTACGTCTGGCAACCCTAATCCTAATTCGCCTTCGACCCCGTAGGCTCAGGGCTCGTGACGGCGTTTAACAAAAAACATGTTTTTTAGCTGACAGTGAATCTTCTGTTAACAAATAAATCGGCCAAACTTTTTTCATTTTCATACAAATTGTATGGGGAAAGTTTTTCTCGATGTATGGCTTTTCTAGCCGGAAAATTATTTTTGGTCCTATACAAGCTTTTGGTCCTGGACAGGAATGGAATCGATTGGCATAAAAAAAAGTTTGTCAAAAATTACCATTCCCTCGCAACCTGTATGTTTTTTCCAAAATCTGTAAACGCCAATCTTCAATAATTTGAAATCGAAGGAAGGTCTCCTAAGACCATTTTAGCCTAGCAACACGGGATCTGGTAGCTGCCCTCACTGACCCAAAATCTATTTCGACCCATTGACATTGTTAACTGACGGAATATTGTGAACTGCCAAAATAATTCATAACTTTACGCATTCATTTTCATTAGTTTATAAACTAACAATGTCATAGCGTCAAATTGTGAATTGGTTGAACGAATTATTCCACTTGCATCAGTTTCCACTTGCGTCAGAACATAAAAAAATATATATATATTACGGGACAATCTTACACAAATCAACCTAGGCCCACGGTAAGCTCAGTAAGGCTTGTGTAGTGGGTACTAGGCGATGATATATATTTATTTATTTATCGTATGGCGGTTACACACTGGTACATATATGTATTCGTATTGATGTCGCTGATAGAGTTCCAGTGTGCGCTGCGAAGTTCAGAAGGAACAGTGCAGCTGCCGAGTTTGTTGTTCTTTTAGCTTAAAAATGATAAAACTGTGTTTAGCGATTGGGCTACGCCTGGCATTTATAAAAGTAGAAACCGTCTATACGACTTATATGATCTAAAAAAAATTAAAAATGACCCTGAATTTTTAGATTATACTCGGCGTTATTCTAAAACGTTTAAAATAGTTTGTGCTGCAGCGAAAGCCTCGTTTATTTCAAATAAAATAAAATATTCCGTTGATAAGATCAAAACCTGCTGGAAAATTATAAACAGCGAGACTGGCAGAATAAAAAAGAATGGATCTCAACATAGCCTTCGTATCGGAAACAAATTAGTTAACACTGATTTTGAAGTAGCACAGGAATTCGAATATTGTTTTGCCAATATTCCTACTGAAACGACGAGGTCATTAAATAGCTCTCCTGTTGCTGCTAAAATCCTTTTGAAAAATTGTGTGGATGAATGCGAAGTTATTTTTAAATTTACGCACGTATCTCCAAAAGAAATTGTAACATCTTTCAATACACTCATGGTGAAAAAAACCGAAGATCTTTGGGGCCTTTCAGTTAGAGCATTGAAGGCAATAATAGTAGCTATAGCACCATATCTTGCTTATATATTTAATAGTTGCATAGACATTGGAATCTTCCCAGACCTAATGAAACAAAGTAAAATAATACCAGTGTACAAAACTGGCACGAAAACAGACCCTACAAATTTTCGACCTATTTCTATACTCCCAGCAATAAGTAAAATTTTTGAAAAGATTATCTTGAACCAAATGTTATCACACTTCAACTTGAATAATCTTTTACATGCAAATCAGTTTGGATTTACTAAAGGCCGATCAACAACCGATGCTGGTGTTGAACTACTACGAACCATTTTTGATGCTTGGGAAAAGTCTATGGATGCAATTGGTGTTTTTTGCGATCTGTCAAAGGCCTTTGACTGTGTAAATCATGACACTCTTATCTTAAAGCTTAGCCACTACGGGGTAAAACATCGTGCATTAGATCTTATAAAATCTTACCTATCCAATAGAACACAACATGTGGAAATAAATAGGATACAATCTAAGGGGTCTAATATTTCTATAAGAGTTCCACAAGGCTCAATACTTGTTCCGTTTCTTTTCTTGGCCTATATTAACGATTTGCCCTATCACGTGCAGAACAAACACGATATTGTGTTATTCGCTGATGACACATCGTTAATATTTAAACTTGGCAGAAAGGAAACCAATTTCGATCAAGTGAATGCAGCACTAGACTCGGTTGCGGGATGGTTCAACGCTAACAATTTACTTTTAAATAGCAAGAAAACAAAATGTATTAAATTCAGTCTTGCTAAAGTCAATACCAGTAAGAATGAACAGGTGAAACTTAATGATGAGTTCATTGAATTTTCTCATAGCGCTGTTTTTCTCGGTATTACACTGGATCATAAACTGCAATGGGGATCACATATTTCTTCGTTGGGTAATAGGCTTAGTTCGGCAGCATATGCAGTCAAAAGAATAAGGCAACTCACCGATGTTGAGACAGCTAGGCTTGTTTACTTCTCTTACTTTCACAGCATTATGACCTATGGTATTTTGCTTTGGGGTAAAGCCGCTGATATCCATGTGGGAAATGGAACGTAAGTGAGTGAAAGGGACAGAAAGAGCGAGATGGAGAGTGTTATGTATGTGTGCGTGTGGCTGCGCCCACACACCCCTGATGAGAATAAACGTCAGTGCGCTATCCAATGGCCTTGGTTTCACTCGCTCCTAACCCCGTATTTATCAGTGGCGACTCGCGTGCGAAATCTACCCGCGCCGCGTCGTGAAAAAATAAATAAAATAAAATGGCTGGGCCCAATTTTGGGATACTAACCAACTTTGATCATGTTAGTCAGAGTTGGAAAACCTACAAAAGCAAGCTTAAGCAGTATTTTATTGCAAACGACCTAGACGGCGCGAAGGATGCTGCGGGGAAGAAGAGGAAAGCCATCTTGTTAAGCGCACTCAGCGAAGGCACGTTTAAATTAGCAGCAGATTTAGCGTTGCCGAAAGAATTGGAAGAGGTGCCATTCGAGGATATATTAACCCTTCTGGATGGGCATTTTACTCCAATACGGATCGGATTCGGCGAACGTCATAACTTTTACTCCGCATCACAGCAGCCAGGCGAGTCACTCACGCAATGGGCGGCGAGGCTCCGCGGCCTGACTGCACACTGTGGATTTGCTAACGTAGAGGAGACGCTGCGTGACCGATTCGTAATGGGCATGATCCCAGGCCAAGAGAAGGAGAAGCTTTATGCTCAGAATCTACAGGATTTAACGTTGGCTAAAGCAATCCAGTTGGCAGAAAATATTCGCTGTGCCCGCGCGGGGGCCGCGGCCTCCAACGCAGAACCCGGAAGCAGCGCGGATCAGCTGTATAAGATTACGAAGGGCTCGAAGGAAAATGAAGGTCACGCCAAGGTTCCGTGCGCGGTGTGCGGATACACTAATCATAAAGCGACGGAGTGTCGTTTTAGTAACCTTGTGTGTAAGAAGTGTAAAGTGAAGGGCCATTTACGTAAAATGTGCACAAAAGTGAAGTACGTAAATTTGGGCACCGACAACGAGGGCGATGATGACGGTAAGTTGTACAATATTCGTTCAGTTCGTGGAGAGCCTATGGTGGAAACGGTAAGCATTCATGGAGTAGATTTTAAATTTGAAATCGACAGCGGAAGTGCCGTTACCGTTATTTCACAAAATGCGTACAAAATACACTTTAGTGATGTACCTTTACAGCCGACAAATAAAAGACTGCACAGTTATACCGGGGAGAGTATTAAGTGCATAGGAATGATTGCGCTACCCGTGACATTCGCGGGAAAAACACACTCGCTAAACGCATACGTAGTCTGCGATGACGGCCCCGCACTGCTGGGAAGGGATTTCATTTCATTGTTTAACTTACAGTTAACCCCGGTATTTTATTGCAATGAAAGTGTGATAAAAAAATTATACGAGGAATACCCTCACCTGTTCTCGGATGAACTCGGGTGTTATAACAAAACTAAAGTAAAGTTAACATTAAAGGAAAACTCTTAACCAATTTTTATTAAAGCGCGCCCAATTGCGTTCGCGCTGCGAGATAAGATCGATAAAGAATTAGATCGGCTAGTCAAATTAGGGGTCCTCGTGCCGGTTGAACACTCAGATTACGCCTCGCCCATTGTTCCTGTCTTAAAACGAAACGGCACCATTAGGTTATGTGCAGATTATTCGGTGAGCATTAATAAACAGCTGGTCGTTGAGCAATACCCGTTACCTACCGCGAACGAGTTATTTTCTAAATTGTACGGTGGACAAATGTTCACAAAACTCGATCTTTCAATGGCGTATAACCAATTTATGCTCAGCGAAGACTCGCAAGACATAACTTGTATTAATACTCACCGGGGCCTGTACAAATACACCCGATTAGTCTATGGCGTGACATCAGGCCCAGCGGTGTTCCAGCGTGCCATGGAGGGCCTGCTGGCGGGCATGGACGGCGTGTTGTGTTTGTTAGATGACGTGCTGATCACGGGCAGCGATGAAAAACAACACTTGAACCGGCTCCATGCAGTCCTTAAGCGGTTGGAATCGGCAGGGTTAACTTTACAAAAGGAAAAGTGTGTATTTTTCCAAGACGAGGTTTCGTATCTAGGATATGTAATAAGTAAATATGGCTTAAAAAAATCGTCGGATAAAGTAGAAGCAATGGTGAACGCGCCGGCACCCAAAAATGTAAGCGAACTGCAGTCTTTCTTAGGACTGGTGAATTATTACAGGAACTTCGTTCCTGGAGCGTCTATAGTCCTTCGTCCTTTGTACGATTTATTAAAAAAAAGTATTAAATGGCACTGGTCAAGTGAACAAGAAAATGCATTTAATACAATTAAACAAATTTTAGCGTCTGAGCAGGTGCTAGCGCATTTTAACACTAATGCAAAGGTAATTTTAACCGTGGACGCATCTCCAACCGGGTTATCCGCGATATTATCTCAGATTGAACCGGACGGCAGCGAGAGACCCGTGTCCTTCGCTTCGCGTAGTCTTAACGCGGCCGAAAAACGCTACTCGCAGATACAAAAGGAGGCTACGGCTATTGTGTTCGGGGTACGTAGGTTTCACCAATACCTTTACGGTAGGTCCTCACCTTTCGTGTTACGTACGGACCACAAACCCTTAACAAGCATTTTCCATCCGGAACGTGGCATTCCCGAGGTATCTGCAAATAGGTTGCAGAGGTACGCAATGTTTTTAAGCGGCTATAATTATGAAATCGAATATGTTCGCAGCGCTGATAACAGCGCGGATTATCTGTCGCGAGCATGCCTACCGCCGCGGGGGCAGGGGCAGGGGGAGGAGAACGATTCTCAGGTAGACCCGCGCGCCGACTGGGACCGGGCTGCATACATATGTTTCGTCGCGGAAGGTGATTTACCTATATCAGTTAATAAGCTTCGCAACGAAACCAACAAAGATGTCGTTCTCGATAAGGTCATTAAATATACTTTAAATGGCTGGCCTCGTAAAGTAACCGATGTTAAAATTAAACCGTTTCATTTGTGTCGTACACAATTATCAATAGAAAACGGTTGTTTGATGAGGGGCCATAAAGTAGTTATACCGGAAACATTGTATAGAAAAGTTTTATCGGAACTACATACCTCACATCTAGGTATTGTTAAAACTAAAGCTGAGGCACGTTCAAGATTATGGTTCCCCGGCACCGCTGCGCCCACACACCCCTGATGAGAATAAACGTCAGTGCGCTATCCAATGGCCTTGGTTTCACTCGCTCCTAACCCCGTATTTATCAGAGAGAGTATTGTAAGATGGCGGTTACCGTTTAAAACGTGAAAATGTAGTTCCGAGTAAATTATAATAAATAATTGTTTAAAGAAAGACTAGTTTCACTCTGGATATATCCCATACTACATCCATATCATTTTTGTTTTACAAAAAAGAGCGATTCGCGCGATTTATCAGTTAGGATCTCGCATTTCATTAAGAGAAAAATTCAAGCAAATCAACATTTTGACGTTTGTTTCTCAATATATTTTTGAAATTGTTTTGTATGTTAAACGAAATCTACATTTATTTAAACTAAATAGTGACTATCACTCGCTCAATACTAGAAATAAGGATAAACTTTCCGTGCCCCGTTATCGTTTACAAAAGGTGAGTTCGTCTTTTATGGGAAATTGTGTGCGTTTTTATAACAAAATTCCCAAAAATGTACAAGGTTTGTCATTAAATAAGTTTAAATTGTTTATAAAAAGCCATTTAGTTAGTAAGGCCTATTACACGATAAGCGACTTTATAAATGACAAAGACGCCTTTAAATGATTTTTATTATTATTATTTTCTCTCTGTGTACTGACAATCTGACATACTCTAATTTTTAATTTGTTTTATATAATCCTGACATATATTTTTCCCTAGTTCTAATAATATTTTTTATTCTATTTTTGACATTGTGAAAACAGAATTCATGTTTGTAAGTTAACATGTACCTAATTGTAAATGTAAATGAACTTTGACCTACTTATAACATATTGACATGTAAACATGTAAACTAGTGATATTTGACATTTTTATATTAACAACTATAATTACTCTTTCGAACTTTAAGAAAATATACTTTGACCTTCAAAAAGTGTTCTGTATGAATCTATTTTGAATAAAATATTTTGACTTTGACTTTGACTTTGACTTAGCACCAACCGGAGGTCACGTGTAGGGTTTCTAGGGTTATTCATACGGACGTAGAACAACAACGACCAACATGATATATATAATAGATACATACATATAGATACGTATATACATATATAACATCCATAACTCAGGAACAAATATTCGTGATAAATACACAAATAAATGCCCTGACCGGGATTCGAACCCGGGACCTCCAGCTTCGTAGGCAGAGTCATTACCCACTGGGCTACGGAGGCCGTTAATTTCATGATTGTCTTTTGTGTTCAGACATGTTATTCCCTTTATTTCGGCATCCAGCAGTGTCGACGGAGCCCCGCTGCGCGGGGCTTCTATTTCTGGGCGCTTTGCCCTTCGGGCAACTGAAGATACCTAACGAACCTTACCTACCTCGTCATTGTGTACGTTCTGTAGCAAGATCGGATCTCAGTTCACAATTTGACGATTCGATATTGAAAGTTTATAAACTAACGAAAAATATTGCGTTAAATTGTGAACGGGTTTGACAGTTTATAATATCGCGAGTAAGATTATAAACTGACGGTCGGTGTTCACAATCTAACGGTGACATGTACATATTAAATTGGTGCCGTTGTCTATATCGGCATTAAATTTACAAGCGCAATTTTATATCGCGTCAATGAACAATTTCAGTTTTCCTCGAGTCAGAGATCACGTCAATCCTTTTTCTTTGTCGCCCCATGCTCACGTTTCGTGACGTCACGTCAGTTAACAATAACATGTTTTTTAGATGTGAAAGTAAAGGCAAATATGTTGATGTGTGATTTTTTTTTTTTTTTTTATCGTATGGCGCTTACACACTGGTACATACACGTATAATATGTGTGATGAGCATGAATATCTACTTCGCAGTCTTGCACGTTGTCATTGTTACCCTGAGAAAATTACGGTTTTTTTGGAAATAATTCAATATCAGGCTAATTATTTGTATACGGCTTTTATATGTTATTTAAACAACTTTTACTATTGAAATCAATAATTCTATGGACCGGAAGTTAGGAAAAAATAATAACCCGCAAGCAAAAATGCTATCAGTATTTTTATAATGAAAACATGTTTGAGTGCACACATTTGGAGACTTACTACCTGAACCCAATAATATATGCATCAGGAAATAACGGCATTTTAATTAAATACTTTACGACCTTGAGATAAAATTGAATTTCATCTGGCCTATTGAAAGGTTTATTCATTAACAAAAATAAGTGGATTATGCGCGTATCCCAAAGAACGTATATAGACGTAGTCAATTATATTATAAAGTAAAGAAAGTTTATACCATTTTCGCCTGATTTTTACGGAAATAATGAAGATTACTTTTCATTATTTTTTACCGTATCGGTGTTAAATTTAGGTGGATTATTAATGAATATTTAGTCAAATTACCCAACCTATTTTTTGCTGTAAAAATATGGCTGATATCGATATATTGTTGTGTTTTCATAGAGCGAAACCGTAAAGTTCTCAGGGTAATTTAGCAGTGACGGCGCGAGAAAATTTACTATGGGCAACCCGAAACAAAAAAGTTATGAAATTGTTCAGAATAGGTATAGTACTATAGGCTTGCCTAAAAAGAATTTTAGGCAATCTGCTTGTATGGGCGCTCCGCCACTGCTATTTAGTAAAACCTCTGCAATTTGAAGCACTTCGTAAGGTCCCCCAAAATATAGTATTTTCGCGTACTATATATTTCTTCAACAGTATATAGTACAAAGAGTCAAAATATAGTACAATACTATATTATATAGTACGGTTGGCAACCCTAGCGTGGCGCCACATGGCCCGCTAGGTTTTTTTCAACCAATCACAGAGAAGGATTCTTGTGACGCGCGGCCAACTAGATTTGCCAACCAATTTGTTTGATTTGTTTTTAACCAATCAGATCACACACAAGCTCATAACTCCCTAGGGAATTATAAATCCATAACTCCCGCGGGAGTTAAATTGGGTATAGCTGCTCTATAAACTTGCCTATAATACACCCTTTACGAGCAAGTGTGATGAAAATAAATTTAAACCCCAATTTCTTGTTTTGTCTTAAAAATGTATACAACTTCTTAATTTTTGAACAGTCGAATAATTTATCTCGTAAAGTATTTACTATTCTGAATAATTTGAAATGTTGTCAATTGGTTGTTCCAAATGAGCGACGTCGTAAATAAGGTTAAAGGTCGAAGACGATGTTTACTTACTCATGGGTTTTTAAAGACAAGGTTCTATATTTATCATTGTAACGTTCAATGGCCTATTTTTAGGACAAAAGCCTTTTTTATCCACACCTGATGAATGTTTTGACTTCTTTTGAAAGTTAATGATATTTTGTTTTATTTGTATCCAGCATTGGACGTCTTTTGGCTGATATGATGATGATGATGTTTATTCCATATTGTGTACAGTCACCGGCATTAATATATGATGGAACAAAGGCCGCAAAAATATCTGATGACGAATCTATTCTATTTTATGCATATTTTTTTATTTCCTCGCATGATGCATTCTAAAATGTTGTATGATACACGTGCGGAAAGTAGGTAATTCCCAACTCGAGTCGATCAAAAACACTCCCTAACGGTCGTGTTTTCGGCCATCGCCACTCGTTGGGAATTACCTACTTTCCGCACTTGTATCACAAATAACTAATTGTACGATTAAGTTTCTGTCTTTGTATACTTTGTTACAAAGACAGAAAATTAAAGTAAATGCTTTATCTATGTACTAGTTCCTGCCCGTGGCTACGTCCGCGTGGAACTCGTTTAATATCGTAGCTCCATACAAACTTTCACTCCCAAATTCACCCCCTTAAGGGACGGTTTCTGGGATAAAAACTATCCTTCATCCATTTCTCTACCAAATTTTATCTCAATCGCCTCAGGCGACGTGAGCTCAGAAAACGGATTTTTAAAAAGTCGTAGCTCTTGTTTTAATTATAATACGGCTGCCGTAAATTTCATTAGCAATCTTGAGGCCTTTCTCGATGGTCAACAGCTATTCGAGTCCTGAGTTTTTGGCTTTCGCTCGATAGAAAATTTTATTACATACTTGCTTAATTTTATTGTTATTACATACTTGGTCGACGTGTGGACCCCGGTTAAATTTGATAGATGACGGCCTTGTTTGTCGGCAGACGTTATCTGACGTGGACGAGTTGAACGCGTTGCTGCCGCCCGCGCGGCGCCTCGAGCCCTTCGTGTGGGGCGAGCGCGCCGCCGCCTCGTAGCGCACACTACACACATCCCTATTATCTCATCAGGCAGGTGCAATTACTTCAGGCGAATGTAGCCCCTAAAACACTGTCTCGCTATCTCGCTTAATGTTTCCTCGATATGCTGCACTCTTCGCCCGCGCACGGAACAATGCGTAGGTACCTAAATCGGTATAAAAAGTATTTTTTCTCAAACATGCAATGAAATATTCTCTTTACGTTCCATATAATAGACTCGGAAGTATCCTTTTTCGGGCGCAGCATCTCGAGGCGGCCTGAAATGGAATTTCATACAACCTTTCAGACCTAGGCCTGCAAAGTAACTTTTTAATTTTCATTCCACTATTTGTGGCATAGCATCACGGCATTCAGCCATGAAAATTAGTTTGATTTGAGGATTTTTATTTATTTATTTCATTGCATGTGTGAGAAATGCACTATACATGCCTCGGCGTGAAAACGGATTCCCGGCCTCGTATCTCTATCCTACTTGGCCGGAAATCCGGAGGCTTCGGTACGGATACGGGGCACACCACAGGACACTGCCATCCGAAGTTGTCAAACGGGTAAAAAGAAGAAGGTACCAAAGTGTTCAGCTACCAAGTTCGATTGTACTCCCTAGTCGGTGCGTCATTTGAGCGAAATGACATTTCCCTATTTTATTTTCCGCAGCCGTTATTGGGTGGTGCAAGACCGGTCATTGTGGCACTCTGGGGGAGGCCCATGCCCAGCAGTGGACGTCTTTATGCTGACAATGATGTATTTATTATCAGAGGTCCTCACAACTAAAGCGCCCGCTAGACCGTCCCCAACAAGCTCGTCCGACAAACCGATCTTGGACCGTGTAGACGGTTGTTTCCAGCCAAAGGACCATGGACAAAATGGACCAATAACCAACAGAGCTGAGAGTTAAGTCAATAAAAAGGCCTGCTTATCTAAGTTATTTCGTTCTATGGGCATGAAGTTGAATACCATTGCAGAGCTGAGATATTCGTACATTATTCAGTGAATATGAATGAGCAATCGGCTTTCATTTGGATAACCTAATTCTGTATTTAATCATCCCGCATGTCATCTAAGCGACTTAATTATTGTTATTTTGTTATAAATAAAAACTTAGTGAAAAAAATATATATACTTAAAAATGCTGTAATGAGATAACAACTTGCTGTAAATAAAATTACATAACTGTCAGCTCTGTTGGATTTTGGTCCACTTTCCATACCAAGTTGCCATGACCATGTCCTTTCGTTTGACCTTCGGATGCTATGATGGCGACCGTCTAACAGGACATTACGTATTAGGGCATTTTCAATCATTCGTGTACCCAATAAGCGTGAGCTGTTAAATAAAAATTAAGTCAGTGTCAGTTTTGTGACGAAAATTAAGCATACAAATGAAGTGAAAATGAACTTGTTTGACATTTAAATAACGTGTATATGCATATCATTTATAAATAGAAAAGAAAAAAGTTAATTTTTATACAAGTTTAATACTCAATTGTCGTCACAAAACTGACACTGAGTTAGTTTTTGTTTAACAACTCACGCTAATTAGGTACACGAATTATTGAAACTGCCTATTAACTAGAACTCGTCGTTATCCTCATTTCCTACCACCAAATCTAGCTACGAGATGGGATTAAAAGTATAAATTCCATTCAGGAGGATGCCTTTTAAAAGGCCTTTAGGCGTCTGAGGACATTGACCCCATATTTATTAAACTTTACGAGCGTTTAGTGTTAAAATTGCTTTTAAATCAATTGGTCCCTGCAAAGGTCTGGTGGTACAGTCAGCAGCAGATAGTTAGTAGCAGCCCAGGTAGCCAAATACAGGGTGTCCCAGAGATCGACGTCAAGCCGAAAACGGATGATAGACCAAGTCATAAATAACAGTTATCAGAAAAATACAAAAAAAAAATCAACTCGTGTTCTTTTAAAATTATGGTCACTTTAAAAATTTACTAAAAAATCCACACCCCGTAATGGTTCTTTAACTCTTGTTACTACAAATTCCATAATTTATTCTAATTTTCTACAGTAGATTTTTGCCTAAAATTAAAAGCCAACTTCTCCTACTTGGAAGAAAATTACGCTTTATCAAAACAAAATTATTTAAATTTACTGTTTTGCCCAACTTTAACTGACTGTACTAAAAAAAAACATGAGTTGGATTTTTTTGGTATTTTTATGATAACTGTTATGACTTGGTCTATCATCCGTTTACGGCTTGACGTCGATTTCTGGGACACCCTGTATACACACAACACAACAACACTGTAGCAACACGTCTTTATTACTATAGGAGTAAGGATGTGTTACGATATATTTGGCTACTCTGGCTGCTACTAACTATATGACACTGACTGTACCTAGTGTCAACGTCGCAAAACGCTGGTTTGACAGATTTTATGACAAGTGAAATGAAAAGAGTTTTCAAAATACCAAGCTGCTTTTTTAATGTTATATACTTAGCCTGTGTCACTCCCACGATTATGAGGAATCCGACGTCACCTCATCATCATCATATCAGCCAAAAGACGTCCAATGCTGGACATACGCCTCCCCCAGAGAGTGCCACAATGGCCGGTCCTGCGCCACCCGTATCCAGCGGACTCTCGCGACCTTTACCAGGTCATCAGGCCTACCCTCGCCGCGCCTTTCGGTACGTGGTCGCCACTCGAGAACCTTTCCGCCCTCACGGCCATACGCTCGAAAAATATAACCCTCCTTCGGAGGCAGTCGGGTAAAACCGGGCATAATAATACATCATCATCATCATATCAGCCGAAAGACGTCCACTGATGGACATAGGCCTCCCCCAAACAGTGCCAAAGTGACCGGTCCTGCGCCACCCGCATCCAGCGGACTCCCGCGACCTTTAACAGGTCATAATAAAAATTACTTATGTTTAATTATGTTTATTAAGTGTTTAGCCGATATAAGTATTGTTAGTTAAATAAAAATGCTCAACTATGTTTGTCTTTTATTTTACCACATCCAAAATGATAGCCCAATCAACTTCGCTAGTTGCCATGGATACGTCTTCTGGCTACGTATAGGTTTAAATTCACTAATTGTAGTGTTTTGTTGTTGTTGTCATGGAGTTACACGCTATAATTAATTAAGTAGGTAAGGAATGCGACAACAATTAACAACAGCAGACATCGTATTTTCTTGTAATCACCTTTTAAACAGCAAATAGTAGAAACGGGGACAACACAAAAAAGTTGATAAACCCAGAAAAAAAAATTTTTTTGAATATAATTGGCTACCGGACAACCTGTATTATAGCATGGATGGTGTCAAGTTAAACTAAGCCTATAACGGTAAACTAGGCCAATTCTTTGTCAATTATTATAATGTCTATAATTATTTCCCAACGCACCTATCATGCCCACTATATATACCGTCCTTGGCAATGGCACTACACATGCGTGTCAAGCTAAGACTCCTGTCGCAACTGTTCTCGTGGTGGAATTCGCTACCTAATTGCGTACTTTACCTAGGCACATTTTTCTCTTAAGAAATACGAAAAACTCTCTAAAAACACTCTGAAATATCCTAATAGAATAGCTTTATTTATTTCAATATTTTTTTTTGTTCACCCATATATTGTGTATTATTGTGGTACTTAGGTGTCGAACAATCTCTCGTTAGACGCAGAGATCAACTTGCGTATCGGCAAAGCGGCGACAATGTTTGGGAAGTTCCGTATAAGAGTATGGAATAACGGGCATCTCACAACAAGAACTAAGATGATCGTGTTCCAAACATGCATCTTGAGTATACTCTTGTACGGAGCAGAAACCTGGACATCGTATGCAAAACAAGAACGCCGGCTTAATACGTTTTACATGCGCTGTCTTCGCAACATCCTTGGCATCAGCTGGAAGGACAGAGTGACTAATGAGAGGGTGCTGGAAATCTCACAGCTGCCCAGTCTCACCGCTCTGCTGAAACAGAGAAGGTTGAGATGGCTGGGGCATGTGCATCGTATGCCACCCACTCGTCTTCCACGCCGTACCTTGCTTGGCGCCGTAGCAAATGCTAAAAGAGGTATAGGTAGACCTCTGCTACGCTTTAAGGATTGTGCCAAGCGGGATATGATAGCATTCGGCATCAATCACCAATGTTGGGAGCACATTGCGGAAGATAGGATTAAGTGGCGAAGGGCTCTCACGGACGGACGCAAGAAACATGACGGGGCCTGGTTTGACCTTCTCGAAGGTAAAAGAAGGAGAAGACAAATAAACACCCCGCCATTACCTAATGCACAATTCTCCTGCCACCTTTGCGGAAGACAATGCCGCTCCCGCATAGGGCTACACAGCCATTTAAAAAAATGCTCTACTATGCATTCGCAAAGCGCTGCTTGAATCGTCTGATAAAGACGTAGAGGCCAATGATGATGAGGTCCTCTACATTTAGGTATTTTATATTTCTTGTTACCTTTTATACTAGGATGGTTGCAAACGAGCATCCGGTAGTAGTAAGTAAAAAGGTAAAAAGGAACCCTTATGGTGCGACTCTGTCCGTCCGTCACAACGTTAAATATCTCAGGAACTACTTGAGCTATCAATTTGAAATTTGAAATAACTGTTAAGAAGGTTAAGACCCGTGTAGGAGAATGAAAAATTTTAATATAGGTACCTACTTACATTTTTATTTTCTGTGTAAATGATGAATATGAGGGGGGTTAAAAATTCGAAGTCTAGTAAGACCCCTGGTTGACTGGACATAAATTGTTGCAAATTAGCTCTAGTATAACCACTTTCAAGGAATAGGTCGAATTACCAGTCACCCTGTATACAGCCTGTATGTTTAATATTACCTCAAATTTTAACCATACATAGCTTTTACGCTGTTTTTTTTTTTTTTTTTTTTTTTATGAACCGATATTGTAAGAAATTTGTAAGTTAGTATAAACTACCAAAGCGTAATGTATTTTTGAAAATTTATCAAGCAGCTATGTACCTAATGCTTACACTCATTTGACACGTGGAAGAAGCGGGTTACTTAGTGACAGTTGTGATGTCACATCAGTCACACAATGTAGTGATAGGTACATTGCGTGCTGAATTATTTTATAAGGAAAAAAAAAGTTGGTAATTAAGAAATAAAATCATGCAATATTGGTTCTTAGCCCTAACACCTACCTCTGGTTACAATTTGAGGTAATATTAAAAATACACCCTGTATAGATATCACCTACCTGTTTATATATGTTTATATTTATAGAGTCACCGTAGACTAGCTACCTAAAAGGAAACTTTAAGGATAAATAGTTACCTACGAGCATGCTTAGTTGTTTTTTTTTGTTAAGTTAAATAAATGGCGTAAGCACTTGATTGTATAAGAAGCAAACTTATCCCTATAAGGGAAATGTTACTAAATAAGAATGTAAATCTCATAAAAAAAAAAAAAATAGGTTATCAATACATAGTATAAAACAAAGTTGCTTCCCGCTGTCTGTCTGTCTGTCTGTCTGTCCCTATGTATGCTTAGATCTTTAAAACTAAGTAAGATTATTAATATTATATTGTAGAATACCATTTGACATGTAAAAGTGCCCTTGTGGCCTATTTGCAGAATAAATAATTGATTTTGATTTTTGATTGACTACGCAACGGATTTTGATGCCGGCATTTGACTAGTTTTGATCGATGTCGAGATCCCCGCGCGCTGCGCGTGCGCATTTCGAAAGCGACCCTCGGGCCTTGGCCGTAGTATTTCATATTTTGGCCATTCACGCGAGGCCGCGCCTCTTAATGCGTGGATTAAATATGTGAACACGTGTGTACATACGGTAAACGTCCGAGTGCTCGACTGGGCACTCTATGTCAAAGTGACATGGCTTAAATTCGAATGAAGAAAAATCCTGTTAGTTCGAATTTAACCCATATTGCTTTGACATAGAGTGCCCATGCCATATACTAGTATAGCGTCGACCACTCGGACGTTTACCTTACTTATTATATACCTACAGACAGACAAAAATATAAGGACAATCTTACTCAAATGGACCTATTAACGCTAAGCGCAATACGACTTGGATTTGATATTGAACAGTGGCTATTTGGTGAAGAAAAACATCGCGAGGAAACCGGTCTAATCTTAATAAGGTCTAGTTCCTCTAGGTTGGAAGTTCAGAATGGCAGTAGCTTTCGTAAAACAAGTGCCTACGCCAAACGCTATGGTCCCTAGGACGCACCCCACCCAGTTCACCCACTTGAGGTATGGTCCCTAGGACGCACCCCACCCAGTTCACCCACTTGAGGTATGGTCCCTAGGACGCACCCTACCCAGTTAACCCACTTGAGGCATGATCCCTAGGACGCACCCCACCCAGTTAACCCACTTGAGGCATGATCCCTAGGACGCACCCCACCCAAGTTCACCCACTTGAGGCATGATCCCTAGGACGCACCCCACCCAAGTTCACCCACTTGAGGCATGATCCCTAGGACGCACCCCACCCAGTTCACCCACTTGAGGCATGATCCCTAGGACGCACCCCACCCAGTTAACCCACTTGAGGCATGATCCCTAGGACGCACCCCACCCAGTTAACCCACTTGAGGCACGATCCCTAGGACGCACCCCACCCAAGTTCACCCACTTGAGGCATGATCCCTAGGACGCACCCCACCCAAGTTCACCCACTTGAGGCATGATCCCTAGGACGCACCCCACCCAAGTTCACCCACTTGAGGCATGATCCCTAGGACGCACCCCACCCAAGTTCACCCACTTGAGGCATGATCCCAAGGACGCAACCCACCCAAGTTCACCCACTTGAGGCATGATCCCTAGGACGCACCCCACCCATGTTCACCCACTTGAGGCATGATCCCTAGGACGCACCCCATCCAGTTAACCCGCTTGAGGCATGATCCCTAGGACGCTGACTGCACTGCTCTGAAAGAAGAAACTTATCATGATGGAATTCTGCCATTCAATCAATTTGTTTGCACAAAATTTCACGCAACGCCACTGTTGACTATGACTTGATTATGTCAAAACAAATATTATATGTAGTAAGAACCGAAGCATATTCTCTTCCAGAGTAAATAAAGAGTTATGTACCTGACTCAATGATGTTGGATAAATAAAAACATTACTTGGGGACAAAATTACACACATCGATATTACCTAATTTAATTATGTAGTCCATCAGTTACATCAATAAAGCTTGTGTTATGATTTTATGGATACTAAATGCATATACATTAGGTTCAAATGTTTGCTAGACCGGTAAAGTTTTGTATGAAAATATAAAAATGAGCCAATCTGAGCCTACTTTCGATGTAATTTTTTACTCCTAAGGTTCACGCTGTTAAAATTAGTAAGAACCCTTCCCACCGTGTATCTATAGATAAATGTATGAATACCAGTGAACGATAATATCTAGAAGTCTAACTAGCGCCGAAAAGTGGCCCCACAAAAAGGATGCACTTATAGGCGGGGATTAAAAAGGATGCCTGGCAGCCCGTTCAGTTCGAACATGGCGAACATTACAATCAGACAGGCTGCTTGTTTGTTTACCAATGACATTGTAATACAGTCAGCATCAAAAGTAGCTACGCAAACGAAGACGTCAAAAGTCTTTATTAATCTATACATATAATAAAGCTGTAGAGGGTCGAAAGTCTGTACATTGAAGATATTGGCAAAAAAATCAGTTGAGGGGTCTTAGAATCGATAACAGAACACAGTTCAACAGTTTTTAGAATTTTTGTCTGTTTGTCTGGCTGTTTATATGTAACGGCATCACGTGAAAATGAGCGAATGGATTAATATGAGACTTTTACTAAAACGTTAAGTGGATCTTCAGCCACGCTATAGGCTATAAAAATCATAAAGATTAGGGTTCAAAGGGGGTAAAAAATGGGGTTAATCGTTGTATGGGAACTCGTTGAATCCATGAGCTAAAGACTTGAAAGTTGGCAAGCATATACTTGACTAGAAAGTGAAAATAACTTACTACAATATTCAAAAAAAAAAAAAACAATGACTTAAACTTATTTTTTTAAAAACATCTCTCTTTCACACATATAAACCCTAGAGGTGTCCGCTGGTGAAAAAATGTATACCAAAATGTACTACTCAGATTATATTGGTCAATAAATTAAAAAAAAAAAAAAAAAACATGTTATAATAGTCCGTTCAACTGTCAACTTTACATATCAAGTTATCTAGGTATAGTATAAGTAGTATAAGCTACATACTTTGTATCGCTGTTGGTTTTCTGAATAAATAATAATATTAATAATAAAAAAAAAAGAGAGTTGATGTTGGGTCATATCGTGAGGTCAAAGAGATTGCGTGGGATCGGAGTAGATGGAGGGCCCACTTTGAGCTACACCGACAAGAGCCTAGCTCTTAAGTAAGAGAAGAAGAAGAAGAAGAAGAAGCACTTTTGACGTCTTCGATTGCGTGGCTCCTTTTGATGCTGACTGTACAAGTTAAATTACAACTGCAACTTAGCAAAGTTGAAGAACACCCGACATTTTTATTCCAAAGTTCAAAATCTCAAAAACGGCTGAACCGATTTTGTTGAAACGTAGCTAAGAACCATCTCGATCACGTCAGCTTACGGATAAAAAAAATCGCATTCAAATCGGTCCATTCGCTTAGGAGCTACGATGCCACAGACAGACACACACACACACACACACACACACACACACACACACAGACAAACACACAGACAGACACACAGACACGTCAAACTTATAACACCCCTCTTTTAAAAGGGATTTCAAGAAACCCAACTTGTTTTTTTACGAATACCCCAATAATTATGCCAAAATCCATAAAGCCATTTGGACTGTAGCAAGTAAAATAGAATTAATTTGTCCACATACGTACACACATTCACTCGAAAGGCAGTCCGGAAAAACCGCTTCCTTCTAAGGCATCATCATGCTCCTAGCGTTATTCCCGGTTGTGCCCTAATGGAGTCCGGGGTCTGCTTTGACACCTAATCCCAAGATTTGGCATAGGCGCTAGTTTTACGAAAGTGACTGCCATCTGACCTTCCAACCCAGAGGGAAAACTAGACCTTATTGAGATCAGACCGGTTTCCTCACGATGTTTTCCTTCACCGAAAAGCTAACGGTAAATATTCCGTACATACGTTCCGAAAAACTCATTGGTACGAGCCGGGATTCGAACCCACGACCGCCGCTTGCCAGCCGCATGCCTGAACCACTAGGCTACCGTAGCTTTGTTAATACGCTTCCTTCTAAGGCAGTCGGATAAAAAAAGAAAGGTGATTTTCTCGTCTAGTATCGCATAGCCTACACTGCCTGGTTTGTAAAGTCACGGAAAACGAAAGGCTCATCTAGAAAAGTTCCGACAGCGCAAGGACGAATTTTCGCGCATGTCGCAAGCATCGACGCCTGCGCAGCCCGCGCGTGCGCACTCCAGTCTGCCGCCGCGAGCCACCACAGTTGGTCCTTTGTGCACGGATATACATACGTCATATTAAAGGTAAGTTTCTATATTTATATGTGACAAAAACTTGAAACTATCTTTTATAAATATTGGTAGAGACTTTATTAGAATTTAAATTAGGTTTATTAAAGTGTCAATAATTATCAATGAACTTTATGACGAATTAAATGAATGCTAAAAAGCTTTGTATCTTGTTTGTGTGTCAAATAAATAAACGAATAAACATGAATTTATATCTTAAACATATATACTTATTCATTGATAGGGATTTTATATTTAAAAAATAATTTAAATTCTTTTTAAAAAATATGTTTAAAACAATCATAAATATATTACTGTGATTGAAATTAAAGTTTGGCGGAAATTAGATACGTAAAGTAATATAAAGATGTTTACTTATGTACCTACGTTTGATAAAAATATCCAAAAACTACAATACCTACCTACTAGGTATTGTAGGTTTAGTTTATTTACTTCCTGTGCGGAAAATAAGCGAGAGCTGTAACTGTGGGGTCGGCAACGCGCGTGTGACACCATTAGAACGTCCTTAGGCTACGGTGACTACTTAGACTTACCACCAAGTGGGCCGTACGCTCGTTCGCCAACGACGTAAAGCGACAAGCGCGTCCTGCCGGCGAAAGGCAAAAGGGATGCGGGTTCACATTCTTTGTTTCAACGAAATATATTCTGCTGTATGTAAATACGACAAAACCTAAAGCCGATTAATTAGGTCCCAATTTACTAACAGGTACTAATTAATTAGCATGGGAAAAAACCTTACGCAATTTTATGGATAGTGTACAATATCAAGAAATTCCACAACTTACATTTACCTAACTACCTACCATTATTATAAAATGCATTCAAATATTTCTCTTCCATACACTGCGTTGTTACATTACACTTCAAATTTACTTTAAAACAAATTTTAACCGACTTCAAATCAGTAGCCAAATTGCTTCAAGTTTGCCTATAAAATTTGAAGAGTTCCCTCGATTTCTCAAGCATCATCAGAACTAGATTTTGGTGACAACTGGATCAAACAAATAAGTTTATTTTCAAATCGGTTCATAAATTACCGAGTTATCGCTAAAAAAATACAGACGAATTGAGAACCTCCTCCTTTTTTGAAGTCGGTTAAAAAGGTTTAATACATTGTTTCAGCACATTTATACATTTCTCAATACTCAAATATTAATGAGATGATTGCACTATAGCGAAAACAAAACATATTACCTACTATGAGCTCGTCAATTAAATCGTACGTAATTGGTATATTAATGGATATTTAAATTATAATGATATTGCACTATCATTATAATTTTAATACCCATTAATTTACCAATTACACAGAAAACAAAACATACCTGCGCAAAATTAATTCGTCAACTGTACAGTACAGTCGCCATCACATACATCGCAGCAAACAAACACGTCACAAACATCGGAACACACCTCTATTTTCAAGGCATTAGGGTGCATGTGCCGATATTTTTGAACACCTAGAGTGTACCGATGTATGTGATGGCGACTGTACCATAATAATTCTAATGTCGATTAACTTCAACGATACAGGAAGTTCAAAAACTGGAGGATGACCTGTGCATATGTGTGTGTGTGTGTTATACAGAAACTGAGATATAAGTACTTAAAGTACTGTAAAGGATGTATGCTCCATGATGTCCATATATAGCTTGAGAGTTATAAGTGTAAACAGTGTTTCCCAAAAGTGTGTGTCTGTGTTTCCTTAGTTTGTCTATTTCTATTTCCTAAACTATGCCAATGGAGGCATTCAAAATGATCCCGGTTCTGAAATGAACTCCCAACGTAGTGTGCGAAACAAGGGAGACAAGGGAACTAAATTTGACGACCGCTTTAGCCTAGTAGGTAGTGACCCTGCCTACGAAGCAAGAGGTCCTGGGATCGAATCCCGGTAAGGGCATTTATTTGTGTGATGAGCACGAATATTTGTTCCTGAGTCATGGATGTTTTCTATGTATTTAAGTATTTATTTCTCTATTTAAGTATATATATCGTCATCTAGTACCCATAGTACAAGCTTTGCTTATTTTGGGACGAGGTTAATTTGTGTAAGATTGTCCGCAAATATATATTTTTTTATTTATCTTTTTTATTTTAAATATGATTATGAAGGCAGAGGCACACATGATTGGGATGGAAGAGGACCCTCCGCTATTACGGCAAGGTTCGGCGGGGGCTTTCTCAAGGGATTACAGTGTGGGGTTCTTTGAGGAAGAAGTATATCTATTTAGAGGGTCGACTACGCTCATGTGACACCCATGGAGTTGCGAACGTATTGTGTTAGTAGGCGAGTGCAATATGTAAGCGCTAGAAAACATTATGGGCCCTCTATCGACAAAATTGAATCCTGACCCGGCGTGGAACCTCGTTACCATTAACTGAAGTAAACGTCATATGATCGTGCGTAAGTTCGTTATGTGTAACAAGGTTCTATGGTGGGTTGGTGGGTCCAGATTCAGTTGGTTCGATTGTACCTACCACCTACCTGGAATACCAAAAAAAAAACCAATTAACATCCTTTGTAATGCGCATGACTTATGATGTTGACTAAAATAAATAAATAAATAACGCCCATAGGCTAGCGCTTACCACCGGGCACTTAAAATCTTTTTTTTTAGTTTGAATTATATTTTTAAGCCTTGCGAAACTGCAAAGGTAAGAGATAATAGTTGTGTAACAAGAATAGATTCGTCATTGGCAACTGGTTGAGTAACAAGATTATTCTATACTTTTTAGCAACTGGTTGCCAAACTCAGTTGCCAACTTGTGATCATCAAAAAAATATATGTATACCTATAATTATCGAAGCCGCTCACAAAATTTCACGAGAATTTGTTGAGAAATGCGACCCTGAATGGAGAACAGCCGGAAAACCGGGGACTGGGACATCCGGATCTACGAAAGAATTTAGGCCCAAGCTGAAACGGAAAACTTCGTTTGCTTCACTCAAAAGAGTCTTGTGCCCAACAGTGGGCGGTGACACGCTGATGGTGTTCATGATTATGACGATCAAATTAGAGATTAGTGGTACCTAAATATAAATAAAAGTTTCTGTCAAAAATTTCATTTTTGGTACAAGCTTTTACTGCCGACTGCACTCCTCTGCATACCATCATCAACTACTCATTGAGACGATTCTAACGAGCCCAAACTCGATGGGGTTGTGTCGTTTTATTGCGGAGTTCATATGGCCACCTTCCAGCTCCAGCATCAGATCAGCTCCATGCCATCATAATATTGCATTGTCATGCGATATACATATGCTTGCAAAATTTCAGCTTAATCTGAAAAATGAATTGCAAATTTTGACGGACAACTTACATACTTACATATTTACATACATACGAACAGTGCAAGTTAATATAAAGCTTGTAAAAATAAAAATCTTTATTTCGGAATACCTACAAAATACTTCATAGCTGTTAGTAACATAAAAACAAGAAATTATGAATATCATACAAGGTAATTAAATTAAATAAGTTTCTGTCAAAAATTTAATTTTTGGTACAAGCTTTTACTGCCGACTGTACTTTTCTGCATACCATCATCAAGTACTCATTGAGACGATTCTAACGAGCACAAACTCGATGGGGTTGTGTTGTTTTATTGCGGAGTTCCTATGGCCACCTTCCAGCTCCAGGATCAGATCAGCTCCAAGTCATCATAATATTGCATTGTCATGCAATATACATATGCTTGCAAAATTTCAGCTCAATTGGATAACAGGAAATGACTGAAAAATGGATTGCAAATTTTGACGGACAACTTACATATTTACATACTTACATACGAACAGTGCAAGTTAATATTATTATTATTATTTGTTTGTGGGCCTTAATATGCCGCTTCGACCAGCAAGTGATCTATTGTGGCAGCCCTTGTTTTAGAGTTCACCGTTAAGTCCCGTTGCCTCCAGGAAATTCCAGATTCTTTGGGCGGTGATATGTTGTACTTCTTGTGGGTGCATTATGTGCCGCCCTAGGTAGGTACTTCTTTTATGCATGAGTGGTCCGCAGGAGCAGAGAATGTGCATTGCAGTCTCCTCTGTCTCCTGGCAGAACCTGCAAGTTGTGTCCTGCTTCATACCCATTTGAAACAGGTGTTTGTTCAATTTGCAATGTCCTGTCAGGATTCTTGTCACTGCGCAGGTTTTGTGCCTTTTGAATTGTAATAACTCTTTAGACAGCTTACTATTGAACCCTTCGATCAGGGCTTTAGCTTGTTTTTGTCCTTTGGTGAACTTCCACAGCTTGATTGCCTCTGATTTTTCCGCGTTGTTTAGCAGAGAATATGCTTTCCGTTTTGTGATGCCACAGAACGGTTCCGGGCCGACTAGGGCCGTGTCTGCGCCCTGCCTTGCAAGTTCATCTGCTCTTTCGTTTCCTACAATGTCGGAGTGCCCTGGTACCCATCTAAGTATGACTTTGTTGGAGTTCGCCAGGGTGTTTAGATTATTTTTACAATTCTGGACTAGTTTAGAGTAGGACTCTAGTGATTCTAGTGCCAGCAGAGCAGCTTGGCTGTCCGAGTTGATGTAGATATGTTGGTTCCTTAGGTTTCTTTCAAGGTTGATCTCCACGTATTTATTTAATGCGAAGAGTTCAGCCTGAAAGATTGAGGCCTCCTTCCCCATGCTGACGCTAGCTTTGAACTTTGGCCTCTCACCGTAGATACCACATCCAACTTCATCACCTTTTTTTGATCCATCTGTATACCAAATGTGGCTTCCCTCCTTGAAGTCCAGTTAGTTACTAACTACTACCAGATAAAAATAGTGGTGATAAGTCTCCAAAAGATGGATCTGACAAAAACTCTAAAGAAGATTACAAATCTGCAGATAAAAATAGTGGTGATAAGTCTCCAGAATCTGTCAAAAACTCAAAAGGAGACTCCAAATCTGCAGATAAAAATAGTGTTGATAAGTCTCCAACAGATGCATCTGACAAAAACTCTAAAGAAGATTACAAATCTGCAGATAAAACTAGTGGTGATAAGTCTCCAAAAGATGGATCTGACAAAAACTCAAAAGGAGACTCCAAATCTGCAGATAAAAATGGTGGTGATAAGTCTCCAATAGTTGGATCTGACAAAAAATCAAAAGAAGACGGCAAGTCTGCAGATAAAAATAGTAGTGATAAGTCTCCAAAAGATGGATCTAACAAAAACTCACAAGAAGACGGCAAATTTGCAGATAAAAATAGTGGTGATAAGTCTCCAACAGGTGGATCTGACAAAAACTCAAAAGAAGACGGCATATCGGCAGAAAAAAATAGTAGTGATAAGTCTCCAACAGATGTATCTGACAAAAACTCTAAAGAAGATTACAAAGCTAAAGATAAAAATAGTGGTGATAAGTCTCCAACAGATGTATTTGACAAAAACTCTAAAGAAGATAACAAATCTGCAGATAAAAATAGTGGTGATAAGTCTCCAACATATGAATCTGACAAAAACTCAAAAGAAGACTCCAAATCTGCAGATATAAATAGTGGTGATAAGTCTCCAAAAGATGGATCTGACAAAAACTCAAAAGATGACGGCAAATCTGCAGATAAAAATAGTGGTGATAAGTCTCCAACAGATGTATCTGACAAAAACTCTAAAGAAGATAACAAATCTGCAGATAAAAATAGTGGTGATAAGTCTCCAACATATGAATCTGACAAAAACTCAAAAGAAGACTCCAAATCTGCAGATATAAATAGTGGTGATAAGTCTCCAAAAGATGGATCTGACAAAAACTCAAAAGATGACGGCAAATCTGCAGATAAAAATAGTGGTGATAAGTCTCCAACATATGAATCTGACAAAAACTCAAAAGAAGACTCCAAATCTGCAGATATAAATAGTGGTGATAAGTCTCCAAAAGATGGATCTGACAAAAACTCAAAAGATGACGGCAAATCTGCAGATAAAAATAGTGGTGATAAGTCTCCAACAGATGGATCTGACACCACTTACCACTAAGTTAATATACCTAAAGCTTGTAATAAATAGGTACAACTTAAACTAGAGGCGTGAGAATTTCTAATAGGGGTGTAAGTAGACTGATGTTAAAATTTATAACGTAGTGTTGCCAAATAGATAGTAAACCAACAAATTCTGTAAATCGCACTCGCAGACTACCAAGAAACAGGCTCAGCCTAGTTTGGTGTCTGATAAATATTCATATTTTGTTAAAACTTCTTTGTTAAAAACAAAAAAAAAATTTAATAGTACAATTATCTGGACGGAGAGAAAGACAAACGAAGAAGTTTTAAGGATGGTAGATGAGAAAAGATGTTTGCTAGGATGTATAAGAAATAGGAGAGGCAAGATGGTGGGTCACCTGATACGGCACGACAGTTTCTTCCTAAACATCCTGGAGGGTAAAATTGAAGGCAAGAGAGGCAGAGGAAGGCCTAGGCTAACATATTCTAGCCAAATAAAACATAAAGCTGATGTCGAGTCATATGAGGAAGTCAAGAGGCTGGCAATGGACAGAGAAAAGTGGCGGTTACTCCACCGACAAGAGCAAGGCTCTTAAGTAATGATGATGATGAATAGTAGAAATTAAAATCATAGAAAGAGAAAGAAACCCACAAAGCAATTAATAAATGATTTATGAATTATTATTATGAATTAAAGTGCATTTTTTTTATTGTTCAAGAGTAAATTTAAAGCTACCAATAGAATCCTTACGCTTTTACAGAAACATGATAACTAGGGACCTAAACGCAGTATTTCGCGACCGAAACAGCAATTTACTTGATTTTCCACACAACGGTTAGCACAAATAGCGGATTGTGACGTCATACTTTTAACTCAATATTTTAATATGAAGAGTTTTGGGGCCACCAGCGACGCCAATCTTTGGCTCAATGTTTTGGGTATATATGTTCTTTAATTGTAGTGGCTCCCACTCCCATACAAACATCTGTTCCTCTCCAAAAATAAGTTCGAATGGCGTCGTTAAAAATCTTAATCTTCACCCCTATTTCAACAGTCAAGTTAATTCCAAAGAGGTCGTACGGCGTCAGAGGCTCCCTCGAACGTTCCAGTAGTGGAAAGAGCTCCCTGCCGAGGTATTCCAGAGTGACTATAGTACAGTCGCCACCACATGCATCGGAGCAAACAAGCACGTCGCAAACATCGGAACACCTCTATTTTCAAGGCATCAGGGTGCATGTGCCGATATTTTTGAACACCTATAGTGTACCGATGTATGTGATGGCGACTGTACGCGCGAAGCGGTTCTTCAAGAAGTTTATACATTTTTAAAGGGTCGACAACGCACTTCTGATACTCGTACCTCTGAGGGGTAATCACGTAACGTTCCGAACGCGCGTCGGTACAATTTAACTGTCAATTTTCCATATAAAAAGTGACATTTAGACCTACCCGACGTTCGTAAAATGCGTTACGTGATCGACCTGTACGAGTTGCCATCCATAGTGTACACTCTACAGTGAGCGTATAATATACTTAGAGAGAGGACAAGCCGCCGGCGGCCGCGTCGCAGTTGTTAGCTCGATGGGCATACTCTGCCATACTGTGCACGAGTGCTGCGAGCAGAGAATATTACGATTCTTCCCAAAATGCCTGATATGATGCGCGTTTATTGTCCAATAAGCGTGTAGGTATACAAGTGTGTGTGTTTTAGATGTGTGCGTGCTTTGTCTTGTCAATTACTTGGGCGTTGTGTGGGTAAATGAACTTGCGACAGGCGTGCTCTATACAAATCGGCCGGCATGTCCGATCTCCTTATACATCTGTGGCGTGTACATACCATCAGGCGTATAAATATACCACAAATATACCTATTGAATGGAGTCAAAGTCAAAGTGATGTATTCTTCAATTTAGGCATTATTACACCGTCTGCCTCGAGAAGAACCGGCGTAAAAAACTCGGCGAGGCATCATTTTTTCAAAACAGTATACAATAATGTATAATTTCAGTATTAGAGTATTCATAAATTAAATTACATGCTACAGTAGAAAGCCTAATAATTTATCGCGGGTTTGCCTTCGTTCTTCGCAATATGGGGACGAACCCGCGCGGTTATCTAGTATGTGATAAGATAAAGGACGAAACAAAGCCTAACGTAGCTCGTGTAAACTCCGTCCTTAGTGTGGTGTCGCAAGCGCAAGTAATGGAGCGGGTCGTTGCGCCTCGCCTGCGCAGCGCGTGCGTTGCGACGCGACTTGCGACACGTCCGGCGGTGGCTCGGAACTACAGTACAGTCGCCCGCACATGTGTAGTCCAGCACACGCTCGCAATATAAGCTACGCGTCTCTTTATGAAATGAAATAAAATGAAATGGAATAATTTATTCGTGACAAGAAACTTAAATACTGTATTAACTATAAGCATTTTGTCACGAAATGGTCTCGCCTCAGCATAATGCTGGTCTTCCGGCGAGACCATTTGTGGGCGACGTTCCCTGCTGTCCTTTATAAATCAAAAATCAAAATCAATTATTTATTCTGCAAATAGGCCACAAGGGCACTTTTACATGTCATAAGTGTTCTGATTAGAAAGAAGAAAGATAAAGGCTCTTGCCAAGGCAAGATACTGAATCTCTTATTTGTACCACGTCGGTGGCAAACTAGCATACGATACGACATATGGGAAGCAGTCGTAGCATGGACGCATACGACTCCAGATGAAGCATTTAAAAAAGCGGCCAAGTGCGAGTCGGACTCGCACATGAAGGGTTCCGTGAAATAAATTGCGGTTTACGATTTATGACGTATTAAAAAAAACTACTTATTAGATCTCGTTCAAACCAATTTTCGGTGGAAGTTTACATGGTACATCATATATTTTTTTTAGTTTTATCATTCTCTTATTTTAGAAGTTACAGGGGGGGGGGGGGGGACACACATTTTACCACTTTGGAAGTGTCTCTCGCGCAAACTATTCAGTTTAGAAAAAAATTATGTTAGAAACCTCAATATCATTTTTAAAGACCTATCCATAGATACCCCACACATATGATTTTGATGAAAAATTTAAAGTAACAAAAAAAACCGGCAAAGTGCGAGTCGGACTCGCGCACCAAGGGTTTCGCACCATTATCTATAAAAATATTTATTTTATTCTGTTTTTAGTATTTGTTGTTATAGCGGCAACAGAAATGCATCATCTGTTAAAATTTCAATTGTAACTATCACGGTATCAGTGATATACGGCCTGGTGACAGAAAGACGGACGGACGGACGGACAGCGGAGTCTTAGTAATAGGGTCCCGTTTTACTCTTTGAGTACGGAACCCTAAAAACTAAATTAATTAATTATTTATTTGGCAAGATAAGGTAAACAACAATATATACATTTTTTTAAATATATATTATATCTGAAGATATAAGAGGAACGACAATTTAATACAGTGAACTAGACTATTTAGTGCAGACGTAGCGACTTGTTGGCATGCGACAAGTTGCATGCCAACACACGGCTACGCTATTCAACTGACTGTCATAGTTGATATTTAGTTGAGGGCCCTTCGAGGCCCAACTTAAGAAGCTGGGTTTAGGAAAAAAATAAGTTAAGTCATAGGTCGTAGTCATGTCATAATATGCATGCGCTAATTGAAGTACAAACATTTTGAGAAACACAGTGACTTTAAGTTTCAAAACAGCTAGCTTATTTACCGAAGTGAGAAGCATTGCCACCTATGTCAACCTCGTGTTAATATTGTCAGTTGATGTAATACGCTTTCATACCGTGTCATCATGTTTACTGTCAAATAGTAAAGCGGGCAAGTAGTCAAGTAGTTACGCTTGAGCAACAGTTACCTGATACCTAAAGGGTCCGCTGGATGCGGGCGCAGTGCCGGTCACTATGGCACTCTTTGGGGGAGGCCTATGTCCAGCAGTGGACATCCTTCGGCTGATATGATGATGATGAATTATTTACAAGTTTACCACCCTTCGTAATTGTCCGGGATCGTCGTTTATCTAGGTTGAGCCACGGCAAGTATATAGGTGTTATTTTACATAAGGAGCGATTGCTATCTCGATGCGGGCCGGAACCAACCTGTACGTCTAGCACAACTTGCTGCCAAGTCTCGTCGCGCGCGACTTAGCGACACCTGTCTCACTCGCACTGTGCAAATTAGAAAGAGTGGGGTAGATCTTTCTCGTCTCGCGTCGCGTCGCAGCGTCAGTTGTGCTAGCCCCGCTGGCAATGTATGTAAACTCCACACAGAGAGGTTCACGTAGACGAGTGGAGTGTCAGTTCGCGCCAAATGCGAGTGATGCGAAATGCGAATTCCCGCGACCTTTACCAGGGCCATATTTCACCATCGCGACAATTGTCACTGGACAATGACAATTCCACGTATATTGCTGGGTCAATAAGCTGTCCAGCCACCGCCTTAACCTGTCGACGCATCCATGTTAGTCGAATTGTCATTGTCAGGCGACAATTGTCGATTTGGTGAAATAGGGGTCAACAGTCCACCTTGTCGGGGATCTACCCGGTCTAAATAACTATTACAATAAGATCACAAGCAAATTGCTTCGCCCAAATTGTTCGTGCCTTTTTTACCCGACTGCCGAAGGCCAGGAGGGTTATTGCGATACTGTACTAATTTCACGAAATAGCTAGCGGAACAAATACTCAACCTTTAAAAGATATTAGATCTAGACCTTTTGTTTTACTAAAACTGTTTAAGTTAAACATGTACGTCCTGCTGGGTGAGCGTTTTTCAAAAAAAGTGTACAAAACAACTTTTTTTTCAAAATTCATTTTTTTTTGTTTTTCTTACTCAGAATCTTTGATACTATCGATCCTCATACAAGAAAAAAAGTGTCCTAAATATTCCATTCCAGATCGTCACATTTTTGTATGCAGTCTTTTTTTATTTAGGTATATGATCGTGACGCACTGGAAGAAAAGATTTACATAGTAAAATCTGGGACACTTTTTTTCTTGTATGAGGATCGATAGTATCAACGATTTTGAGTAAGAGAAGCCAAAAAATTTCGAATTCTGAAAAAAAATAAGTTTTGTACACTTTTTTTGAAAAACGCCCTGGTACGAGTATCTTCGAAACTTCGAACACGTCACCTCTACATAAAAGAGAGGCTTTACCCAAGTTTTTGACCTATACTTATTATAACGTAATGTATTTATTTGTACAACGCCAACACAGTTAACTGACCATTCTGTATTTATATTGAACCTTATTCTTATTAAATTTACAATGCACATAAAGTGCCCGGTTGGTCAGTTAACTGTGTTAGCGATGGTATGAATAAGGCAGTGTCAATTACATCAAAAAATATTTAAATAACTTTCAGGCCGCATTAAAGCGACAAAAGTACGCTCCCCTTACATCAGGCTATATTTTTGTACCCCTGGCAGTAGAAACAGCGGGTTGCTGGGGGTCGGACGCAAAGAAATTTGAATGAATGAATGAAGGAATGAATGAATGAAATTTATTGCGTATAATGAATCCAGGTTACAATTGCAGATATAGTTACATAAAGAAAGTTTCTCTGAACTCTACCTTTGCAGGTGTACACGCTTATCTTAATAATTAATAGTATTACGTTTCGTTAAAAATGTCAACAATATTGTATACAACTTTTACCACTAATGTTAAATAATTAAACATACATTAATTGCATAATACAAAATTATATAAGTTCCATGTATTCCTTTAAACTATAGAAACATTTATCTAAAATTCATGACTTAACAGCATTTTTAAATTTATTTATGTCTAATAATTTGAGATTGTCAGGTAACTTATTAAAAATGTCAATACACATAATAAAACAATTTTTTGAAGTAAGTTTCAGTCTCGCATAGGACTTGTACAATTTTTGCGTATATTTTGATCTTACTGTCCTAGAAGACATTATTGTCCGGGACATAGGCCGTCGGCTCAGGCATAAGGGTGAGGATGCCCGCTCCGAGTCGTTTCTGGTGCAAAGGTTGTCTTTGGCCATTCAACAGGGTAATGTGGCAAGCATAATGACCACCTTTGCATCAGAGGCGACCAGGGGTGGTTTATTTGACTAGGGTTTTTTTTTTATATAGGTACCTATTTGAAGAAAATCACTTTATATGAATTAACATGTAATATTTTATAAGAAAATATTTTTTAAATATATTTATTATGACTACAACTTAGCAAAGTTCAAAAACCCCCGTCATTTTCATTTCAAAGTTCAATATCTCAAAAACGGCTGAACCGATTTGGTTGAAACGTAGCTAAGGACCATCTCGTTCACGTCAGCTGTCGGATAAAAAAAACCGCATTGAAATCGGTCCATTGGTTTAGGAGCTACGATGCCACAGACAGACACACACACACACACAAACAGACAGACACGTCAAACTTATAACACCCCTCTTTTCCCGTTGGGGGTTGATAACCAAATTATTGTGTTACATAAGAGCCTATATAATATCGTCCCACTGCTGGGCATAGGCCTCCTCTCACGGGTGGTCTCACCGTACATAAGTTCCAAAAAACTCATTGGTAAACTCACAACCGCCACTTAAATGGACGCACTAGTCTACCGTAGCTTGATGTGCTAAGAATAGAATCAAAATTATATGATATAATTAAAAATCATTTTAGGCAACAGATTAGCCCTAGTGGGTAGTGACGTTGCCTACGAACCTGAAGGTCCTGGGTTCGAATCCCGGTAAGGGCAAATATTTGTACTTATATATTTGTACCTAGTTACCTAGGGAGGTTGAGTCAAGGAATTTAATTTCCAACCCACCTAAGGTTCAATATCGTATAGCAAACCGTCACCATAAGAGCTCTAGCTAGAGTACGGCGGCGTTACTTTGACATATCGCATGTATTATGTTTTGTTAGTAACTAGGCAACAGATTAACTACGTTGACATGGTGAACTGTGGTGAACTGAACTTTTGAACGTGTTATCTCATGAATCCCTATTCTTTCCTGGTGTAACTCCACTATTTGAGCTCTTAATAGTTTGCGGTTAGCGGAAAGCATTTTATTTTTCAAATAAATAACGTGAAATTTGAAATTGTCTCGATTGACACCAGTGAGTATTGAGTATAATATTCTTTGATTGACACTGACACATGACAAATGTAGAAAAAAAAGCTAATGTGAACTTTTCGCAAAGAGGTTATCTGTAATGTGAAGTGACAAATAATACGTACCTATTGACATTTCAATACTATTACAAAATATAAATTTCGGCCTTATTGCATTGCGAATGTCTAACGACATTTTAAAGAAATAGGTAGGGAATTAAGTTCCTTGACTGTACATGTAGGGGAGAGTGAGTAGGATTCGGACACTTTTTTTTGTCACACACCTAAAAAAAGCTGTTAATAATTTTATGATAAATTCAACGCTGCTATACACCCCACTTATCTAACTTTAATAATAATTAACTGTTGTTTGGATATAAACCAGTATGGTGACCCTAGGGTGATTTTTCTCAAATATGGGAAACGTATGAAACTACCCCACACGTGGGGTGGCTTCGTTCGTACACTATTCCTTTTTCCCAGGATTCATTGGATTTTCAGCTGTTTCACCTGTTTTAGTCACCTTTTAGGCATATCTTACTGACATGGTATTGTAAATATAGTTACTCTTGATCTACAATTTTTTTACTTAAATGGGGTGCATTCGTACAGTATGACAAGACATTTATTTAGCAGAATCGTTTACATATATATTTATAAGTACCAGTCCCTGCACTAGGCTTTGCCTGTATCGCAGGAGACCGCATATTACCTTTTACATTGCATGGATTCAAAATATTACAATCAATTGGACAATATATTATATTTATCAAATAAGGAATACAATGTGTGTGTGTGTACGTGTGTGTGTTTTATTTGATAATTTCCAGAATCTTCTCTATTTCCTCATTAAGAAAGTGTATTGAGCCATGATTGTACCTTGAGTTTTACTTCCCTCGTCGAGTAGTCTTGCAAAGGAAATTTTGTACATATTTTATTATATATGAATGGATGGAGAAACGAGCCAAATCTTTGGACAAAAACTGAATTTTTAGAGGAAACGGGAATTCTGAAATTACGTTTTTGCGATAGTTCTGTATATTCGGCAGAATTAATAACTTTTGAGTGACATTTTGATTAACCGTAAAAGTAATCCCAAAACCATTGTTTACATATTAATCTCAAGCATCTAATTACAAACTACCTATACAATTTTTTTTTAATTCGATTAAAACTAATTAGAGACATACGCATTCAAAGGAGAACCAAAAATTATTTTCTGGTCGCGAAATCACATATTAATTATTTCTGATGAAATCTGATGCCGCACTGCCATCACTTTTTGAGGGTAGCCTATGCATATGAGCGGCAGACGCGCATACAAATATGAACGCTTCAGCAAGTTGGATAGTCGAGCTATGACTACTGTACGAATGCTCCCTGTGTAGGAATCCTACCCAGTCTCCCCTAATGGGAGAAAGATTGCACTTAAATAAGTAATTTTCTGAAGTATATCGATAAGTGCAAGACACACGGCATTCCAAGAAGCGTTATACCGCATTATACTTACTTGAGACTGTTTGAGTTTGCCGAATTGCATCAAAGCAGTCCAGTCATAAAGCAACTCTACCCCGCTAAGTTTAAGATTCCAATTCGAGTTACGGTAGTCTAAAAATTCACCAGCATAAGTAAGTAGCACCAATACGTAAAGTTGCCGCGCGAGGCCGTCGGCTACTTGCGTCAGCGCAGAGCTTGCAACATTGCCTGCGCCTGCGCAAGCCCTTTGCGCATTTAATTTTATTTATTTATTACATTTATATAAAAGAAATTGCATTTCGTTAAATCTAACAGTGTCGTTAAAGGTTTCGGGATGCCAGCTTATAATTTTATACCTACATAAGCCTAGCTAGCACACTAGGTTTTATGTCGACGAAAATGTACTGAAACGTCACGTAGACTTTAACTTGGTTTTGTGAGCCTTATTAAATAATTGAATAAATAACTATCATTAGGAAGATTGGAAAACCCCACACATTTTAATTTCAACGTTCAATATCTCAAATACCTACGGCTGAACCAATTTTGTTGAAACGTAGTTATGAACGATCTCGATCACATCAGCTTTCGAATTAACAAAACGCATTCAAATGGGTCTATTCGTTTAGGAGCTACGATGCCACCGATACACACACACACACACACACACACACACACACACACACACACACACACACACACACACACACACACACACACACACACACACACACACACACACACACACACACACACACACACACACACACACACACACACACACACACACACACACACACACACACACACACACACAGTTTTTCACTTGTGTATAGATTGGACTTTTTGGATGGACATAGGCTATATTTATCAGCCGAAATTTGCTGCTTTCTTTGCTATTGAAGCCACGCGGCAAATATGTCGAAAAGCTGAAAATACGTCGAGCTAAGAGTTAAAATAGGAAGAAACGGGGTTGTGTAAAAATAACGACAATGAAGAATAAATAATGTGATCAAATTCAGTTGTGCGGAATTCGTATTGTGCAGAATCGCGAATAGGAAGAAACGGGATTGTGTAAAAAGAATGACCGCGTGCAGAAAAACGAATTTGATCAAATTCAGTTGTGCGGATTTAATAATGGGCAGAATTGCGAATAGAAAGAAACAGAATTGTGTAAAAAGAATGACAGTGAAGAATAAATAATGTGATCAAATTCAGTTGTGCGGAATTCGTATTGTGCAGAATCGCGAATAGGAAGAAACGGGATTGTGTAAAAAGAATGACAGTGAAGAATAAATAATGTGATCAAATTCAGTTGTGCGGAATTCGTATTGTGCAGAATCGCGAATAGGAAGAAACGGGATTGTGTAAAAAGAATGACAGTGAAGAATAAATAATGTGATCAAATTCAGTTGTGCGGAATTCGTATTGTGCAGAATCGCGACTAGGAAGAAACGGGATTGTGTAAAAAGAATGACAGTGAAGAATAAATAATGTGATCAAATTCAGTTGTGCGGAATTCGTATTGTGCAGAATCGCGAATAGGAAGAAACGGGATTGTGTAAAAAGAATGACAGTGAAGAATAAATAATGTGATCAAATTCAGTTGTGCGGAATTCGTATTGTGCAGAATCGCGAATAGGAAGAAACGGGATTGTGTAAAAAGAATGACAGTGAAGAATAAATAATGTGATCAAATTCAGTTGTGCGGAATTCGTATTGTGCAGAATCGCGACTAGGAAGAAACGGGATTGTGTAAAAAGAATGACAGTGAAGAATAAATAATGTGATCAAATTCAGTTGTGCGGAATTCGTATTGTGCAGAATCGCGAATAGGAAGAAACGGGATTGTGTAAAAAGAATGACAGTGAAGAATAAATAATGTGATCAAATTCAGTTGTGCGGAATTCGTATTGTGCAGAATCGCGAATAGGAAGAAACGGGATTGTGTAAAAAGAATGACAGTGAAGAATAAATAATGTGATCAAATTCAGTTGTGCGGAATTCGTATTGTGCAGAATCGCGAATAGGAAGAAACGGGATTGTGTAAAAATACTGACCGTGCAGAAAAACGAATGTGATCAAATTCAGTTGTGCGGAATTAATTTTGGGCAGAATTGCGAATAGGAAGAAACAATAATGGCATACTTAAACTTAGCAATATCCGGCGCTAGGGTAGACCGAAACAAAATCAAATGTCAAATTCGTGTCATATAATTATATTGTTATGCCTGGTTTACACCATGCCGAAGTGAGTAGGGAAGTGGGCAGGATGGGTGTAATACCGCATTTTATGCCCGTCCTGCCCACTGCCCTACCCAATTCCCTAATCACTTCGGCATAGTGTAAACCAGGCCTTAGAGTTTATTGATACATAACGCGTTAATACGAAATTTGCGAATATAAGCTTCCATTAAAATCGATTATTTTTTATGCTCTATCATTTGGTAAGTACCTGTGCGTTTCTAGAACATGATTAATAGCTATAAATAAAATACATATCAATTCCGCCATTTTGACGTCATTGACAACACAATCATCACCGCTTCCCCTCAAGAAAAGTAAATGAAAAATGCAATGAGGTCAATTGTTTTGATAAAATTATATTAACCATCGCTGTCTGATAAAAACTGTTGGTTAGTTAGCGGAAGCCAGAATAATAAGCTATACCTATAAAAAATGTTTCATGTTCTTCCGTTCATGGGAAGCTGAGATCCTTCGTGACAAAATAATGTCTGACATGTCAAACATTGTTTTGTCTCGAAGTATCATATAACCGACTTCAAAAAAGGAGGAGGTTCTCAATTCATCTGTATTTTTTTTTATGTGTGTATGTTACGCGATATCTCGGTAATTTATAAACCGATTTGAAAAAAAAATCTTTGTTTGAAAGCATATACTTCCAGATTGGTCCCGTTGTCACCAAAATCCAGTTCTGATGATGGGATCCTGGAGAAATCGAGGGAACTCTTCAAAGTTTATAGGCAAACTTGAAGCAATTTGGCTACGGATTTGAAGTCGGTTAAAACTTTGTTTTGAAAGTACAATTATTTTAATTCTGATATTTATTATAAGTGTACCTATTTACAAAATATAGACAAGATTTAGAATGTAAATAACCTTGCAAGTGAGGCAACGCAGCAATTAGACTTCTAGGACGATGGCCAAACACTAGTTTTCTAGCTTTTTGCAATACATACATACAATATATAATCACGCCTCTTTCCCAGAGGGGTAGGCAGAGATCACGGATCTCCATTTGCTACGATCCTGACAAACCACTTTCGCTTCACTCACTTTCATTACATTTCTCATACATGCTCGTCGGTTTAGGGTACTTTTGACCTGGCCTTTCTGTAAGATTTCTCCAATTTGATCGGAGAAAGTTCGCCTAGGTCTTCCCCTTCCAACTTGCCCTTCCACTCTTTTTATATACACTCTCTTCGTTAATCTTCTTTCATCCATCCTCTCTACATGCCCAAACCACCTTAACATACCCTTCTCAATGTTCGTGACTATATCTCCATCCATTCCACACTTATCTCTTATCACACCGTTTCTGACTCTATCACTCAATTTCACTCCACACATACTTCTCAACGCTCTCATTTTGCAATATCAGGTTCTTAAGAAGTTGTGACGATTAAATATTGATCTAGAATTCAAAGTTCAGTGATACGTAACTTTCGCATGTTTATTAGCTAATTCCTAATATGTTTAATGAAAGTAATGTTTTGAAATGCATTCGGGAACACGTTTCCAAAGCAAAAGTTTAGTCCATAGATCTATGTATACTGCATAGATACAGTTATCTATTTCTGATTATATTGATACGTCGCCATCACATACATCGGAGCAAACAAGTAACTCACAAACATCGGAACACAACTCTATTTTCAGGGCATTAGGGTGCTTGTTCCGATATTTTTGAACACCCTGTAGTGTACTGATGTATGTGATGGCGACTGTACTACAACTGTGGTAAACAAATAATAATCATTATTGGCATACTTACCTATATTGAAATACATTAATTCAATGACATGCAATGAATTAATAAATTCCACAAATATTGTGTGCCAAACTCTGAGTGATTGTGACGAACAATAAAGATATCTACTGTGACCTTTTGTAATTAATTACTCACTATCAAACAATAAATTATTTGTATTTGTATGCTCGTCGGTTTAAGGTACAGTCAACCAATTTGATTCCTAGGCCACCGTAGAACCCTGTCATTTTAACTGCTACATAGCGACGCAATAATCCTAGTAACCCGTATTGACATAGCATTTACAACGGCAAGGTTCTATGATGGCCTAGGAATCAAATTGGTTGACCGTACTTTTGATCTGGCCTCAACTATACGCGTACTTTAAAACCGCCGACCAAGTTTTTCGACGATCCGACATGTTTAATATGTATGTGCTCGTAGCCCGCCTTGGCTCATACGTCTGTATGCCGCGATTCTTGAGCGACCATTTTGTGTGTGCAGTCTGTGGGGTGAATCGCTTGTGGCATTTTGACGTTGCCTTGAGTGGTCGAGCCAAGTTTGTGAATTTTTAATTCGCAGTGCTAAAGCTCGTACATCTGTCACCCACTTTAGACGTATCGTTTGCGTTTTCGTGTCCGTAACACGCTGTAACACACTTCGCAGCGTTACGCGCATAATTTTTCCGCTTTGGAGTGGAATCTTGTTAGGACCAGAGAACCCGGGTAGTGGGTTCTTGCCAGAAAAGGTTGGGACAAAGGTCGAGTCTATAGGTGAGCACCCTTAGCGCTTTACAAATATTTAGCGTGACCAGAATTTGAACCCAGGACCTCACCATATCCACGTTAATTTAGTTGAATTTAACTAACATGACGGGTATGGTGTATAAAAGTTTGTACGGAATCCTCGGTGCGCGAGTCAGACTCGCACTTGACCGGTGTGTAGGGTTCCGTAGCCAAATGGCAAAAAACGGAACCCTTATAGATTCGTCATGTCTGTCTGTCCGTCCGTATGTCACAGCCACTTTTTTCCGAAACTATTTATTATTTATTTATTATTAAAAACATGTTAACACAACATTACAGTCCTAAAACCAATGCGTCATGAAAACGATACTAAACTATAATACAACAAAACAAACAAAACACATATAATTACATTGGTACAGTTGATTGCCTGTCATAAGAGCTATGAGGGCTTATACTATTGAAACTTGGTAAGTAGATGTATTCTGTAAACCGCATTAAGATTTTCACACAAAAATAGAAAAAAAAACAATATACTTATTTTGGAGTTCCCCATACTAAGAACTGAAACTCGATTTTTTTTTCCATCAAACCCATACGTGTGGGGTATTTATGGATAGGTCTTTAAAAATGATATTGAGGTTTCTAACATCATTTTTTTCTAAACTGAATAGTTTGCGCGAGAGACACTTCCAAAGTGGTAAAATGTGTCCCCCCCCTGTAACTTCTAAAATAAGAAAATGATAAATTTGAAAAAAATATATTACGTACATTACCATGCAATGTTCCAACGAAAATTGGTTTGAATGAGATCTAGTAAGTAGTTATTTAACGGAACCCTTCATGTGCGAGTCCGACTCGCACTTGGCCGCTTTTTTTTACTACAGCGATGGCAATCGAACCCACATTCATCATCATCATCAACATTTAAGAGCTTGCCTCTTTTGTCGGTGGAGTATGCGCCAGTTCTCTCGGTCCTCGGCTAATTTCTTTAGGTCCCGGTAAGACAAGACATTTGCTTTTGCTTTTAGTTGCTGTACAAAGCTTATCCTTGGTCGACCCTTTGATCCTTCGATCAAACCTTCTATAATATTTCTAAAGAAAATGTCGTGTCTTATCAAGTGACCTATCATTTTGCCTCGTCTATTTTCAATTGTGTTCAGCAAGTTTCTTTTTTCTCCCACCATTCTCAACACTTCATCATTTGTCATTCTGTCCGTCCAGCTTATTTTCTCCATTCGCCTCCAGAGCCACATTTCAAAAGCTTCAATGCTTTTTCTATCTCTTTGAGTCATTGTCCACGTCTCACACCCGTATAATGCAAGACTCCAGATGTAGATTCGTTTTTTGGTCTTTCTGGAGACGCTTGCCCTGAACAGCTGTTTTTTGGCGTTGAACGCAGTTTGGGCCATTGCAATCCTAGATATAATATCGTCTGAACACCTGGAGTCATCAGTAACTAAGCTACCCAAATATCTAAATTTATTTACCTGTTCAATATCTATTCCTCTTATTTTAATGTGTTTCTTTAATTTTTTTAATTTTGATGTAATCAAAGTCTTGGTTTTGGCTGTGTTAATTCTGAGTCCAAATTCTGTAAAAATTGAATCCATTTGTTCCATTAGTTATCTTAATTCCTCTGAACTTTGGGCCAATGCTGCTATATCGAACCCACATTACTTATTTTAAATTAGGTATTTGCTTTTTGTAAGTAAATAATTTTACTGATAAGGATTATCTACAGAACGTTTTCCGTTCAAAATTGTGTTCCGTTCTATCGGAGGTTCCATCAGTACAGGCATCCCATCAAAAACATAAATGTAAACTATTACGAAAATCATATTAATTAAATGTACCTATTTTGTGGATACGCACCCGTTGATGTCTTTTGCATGAAAACTCCGTTTATGCTAAGTACCTACAACATCGAAAAGGCCGAAAAACAATATTTTTAATACAGTTGCTCAAAAAGTGGTACTTTTTGTAGCTGCAAATCGTGCGCAAAATTGTATTTTGCGCACTAGTGCTCTTTACTTTTCCACGTGTATCGAACGACGTTTTTTTAATACAGTTGCGAAAAAATAAGAAAAACGACAAGTAAGGAATTTGAAACTTTAATATTATTAATTATGTAACATCATTGTAATACAGTTGAAAAATAATGAAGTTGTTCAAAAAAAATATGTTTTTAATACTGCTCTTACTTGTTGTTTTTCTTATTTTTTCGATTTTTAATACAGTTGATTAAAAAAACTTCGTTCGATGCACGTGCGGAAATGTCATTCTTCACTCGTCCCGAGTCTTATCACTCGCCTACGGCTCGTGGCAAGATATCTCGGCACTCGTGAAGTAATGACATACTTTCCGCACTAGCATCGAAATGTACTATTAATTGGGAGCTTTCTAATAAAATGGTAAATTAGCTCAATCCAAGCGAGGCCGTAAATATTGATTAAATTGTAAAATTAATAATGTATCTTAATGATTATTATTATGTATATTATTTATTCGTATGGCTAAATTACAATCGTTCTTAGTAAAGAAAAACGTTATTATTATAATAATTACATCACTAAAATGTCAGTCGATGTCGAAAATAAATAACTAATTTCGATTCACAGTCCAATGCAATAAGCTTCACAAATGCCTGCATAAATGTTATTTCGATAAAGTTAGGCTATTTTGATTTTTAAGTCATTCACCTTTCGCAAACATCCGAATCTCCCAATGATCGGTATTCATTCATACTTTGCACAACAGCGGCGCTACCACGAACTTCGAATCTCGAACTTCGTATATCTCCGTCTCTATCGCACTTATGGTTTATGGTACGCGAGCGACCGAAACGGAGATACACGAAGTTCGAGATTCGAAGTTCGTGGTAGCGCCGCAGTCGTGCATTCGCCACAGACCTTAACTCTTTGCAATAAAGTACATATTCGAGCAAGCCGGTGCTTGAGGAAAATAGTGTTTTTACAAACCGTAAGTACATCTTATGACGTTTTTATAACCACAGTAATAAGGTTGAATGTAGTGGTATTTAGCAGTTGATGTAATTTTGTTTCTTTATTGCATTGATATTTATCGACAATCTATATTGCATCTTTAAATTTCTTGAGGCTTACACAATAAAGTTGGTATTCGCTTGGCTCGGTATTCGAATGCATTCCTTAATTTTGCAAAACTAAACATGCGCCAACGATGTCCTTTAGCGTCATAAAAATAAAGTAGAAATCGGCGTAGCTCATGTTATTTCATCTTTGGAACAATTCATGTTTGCAGATTTATTTGCGCTTGTCGTAATCTTTATGCAGTGGGTATAAGGTTGAAATTGGCATGTAGCAGCGTATTCAGTACTTAGTGGGTCAGTGGCGCAACGCTTGACCGAGAGCGGTCGGAGACCGACCTTCAACTGTTTTGGAAGAAAAAGGGCCTTTATACAAAGAGTTTGTGAACAATATAATATATTTTAGATGTTGAATTGAATAGCTTATATGCTGGTATTTCTGGTATCACAGTCGAGTGGGTTGTTGGGTATGGTCACGTGTGGTCAAGTAGGTACCTACTTATGGTAAAGAAAAGCATTGTTTAAGGGGATCCCATACGCCAATGACCTTCGATCTGAATCCCTAAGTTTTCTAATGCTTTTTGTAACTTATCATATTAACAACAACAGCTTTAAGCAATATAATATCCCATATTTATACATCAGAGACGAACCCAAACATGTAGATTTCGTATATTTTAGATCTTTCACAGCAATCTTATAACAAAAAAGGTGTTGTTTTAGACAATGTTTAAAAAAATCATAAAAAAATAACTGATAATTTCTTTCAAAATATGGTACACGAAAATGGAGATTAAAGATTGAAGAATCGATAACCGTTTGCCTTATAATTCTATCTGTAGTGCAAAAGTATTTGTATCGATTCAAAACTAGTCAAAAGTCGATGAAAACCTCGGGTAGCCCCTTAAATGTAAACAAAAAGCTTGTTAACAGTTCAGAGCTATAACCACGAACTTCGAATCTCGAACTTCGTATATATCCGTCTCTATCGCACTTATAGTTTATGGTACTCGAGTGACCGAGACGGAGATATACGAAGTTCGAGATTCGAAGTTCGTGGTAGCGCCGCAGAATGTGCTACACTAGAGATTTAATCCTTTGATGGGAATGGATGAAAATTTTAGAAGTGTCTGATTATTTTTTTGGTGTTAGGAATACGAGACGCATCAAGCAAAGTGTCCTATTCGCCGTCCTAAACCCAAAACGTAAGTGAGGAAACTGTTTATATTTTTCAAAAATATTTGACGCAGGCACTTCTAAAATTTTCATCGATTCCATTCATTAATTTTTCTCTCGATCGATTCTCTTGAAATTTGGAAGGTTCAATAATCCATGCCAAAGTGTGTCTGTCTGTCTATCTGTTTGTCGGCCTGTCTGTCTGTTACCTCTTCACGCCTAACCGATTTAGATGTAATTTGGTATAGAGATAGTTTGAGTCCCGGGGAAGGACATAGGATAGTTTTTATCCCGGAAATCATCCCCTAAGGGACAAGGGGGTGAACATTTGTATGGAGCTACGATATAAACGAGTTCTACGCGGGCGGAGTCGCGGGCAGAAGCTAGTTAAGTACTGATACAAATATAATTTTAGATCAATTCGGTATTCGAAAAAATAATTAAATCCCTTTGAGATAATATCCCTTTTTACTCTCTAGATATATTAAATGCACGTAAAACAGGAAAGGGTGTATTTTATGTTATTACTGATACGAATAACATCGCGTCCATAGAGTTTGGTGTCCGCTTGCATACAATATATAGTTTTTGAGTAAAAGACAGTGATAATTCCGACAGAATGACGGACATTTCGAAACCAAAAGGGTTCCGCTTCTGGAATGTTGGTTCCCTACGCAACTTTTAAAAATACAGACTTAAAAAAAACCTAGAGTAAGTTCATAAAAAACTCAAAAAGATTCAAATACTTATATCCCCTGTCTACGTTTTAAGAATAAGACACTCACTATAATTGAAAATTCATTACAAAATGACCTCTGACTTCGTTTGTCAGTATCATAATAACATAAAACTTCAGTAAATCATTATGATTATATATGCTGTAATTTGTCAGCAATAAGCATAGTTCTCGCGTGTACAACAACTTTGGTTTTGATCACAATATCCTGCGACGTGTGTGTGCAACTATACATAATAATTTAAATCGGTGATGTAATGTTTTCGTATTGTTGTTGCCCATATTTCTCGTATATCATAGGTACCTACCTATTTCCAATATCTATGAAAATAATATTTATTTTCATCATATGCTGACGTGGACGTATGAAATTTTATCTCGGTTTTTTGCTTTTATTTACTTGTTTAAACTTTATTGCACTTGAAACAAATAAATAAAAGTAACAAGTTACTAAAGTGATCAATACCTACAAAACAGATAGCGACAGTCACGGACTTTATAGCTAGAAACACACTTGTCCCACGTACGCAACGTATGCAATGCAACGTGGGAGAGATTGTGTGCACACTTGTCCCACGTATACGACGTGTATTGACATCAGACGCTGTTGTAAGCTAGGAACACACTTGTCCCACGTATACGACGTGTATTGACATCAGACGCTGTTGTAAGCTAGGAACACACTTGTCCCACGTACGCAACGTATGCAATGCAACGTGGGAGAGATTGTGTGCACACTTGTCCCACGTATACGACGTGTATTGACATCAGACGCTGTTGTAAGCTAGGAACACACTTGTCCCACGTATACAACGTGTATTGACATCAGACGCTGTTGTAAGCTAGGAACACACTTGTCCCACGTACGCAACGTATGCAATGCAACGTGGGAGAGATTGTGTGCACACTTGTCCCACGTATACGACGTGTATTGACATCAGACGCTGTTGTAAGCTAGGAACACACTTGTCCCACGTATACGACGTGTATTGACATCAGACGCTGTTGTAAGCTAGGAACACACTTGTCCCACGTACGCAACGTATGCAATGCAACGTGGGAGAGATTGTGTGCACACTTGTCCCACGTATACGACGTGTATTGACATCAGACGCTGTTGTAAGCTAGGAACACACTTGTCCCACGTATACGACGTGTATTGACATCAGACGCTGTTGTAAGCTAGGAACACACTTGTCCCACGTACGCAACGTATGCAATGCAACGTGGGAGAGATTGTGTGCACACTTGTCCCACGTTTACGACGTGTATTGACATCAGACGCTGTTGTAAGCTAGGAACACACTTGTCCCACGTACGCAACGTATGCAATGCAACGTGGGAGAGATTGTGTGCACACTTGTCCCACGTATACGACGTGTATTGACATCAGACGCTGTTGTAAGCTAGGAACACACTTGTCCCACGTTTACGACGTGTATTGACATCAGACGCTGTTGTAAGCTAGGAACACACTTGTCCCACGTATACGACGTGTATTGACATCAGACGCTGTTGTAAGCTAGGAACACACTTGTCCCACGTACGCGACGCCAACGTGTCTGACGCGCTAGGAACGTAAGATCTAGAAACACACTGATCGTACGCGTGGGAAAGCGTGTGATTCCCCTCCACGTTCCCACGCCGATCTGGCGCGACAGGTCGAACGTTGCATGGGACGCGTGGGGTAGCATTGCGTATGACAAGTATGTTTCTAAGCATACAAATATCAGGGTCCAGATTTCATAATGCATTGCATACGTTGCGTATGTGGGACAAGTGTGTCCCTACCTTAATTGTTTAGCAATTTAGAGCTCATAGTGTTAGCCATTTGGACAAAGTCTTACAACAATTCTTAGTCTTACTACAATTCTTATATCCTGCATCCAGCCGCACTTATAGACTCACAATATGACGTGACGCGTTCTCATAAGTTTCAGTCACTAAGTACTAAAGTGACACCATCAGCCCGCATACAGAAGGTCTGAAGCGACCGAAGACCTTCAGGGTTATTGCGTGACTTTTGCAACGGACTCTCGTTGCCGTTGACGTTCACTGCATAAGTACCTAGTCAAAGATGGCCCCACGATAGTTCAAGTTTATATCTATTTTCCCCTCTGGAATGGAATGGAAGTTAAGATGACAGTCACTTCCGCAAAACCAAAGTCCCTAAGTCCAAACTCTGGGGATTATGTAACAAGTGGATCCGGGGTCTTTCAGTATGTTTTAATATTAAGATGAGAAAGTCTTTTGGAGCTGGAAATAAGACTACCGTCGCTAGAAAACGAAGCTTTTATGGAGCTGTTTTAGTGTTTTACCTAACTTATTAGTGCCAGTATTACCCGCTATCAGTAAATAAAATCAGCGACTAAGACGCACGTAAATACAAGTTAATGGGCGTCCTTACGTCAGTCTGAAAAACATAAGTGGCTAGTGGAAGATCATTGCACATACAAGGTTGTTCTAATTGTACTTCTCGGTAATACCTACTTGGTATTTTATGGTTTCTCGGAACAAAATACTTACTTTTGATTACAATTAATGAATGTTTAAGTACAGCGATTTATTGTGTAGAGTGTAAAAAAGAAATAGTTATAGTTATTAAAATCGGTCTTTTGAGACGCACAAGTAGTGTCAAGAAGACATCATCTTTCACAGCTGTGTAAAAGTGCGGTGTGTGTGTGTGGAAGCGGCGGCGTTCGCGACTGCAAGCCTGGAAAGTAAATTTTCCCGTGGCGAACAGCTGGTGTTGATGTCGCTTTGTTCTCTTATCTGCAAGTTTATTTAACGATTTATGTATCTTCCACAGACATGGAGACAACATACACGGCGGAGGAGATAGCGGCGCTGCCGGACCGGATCGCGGCGACGTTCACCGGCCGGTCCGTGTTCGTCACAGGCGGCACCGGCTTCATGGGCAAGGTGCTCGTAGAGAAGCTGCTCAGGTAAGCAAAAGAACCCCTTTTCCATGCCGATGGCCGTTGGGGCGGAAAGGTTTTCCAGTGGCGACCACGTACCGGAAGACGCGGCGTGGGTAGGCCCCCCACAAGCTGGACTGATGACCTGGTAAAGGTCGCGGGAGTCCGCTGGATGCGGGTGGCGCAGGACTGGCCATTGTGGCACTCTTTGGGGGAGGCTGTGTCCAGCAGTGGACGTCTTTTGGCTGATATGATGATGATGATGACCCATATTCTCTGTAGTTATAGTTGAAGGTCAACCTCATCACCAGCAGCTAAACGCTGGATTCCTTTTTACGCTATAGTCCTCGATTACGATGTGCCAATCCATCGTTCACTGCCAACAACCCTCATAGGGTCATAAGTTACGCGAGACCTTCTTTATCCTGCTACTATATATGGGTATGATGAGGCCAAAGAGAAGCTCAACGTAATGCGGATCAGGAGCTAAAGATGTTAGCAGAAAAGCAAGCAAAAAGGCCGGTATTTCCTGCGCCTTTTCAACCGGCCTTCTCAATTTATAATGTGCACGGTATGCACCAAAGAGGTACGAAGATGTGGGTTCACATGCTTGAAAACTATGATTCTAGAGCAGCTAGGAGCTCAGCTTCATGTAGGAATATTCACCCTTGTAATGGCTTTACAGTCAACAGAGGCGACGTAGATCACCTCCCCAATAAGTAACAATCATCTACAGGTTGTCCGGTAAATAATGGTCAACATTCTAACCACAAACAGGGCCCCTTAGACTGGTCCAGAAAATCGACTTTAAGGTTTAGTATAAGTCCCCTGGTTTCCGAGATATTCGCGCTTTTTGAAGAGCGAATTGTACCAAAACAAGGTGTTCAAAAGTGAACATTAATAGTAACATCTTTATATGTAAAGATGTAAATGGCATGTGTTATACCACTTTTTTTCAGGAAGTTAGCCACTCTGGTCTTCATTCATTTTTATTCACCACAAAACCAGGGGACTTGTACTAAACCTTAAAGTCGATTTTCTGTACCAGTCTAAAGTACCCTATTCGTGGTTAGAAGGTTGACCATTAATTACCGAACACTCTGTATAGAAGGATGCTTTGGCCAAAGCTGATGTGCCCATTGTGCTGGTTTCAGGAAGTGTCCCGACATCAAGCAGATCCTACTGCTGGTGCGTCCCAAGAAGGGAAAGACGCCGCGCCAGCGCATGGAGGACACGCTTAATGACCCGGTTAGTACTTTTTTTTTTATCGTTGAGGAAACCTGTGAACCAGGGGGATGACTGGGTTATGTGGTATCCACTAAAAATTCCATGGCAGCCGGCATCTGCGCTCTCATGCGGAGGACTACAGGATCTCATGCTGAACGCACTGGAGCCCCTCTCGCGCCTCGCCACATTTGGCTCGTCCTAGGATGATGGCCCCTGGGGTTTTTAGGTGAGTGCCCCGGCCCCCGCCAGAAACACTGCGACCCCGATGACCCCCTGTAGTCGCCTTCTACGAAAGGCGGGGGAGACCGTATACCTATTCTTGTCCGAGCCTACACGGTTCGTACCTAGCTACACTTGCGATTAAAGAGTTCATCGGGGTCGCAGTGTTCTGGCGGGGGCCGGGGCACTCACCTAAAAACCCCAGGGAAGGTTATAGGTTATAGAATGTACGCGGGCTGGGTTTCCGCAACTCGACGTCATAAAATGTGCATATTTTGCGTATGGTTTTTGGCACTATTCGTGCCAACCCAGTTCCACCAGGAAACATATTTGTTGTTAGAAATTTGTTGCATTTCTTATCAGTAAATTAGAGAAGGATGACATCAACTCTGATAATAATACTATAAGCTGTCTTTTTCGCACCAGTTTAAACTTTGCGTTTGGTGATAAACGCAAACAATAGAGAATCCGAAAGTGACCTTCGACATTCCAGATAGTCAGGAACGGTTTTTTTTGCACTTCAAATGTCTACATTTTAACACTTACCTACATATTTTATATGAGTGCACTTAATATTTTACGCAATATAAAATATAATCAATGTACCTATATCAATATTTTCTTGAATGAAAAATGATACAATTTGAGGTAGGCGATGGCTGAGATATGCGTCATACTCGTGATCGGGTGCTGTTTGTGGAGTCCGGTCTGTTCATGCTTGCAAGGTCATAGTAACTACCTAAATACTAGTGTTATTATCATTATTTGACGAGAGACATCATTCTGTTCTTGACACGTTTTATTGTTATTGACCCTGTACATCTCTGACAATATTACATTAATGATCCTTTTTTTCTGTTTTAACGCTTAGAGACAGTATACATCTCTATAAGAACATTAGAATAATTATTAATTGTATTTGGATGCTCAGAGACATTATACATCTCTGGGGTACTAAATTAATATCATAAACTTATTGTTAATTCTGATACAGACCTTATATCGAATGTATTTGATAATATATTACAATTTTGGATTTTTTTAGTTTTCATTTAGTGACATTTAGTTTGTTAACCATTTAGGTACTAATCGGTTAAAATCTGCAATTTTAAAATGATTATTGTGTAAGATTATTATTATTATATTGTAGAATACCATTTGACATGTAAAAGTGCCCTTGTGGCCTATTTGCAGAATAAATAATTGATTGATTGATTGATTTATGAATTTATTAAATATTCTGACTTCTATTTACAAATACATACATTTATTAACTCTCTGTAGAGTTATTTTTGCGAACTAGATCACGGGATTATAATCAAGCATGTCCATATTAATATTTCTTCTCGGAATCCCGCGGTGTTGCACGGGTCGTGCCGATCTCTGGTGATGAGCACGAATATATGTTCCTGAGTCATGGATGTTTTCTATGTATTTAAGTATTTATTTATCTATATACGTATCTATATCGTCGTCTAGTACCCATAGTACAAGCTTTGCTTAGTTTGGGACTAGGTTGATTTGTGTAAGATTGTCCGCAAATATAAAAAAAAAAAAACTAGATCCCGGTTTAACAAGTACGCTTCGAAGCTCCGTTTGCACGTATTCTGTATGTAAAGTATGTAATTCTTTTCTCACATTACTTATGTTCCTTATCTGGCAGCAAATTATCAAATGACTTATGTTCCTTATCTGGCTGCAAATTGTCAAATTACTTATGTTCCTTATCTGGCTGCAAATTATCAAATTACTTATGTTCCTTATCTGGCTGCAAATTATCAAATTACTTATGTTCCTTGGCTGCAAATTATCACGTTTCGGATGCGAGGCGAGAGGTCCAATAATGGAATTACGGTCTGCGTATACAGTGTGTTACCGCCAAGTGGGCTAAAATTCCGACTTCATAAATATTCTAACAAAATTTAAATTGCCAGCAATGTACAGCAAAGTAAATCGACAATTCAGTGTAAATTTTATTTTATTTATCGTATGGCGGTTACACACTGGTACATATATGTATTCGTATCGATGTCGCTGATAGAGTTCCAGTGTGCGCTGCGAGGTTCAGAAGGAACAGTGCAGCTGCCGAGTTTGTTGTTCTTTTAGCACCACCCGGAGGTCACGTGTAGTGTAAATGTAAATGACAGATCTTCATACTTTGTTGTTTAGAACGACATTACCTTCATTGAAGGTTCGGATTTGGGAAATTTAATTGTGTGGTTAACTTAAATAATTATTATTTGCTAATACCTACATGTAAACAATTGCTAATGGAACATAATTATCAGTTTTGATATATGCCCGCGTGCCAGGAACAATTGCTAATGGAACATAATTATCAGTTTTGATATATGCCCGCGTGCCGGGAACAATTGCTAATGGAACATAATTATCAGTGTTGATATATGCCCGCGTGCCGGGAACAATTGCTCATGGAACATAATTATCAGTTTTCATATATGCCCGCGTGCCGGGAACAATTGCTAATGGAACATAATTATCAGTTTTGATATATGCCCGCGTGCCGGGAACAATTGCTAATGGAACATAATTATCAGTTTTGATATATGCCCGCGTGCCGGGAACAATTGCTAATGGAACATAATTATCAGTTTCGATATATGCCCGCGTGCCGGGAAAAATTGCTAATGGAACATAATTATCAGTTTTGATATATGCCCGCGTGCCGGGAACAATTGCTAATGGAACATAATTATCAGTTTTGATATATGCCCGCGTGCCGGGAACAATTGCTAATGGAACATAATTATCAGTTTTGATATATGCCCGCGTGCCGGGAACAATTGCTAATGGAACATAATTATCAGTTTTGATATATGCCCGCGTGCCGGGAACAATTGCTAATGGAACATAATTATCAGTGTTGATATATGCCCGCGTGCCGGGAACAATTGCTAATGGAACATAATTATCAGTGTTGATATATGCCTGCGTGCCGGGAACAATTGCTAATGGAACATAATTATCAGTGTTGATATATGCCCGCGTGCCGGGAACAATTGCTAATGGAACATAATTATCAGTTTTGATATATGCCCGCGTGCCGGGAACAATTGCTAATGGAACATAATTATCAGTGTTGATATATGCCCGCGTGCCGGGAACAATTGCTAATGGAACATAATTATCAGTGTTGATATATGCCCGCGTGCCGGGAACAATTGCTAATGGAACATAATTATCAGTGTTGATATATGCCCGCGTGCCGGGAACAATTGCTAATGGAACATAATTATCAGTGTTGATATATGCCCGCGTGCCGGGAACAATTGCTAATGGAACATAATTATCAGTGTTGATATATGCCCGCGTGCCGGGAACAATTGATAATGGAACATAATTATCAGTGTTGATATATGCCCGCGTGCCGGGAACAATTGCTAATGGAACATAATTATCAGTGTTGATATATGCCCGCGTGCCGGGAACAATTGCTAATGGAACATAATTATCAGTGTTGATATATGCCCGCGTGCCGGGAACAATTGCTAATGGAACATAATTATCGGTGTTGATATATGCCCGCGTGCCGGGAACAATTGCTAATGGAACATAATTATCGGTGTTGATATATGCCCGCGTGCCGGGAACAATTGCTAATGGAACATAATTATCAGTGTTGATATATGCCCGCGTGCCGGGAACAATTGCTAATGGAACATAATTATCAGTGTTGATATATGCCCGCGTGCCGGGAACAATTGCTAATGGAACATAATTATCGGTGTTGATATATGCCCGCGTGCCGGGAACAATTGCTAATGGAACATAATTATCGGTGTTGATATATGCCCGCGTGCCGGGAACAATTGCTAATGGAACATAATTATCAGTGTTGATATATGCCCGCGTGCCGGGAACAATTGCTAATGGAACATAATTATCAGTGTTGATATATGCCCGCGTGCCGGGAACAATTGCTAATGGAACATAATTATCAGTGTTGATATATGCCCGCGTGGCGGGAACAATTGCTAATGGAACATAATTATCAGTGTTGATATATGCCCGCGTGCCGGGAACAATTGCTAATGGAACATAATTATCAGTGTTGATATATGCCCGCGTGCCGGGAACACACTGTATATTAGTGACCTTTTGATTCAATGTATTTTTGTGACTCATGGCGTTCAGCCATTAAAAAAACATAAGTAATCAATATTGCAAGTGTGTTGAGAAAAGCACTATACGAAATGAAAAGGGGACGTAGGTACCTAACTATTCTTCAAAGCAATCAAATATGTTATCAAATCATGTTTAAACTTTTAAAGCAGTCAATGCAATATTAAATTCTCTTTTCATTTTTAACCGACTTCAAAAAAGGAGGAGGTTATAATATGTTCCACTGTATGTATTTTTTTTTAATGTATGTTCGCCGATTTTTCCGTCAATTGTGGACCGATTTTCAAAATTATATTTTTATTAGAAAGAGTATACTTCCGAGGTGGTCCCATTGTCACCAAATCAGAATCTGATGATGGGATCCCAGGGAAATTGAGGGCAACCCTCAAATTATATAGGCACACATGTAGTTATTTCGGTATTTTCTATTATAATTAGTGTATTTTCCTTCGGAAATCGCAATTTTGGTGAAGTGGAACTGATGATGAAGACCACACTCAAATATTATCAGCCCACAGTCTGTAATAATCAACGCATTTGCTCTCGGAGAGCAGTTCATGTGGTAAATTGAAAAGGAAATGTGGAAATTTTCATATACCTATGTGGCTTGGCGAGGTACTGAATTGAAGTAGAAGTAGAAAAGCTTTATTCAACATCACATTACACGAAATTATAATTAAACATTTAAACATTAATACATGTGAACCTTAAGATTAGAGTTAAAATATAAATTTAAAATTAATGTTACAATTTTGATGTGTGTGTGTGTGTGTGTGTGATGTTAAAAAGGAGCTTGCCTCAGCATAATGTTACAGCGAGGTCACTGCAACGCTGGTTTTCAGGCAGACCCTGGTAACTATGTACATCCATTTTGAATTGCTCGCTGTTTGTCGGGAACGAAATGTCTCAGTTATTGTATATGTGTGCGTGTGTTTGGCTTTACTTGGAATACGAAGTGTGTGATGATTGTAAGTAGGTATGTTTGGATGTTCATACATAATAAACATATTTGGCCAATGGCATAATTAAAAGCAAATAATTTAATGTACAAGGTACTCTGATGGTAGGTCATATGGTCATTAATTACATATATGAAGGCACAGCACGACTACCGGGAGGAAGTGCCTGCTGTATTTGCATAAGGTGTCGTTTCAGATGCAATTTGAAAGTGCCAATGGTATTACATTTCTTTAGTGGCGGAGGTATGTTATTCCAGCACTTAGTAGCTGTGTATTTAAAACTTCCTCGGAATGCGGCGGTATGGTGACGTGGAAGTAGCAGTTCATGACATACTGATCTAATGCCGTGTGAGGAGGACGACCTGCTTGAGCGCCAGGTGAACTTTTTATGTAAATAGTCTGGCTCGGACGTTTTTACCACGCCAAACAACAAGGAAGGTCAGTTTAAACTTTGTTTTTAAAGTAAATTTTTACTTGTCATATTATACCGGTTTATCTGTGAGAGTAGTCGGTGGTTATTGTGAAACACGACTCAGTTGGACCGGACCGGATAGATCGCGCTTAAGATGTGCACACTGAAACCGCAAACTGCCTTCTAAGTAGTCAGGCAAAAGGACATTGCTTATTGAGCTAAAGTTTCACAACGTCTGCTGTTAGATATTGTTGAACAAGCGAGTAAAGCGAAGTTCTCCGTTTCAGCTCAAAATACTTGCGGTCGTTAGTCGACTGCTAGCCCCCGATGAACCCCTTTATTGGGCTATAATCTTTTATGATTTTGCTCTTCTTTATAAATAAATTTTTAACCGACTTCAAAAAAGGTTATTATGTTCCACTGTATGTATTTTTTTTTGTGTATGATCACCGATTTCTCCGTCAATTAAGGACCGATCTCCAAAATTATTTTTTTATTCGAAAGAGTATACTTTCGAGGTGGTCCCATTGTCACCAAATCAGGATCTGATGATGGGATCCCAGGGAAATTGAGGGCAACCCTCAAATTTTTTAGGCACGCATGTAGTGATTTCGGTATTTTCTATTATAATTCGTGTATTTACCTTCGGCGATTTCTGAAATTTTGGTGAAGTGGAACTGATGATGAAGACCACAGATGACTTATGGAACTCCTCAAAGATGTAAAGTTCGTCAAAGATTCTGTCGTGATTCCGTTGAAGTAGCAACTCATGAAGTGGTAATTCTCAGATCCTTTAGGAATCGACGGAACTCCTCAAATATTATCAGCCCACAGATAGCGACTTGGGTTTTTTTCTGTAATAATCAACGCATTTGCTCTCGGAAAGCAGTGCATGTGCTATATTGGAAAGGAAATGTGGAAATGTTCATGTACCTATGTGGCTTGGCGAAGTACTGAATTGAAGTCGGTTTAAACTTTGTTTTTAAAGTAAATTTTTACTTGTCATATTATACCGGTTATATTCTAATACTGAGAATACTTAGATCATTGAAATACCCTATAATAAATGGGTCGTAGACCCCAAAATGCCTACATAAACCTAGGCTAACCTTGTTCTAGGCCTAGACTTGCTTACACCTCCTCAATATATTATGTATTTATAACCTACAATGGACCTAATAGCTTCAGTTCTCAAGTTCACATTCCGTCAATGTCACATTAGACATTACAGTTAGGTAACCACTGTCCGAATTGTGTTTGTGTACAAACAATTTGCGATTGATCTTGGCCCAGTTTGAATGTGATCGCTTTAAACTTTGAAAGCTAGAGATTCGATTAGCTATTTAAGGCGAGGCCGGTGCACGAACTGACGAGAAGATTGATTTTTGAGCTTCCAGTGTGAAGAAATAATGAACATTTCTACGACAGAAAAATTACTGTAGACTGAAAAAGAAACAAAGAAACACAATAACCGAACATAATATTAATAAAAAATGGCTTGGTAGCTCTATAAAAAAATTCTTAAATATCACCATAAAAATAAACTTTAATGTTCGAAATTTCGTAATTTTCAACGACAATCTATGTTTTTTTTATAAGAAGGATATCTTTTTGTTTGTTCTAACACAATAACCGGATAGATTTTTAATAAATTGTCCAGTATTCCAATAATCTAGGTAATATGCGGTCTCCTGCGATACAGGCAAAGCCTAGTGCAGGGACTGGTACTTATAAATATATATGTAAACGATTCTGCTAAATAAATGTATTATGTCTTATGTACTAAAAAGTGATGTTACACGCACTTCCATCTCGCTCACTCGTATGCTCAGTGAGAGGGAGAGAAGACCATGAACCTGCCTCGCCTTAAGCTCACATAATAGGGAACATTACTGCAATGTTCTGCCGCCAGAGGCAGCACTACCACTAATAGTAAACCAGTATAGGAAAACAGGGATTCACACACACATGCACAATTGATTGTCAAATGAGTGACAAGGATGCTTGCATAGACAATACCTCAAGTGGGAACGAGATACAATGTCAACGCTGCTAGTGTCGCCACCTACGAAGAGTTTTGCGTAATGTTCCCTATTGGAACGTTTTGCTTTGCGCACGGTCGCTCTGAAACCACATCTTCGCACACCTCTAGTGGATATTCGCCTAAGATAGGGTTGGAATTCCACAAACACAATCGTGTAAGGAACACTTCAAAAGATTGGGCATGATGTCCTGTTCGTCCGTCTATCTGACACCAGGCTGTATCTCATGAACCATGACAGAAAACACAGTTGAATCTTTCACAGGTGATATATTTCTGTTGCCGCTATAACAACAAATTAAATAAATATTTATAAATAATGGTACGGAACCCTTCGTGCGCGAGTCCGACTCGCACTTGGCCGGTTTTAATAGCTACCCAATAGACGTGACAGACACGTCATCGTGACGAGGTAGTTATCACTGTAGAATCACGCAGTCAGCAACTTTGGGTCTTTTGGTTTTACCCATGACTCATCATACATTAACGAAGTTGTAGATTAGCCTGGCTGCATTATGTAATGTATGTACCTATACGAATGTTGCAAAAATACCAAAGTCATCATGACCAGTGGGCCAAGGGCGGCAGGCCGCGTGTGACCTTCACGTGCGGGTCCGATGACAACTTGCCCAACCGGCCGGCTGGTCCACTGGTCTGCTGACCAAATGTATGACCTTTGGACACGCGAAGGTCGAAGGGTCTGGTGAATAATGCCACGGACTTAGACATCGGTTACGCTAAATCTAGCGTCAGTTCAGTCCATAAGTATTCATATTCATATTAATTTATTTGCTGCAACCATGGTATTTACAGGATGTTCTTAAAATCTAAATAGTACAGACATGGACCCTACTAGGGTGTAGCAACATGCTTAAATACTAAACTAACCTAAACATACATATATTTATAAAATCAACATGTTATATTTATATAAAATCTGCACATAAGATAACAACATACCTACTTAATTGCATTTGCACCATATATTAAATTGTTAAAATTTAATGGCCCATGAACTCCTGCAGCGAGTATGGGCATTCAGTTAGGTGGTAAGTTTTAAGTTTATTAACAAAAGTGTTATATGTAACTTCGTTTCTTATAAGCTGCGGGATTTTATTGTAGATTCTAATAGACATTGCGTAAGGGCCTTTACTGAACATTGTTAGTTTGATGACGTAAGTTGTGTGCATGAGAGTTGAAGTTTTCTGGTTTGGGATACAGACTAGGATATTTATGAACAAATTTGCACGTTTCAAATATGTACAAAGATGTGAGGGTAAATATTTTTAATCTACAGAAGTGTGGTCTGCAACTCTCTTCATTTCTTATGTTGCTGAGAACTCGTACGCATCTTTTCTGCAATAAAAATAGATATGTATGATGAGAGAATGATAATGTAACCGTTGTGAATGACAGAGACGGACAGATGATACTGATGGACGAACTGTCGCCAGAATTAGCGTTTAACCGAAGCCTTAGATACATTCTTCCACGTTCTTACTCAAACCGTACCTTAATTATCTGTTGAAAATACTGCGGACAATGCAACTCACACGTACGATCGAACTAAGTAGCAATGCACAAGCTGCAGAACATTATTAAAAAGGTAGGAATATTGTGAGAAATTTCCGGAAATTCACGCAAACGTAAAGCTACTGTTACACATGTTCTTTATTAGAACGAAAGCATGCTAATTTCGACAAAATAGCATGTGTATCTGCAAAGTTGCTAGTAAGTAGCATGCTATTTGCATACAAAATGATTGAGCATGTTCAAACATCATCATCATCATATCAGCCGAAAGACGTCCACTGCTGGACATAGGCCTCCCCCAAAGAGTGCCACAATGGTCGGTCCTGCGCCACCCGCATCCAGCGGACTCCCGCGACCTTTACCGACCTGGTAAAGGTCGCGGGAGTCCACCTTGGCGAGGCCTACCAACGCCGCGCCTTCCGTTACGTGGTCGCCACTCGAGAACATTTCCGCCCCAACGGCCATCGGTTCTACGCCGCATGATCAAACATGCATGCTACTAAAGAGCATGTGTAACAGTAGCTTATTAGGGCAAGTTTACATTTAGGAAGTTCTCTGAAAGCAACTTTATATCGCGAAAATTCCACAAAAAGTTTCGCAATCTTCAAATTTCTCGTTGGTGTATTGGTTTCTCACTTTCGACTTTCAACACTTCCATCATATTGTGACTAACCTCAACACTCGTAAACTAAGTAGCTAAGAATTAAAGTTCAACAGTGGTAGATCCGTTTGGCTGCAGGCCGGTGTTGCAACATGCAACCGGGCCGCGGGGCAAGTTTGCGCGGCCGCTTTCCAGCCGCGGCCCAAACATGGGCCTTTCCTTTTATAACAAGACGTTTATAAACAAGCAAACAGCATGGCCCTTATACGCTTTCGACGACACGCGTCGTCAGAGCCAGTCGGCAATCGTTAATTAGTACATTAGGTCAGACGTCGGGAAATCATCCATCCATCTATAATAGACTGCCCGTAACGGTCAGAAATGGAACTCCCACCGTCGCATTTAAGAAGAAGCTACGCAAGTGGCTACTAGATTTAACTCTGTACAGTGTCGAGGAGTTTCTTAAACTGCCGTGTACATAACTAATGACAGTAATGACATACTCGTACTAAATTACTTATTATTCTCAAGTTTGACTTGTAACTATGGTGTTGAAGAAGGGCTTGCCGGGTGAGTAGGTATAGACGGATAGTGATACGAAGCCGGCAAGCCCTTTTCACGGCCAGGCATGTACATTGCTTTTCTCAAATATCATCATCATCATATCAGCCGAAAGACGTCCACTGCTGGACATAGGCCTGCCCCAAAGAATGCCAAAATGACCGGTCCTGCGCCACCCGCATCCAGCGGACTCCCTCAAATATGCAATGAAAAAAAATAAAAAAAATCCAGGACTCAGAAACAAATATACATTCTCATCACACAAATATCCAGGATTCGAACCCGGGACTTTCAGCTTCGTAAGCAGCGTCACTAATACCCACTAGACTAGGCTAACTGGTCGTCAATATGTACCTAATACTAAAGTAATATGTACCTAATACTAAAGTAATATGTACCTAATACTAAAGTAATATGTACCTAATACTAAAGTAATATGTACCTAATACTAAAGTAATATGTACCTAATACTAAAGTAATATGTACCTAATACTAAAGTAATATGTACCTAATACTAAAGTAATATGTACCTAATACTAAAGTAAAATTTTGTCTCACTCGCCGTGCTCATTACGAATAGGTACCTATTTTATTTATTCAAAATATTTCATACAATCTTTGATTCCCATCAATGTTACTGTTCTAGGGATCGATGGTCCCAAAATCATACCGATTTTTTATCTCCATTGCCAGTTGATTGATAACGACTAGTGTACAAACAAATAAATTCATAAACGGACGCCGGTTTTCCCAAAAGGGGTAGGCAGAACCCATGATATTTATTTTCAGTGTCACGTCTAGCAATTTTAGGTTCAAAGACGAAGATAATCTATGTATACCTACTAATATTATAAAGAGGAAGTGTATGTGAGATTGTAGTTTTGTAAGTTTGTTTGTATGTAATGGGTAATCTCCGGAACCGCTTATTTGATTTTAATAATTATTTCACCTGTGTTTTGATGGACCTTCTGGCGCATAGACTATTTTTCTTCCCGCGAGTTTGGCTGCGTTCTCTGCAATGCGCGGGCGCAGCTGCGCGGGCACCTTGTGTCATATACACTTTTAATTATTATTCTCATGGTTGACTCGTCAACACACAATGGAGAGGGTCTCCAAATTGTCGCACTGTGGGTACATACTGGTGCTATTCTAACTAGGGAAACAAATACCTACATACATAAATAAATAAACAAATATCGTATTGATAATACCTATGCCTAATGAGCTAATACATCATCCTCATCGTCATATCAGCCGGAAGATGTCCACTGCTGGACACAGGCCTCCCCCAAAAAGTGCCAAGTCTTGCACCACCCGCATCCAGCGGACTCCCGCGACCTTTACCAGCCCAGGGCCAGGCAGGTGAGGCAGGCTAGGTGTTTTATGAGCTAATACATAGCATGCCATTTAAGTACCTACATGCGATTACGTAAACAGTAAACAATAGAGTTCATGTCGACGAATACATTATGTTGTGTAAAACCTAACAATGCCTGATTGCTTGTGCCTGGGGTCAAAGACGTCAAGCTGGTTTAGTTAAAAATGCTATTCTTGTCTCTCAGGGACATCCTGTATACAGGTACTTGAGATTATTAGAGTTGGCCGAATTGCATTAAAGTATAGTTCATTCAAAAAGCAACTCTTCCATCCAAGGTAAAATACTCCGTTTCCAAATGACAGTTTTATAAAAATTCGGCCACATTTTTTTATACCACGTCGGTGGCAAACAAGCATACGGCCCACCTGATGGTAAGTGATTACCGTAGCCTATAGACGATTGCAACTCCAGGGGTGTTACATGCGCGTTGCCGACCCTTTAAGAATTTATGCACTCCTTTTTTGAAGAAGCTCATATACTGTAGTCCACATTAAATAATAAAGAGAGGTAGGGCATTATTGCATGCGTCACCATGTGGTGTTGTGTTCCTGGTGGTGAGTAAGGTCGCCAGAGCTCCCTAGGGTGCGCTGTGTTGGGAGTTAGGGACCCGCATGTCTCTATCTGCCAACACAGCGAATCCTCAAGTGAATAAAGGGTCGGCAACGCGCTTGTGATTCTTCTGGAGTCACAAGTGTCCATAGACTACGGTACCAGCTTAACACCAGGCAGGTCGTAAGCTTGATTTCCACAGTAGTTATATAAAAAAAAACTCAATTATACCTTTGTTAATCAGTGTTTTTCTGAATGATTATAACCCTAATATTCTCTCTCCAGCTGTTCGAGTCGTTACGCACGATGCGCGGCGGCGTGCAGCCTCTCCTGGAGAAGATGACCCTCATCTCCGGAGACGTGAGCGAGGCCGACCTCGGCCTCTCCCCCGCCGACCGACAGCGCATCATCGAGGAGACGCACATCATCATACACGCTGCTGCCACCATCAGGTACCATCACAAGATGACCCTCATCTCTGGAGACGTGAGCGAGGTCGACCTCGGCCTCTCCCCCGCCGACCGGCAGCGCATCATCGAGGAGACGCACATCATCATACACGCTGCTGCCACCATCAGGTACCATCACAAGATGACCCTCATCTCTGGAGACGTGAGCGAGGCCGACCTCGGCCTGTCCCCCGCTGACCGACAGCGCATCATCGAGGAGACGCACATCATCATACACGCTGCTGCTACCATCAGGTACCATCACAAGATGACCCTCATCTCTGTAGACGTGAGCGAGGCCGACCTCGGCCTCTCCCCCGCCGACCGGCAGTGCATCATCCAGGAGACGCACATCATCATACACGCTGCTGCCACCATCAGGTACCATCACAAGATGACCCTCATCTCTGGAGACGTGAGCGAGGCCGACTTCGGCCTCTCCCCCGCCAACCGTCAGCGCATCATCGAAGAGACGCACATCATCATACACGCTGCTGCTACCATCAGGTACCATCACATGATGACCCTCATCTCTGGAGACGTGAGCGAGGCCGACCTCGGCCTCTCCCCCGCCGACCGTCAACGCATCATCGAGGAGACGCACATCATCATACACGCTGCTGCCACCATCAGGTACCATCACATGATGACCCTCATCTCTGGAGACGTGAGCGAGGCCGACCTCGGCCTGTCCCCCGCCGACCGACAGCGCATCATCGAGGAGACGCACATCATCATACACGCTGCTGCTACCATCAGGTACCATCAAAAGATGACCCTCATCTCCGGAGACGTGAGCGAGGCCGACGGAAACAATAACGCAGGTTATACAAAGATGGCAGCGGTCAGTCTTTGGATGGGTGACCGCCTGTTTGAGTGGTTACTATAATTGAGCGCTTCCGTGCTTTAGAAGGCACGCTAAGCAGTTGATCCCGGCTGCTGTCTATGACAGTAGTCGTTAAGCCGAGTTAGAGGCCTTCGGGCGGCTTAAGAAACTCTTACAGTCGAGTTGCCCACTCACTTGACAAATGGGGTACAACTATAACGTGTCCCCTACTAAAGAGTGACAAACTCAAAAGGCCAAAATAATGTATGCCATGCGATAAAAAAAAAACATTTTTTTTCAGGAGACGTGACCGATATTTTGGTTTAAAAGCAGTAGCATATTTCAAGTTGAAAACAACTTCTTTTCACGATTTTATTTGGTACTAACTTTTGCCCGCGACTTCGTCCGCGCGGAACTCGTTTATATCGTAACTTTCTCCCCCCTTTTCACCCCCTTAGGTGATGAATTTCCAAAAAAAACTATCTTTAGTAAGGATTCTTTGGGAAGGCCCCAGAATTCAAAGTATCTCTACACCAAATTTCATCTCAATCGGTTCAGCAGTTTAAGCATGAAAAGGTAACAGACAGACAGAGTTACTTTCGCATTTGTAATATTAGTATGGATTGTATGAAGGAAAGGGTCATTATGGCTGAGTTGCATGATTTTATAGATTAGCTTAATCCGAACGCCTTTTTTTACAAAATATACTCCGCCGCAAACTTGGTGTCTATGACCCGCCTCACCATAATAGATGCATGTAGGCTTTTTTCAGTATTATTTTGCATTTTTCATATCACACGGCCGTAAGGACCTTTTCTACTAAACCGTAGGATTAAATTAACTGACTTGTAATTTAAATATTTTATATTAAAAATAAAGATACGTCAACAAAATGTTACATCTAATAGTTTTCAAAATAGCCATAATAAAACGTCTTTTTTACCCCGTTTTAGAAAACATTTTCGAAACTACCGCCATAAGGTACCTTTACCCTTGGAACGTCACATACATATATTTACCTATGTAATGTTCCTATTCCCCAGGACTCCCAACTACCGCTATACCGTAAATGGGTTCTATCCAATTTTACACCCCCTATTTCACCTCCTTGGAGAATGCTCCAGGACTCAAACTATCTCTATACCAAATTTCATCTAAATGGGCTACACCCAAATTTTCACCCCCATTTCACCCCCTTAGGGGATGATTTCCGGAATATAAACTATCATATGTCCTTTTCTAGGACTCAAACTATCTTTCAACGAAATTTTATCAAAATGTGTCATAAACAAATTTCCACCCCCAATGATTTTCGGGATAAAACCATCCTATGTCCTTCCTTAACTATCGCTATACCGTAAATGGGTTCAATCCAAATTTTCATTCACCATTTCTCACCCCCTTATGTGTTCCTTTTATTTCCTCCTTTCATGTGTTCCGGAATAAAAATTATTCTATGTTCTTTCCTTGGACTGAGACCTCTGTCTATACCAAATTTCATCTAAATGGGTTCTATCGAAATCTTCAACCCTCATTTCACCACCTCAGGAAATGATTTTTCGGGATTAAAACTATGCATTGTCCTTCCCTAGGACTCCTTCTATTTCTTTACCAAATTTCATTTATTAAATGGGTTTTATCCAAATTTTCACCCCCTATTTCATCCCTGAGGGGATGATTTTCGGGATTAAAACTATCCGTTGTCATACTCCGGGACTCAAACTATCGCTCAACCAAATTTCATCAAAATGGATCACAAAAATTTTTTTACCCCCCATTACACCCCTTTAGGGAATGATTTTCGGGAGTAAACTATCCTATGTCCTTCCCCAAGACTACAACTCGCTATACCGTAAATGGGTTCCATCCAAATTTTCATACCTCATTTCACCCCCCTAGGAGATGATTTCTGGACTAAAAATTATGTTAAGTCCTTCCCCAGGACTCTTAACTATCTCCATACCAAATTTCATCTAAATCGGTTCTATCCAAATTTTTACCCCTCATTTCACCCCCTTAGGAGATGATTTTTCAGGATAAAAACTATGCATTGTCCTTCCCTGGGACTCCTTCTATCTCTATACCAAATTTTAACTAAATGGGATTTATCCACATTTTCATCCCTATTTCATCCCCTTGAGGGATGATTTTCGGGATTCAAACTATCCATTGTCATTCTCCGGGACTCACACTATATCTATACCAAATTTGGTCTAAACGGAGTCCATCCAAAATTTCACCCCCCATTTCACCCCCTTAGGAGAAGATTTCCAGAATAAAAACTATCCAATGTCCTTCCCCAGAACTTAAACTACCTCTAAACCAAATTTTAACAAAATGGATTACATCCAAATTTTCACCCCTCCATTTTACCCCCTAAAGGGAAGATTGTCGGGATCAAAACTATCCTTTGACCTTTCCCGGGACTCACACTAATTATATACCAAATTTCATCCAAATCGGTGCAGCGGTTTAAGTAGCTCCATACAAATTTCCACCCCCCCATTTCATCCCCTTAAGGGTTGATTTCCAGGATAAAAACTACCCTAAGTCCTTCCCCAAGACTCAAACTATCTCTATAATAAATGTCATCTTAATCGGTTCAGCCGTTTTCACGTGATGCGCGGTCACATAAACAGACAAACAGATAAACAGACAAACAGATAAACAGATGAACAGACAAACAGACAAAAATTCTAAAAACTGTTGGAACGTGTTCTGTTATCGATTTTAAGTATCCCTAGCCAATTTTTTTTCGAATATCTTCCTTGTACAGACTTTCGACCCTCTTCAGCTTTATTATAAGTATAGATAGATCACGCATGCCGCCTTTAGGTACCATCAAAATGACTCAGAAGTCTATATATGTATATGAGATGAAAAAGACGTGTCAGGAGTCTCTAGTCATCCGAGCGAGCCTTAGCACCACGAAACTATGTCAAGTTATTGACATCGCATTTAATGTTCTGCAAAAAATTCTAAAGCTTAGTTAGAAAATAAACAAGTTTGTGTCAAAAATTTCATTTTTGATATTACTGCATACCATCATCAACTACTCATTGAGACGATTCTAACGAGCCCAAACTCAACGGGGTTACGTCGGTTAAATACCGAATTCCCATGGCCACCTTCTGTCTCCATCATCAGATCAGCTCGATGGTACCATAATATTGAATTGTCATCCAAACTATACTAATACCCAAAATTTCAGCTCAATTGGGTAGCGGCAAGTGACTGAAAAATGGATTGCAAATTTTGACGGACAACTTACATACGAACAGGTCAAGTTAATATACTTAAAGCTTGTAATAAATAACATAAACGCGTCATCGTATAGAGCAGGGGTCGGGGCAACCTTTTAGCAACCAAGTGCTAGCAAAAACTACGCGGGCCGCACTTCTTAATTATTTGTGACTTTATCAGGCAATTCAGAAATTTCCAAAATTCAACGACCTTTACATACAAAACAGCCAGGGAGCCGCCTGTTGCCGACCGCCGCGCTGGTATAGAGAAACAAAAAGAAAGGCGGAATGTAGAATAAGTTGGGAATTACTCCACCGACAAGAGCCTAGCTCTTAAATAAGAAGAAGAGTTAGATTATAAAAATATGAATCTGTACCTTTAGCATGTTCAGTCACCGGCATAAATATATGATTGAACAAAGGCCGCAAAAATATCTGATGACAACTCTATTCCTAGAGCCGTAAGAGCGTGTCCGATATTTTTGCGGCCTTTGATTTATCATATACTAGCTTTTGCCCGCGACTTCGTCCGCGTAGAACTCGTTTATATCGTAGCTCGATACAAACTTTCACCCTCCATTTCCCTTTTAGGGGTAGATTTCCGATATAAAAACTATCATATGTCCTTACCCGAGACTCAAACTATCTTTATCATTATTATCATTTTTTGTCATCTTCATCATATCAGCCGAAAGACGTCCACTGCTGGACATAGGCCTCCCCCAAAGAGTTCCAAAGTGACCAATCCTGCGCCACCCGCATCCAGCGGACTCCTGCGACCTTTACCAGGTCATCAGTCCACCTTGTGCCTACCAACGCCGCGCCTACTAACTACCTCTATACAAAGTTTTATCTAAATGGGTTGTATAGTAGCTTCATACAAATATTCAACCCCTATTTCACCCCCTTAAGAGATGATTTCCGTAATAAAAACTATCCTATGTCCTTTTCCGGAACTCAAACTATCTGTTAACCAAATTTCATCTAAATGGGTCACTCACATCCAAATTTTCACCCCATAGGAGATGATTTTCGGGATAGAACTATCCTATGTGCTTCCCCAGAACTCGCTATACCGTAAATGGGTTCCATCCAAAGTTTCATCCCCCATTTCACCCCCTTAGGAGATGATTTCTGGACTAAAAATTATTTTAGGTCCTTCCCCAGGACTAACTATCTCCATTACATTACTATCTACATTTCATCTAAATGGGTTCTATCCAAATTTTCACTCCTCATTTCACCCCCTCAGGAGATGATTTTTCAGGATAAAAACTATGCATTGTCCTTCCCTGGGACTCTTTCTATCTCTTTACCAAATTTTAACGAAATGGGATTTATCCACATTTTCACCCCTATTTTATCCCCTTAGGGGTTGATTTTCGGGATTCAAAGTATCCGTTGTCATTCTCAGGGACTCAAACTATCTCTTTACCAAATTTGATCTAAACGGAGTCCATCAAAAATTTCACCCCCCACTACACCCCCTTATGGGCAGATTTCCGGGATAAAAACTATCCAATGTCCTGCCCCAGATTTTAAACTAACTCTAAACCAAATTTTATCAAAATGGGTTACATCCAAATTTTCACCCCCACGTTTTACCCCCTAAAGGGAAGATTTCCGGGATAAAACCTATCCTTTGACCTTCTCCGGGACTCGAACTATTTATATACCAAATTTCATCTAAATCGGTGCAGCGGTTTAAGTAGCTCCATACAAACTTCCACCCCCCATTTCATCCCCTTAGGGGTTTATTTCCGGGATAAAAACTACCCTATGTCCTTCCCCAGGACTCAAACTATCTCTATACCAAGTTTCATCTAAATCGGTTGAGCCGTTTTCACGTGATGCGCGGTCACATAAACAGACAAACAGATAAACAGAAAAACAGATAAACAGATAAACAGACAAACAGACAAAAATTCTAAAAACTGTTGGAACGTGTTCTGTTATCGATTTTAAATATCCCTAGCCAATTTTTTTTCGAATATCTTCCATGTACAGACTTTCGACCCTCTTCAGCTTTATTATATGTACTAGCTTTTGCCCGCGACTTCGTCCGCGCGGAACTCGTTTATATCGTAACTTTCTCCCCACCTTTTCACCCCCTTAGGTGATGAATTTCCAGATAAAAACTATCTTTAGTAAGGACTCTTTGGGAAGGCCCCGGAATTCAAAGTATCTCTATACCAAATTTCATCTCAATCGGTTCAGCGGTTTAAGCATGAAAAGGTAACAGACAGACAGAGTTACTTTCGCATTTGTAATATTAGTATGGATTGTATGAAGGAAAGGGTATCGATGCATGTAGGCTTTTTTCAGTATTATTTTGCATATTTTCATATCACACGGCCGTAAGGACCTTTTCTACTAAACCGTAGGATTAAATTAACTGACTTGTAATTTAAACATTTTATATGTTACATCTAATAGTTTTCAAAATAGCCATAATCAAACGTCTTTTTTACCCCGTTTTAGAAAACATCTTCAAAACCAAGGCCGCTATAAGGTACCTTTACCCTTAGAACGTCAATTTACTTATGTAATGTTAATGTTCCTATTCCCCAGGACTCCCAACTACCGCTATACCGTAAATGGGTTCCATCGAAATTTTCACCCCCAATTGACCTTCTTAGGGGATGATTTCTGGAATAGAAACTATTATATGTCCTTTTCCAGGACTCAAACTATCGTTCAACCAAATTTTATCAAAATGTGTCACAAACAAATTTCCACCTCCAATTACACCCCCTTAGGGGATGATTTTCGGGATAAAACTATCCTATGTCCTTCTTTATCTATCGCTATACCGTAAATGGGTTCAATCCAAATGTTCATCCACCATTTCTCACCCCCTTAGGGGATGATTTCCTCCTTTTATGTGTTCTGGAATAAAAAAAAATCTATGTTCTTTCCTAGGACTCTACCTCTCTCTATACCAAATTTCATCTGAATGGGTTCTATCCAAATCTTCAACCCTCATTTCACCACCTCAGGAAATGATTTTTCGGGATAAAAACTATGCATTGTCCTTCCCTAGGACTCCTTCTATCTATTTACCAAATTTCATCTAAATGGGTTTTATCCAAATTTTCACCCCCTATTTTATCCCTGAGAGGATGATTTTTGGGATTAAAACTATCCGTTGTCATATTAGGGACTCAAACTATCTTTCAAACAAATTTCATCAAAATGGGTCACAAACAAATTTTCACCCCCAATTACACCCCCTTATAGGATGATTTTCAGGAGTAAACTATCCTATGTCCTTCCCCAAGACTCCAACTCGCTATACCGTAAATGGGTTCCATCCAAATTTTCATACCCCATTTCACCCCCTTAGGAGATGATTTCTGGACTTAAATTATGTTAAGTCCTTCCCCAGGACTCTGAACTATCTCCATACCAAATTTCATCTAAATCGGTTGTATCCAAATTTTCACCCCTTATTTCACCCCCTCAGGAGATGATTTAGGATAAAAACTATGCATTGTCCTTCTCTGGGACTCCTTCTATCTCTATACAAAATTTGAACTAAATGGGATTTATCCACATTTTCATCCCTATTTCATCCCCTTGGGGGATGATTTTCGGGATTCAAACTATCCATTGTCATCCTCCGGGACTCAAACTATATTTATACCAAATTTGATCTAAACGGAGTCCATCCAAAATTTCACCCCCCATTTCACCCCCTCAGGGAAAGATTTCCGGAATAAAAACTATCCAATGTCCTTCCCCAGAACTTAAACTACCTCTTAACCAAATTTCATCAAAATGGGTTACATCCAATTTTTCACCCCCCCCCCCCCCCATTTTACCCCCTAAAGGGAAGATTTTCGGGATGAAACCTATTCTTTAACCTTTTCCGGGACTCAAACTAATTATATACCAAATTTCATCTAAATCGGTGCAGCGGTTTAAGTAGCTCCATACAAATTTCCACCCCCCATTTCATCCCCTTAGGGGTTGATTTCCAGGATAAAAACTACCCTAAGTCCTTCCCCAGGACACAAACTATATCTATGCCAAATTTCATCTTAATCGGTTAAGCCGTTTTCACGTGATGCGCGGTCACATAAACAGACAAACAGATAAACAGACAAACAGACAAAAATTCTAAAAACTATTGGAACGTGTTCTGTTATCGATTCTAAGTATCCCTAGCCAATTTTTTTTCGAATATCTTCCATGTACAGACTTTCGACCCTCTTCAGCTTTATTATATGTATAGATATGTATAGATAGATTGACTGTACTATTTCAGATTGATTTTTTTCGTTTCAAAAACTTTCACTACCATGGCGTAGCAACTTCCCTAACATGTAACCAAACGTTTCAGATTCGACGAGGAGCTGAAGAAGGCTGTACTCCTGAACGTGCGCGGCACCAAGCTGGTCGTGGAACTGGCCAAGGAGTGCAAGCAGCTGCTGGTGGGTACTCCATATCTGCCCAAGCTAGCACAACCAACGCGACAAATGGCGACAAAATCTATCCTCCCCTTTTTAATATACAAAGTGTGAGTGAGACTTGGCGGCATGTCGAGCTAGCCCACCTGGGTCGTGGCGTTCATCATATCAGCCGAAAGATGTCCACTGCTGGACATAAGCCTCCCCCAAAAGAAAAAAAATATGTTAGAAACCACAATGTCATTTTTAAAGACCTATCCATAGATCGTAAGGGATTGATGAAAAAAAAATAAGTTTCAGTTCCCCCAAAAAATTATTGTTTTTTTTTTATTTTTGTGTGAAAATCTTAATGCGGTTTACATAATACATCTACTTACCAAGTTTCAACAGTATAGCTCTTATAATTTCGGAAAAAAGTGGCTGTGAAATATGGACGGACAGACAGACATGACGAATCTATAAGGGTTCCGTGTTTTGCCATTTGGCTACGGAACCCTAAAAACGCAAATATCTCAAAAACAAACAGCAAACATTATTAGACATTTTTAACTTCAAATATGGTCAGTAATCAGGAATACGCTGTTAAAATTATTTGGTTTCCTCATATTACACCGTGTCTAATCTATACATATAATAAAGCTGAAGAGGGTCGAAAGTCTGTACATGGAAGATATTCGAAAAAAAATTGGTTAGGGATACTTAGAATCGATAACAGAACACGTTCCAATCGTTTTTAGAATTTTTGTCTGTTTGTCTGTTTATCTGTTTATCTGTTTGTCTGTTTATGTGACCGCGCATCACGTGAAAACGGCTTAACCGATTAAGATGAAATTTGGCATAGAGATAGTGTGTGTCCTGGGGAAGGACTTAGGGTAGTTTTTATCCTGGAAATCAACCTCTAAGGGGATGAAATGGGGGGTGGAAATTTGTATGGAGCTACTTAAACCGCTGCACCGATTTAGATGAAATTTGGTATATAATTAGTTTGAGTCCCGGAAAAGGTTAAAGAATAGGTTTCATCCCGAAAATCTTCCCTTTAGGGGGTAAAATGGGGGGGGTGAAAAATTGGATGTAACCCATTTTGATGAAATTTGGTTAAGAGGTAGTTTAAGTTCTGGGGAAGGACATTGGATAGTTTTTATTCCGGAAATCTTTCCCTGAGGGGGTGAAATGGGGGGTGAAATTTTGGATGGACTCCGTTTAGATCAAATTTGGTATAAATATAGTTTGAGTCCCGGAGGATGACAATGGATAGTTTGAATCCCGAAAATCATCCCCCAAGGGGATGAAATAGGGATGAAAATGTGGATAAATCCCATTTAGTTCAAATTTTGTATAGAGATAGAAGGAGTCCCAGAGAAGGACTATGCATAGTTTTTATCCTAAATCATCTCCTGAGGGGGTGAAATAAGGGGTGAAAATTTGGATACAACCGATTTAGATGAAATTTGGTATGGAGATAGTTCAGAGTCCTGGGGAAGGACTTAACATAATTTAAGTCCAGAAATCATCTCCTAAGGGGGTGAAATGGGGTATGAAAATTTGGATGGAACCCATTTACGGTATAGCGAGTTGGAGTCTTGGGGAAGGACATAGGATAGTTTACTCCTGAAAATCATCCTATAAGGGGGTGTAATTGGGGGTGAAAATTTGTTTGTGACCCATTTTGATGAAATTTGGTTGAAAGATAGTTTGAGTCCCTGAATATAACAACGGATAGTTTTAATCCCAAAAATCATCCTCTCAGGGATAAAATAGGGGGTGAAAATTTGGATAAAACCCATTTAGATGAAATTTGGTAAATAGATAGAAGGAGTCCTAGGGAAGGACAATGCATAGTTTTTATCCCGAAAAATCATTTCCTGAGGTGGTGAAATGAGGGTTGAAGATTTGGATAGAACCCATTCAGATGAAATTTGGTATAGAGAGAGGTAGAGTCCTAGGAAAAAACATAGATTTTTTTTTATTCCGGAACACATAAAAGGAGGAAATCATCCCCTAAGGGGGTGAGAAATGGTGGATGAACATTTGGATTGAACCCATTTACGGTATAGCGATAGATAAAGAAGGACATAGGATAGTTTTATCCCGAAAATCATCCCCTAAGGGGGTGTAATTGGAGGTGGAAATTTGTTTGTGAAACATTTTGATAAAATTTGGTTGAACGATAGTTTGAGTCCTGGAAAAGGACATATAATAGTTTCTATTCCAGAAATCATCCCCTAAGAAGGTCAATTGGGGGTGAAAATTTGGATGGAACCCATTTACGGTATAGCGGTAGTTGGGAGTCCTGGGGAATAGGAACATTAACATTACATAAGTAAATTGACGTTCTAAGGGTAAAGGTACCTTATAGCGGCCTTGGTTTTGAAGATGTTTTCTAAAACGGGGTAAAAAAGACGTTTGATTATGGCTATTTTGAAAACTATTAGATGTAACATATAAAATGTTTAAATTACAAGTCAGTTAATTTAATCCTACGGTTTAGTAGAAAAGGTCCTTACGGCCGTGTGATATGAAAATATGCAAAATAATACTGAAAAAAGCCTACATGCATCGATACCCTTTCCTTCATACAATCCATACTAATATTACAAATGCGAAAGTAACTCTGTCTGTCTGTTACCTTTTCATGCTTAAACCGCTGAACCGATTGAGATGAAATTTGGTATAGAGATACTTTGAATTCCGGGGCCTTCCCAAAGAGTCCTTACTAAAGATAGTTTTTATCTGGAAATTCATCACCTAAGGGGGTGAAAAGGGGGAGAAAGTTACGATATAAACGAGTTCCGCGCGGACGAAGTCGCGGGCAAAAGCTAGTATTTAATATAATAGACTTGCACGTTCTTTATTGGAATAACAAACGAACATTGTTGTAGTCATTTATCAGGACTTAACTTTGTTTGTGTCTTTATTGATCCAATTCCTCAATTTCCTACATTTTTTATTTATTATTTTAAATCAGGCAACAAAGGCCCATTTTACCTTACAGACTAACATACATATTAATATATATATATATATATATATGTTTTTGGTAGTCAAATTATGATGTATTTACATTAAAATGATTTTGACGACCGCTTTAGCCTAGTTGGTAGTGACCCTGCCTACGAAGCAAGAGGTCCTGGGTTCGAATCCCGGTAAGGGCATTTATTTGTGTGATGAGCACGAATATTTGTTCCTGAGTCATGGATGTTTTCTATGTATTTAAGTATTTATTTCTCTATATAAGTATCTATATCGTCGTCTAGTACCCATAGTACAAGCTTTGCTTAGTTTGGGACTAGGTTGATTTGTGTAAGATTGTCCGCAAATATTTATTTATTTATTTATTTAATTAAGTAGCAATAAGTAAATAAAATGACATTGTACGCGATTTGGTGACTGCACTGTAAGCTACTATGTAAAAAATGGACTAAATAAATATAAACTTATTTTGAAACATAACAAAACATGCGATGTGCTGCGCAACTTCGTGGTGTCAGGTAAACGGCAACGAAAACGCCGGAACTTGACTCCCTTCGGTCAAATTCTTCCTTAGTTGAAGGTCGATAGGTCTGTTGGAACTCTCCCCATAAAGGAATTAAAATTCACGTTATGGCGACATTCCAACCTCACGGTCCAGTCTTCATGCGCATATGCTGCTCGCATATGCGCATGCTTGCTTAGCAGAGGTAAATGTTACCCTGTTTAGAGCCTTTTGCACATTTACCTGTAGCCTCTGGGTGCAGTATTCGCAACGGGCCTACGGAGCCCTTTGAGTCCAGTACAATAACGCGTTCCGGGTGATAGTGGGAATGTCTCGTTTCTGTAGCGCATCAGGGATGTTTGCGGAGGCGCGGGTTGATTGTTAGGGTTCCGTACTCAATGAGTAAAACGGGACCCTATTACTAAGATTTCGCTGTCCGTCCGTCCGTCTGTCTGTCACCAGGCTGTATCATAAGAACCGTGATAGCTAGAGAGTTGAAATTTTCACAGATTATGTATTTCTGTTGCCGCTATAACAAAAAATACTAAAAATAAAATAAAATAAATATTTTTATTGATAATGGTACGGAATCCTTCGTGCGCGAGTCCGATTCGCACTTGGCCGGTTTTTTTGTGCTAGTATGCGCGCGCAGCCGCGCCGCATCCCTGGTGCGCTCATACTCAAGCACCGCGTTCGAGCCTCGGCTGTGGCTCGGCCGGGCTTAGGTATGGCTCGGCCACGCAAAAACGCCGTCGTTTTTCTTAGGACACGGCCCGTTCTAGCGTGAGTCATCCCTAAGTATGTTGCGATTGACGGCGTCAACTACACAGCTAAACCAGATACCGGTTTCCTTCCAGCTATTCATTCACATCTCGACCGCGTACTGCCACCTCCACGAGAAGCTTCTAGAGGAGAAGCCCTACCCTCCCCCCGCGGACCCTCACCAGATCATCCAGTCCATGGAGTGGATGGACGAATCTGCCGTCGCCGCCGTGACGCCCATGTGAGTAGCTAGAACCTTCTAGAAGAACACTCCCTCACACAGACCCCTGATCAATGGCATCATCCAGTCCATGGAGTGGATGGACGAATCTGCCGTCGCCGCCGTGACGCCCATGTGAGTAGCTAGAACCTTCTAGAAGAACACTCCCTCACACAGACCCCTGATCAATGGCATCATCCAGTCCATGGAGTGGATGGACGAATCTGCCGTCGCCGCCGTGACGCCCATGTGAGTAGCTAGAACCTTCTAGAAGATCACTCCCTCACACAGACCCCTGATCAATGGCATCATCCAGTCCATGGAGTGGATGGACGAATCTGCCGTCGCCGCCGTGACACCCATGTGAGTAGCTAGAACCTTCTAGAAGAATACTCCCTCACACAGACCCCTGATCAATGGCATCATCCAGTCCATGGAGTGGATGGACGAATCTGCCGTCGCCACCGTGACGCCCATGTGAGTAGCTAGAACCTTCTAGAAGAACACTCCCTCACACAGACCCCGGATCAATGGCATCATCCAGTCCATGGAGTGGATGGACGAATCTGCCGTCGCCACCGTGACGCCCATGTGAGTAGCTAGAACCTTCTAGAAGAACACTCCCTCACACAGACCCCGGATCAATGGCATCATCCAGTCCATGGAGTGGATGGACGAATCTGCCGTCGCCACCGTGACGCCCATGTGAGTAGCTAGAACCTTCTAGAAGAATACTCCCTCACACAGACCCCTGATCAATGGCATCATCCAGTCCATGGAGTGGATGGACGAATCTGCCGTCGCCGCCGTGACGCCCATGTGAGGAGCTAGAACCTTCTAGAAGAACACTCCCTCACACAGACCCCTGATCAATGGCATCTCCAAACTTATTGCTCCAGAATAGTGACTACAAGCGGCCACTTCATACCTTGTTCGTATTCCTAACACGATCCCACCGTTCACATTCCAGACTCGACTGCATTCCTAACTCCGCTTACATTCTTTCTTATTAAATGTAGAGATGTATACAGGATGTTCGACACATGAACCGTCAAATTTTTTGGCATGCTAGTAGGGTCATTTCCGACCTTTCCACCCTTGGACCCTGCGTCCTAAGAGTTACGGTCAAGGAGGTACGATTTATTTATTGTTTTTACCTAAATTACCCAAAATCTGACCTTCGAAGCCCCATAACAATTTTTGTGTATGTTTTTACATGCATAACTTGCTTAATTATCTTACGTGTACGTTGAGTGTGTTTAAAAAAATATATTTTTTGTAACAAATAACACCACAAAATTAAAACGTGAGGCTTTTTGTTAACAAACAAAACGAATTTACAAACCCGTCTACACTTTAAAATTCAATAAAAGAAAATATAAATTAATTAGGGTCCAAGGGTGAAAAGGTAGGAAATGACCCTAACAGCACGCCAAAAAAATTTAACGGTTCATGTGCCTTGTTAGGCCAGTATTTTTTTACAATGCACTTGCTCTGAATGTGCCCCTTTATATGGTTCAACATTTCCACGGGAAGTGGTCGATACCATCACGCCGTCGCGGAACGGGTACAGTCCGTGCGGGAATGGATTTCAGGCCAATGTTCCTGCATACTGAGCGATAATGAGATTTCGCTACAATTAAAATTTCACCTTTTATGCATATTTTTTTTATTTCCTCGCATGATGCATTGTAAAATGTTGTATGATACACGTGCGGATAGGTAATTCCCAACTCGTGTCGATCAAAAACATTCCCTAACGGTAGTGTTTTTGGTCATCGCCACTCGTTGGGAATTACCCACCTTCCGCACTTGTATCATAAATAAGTATTAAGATGGAAGGATTGTGTGTTTCCAGGTTGCTGCAGAAGCTGCCCAACTCGTACGCGTTCACGAAGGCGCTCGGCGAGGCGCTCGTCGTGGAGGCCATGGAGCACATCCCCGCCGTCGTGCTGCGGCCCTCCATCGGTGAGCCGTCACACACCACTCGCAGCTTACTCCTAGTTCTTCTCCTCAAAACTATTCTTTTTTATACAACGACGGTGGCAATCAAGCTTACGGCCTGCCTGATGGTAAGCAGGTACCGTCGCCTATGGACACTTGTGACTCCAGAAAAATCACAAGCGCGTTGACTCTTCATCAACTTTGAGGATTCGCTGTGTTGGCAGATAGATACATGCAGGTCCCTCACTCCCAACACTGCGCACCCTAGGGAGCTCTGGCGACCTTACTCACCACCAGGAACACAACACCACATACTTCATAGCATGCATACATATAGCAACACAAAGCAGTGGTGCTATTATGGCTGGTCTTCTGTAAGGTGGAAGTACTTCCCCAGTTGGGGTTGATATGTCATCTCGCTCGTATGTGGAGCACATACGAGCGAGATGACATATCAATCCGGGGTTCAATAGCGCCACACCCGCCCACCGAGAGAAACCTCCGTATTTTATTAACAGCTTTTATTTAGTTTCACCTGTCCCGTTGTCTGTCTGTGCATAATCAAATCTTACAAGTTAAATTTGACCCACTTTCCGGTTTCCTATTGAGCTGAAATTTTGCATGCATATGTATATCGCATGACAATGCAATTATTATGATGACATGGAGTTGATCTGATGCTGGAGCTGGAAGGTGGCCATAGGAACTCCGCAATAAAACGACACAACCCCATCGAGTTTGGGCTCGTTAGAATCGTCTCAATGAGTACTTGATGATGGTATGCAGAAAAATACAGTCAGCAATAAAAGCTTATACCAAAAAATAAATTTCCCGAAGGATACAAACTCTCACAGACTGCAGCTATGTAGTTTATTGTAAGTGTTCTTGAATTGCGTATATCTGTTTACAGTGATCCCGATATGGCAAGAGCCGATTCCTGGCTGGACGGACAACATCAATGGCCCCACGGGACTGCTCATTGGTGAGTTAAACTTCTAAAAACGTGTTTCCCTGCAGAGAATGCCTGCTTTGCATTCGTTCTGGCCAGCAGAGCCGAATGCAGCCTCATGATCCTACTCCTATAACATGTTACAAAAGTTTAAAGTGTCTTCTGCCACGGATACTTAACTTCTTATTCTAAAATAATAATTATTCTCAATTAGTTATTTATTTTTATTTATTTATTTATTGGAAAACTCACAAAACAGGTTAACAACAGATATAGAAATAGGAGGCCATTTATAGGTTCTCACAGATAGCAATCTATTAGAGGTTAACATCACAATAGAAGTATAGCCAGTTGTCCATTGAACTAGACTAATCTATTACAAAAAGTATTAAAGTAGTAAAAAACCGGCCAAGTGCGAGCCGGACTCGCGCACGAAGGGTTCCGTACCATTATCTATAAAAACGGCAAAAAATCACGTTTGTTGTATGGGAGCCTCCTGTAGCCTAGTTGGTAGTGACCCAGCCTACGAAACCGGAGGTCCCGGGTTCGAATCCTGGTAAGGGCATTTATTTGTGTGATGAGCACAAATATTTGTTCCTGAGTCATGGATGTTTTCTATGTATTTAAGTATTTATTTATCTATTTATGTATGTTTATCGTCGTCTAGTATCCATTGTATAAGCTTTGCTTAGTTTGGGACTAAGCCGATTTGTGTATCATTGTAAAAAAAAAGAAAAAAAAATCTGTTTTTTTAGTATTTGTTGTTATAGCGGCAACAGAAATCATCTGTGAAAATTTCAACTGTCTTACTGTTGTTGAGATACAGCCTGGTGACAGACGGACAGACAGACAGACAGACAGACAGCGGAGTCTTAATAATAGGGTCCCGTTTTACTCTTTGAGTACGGAACCTTAAAAAGTAGTTAAAAACAAGAAGACAAAAAGGAAAGGGCAAGCTCACTTAAAGAATTTACGCGATAAAAGACGCCTTTTAGATTGGGTATTAAACACATCAATATCATGCTCTCTCGACAGCACACTAAAATTACCATATCAAAAACTCTTGTGCGACTGCCGGGAGAGCCATGGCCAGCAAAAATTCTTCAAGTTTTAGAAAACTGCTGCTATTAGCGGTGAAGCTCATTGTTCTGTAACATCTACTCCCATCGCTATCATTTAGAATGGTGTACGAATAGTCTTCATTCCAGTGTTACCTGGCCTGTCCTGTCCCGGCCCGGCTCCTATTTTACCAAAATGTAATTTTCTTGTACCTGCATTGCCGAGTCTACAACACAAGCAGTAGTTATGGGTAGGCAGAAATATAGCAGAGACCGGACCTCGAGAGGTGGCCATTTCCCTCCCTCTTTTTGGGTACTAGCCAGAGGTTGATCTCGTGGCTAGGACGCTACATCAGCTTAGTTCGACCCAGGGAACATTCGTGCCAAGCGGCGTCGCCTGAGACAAAAGTGCAGACTGCTGCCACTAAGTGCAGACTGCTGCCACTAAGTGCAGACTGCTGCCACTAAGTGCAGACTGCTGCCACTAAGTGCAGACTGCTGCCACTAAGTGCAGACTGCTGCCACTAAGTGCAGACTGCTGCCACTAAGTATTTCCCCTACTAAAACACTCTGTGTATATACTCGTACGACACTTACATTTTCTCTTCAGTCACCCTAGTCCTAATCGACCAAATAAGATGTCTGCATACCACTGACCAGTTACCTGCGTGTTCCAGGTGCCGGGAAGGGCGTGATCCGCTCGATGTACTGCAAGAGCAACAGCTACGCCGACTACCTGCCCGTCGACGTGTTCATCAACGGCATCATGATCTGCGCGTGGGAGTACATCGAGCATCGGTGAGCGGCTCCACGTGACTACCTACTCTACACAGTCTCTCAGCAACTAACCCTCTCACAACGAGTCTACCCTCTCTCTCACTGTGACTCTACCCTCTGTATTAGCGACTCTACTCTCACTCTATGAGAGTCTGCCACACTACGCTAGTGACTCTACCGGCGATTACTCTTACTCTCAGCAACTCTCCACCCCCTTTCAACGACTCTACAGTCTACACTCCCTCTCTGTGACTATCCAGTATCTCAGTGAATCTACCCTCTCTCTCAACGACTTACATTCTCTCTCAGTGACTCTACAGGCGATTACTCTCACTCTCAGCGACTCCTCCCTCTTTCAACGACTCTAAACTCCCTCTCTATGATTATCCAGTCTCTCAGTGAATCTACCCTACCTCTCAGCGACTCTACTTATAATGCTAGTTTCTAAATCGAACCTGTATCTGTTTGTATTCGATAAACGTTGTCTCTGGATTAAAGCAAACCGATTATTTACACCATAACTTACCTATAAATTCGGTTCAAATTGTATTCGTAAAAGTATTTTTTAACTTTTCAATGTGGTTACGAGTATATTATAGTACATTACTTACCTAGGGCGGTTAAACAAAGAATGTCTCAGATCGCAGGTATTTGACGCCCAAGCCGAAGGCAAGGGCGATAAATATGCGCTCTGAGGCTTTCTTTATTACCGCCCGTGGTAAGTACAAAATTTTACGTCTCTATCTGGCCAGGAAGTGGGGTTTTCCGCACGCGTAGCGTGCGGTAATTCCTACTTTATGGCCAGGTATGACGTAAAAGCTGTTACATAACTCTGTTACATACTTATTGAATTGTGTTCTTGCAGCGCCCAAAACATCAAGGTCGTGAACTTCACGTCGTCGGCCGAGATCAAGGTCACGTGGTCGGAGATGATCGACGCGGGTCGGGAGATCATCATGAACAGGCTGCCCTTGAACGGAGTCGCCTGGTAAATACATTATGGTTAGGGCCAGGCCCCTATTTCACCAACTTGACAATTGTCACCTGTCAACGACAATTCTCCGTGCATTGCTGGTTCCGCAAGTAACATAGAGACCACCTTAACTTCTAGAACAAGCAATGCATGGCGAATTGTCATTGTCAGGTGACAATTGTCAAGTTGTTGAAATAGGGGCCAGGTGTGTTGCCAGTGATGACATATGGCACTGAAACGTGGTCGCTTACAGCCCATTACAGCTCATAAGAAGTCTCAAAGTCACCCAAAGAGCAATGGAGAGGGCTATGTTGGGAGTTTCTCTGCGTGATCGCATCAGAAATGAGGCTATCCGCAGCAGAACCAAGGTAACCGATATAGCACTCCGAATTGCTAAACTAAAGTGGCGCGAGACACATTGCACGTAGAACCGATGGCTGTTGGGGCGGAAAGGTTCTCGAGTGGCGACCACGTTCCGGCGCGGCGCGGCGTGGGTAGGCCCCCCACAAGGTGGACTGATGACCTGGTAAAGGTCGCGGGAGTCCGCTGGATGCGGGTGGCGCAGGACCGGTCACTTTGGCACTGTTTAGGGGAGGCCTATGTCCAGCAGTGGACGTCTTTCGGCTGATATGATGATGATAGTTGAAGGTCAACCTCATCACCAGCAGCTAAACGCAGGATTCCTTTTTACGCTATAGTCCTCGATTACGACTACGATTCACAACGCTAATTCCTATCTAATACCTACTCGCCAGAATCTCACCCCCCGCGGCGCCTCTCGCCAGCGTGATTGTGTTAGGTTTATGTATGATGTCTGTATGTATGTATGTTGACACGTGGCACTCCCCGGAAAGGTCTGGCTCTCAGCAGCCCAGCTGGAACCTTCAGAGCTCGTCCGCAGGCAATCCTTGTTGTCCACTATGTCACTAATCGTATCGATTTCGGCGCATCCCCGAATCCATCCGAAATCTTTCCAAAATCCGCGTTAACCAGCCCTTACTTGACGCTTCGAGGCGCTTTCTATCGGTAATATGAACTATTACCGTACTATTTGGCTGCTCAAGGGTAACTGAATGTCACACGGCAGCGCGGGCGCATTCCAGAACCTTCCGTAGCCGGTACCCGGGTTCACTCGGCTCACTCCCGATTGGGAGTTCCCTCTCGCGCCAAAACACAGCGAAATTGGTTTCCAACATGAGAATCTTATGGTTAGGGCCAGGTAGAGGTGTTTGCCTCGTAAGTTGTGGCCCACCCGCGGGGACGCAAGCGGTTGATTGTCAAGAGCGATCCTGCGGCGCCCCGTTTACAGCTTCATAGCGTCGGCTCGTCCGCCGTACTGTCCTGCCTCGCCGGACATGACGGGATGCGCAATGCATTTCATTAACGTTAAAAAAAAGCGGCCAAGTGCGAGTCGGTCTCGCACATGAAGGGTTCCGTAAAATAAATTGCTGTTTACGATTTATGACATATAAAAAAAAACTACTTACTAGATCTCGTTCAAACCAATTTTCGATGGAAGTTTGCATGGTAATGTACATCATATATTTTTTTTAGTTTTATCATTCTCTTATTTTAGAAGTTACAGGGGGGGGGGGGGGGACACATTTTACCACTTTGGAAGTGTCTCTCGCGCAAACTATGCAGTTTAGAAAAAAATATATTAGAAACCTCAATATCATTTTTGAAGACCTATCCATAGATAGGTACCCCACACGTATGGGTTTGATGAAAAAAAAATTTTAAGTTTCAGTTCTGAGTATGGGGACCCCAAAAATTTACTGTTTTTTTTCGATTTTTGTGTAAAAATCTTAATGCGGTTCACAGAATACATCTACTTTCGGTATAGTTTCGGAAAAAAATGGCTGTGACATACAGACGGACAGACAGACAGACAGACAAGACAAATTCGGCTTTGCGTACCGTATGATTGATGATTGAGCAACCACGACTTCAACAAAAACGTCTCCATGTTTTTAACGGATGTCACCAGCTAGCTTCCTCGATAGCAAAGCTTCCTCGATTGCGATACATCCGGAACAAATGCTGTATCGACTCTAACATCTCGTGAGGGATATTGATATATCAAAGATTTGAATGGGTTTGTCTTTCAGGTACCCTGGCGGATCGATGAAACACTCCCGCCTGTACCACAACACCTGTATGGTCCTGTTTCACTGGCTGCCCGCCATGTTGGTGGACACGCTGCTCTACTGTCTCGGCTACAAGCCAGTGTGAGTACAATACTCATTCAATGGCCTACCAACGGATATTTGTTTATTTAAATACATACACCTATATCATAAATCTTCTATAATCTTGATCAAAATGAGCACCATTATTGCAACCAGTAACGTAACATCAGCGTTTTAGCTGTGCCAGTGTTATTATAATGTTTGAAAAATCATAATAACATCGATGTTATTATGGAAATCTAGTTGGTCATGATTTGAAATCTAGTCGGCCATGGCGGTGCAATGGCGGTTATTCTAATGGTTCCCGAACACATCCTTGAGAATTTTTAATATGTAGGTATAGGTAAAGTAGTGTATGTAACTGTAGGTACATAATAAGGCATTAAACACTCGTGTTATCCTATTAAGAAACTCGCTAACGCTCGTTTCATAAACCCACACTCGTGTTTAGTGCCCTTCATTATGTACAGTCACATAAACTATCTACTATTAAACTTTATTACACAAAATACAAAAAAAACATGTATACAAATGGCGAGCTTACCAGATATCCAATCAATGTCGGCCTAGGCATTGGTAATAATGCTAATTACTTCAGAAAAAGTACTCTACCTACTTAATGAAACTACTATTATAAATTTTGTTGGAAGTCATTAATTGACCGATCGAGCGCGATGATGCTTTCGTGTCCTCTTCAGGTTTAATTACATTACAACCAATTCTTGTTCTTGATAAATGAGAGTCACCTGTTAGTTTGTTCATAAATTAACCATTCACTATCCATCCGCAGACTGTGTCGCGTGCAGCGGCGCATCAACAAAGGTTTCGAAGTGTTCGAGTACTACACGACCAACCAGTGGGACTTCCAGTCCGACATCGCGCAGACAGTCAGGAAGTCGATGAACGCTCGCGAACGGAAAGAGTACAAAGTGGACGCTATCGGTGAGTGGCTTGGGGCAGGTACAGTCATCATCATCATATAATTAGTATGAAGCGTTTATGGCTGCCGCCAGCGAGGTCAATCTCAGTCTCAAATTTTTGGGTATTTATGTTCTTCAATTGTAGTTGCTCGTAAAAAAAATCTTAGTCATCATCCCTATTCTCAGCAGTGGTGTGTTCGCTTCCGCTAACGTGAATGAGTGATAAATGATACATGTGTGTGTGTTTGTGCACAGGACTGGACATATCGCGCTACTTCGAGGACTGCATCCTGTCGGCGCGGCGCTACATCCTCAAGGAGAGCGACGAGTCCATCCCGGCGGCGCGGAGACACATGAGAGTGTAAGTGACTCTTTAAAGTATTTAAACACGCATGGCTAGCACAAGATTGCGTGATGTAAAACGTGAACGCGATCGTGATAAAAAATATTATTTTTTGACATGTATGCAGCAATAATAAAAATTATCATGGAATAAATAATCTAATCTAATCTAATCTATAGACTATGTCTCTTTCTTTAGAAAAAAAGAGACGGAAATAAAGATATAGCTCGCGTGTGATCTGCAGGTCGATCACGTAACGCATTATACGATCTAAATGTCAAATTTTATATGGAAAAATGACAGTTGGATTGTCCTAACGCGCGTAAGGAACGTTATGAAATGAAATGAAATATTTTTTTATTCGTGAAAAAAACTTAAACATAAACTTAATAGTATATTACTTACCTAGGGCGGTTAAACAAATAATGCCTCAGATCGCAGGTATTTGACGCCCGAGCCGAAGGCAAGGGCGATAAATATGCGCTCGGAGGCTTTCTTTATTACCGCCCGTGGTAAGTACAAAATTTTACATCTCTATCTGGCCAGGAAGTGGGGTTTTCCGCACGGACAGCGTGCGGTAATTCCTACTTTATGGCCAGGTACGACCAAACTCAGAGCGCATATTTATCGCCCTTGCCTTCGGCTCGGGCGTCAAATACCTGCGATCTGAGACATTCTTTGTTTAACCGCCCTAGGTATGTACTATTATCGTGTACAAGCCTAAGCAGTTTGTCACGAAATGGTCTCGCCTCAGCATAATGCTGGTCTTCCGGCGAGACCATTTGTGGGCATCGTTCCCTGCGTCTCACACGGCCTTAAATTTAACAGGTTTCACTGAACGCAGCCATTGCGCTTGCGTCTATGACGTCTATTGCGTTACGTGATTACCCCCCTGGTGCTAGCCGTGCAGACTATAATCCCCTTTTTCGTGAAATATGGCAATCACTATAAAATAACCTATTTAATCTGAACAATGTTTAACTTCTTTAAACTTCTTGGACATGCGGATCACAATCAATCTTGCCTGAGATCTATAAGATTTCGTTAGCAGCCCCAGCAAAAAATTAGAAAGTACCTAGCGTGAGATAACTATAAATAAGACCCAAGCATGTGAATATTTGAACCCTAAAAACCTGAAAACCTTTATCTTCATCAGATTTTCTCTGTTATAAGGACTGATAATGAAGACTGATCGATTCAGGTTTCACGTTATTTATTTTAAGCTAGCGACCCGCCCCGGCCTTGCACGGATATGTATTATACATATAAACCTTGCTCTTGAATTACTCTATCTATTTAAAAAAACCTCATCAAAATACTTTGCGTAGTTTTAAAGATCTAAGCATACACAGGGAAAGAAAACGGGAAGCGACTTTCTTTTATACTATGTAGTGATAGTGATACTGTGTAATACTATTATCCTCGGCGTACGCAGCGTATCTTCACCTAACACAGCGTATCCTTTTTGTACGCAGCGTATCCTCGGTGTACGCAGCGTATCCTTGGCGTACGCAGCCAACGTACACAGCGTATCCTTCGCGTACACAGCGTATTTTTTTTACCCTATTTGTTTCGTTCCCAGCATGTGGTGTGTGGACATCCTGTTCCGCGTGTGCTTCTGGGCGCTGCTGCTGTACTGGCTGAGCGGGTGGGTCACCCCCCTCTTCTCCTCCGCCCCCGCCCCCACCCCGGCACCCATCGCCACTTAACTTCGACTAGTCACGCTAGCTGATACGTTATTATACAACTGACTTCAAATCCTGACGTGATGAATCCATCCTAGAGCTTAGAAAGTGATCCATTTGCGAGCCGGCGAGCCAACGGTATAAATCTTTATTTCGTTGACTCGCCGACTCTTGTAGTGATCCATTGGCGAGCAAAACTGTCGACTCTCAGTCACGTCAAGCATCCACTAAGAGCTCTATATAGCCTTTTGGTGCTCTATGTATTGGCGGTTTAGACTTTTGACTTGCGGGCTCGTTGGTTTTGATCGCAAATGGATCACCCTCTTTACTTACAACAAAGTTAAATCATTTAATTGATTATACCGTCACTATTCATATTATACTCAACGATCAATCCACTAAGCTATATTAAATAGTTTTAAGTTTAGCATTCGCAAAAGGTACTTACAAATATTAGCTTGTTCTATTCGAATGTAATTGTAACTAAAAGCAATCCTGTTTGCCACTTATATTGAAAAATAATGTAGGTAACAATCGATTAATTGGATTCGAGGACCCTGTTGAAGTCAGTTGAAAAGTGTAGATTAATTAGATCCAAGGCTATAGCGGAAATACACTGCTGTAGCATTCGCAAATTATGAATTGAGAATATCCTAGTTACCTAAAATCCCTGGTCACCCTACTTCGTGTGAACAAAATGGCCGTTTGATAGTCGTGAAGTATTCTGTACATATTATGTTGTTAAGGGTAGTTTAATTTTTATTTTGTATTGTGTATTTGTGCTTTAACTTAGCTGTAAGGTTGTTGCTCAAATTGAAGTGATAGCGAATTGTTGTGCTCAAGTAAAGTGACCATGACTTTTGTAGATTTGTACTAGTAGACTTTTATAATAAAACTATGAATTGAGTACTTAACCTTTCGCCTACGATTAACCATCTAACTAATGAACTCTAACAGAAGAAGTTAAGGTTCATTTTGAGCCAGTTAAGCAAGTTCAGTAATCCGGGCGATGAGAGTGTATGATTTTATACTTTTATATGAACAAGACTTTTTTCTATGAAATAAAATATTTTTATATAAAGTATTTTGTCTTATTTAGTGTTTCCTCGGTATGATTACTAATAATAAGGAGTGGAGGTTTGTTATAAACTTTAAAATTATACTTTTGGATTGGACACAATAATGTGCTTAATCATACATTAACCCATCAGGACAAGATGTATTTGTTTTTTAGCAATGCAGTCGTGTCATATTTTTTTCTTGTTCTTAATGAATCTAACCTAAATGGAATTTAGTCCAGTATGAAATAGATTCATATTTAAATAGGTACGCGCAAAATGAATGTTGTTATCTTAAATTAATATCGTTTAATATGAACATCGACTGTATTTGTACAAAATAATTCACATATGACTTATTTCCGATTGGTTAGATTTTTGGAGTGTACGTGGTCCATTATGGACATTTCATTTCATTTATTTGCCATAAATTGTAGGTCACATACAAATACCAAATTATTTATTACTTTAAATACATTAGGTAATTGATCCAAGGGATGGAGTCTCCCTGTAAGCAAAAGATTGCCTGTGTTGGGAGACACATACTTGTAGGATGGTTCGTGGATGGTACAGAGAATAAAATTTGTTTATTTGTCTCAATTTATTTTTTTTATACTACGACGGTGGCAAACAAGCTTACGGCCTGCCTGATGTTAAGCTGGTACCGTCGCCTATGGACACTTGTGACTCCACAAGAATCACAAGCGCGTTGCCGACCCTTTATTCACTTGAGGGTTCGCTGTGTTGGCAGATAGATAGATGCAGGTCCCTCACTCCCAACACAGCGCACCCTAGGGAGCTCTGGCGACTTACTCACCACCAGGAACTCAATACCACATACTTCATAGCATGCAATAATAGCAACACTACAAAGCAGTGGTGCTATTATGGCTGCGGTCTTCTGTAAGGTGGAGGTACTTCCCCAGTTGGGCTGCTCCACGTACGAGCGAGATGACATTCCGCTTGTGCCCTACCTCTCTTTAATATACTCAATACACATTTACCAATTTGGTGAAACAATAATAATAATTATTTACACATAAAATTATCATCATTTATTTAAGAGCCAGGCTCTTGTCGGTGGAGCAATTTCCATTCGTCTCTATTCTCAGCAAAGATAAAATATCTCCACATTTTTTTTCTTATATAAGTAGTACTCACTGCCTATAGCTGAAGTCCCTGGGCGACCGGAGAAAATACGGTGAAAACGAATTTTCCCAGACATGCGACAATTTCATCGAAATCGTTAGAGCCGTTTTCGAGAACGTGATTGCAAATATATACACCAATATTGCTCGTTTAATAACTGCCGTGCGTACGATAACAGCAATATCTCTATTATAATTCTTTACTTTATTTGAATTAGAATAAGGTAGATATTTGAATTACATTTCGAAAAAAGTTATTGTCCAGTAAATTTTCCATGTCGAGGTATTTCAAATTGACATTACCTATTCAGATTCGACCAATAATTTCGAGTTGTCAATTTTCTATTTGTGCTGAATGACAGTAAATCAGCAGGTCGATCACGTAACGCATTGTACCTAATAAATACGCTACGCGCATCAGGTAGATCTAAATGTCACTTTTAATATGGAAAAATGACAGTTAAATTGTCCTAACGCGCGTTCGGAACGTTACGTGATTACCCCTCTGAATGACAGACACACAAACGAGTGATTTTAGGGAGTATGTTTGTTGTGGAAGAATTTGCTAATGACATTAGTGCCACGTTTCGTGGTTCGAGACTTTCGAGTGATCAATATCGAGGCGTCAGAACAGTAAAACAAGCTAAGTAGTTACAAAAACACTTTTATTCTTATAATTAAGTAGGTACCGTAAAACTTCCCAACTATATATAGCTCAGAATTAACAACTATAGGCCAAAGTAGGCTAACAAATTTCTGCCAAAACTAAAGATTTTTTATAAGAATAAGAATAATAATAATTTATTATTGGACAAGTACATGATTACAGATTATACAGACATTATCCGTGGGGTTCCAAACTAGGCTGAGCCTGTATCTTGGGACCCACTGAGTCGGTTAACAAATCTCTTCAGACACACGTCTCAAGAAGCACGACATGAAAGTAACAAAGTGAAAATTAAACATTTCATATAATATGAGCGCTGCTAACTTATCAATGGGAACACAAATTCATCATTAATAAAAACAAAAATTATTTATATTATTGTCTTGGTTTTTATTTTCCGTTTTGTTAGTCTTGCCTCTCATAGAGATCATCCACAAGTATTAGTCATACACAATCTTGTATATTTGGACCATAGTTAGGTGATTTGGATTATAGTTGGCGGTTCTACGGTATGTAGGTATATAATTAATTAACTGTAATGGTAACCATAGTTCTTTACCCACAAACACTTATATATGATCTACAAGTGCTCTTTCATAACACCTTAAATCTACAAGATGTAGGTAGATAATCTCAATTGACATAATTTATTTTTAACTTTATATACATTATCCGTTATTAGGTAGGTACTTTACTTATTTTACATATGTTCAGAATATTGCACTAACTGTAGAAGTATTTATTCGACGGTATGTAAATATCATTAGTAGGTAGGTATTAATACTATTTTGGTGATCCGATACAAAATTGTTCCAACTATAATATACCTACTATAAGCATTTTTTTAATCTTGATCCGCTATCTTATGCCATTTTTGACGGTTAGACAATATTCTTATACCACGCTTTCTTAGAAAAAGAAATTTAACGTTGATGTGGAGTCCATAACCCGCACTCGGTCAGCGTCTGCCGGTGGGACGGCTAATAATTGGCCGATGCTGATCATTTTCATCTTAATTACAGTGCGTTAAATCACAAATTAAAGTTAAGGAGAGGTGATGAAAGGGTAATACTATCCTTCAAGTCCAATATCTCTTAAAGCGTTCGTCACTCTCCGGGTTTCCTCTTGCCCATCTGATCTTACTCGCTTATAAGACGGATACAAATTCGGCATAGAACTAAACTGCATGAATCAACCACCCATGTTGCTTCAGTTCGTTAGAATAGAGCTAAACCTAGGTAACTTGGAGATAGAGCCAGTTAGAATTTGATTATACAATGTAATTAATTAGCATGCAGCAATGACAGAGCTGTCGCACATGCCGTTACGGCTGAACTCGGCTCTCGCGTCTCCGAGGTGGCAATTCAGCCGATCGCAATTGACATCGACACTCATCGTAGCACAGCGACTATAAGTATAGATAAAGTAGCTCGGTCATGCCATACGGCCGAGCTGGGCCCTATTTCACCATGTTGACAATTGTCACCTGACAATGACAATTTCACGTACATTGCTGGGTCAAGGAGCTGTCCATCAACCACCTTAACCTGTCGACGCAGCCATTTAAGTCAAATTGTCATTTTCAGACGACAATTGTCGATTTGTTGAAATATAGGGGGCAGGATACAGCTGTAATACATCGGTTTTGTGACAGTGTACCTTCTGTACGCAAGTACTAAATTATCTATTCTGTGGCTATGATGAATCGGCATAGAGCTCATCACAAGTTCTACCGCAGCCGGCCGGCGATCGCTCTGAAGAAGTAGTAGCCTGTGGCCGCCTGCAATAGCGTGTACACCCAGTACAGTCTGAAACACATAGATAAATAAGTATTAGGGGACGATCTTACACATATTTATCAAAGTAGCTCTGTTGTATCGTCGCAACTAGAGGACGATATCTACTTAAATACATACAAACCGTCCAAAACTAAGAATAGTAGATTGTATGAGAAGGGTCTAGAATAAGCCATGTTACCACGAGAAGGTTATTTGGAAATTGTTCGAGTGGTAATATGGCTTTTAGACCAGAGTTATACACTCTACTTTTCACTTCGACTGCGAGAAAATAGTATAAACAAAGATCCACAATCAATAATAAATTCCACGGCGAAAAGATTGTCCAATTCGGCGGCATGATCTTTTTAATAAACTGCTTTGACACAGATACCTTCGTCTAATACCTATATAGTACAGTCACCATCACATACATAGGTAGACTATAGGTGTTCAAAAATATCGGCACATGCAGGGTGCATGTGCCGATATTTTTGCAATGCCTTGAAAATAAAGGTGTCTTCCGATGTTTGTGACGTGCTTGTTTGCTCCGATGTATGTGATGGCGACTGTACAAGCTTTGCTTAATTTGGGACTAGGTCGATTTTGTGTAAGATTGTCCGCAAATATTTATTTATTTATTATTTATTTAGATACAAAATATTGACACCAAGAATAACCACCTCTGACCGTTTATATAGGCGCGTCCAAACGGCATGATTGTGAGTTATTGAATAAAAAACGCCTGATGTTTGAGATTAATTATGTTTCTTGATTGGTCGATAGCAAATACAAATGTTTTCTTTAAAGGGTTGTGATTGGTGGATTTAATACGGTGAGGTGTTTTATTGGTCAAATTAAAATGTTTTAAAATAATAAATATACATACATATTTTCCCTAGGGGCTAAATGTACTGCTTTAGCCCCGCTTGCTAATGGCTCCTCACACAAATAAAAATAAATAAATATTTGCGGACAATCTTACACAAATCGACCTAGTCCCAAACTAAGCAAAGCTTGTACTATGGGTACTAGACGAAGATAAACAAATACTTATATATGTAGTTAAATAAATACTTAAATACATAGAAAACATCCATGACTCAGGAACAAATATTCGTGCTCATCACACAAATAAATGCCCTTACCGGGATTCGAACCCAGGACCTCTTGCTTCGTAGGCAGCGTCACTACCAACTAGGCTAAAGCGGTCGTCAAAAAAATTTGCTCCTATCGGGACTTGAACCCAGAAGCTTCAGCTTCTAAATCTGTTATAAAAAAATTTGTTCAAATTGGATTAATGATTTAAACACCATCCGTCTAATTACGAGTATAAAGATAACAAATAATTAAATAAAATTACTATGAAGGCATACTTCTATAAAAGCTGCATAAAAATAAACCCATCTCTTTCTAACGCGTGATGTCAGAAGCAAACGAATATTTTGTCATTCAATAAATGTGACCATTAATCCCGGCTCGTACCAATGAGTTTTTTTGAACTTATGTACAGAATATTTACCGTTAGCTTTTCGGTGAAGGAAAACATCGTGAGGAAACCGGTATAATCCCAATAAGGTCTAGTTTTCCCCTCTGGGTTGGAAGGTCAGATGCTGCCATCTGACCTTCCTTCTAAATCACTTTCGTAAGAAATAATGCCTTTGCCAAATCTTGGGATTAGGTGTCAAAGCGGACCCCAGTGCCCTTTGGGGCACAACCGGGAATAACGCTAGGAGGATGATGATGTAATGCGACCGTTAATATGCCCACGAATAAAATTTCGAACTAATCATTTAACGCAGCGCCGGCGGGTGGCGCAGAACCGGTCATTTTGGCACTCTTTGGGGGAGGCCTATGGCCAGCAGTGGACGTCTTTCGGCTGATATGATGATGATGATAATGAATCATTTAACGTTTTACGCCCTTTGTTGAACCTGTCTCACCTGTTAAGCTTAGTCCTCGCTTGCGGGAGCGAGTCAGCGCTATCCTTCAGTATAAACTTCCTGATGCCCATCATATAGGTGGCTATGTACTGGTCCCAGTCGATGGCGGGCCAGTGCGGGAAGTTGTCTCCGTCGTGAGCAGCCTCCGCGTCGCGGTGGAGCGCCGTGAGCTGCTCCACGCCGAATTGCCACTCATGATTCGCGAAGTACTCCCCGGTGGCTGCGGAGAGCTGGAAGCGGCGGGCGAGCTTCATCATACTGGAACGGGTAAAGTTTACTATCAATATTATGTCCCGATGGCCGTTGGGGCGGACAGGTTCTCAAGTGGCGACCACGTGGAAGGCGCGGCAACGTAAGTTGTCTATGGCAAACTTTATGACACTACATTAAAATATTAGCTCTAAGTGGTCTTCAGTTTGCTACACGATATTCCACCTACCTTAGGTGGGCTCCAAATTAAAGCTCATGACTGTACCTACTGTGAAAGTATTGAACTTAAGTGGCAGTGGGCGGGGCACATTGCACGTAGAACTGATGGCCGTTGGGACGGAAAAGTTCTCGAGTGGCGACCAAATATCGGCGCGGCGTGGGTAGGCCCCACACAAGGTGGACTGTTGACCTGGTAAAGGTCGCGGGAGTCCGCTGGATGCGGGTAGCGCAGGACCGGTCATTTCGGCACTCTTTGGGGGAGGCCTGTGTTCAGCAGTGGACGTCTTTCGGCTGATATGGTGATGATAATTTTGTCCCGTGCTAGTAGATAGATTTGCCGAAATGACCGAGAATTTAAACAAAATATTAAAAGTAGGACTCTTTGTGCGATGGATAAGCTTACACGGTGGTGGGCTGCCTATATTACGATTCAAAGACTCTATCTATACTTTATAGTAACAGATACCAGATGTCTATGACCTATGTATGACGATAGCATTTAATATCGCCTGAATACGACAAAATATCTAGGTCATACGTCACAGGCATAACCTTGATGGCGTCGATGGGATCAGTCTAGTGTCGGATCCACATCACTTCTAGTAGTCTAATGAGGTACTCACATGGCCTTCCGGCCCTGCGCCCGGAGCAGCACGTCATAGATGAAGGCGGGCAGCAGGTGGCACGTCACCTCCCAGAACGTGTTCATGAACCGCGACTCCGTGAACGAGAAGTTCGGGTACCACATCACGTATCTGCGGAGAGCATCTTTCGTTAGAATAGAATAGAAGATAATATAAAATACAAAATACAAAATAGTTTATTTGACTTTTTAACACGGTATAAAAACAAACAAGGTTGGAACCTTCCATTAAGCATGTCGTATGCTTGTATCGGAAGATCCCGCTCTTCCATCACTCGGAGATGGTAACAAAAACCAAATAAATTAAGTTTAAATACTACTAATATAAGCAACTTAATTATATAATGTAATAGGTATGTGTGCGTGTGCGTGTGTGTGTGTGTGTGTGTGTGTGTGTGTGTGTGTGTGTGCGTGTGTGTGCGTGTATGTGTGTGTGTGTGTGTGTGTGTGTGTGTGTGTGTGTGTGTGTGTGTGTGTGTGTGTGTGTGTGTGTGTGTGTGTGTGTGTGTGTGTGTGTGTGTGGGTGTGTGTGTGTGTATGTGTGTTTGGTTCACAATTACTAACTTAACAATGTTAACTTATTTTATACACTATTATTTTCTATTTATTAATTTAATTACTTATTTTCTGTTCATATTTGTACATTTTGTTGAACTAAGGTACATAACTTAAAAGTATCTCTGTTTCTTCATAGTTTAAGTTTTTTATCCACGTAGAAATAGCTTTCTTACAGGTATGTAGCAGCATCGGGTAAATATTTAAATGGGCATCGATGCGATTGTATAAAAGGGCGGATTGCGCAGCAAATTGTTTCCTAGCAAAATTAGATTTACAGACTGGCATAGGGGCAACTTTGACTTGGATTTATTTCAGTATAAGTTATACAATTACAAAAAGAAGATTACAATCACCCTATAATGAGAAAGCTGAACACTCAGCATAATGCCAGGTGCTACTAGAGTACCCGACGGCGACGCTGGTCGCCCGACGCGCGTTAATAACTCAAGTAAGAGATGCCCAATGGGCTCGACTAGAAAGAAGAAGAAGAAGTTAAAAACTTGGTTACGCGGAAGGGTTCGTTTACCTTAGACATTTTCAATTGACATTTTTAATCGTTTGCATGATGACATCAAAGATTTGCCTATTGGACTATTCAAGCGTAAACTTAGGAGATGGCTAGTACAAGAATGTTTTTTACTCTGTTGACGAATATTTTGATTATTTTAAACATTGAACTTGACATTTATTAAGGTAAGTGTACCATATTCCGTGAGTGAACATAATCCCGTGAATTCGTTTTTAAAACCATAGAATAAAATAGTTATAAATGATTTTAAGCAATTTTACCCACACGTGTAAACTATATTATTTGAAGATTTGAATAAATAGATTGATAAAATATTTATTTTGTTTTTTACGGTTTTACACGCAATTTTAACGGAATTATGTTCACTTACGGAATTTGGTACACTTACCTTATTGTGACTAGATTTATAATGTAATTATGACATATTAGGAATATAATTGTAATTGTGACGGTATTAAGTGTTCAATTTGACATTGTAAACATTAGGTTTTAAGTATTCTAAATCGTGTTTCTCGATATTTAAGTATTTTTCCTATGTTAATTGTGCATGCCAGTTTCTGGTGGAATGTGTGAAACCTGATAATTTAATAACGACTTTTGTACCACATTTTTATGTAAAATAAATATTTGTATTTGTAAAGCGCTAGGCCTCCCGACTTCGGGGGGCGTCGTGGTGACATGTTCGCGATCCCATCGGCCCCCCATTTATTTTATTTATTCGTATGGCATGGGTACAGTTCTTTACAAACTTATATTAAGACCATCGTGGGTTAGAACTGTATGTTGCTGCGAGGCTATTAGAATACGCAGTGCAGCAGCCAGAAGTTGATTACTCTCTACGCGAGTAGCCATTACCCCCCATTAACGACAGAGACGGAAACGCCTCTGTCTGGTTTTAGTGGGTAGACTCTCTCCTTATCTTTAAATAGATGTGGCTGGATGAATGAATGAATGAATGTATTTATTTGTAAAACATAGGTACATGTATAGATCTTAAAATTAAAGCATAAAGCGTTTTTTTTCATGCAATTTTAATAACAAAATCAAAAAATAGAAATTACAGCGCAAAATAATTATACAATGGAATAATGTCAAAATAAACTTAAATATAATTATAATATTTATGTCAAAAAAAAGAGGGTGTGAGTCCCACATACCCCCTATTATATAGCTTCCTGGCTGGCTTGGGGACGAGTAAGCGCCTTTCCACTCCGTAAAAAAAATGGCCTCCCGACTTAATGTTAATGGCTTAATGTTTTTATTTATTCTATCATGGTGGCAATCAGCATGATTTAAGGAATATTTGTGTTACAAACAACAACGAGACAAACAAATGCAGGTCCCACACTTTGTACAGTCCCCGGCATCAATATATATGCAGGTCCCACACTTTGTACAGTCCCCGGCATCAATATATATGCAGGTCCCACACTTTGTACAGTCCCCGGCATCAATATATATGCAGGTCCCACACTTTGTACAGTCCCCGGCATCAATATATATGCAGGTCCCACACTTTGTACAGTCCCCGGCATCAATATATATGCAGGTCCCACACTTTGTACAGTCCCCGGCATCAATATATATGCAGGTCCCACACTTTGTACAGTCCCCGGCATCAATATATATGCAGGTCCCACACTTTGTACAGTCCCCGGCATCAATATATATGCAGGTCCCACACTTTGTACAGTCCCCGGCATCAATATATATGCAGGTCCCACACTTTGTACAGTCCCCGGCATCAATATATATGCAGGTCCCACACTTTGTACAGTCCCCGGCATCAATATATATGCAGGTCCCACACTTTGTACAGTCCCCGGCATCAATATATATGCAGGTCCCACACTTTGTACAGTCCCCGGCATCAATATATATGCAGGTCCCACACTTTGTACAGTCCCCGGCATCAATATATATGATGAATCAAAGGCCGGAAAAATATCTGACACGCTCTTATGGCTCTAGGAATAGAGTTGTCATCAGATATTTTTGCGACCTTCGTTCCATCATATATTTACAAGATACAAGATATTTATTCATAAAAGTCAATGTTTTACAAGTCAGGTATGTACATAATAAGTAGTATTATTTATTAATTACATCGGATGTCAAATAAGGTCGCATATAGCTTTATATGTCTGTGACTGTACACAGTACGTTTATGCCGGTGACTGTACACAGCTGGTGATTCTTCTGGAGTTTCTCAAGCAACATAGGCAACGGTGTCTCCTTACCGTCAGACAAGCCATAACCTCCAGAATCCTGAACAGGACCACTCACTTTGGCACTCTTTGGGGGAGGCCTATGTCCAGCAGTGCACGTCTTTCGGCTAAAATGATGACAGCAGAATAAGGCGATCACCATGCCCTAAAGTGAGCAAGCTGGCTTGAATCATCATCATCATATCAGCCGAAAGGCGTCCACTGCTGGACATACGAGTAGGCCTGCATGAATGCTACTGGTTAACGCTTACTTGGTTGGGTTCTCGCGCGCCCACTTGACGCAGAGCCGCGTGAAGGTGCCCCACTGCAGCGGGCTGACGGAGCCCGACGTCACGTTGTACACCGGACAGCGGCCCGCCCTGCAACACCGCAACAATCACTCTAAATTATACGATTTCGACATAAACTTAGGTAACCGTACCAATGTTTGACACCTTAATGACACCTGTTGTTATGAATTAAGATTGAAGTGTCGAGCACTGGGACGACAGCCGCAGCAGCAATACAATGGGGAATGGATGAAAATTTTTAGAAGTGCTTGATTATTTATTTGGTGATAGGAATAACCTTCCTTAGCACCAGAAAAAAATTGCAGAGTTTTCAGCAGCGTCAATTATTTTTGAATAATATAAACAGTTTCCTCATTTACGTTTTGGGTTTAGGACGGCGATAACGGCGAATCACTTTCCTTGATCCGTCTCATATTACAAAAAATATTTTAAATATCTGACCCTGGCAAAGACAAATATAGCTGCTGCAGCTGTCAATATCATTGCCAGTGTCAGTTTACCACGGATTTTTAAGATATTTTTTTTGTAATATGAGATGGATCAAGGAAAGTGTCTCATTCGCCGTCCTAAACCCAAAACGTAAGTGACGCACCTGAAAAGTCTGCAATTTTTTTCTGGTGCTAAGGAAGGTTTTTCTGTCACCAAAAAAATACTTAGGCATTTCTAAAATTTTCATCCATTCCCCATTAGTAGTCAGTTCCTTCAGCCAGCGTGGTTGAAATTGATCAGTAAAATATGATGTGAAGCAAAGAATTATAAGGACAGCGATTGACCTGGGACCTGGACACCAGAGGCCCGTTACACGATGTTAAACCTTGCAGCTCCGTGAAACATGCCACAGGCCTTGATACGATCTACACTTCTGCAAACCCTTACATAGTACTGAGGGCGTACCCTCAGTACTATGTAAGGGTTTGCAGAAGTGTAGATCAGGCCCCTAACCGTAACCGTTAACCGTAGTTAAGGGTACTCATTTAAGGGTCCCATTTCAATCGGACACTTTACGCTCGAAGTTGTAGACGATTATGTATACCTAGGACAGACTGTCCAGTTAGGTAGGTCCAACTTTGAGAAAGAGGTCAATCGTCGAATCCGACTCGGCTGGGCAGCATTCGGGAAGCTACGGCACATCTTTTCGTCCAATATTCCGCATTGTCTCAAGACGAGAGTCTTTGACCAGTGTGTGTTGCCAGTGATGACATATGGCACGGAAACGTGGTAGCTTACTATGGGCCTCATAAGAAGGCTCAAAGTCACTCATAGGGCAATGGAGAGGGCTATGCTAGGAGTTTCTCTGCGCGATCGCATCAGAAATGAGGCTATCCGCAGCAGAACCAAGGTAACCGATATAGCCTTGCGAATTGCTAAACTTAAGTGGCAGTGGGCGGGGTACATTGCACGTAGAACCGATGGCCGTTGGGGCGGAAAGGTTCTCGAGTGGCGACCACGTACCGGAAGACGCGGCGTGGGTAGGCCCCCCGCAAGGTGGACTGATGACCTGGTAAAGGTCGCGGGAGTCCGCTGGATGCGGGTGGCGCAGGACCGGCCATTGTGGCACTCTTTGGGGGAGGCCTATGTCCAGCAGTCTTTCGGCTGATATGATGATGAAGGGTACTCACTTGGCCGTGCCCTGTCTCCAAGCAGCCAGGATGCAGGCGTTGACCACCAGGTCGACCGGTACCAGGTCCACCACGTACCGCTCCCGGCAGAACCCGGAGCGGTACGTACCGCGGGAAATCTCCATCACGATTCCTGGGAACAGATGAATACAAAATAGCATTGGTAATCGTCCCAAAGTTTGATTTGATACCTTCATTCCAATAATTGACACCCACCTTGTTAAGTTTATTGCTAAGAATGACTTTTAAGGGTGTCTACTATACTGGGGTCAGTTTTGGGCCCGTTTGTTGCATTTATTTGTTCTTTAGTTTATTATCTTTTTGTTTATCTGAATACCTAAACCTGAACGGATATGAACCTTCGACCCAATGAGAAATTCTAATGTAATTATTTTTATTTCTTGTTCATTTAGGACACAACCGGGAATAACGCTGGATGCTACCTACTTATACTCAACCTAACCAAAACTTTCCATTATTGTGTGCCCTAGCAGGGCATCATGTACCTATAGGTACTAATCCTTATTATAAGACCATAATGTAATGAACATGATTGCAATAAAAATAAATGAAATTAAAGTAATGCGATGAGACTCAGTTTTGGATAAGAAACAAATGCATAAAAAGTAATTGTATTAGTTAGTACAACGCCTTTGTTATTTACTTATTACAGTAACGCCAGGCTCGTTTCAAAACCAAGCCGGTAAACGTTAGAGCACTGTTCTTACTTCTTACTATCTTATTCATGGCGGGTCGCCCCTTAGTAAGGAAGAATATTATGCGACCCCCCACCCCCAGCTGTTCATAAATTCAAATATACATTTTTCTTTTAATTAATATTACATCTTCACACCACTTTTAATTTCAAAATGCGAGATAATAAGAGCGAGAGCCCCTTTCAAGAGGCTAATTACTAGGCATCGCGGTGTCAAGGTATAATTGTGGGTGAGCGATAAGGTGAGCTTAAAACAAGTTACAGAATAGGGGGGGCTGTAACTTGTTTTAAGCACACCTTATCGCTCACCCACAATTATACCTTGACACCGCGATGCCTAGTAATTAAGCGTAAGTAGAGGTCTAGTTTCGTAACGGGTGACCGGCGGGGTGAGCCGCATTAACGCGTAGCGAATAACAGCTCAGAATAGGGGGGCTGGTTTGTATGTGGAGTGTGAACTCACCGGTGACGCCGTAGATGTTGTCGATCCACCCCGGAAACGGTTCCTGCAGCGCTGCGGTCACTGTGGACATGCGAGGGGTTAACATTACTAAAACATTCTATATTCATACTCATAATTTATTGATGATAAAAAATTACATGTCAACATGTGGGTTATTATATGTGTTTATTGTAATAGAATTCGACATTAATATGGGCAGTATGGGCATCGACGAATTGATCAAAAATGTGAACACACCTTTTTAAGGGCAGGTTGCTCTGATATTTTTGAATCTCTCGGAACGTTATGAACTCGACTATACTTTAGTCCATTGCCAGTATTTTAATACATAAGGTTCGCATGGACCCGGATACTAGATATTATACGTCTCTCGAAAAAAGAGCATTTGGCATTTAGTTTTTGGTGCTAGGTAAAATTCACTAGGTACCTATGTATTTTCATGCCAAGTAAATTTCCGCAGACTAGCATAGATATTTTCGCGGGTTTCTTGTGAAATAAGCGTTCGTAATATTGCATTTATATCGCAAATTAAGTGAATTATTGAAACAGATTCATAGGCACAGCATAACATATGTAAAATTTAATGAATAATTGAAACAGTTGCATAATAGGTACGTGCCATTACTAAAAACCTTTACCTAACTTAATTAACCTTAAAAACGGTGCATAATAACATGTTAATGTCCTAATTTAAATAGTAGATGAGCTATTTGCCAATTAACAAACACGACTAACGCACCTCGCATGGTTTCCGCAATGTACTTTCTAGTTCATTCCAAACATTATAATATACTAGTAGCTTTTATAGATATTTTGGTTTCGATTAACCTTTTATATCCTAACCTTTGATAAGCCTTAAAATGTGTTGCAGGTGCAGTTATGCAGTTGTTGTAAACTAAACTACCTAAGAGAAACATCGAGAAACCCCAATAATAAAGATATAGGTACCTACACCTATTTCAGGCATTGCTGGTGGGGCGTTGTGAAGTCCAGAAACAAGTGTCCCACTTCTATCTGCGCTATGGACTCATGGACAAAATACAAAACACGCAATGAGAAGAAATGGGCGCTGTGGATTGAATGAAAGCCCATCGAATACATTATCATGGTACAGAAATGCAAGTTCTTCTTCCGCAAAACAGGCGGTCACAAGTGGCTTATCACCTTTGTACTGTGTCGCATTAAGGATGACTCACGCTATCGCTAGAACGGACACGGCCCGGGCTGTTTTCTGAGAAAAACGACGGCGTTTTTGCGCGGCCGAGCCTTACCCAAGCCCGGCAGAGCTACGGCCGGGCCGTGCCGACCCCGAGCCGCTTCCGAGTCTCGGCCGTGGCTCGGCCGGGCTTGGGTATGGCTCGGCCACGCAAAAACGCTGTCGTTTTTCTCAGATAGCGCGAGTCATCCTTTAAGAGGATTGTGAAGTGCCGATACGCGGCACCAGTAGGTATTTTAAAAAAATCTATCTGTTTCACATCGCTCTGTGCCTCACCCGTATCGTGCGATAGAGAGATTAGCTAGTCCTGGAGGCAATTGCCTACATTTCCTTGTTGAAATATTGTTCCGGGTGATAACGTTTTTACCCCCCTAAACCTTTATGAAATGAAATAATTTTGGTACTATTAGATTCAGTACACTATAATCTATGTCTGTACGTTTTCTTTTTTAGCAAATCAGATTAGATTAATTTAAAAAAAATAAAACGATAGACAAAGTGTTTAAGTCAAAAATATCGATTTTTAGATGCTAATAACTTTTACCGCAAGCAATATTTCTTAAAAATCAAAACGTACAGACCTAGTTTTTCATTATATCTACAACATGTCCAAAAATTATAATAATCGAAGAATGTTTACGGGGTGAAAAACGTTATCGCTTTTTGTATGAAAAATTACAGGTTCACAATCCTCTTATGTTAAACTGCCATATGAAGTTGTCAAACGAGTGAAAACGACAAGGTACTTAGGTGTTCAGCAAGTTATGAGGCGGACTGTAGGTAAAACGAAGTCAGGATATGTAGTGCAATTAATTGCCGATTCAGGTGGATCAGTGAATCCAGCCTGTATATCTTGACGGGGTTTCTAAGTAAGTATACATATGTATAGAAGTGTGCGTGTTTAACTGAGACTTATTGTCGTCAACATTGACGACACAGTAATAAACAGCTCGTCTCCAAACCTCGGGCCCTGTCATTAAGGTGACTATTTCAGTGCAATCGATACCCGACTGGCGACATCTACAGCATTAACTATTAACGCAACGCGACGCACCTGCGTCCTCCCATACTACTGCGAATTACGTACAGACAACGTGTGGAATACGTTTCTGTCAAAAAAAAAACTGGTGGTGAGCGCGTTCCTATGAGCTCAATACTAATAAGTTCCTGTCAAACAATTCATTTTGGTGCAAGCTTTTATTGCCGACTGTACTTTTATGCATACCACCTGATATAACGCATTTCAAGATTTGGTTTTTCTTTAATCTTCGTATGAAACAATCGTCTATTCAGTCCAGAATTGAAACCTAAGTCTCATTTCGACCTACCTATTCCAAAGGGGTGATCACGTAACGTTTCAAACGTACTTTAGAACAACTCAACTGCCATTTTTCCATACAAAAAGTGACATTTAGATCTACCTGAAGCGCGTACAATGCGTTACGTGTTCGGCCTGCAGGATTAGGCCAATGTGGTCCATATAATTTAAACGTGTAACCTTAGATTAAGTTCTCGTTCCATTTCGTCTAATCGAACCTTGGTCCTCTAACTTTCAAGGTATAATACAGTTCGAGTGTAGATCGCGAAGTGCGCTTCCAGCGGCCACCTGCGACTCCCACGGTACTCATCAAATAGTCATTTGTATCGACCGGCATGACTTATTATGTTACCACTTAAATATCTACTGTCTGCATACCATTACCGTTGCTAAGTAGGCGACCGGTGTTAGTCTAGAACATTATCGATTCCCGCCTTTACTTATAATAGTTATAATGTCTTACTGATTGAAAATGAAACATGAAAATGAAAAATGATTTATTGGTAATCAAAAAGGTTGACAAAAGCAAGGTTGGAGTCTCCTTTTAAGTAATAAAGATATCAGGAGACACCGCTCTTCCATAAACCGCGTAAGGGTACAACCAATAATTAATTAATGCGGGATTAATAAGCAAGTACCACTATTGATACATGTAGGTACATATAATACATAAAGCTAAACTTACTTAATCTAAAATTAACTACATTAGTGTGTTTACCTGTGCGTGGGTGCGTGTGTGTGTGTGTGTGTGTATGTGTGTGTGTGTGTGTATGTATGTGTATGTGTGTGCGTGTATCTTTAATAGTGTTTAAGACATTAGTGCTTCAGCTTCATCGTAGCTTAACATTTTTAACCATTGCATAACTGATTTTTGCAGTCAAATGTTTGCATGGAGAATATATTCAAACGCTCATTAACAACGTTATACAGTTTAGTAGATTGAGTACAAAATTGACCCTTATCTGTAAGTATCTCAAAGTACCTGGTCTACTGGTGTAGACTCAAAATGTATTATTACTCCAAAAGAAGGAAGGCAAAAAAATATGCCTCGAGTCAAAATCCCCTTCAGATATCACAAAAAATTACGAAGCTACAACCGTTTTAATATCGCTTGTTAGAGAGAGAAAACGCTAGGGGATCGTGACGTCACGATCCAGAAGCGTCCTAGTAAATGACAATCGTTTCATATGAAGACGCGTTTTACGGAAAAGGGACAGAATATACTCCCTCTTAAAACTTTGGACACTTATAATTTTGTGTGATTATTTAATCCTCTGCTTTACTTTTTGCTCCACTTGACGATATTTTTAATCCTTTTTCGAGAAAAGACAACACTGTTGATTGTTTTATTTAGTGTCTACACCCCTGTTGTAATCAATTGTAAGATAATGGAATGTCAAAATTGGACAAGAATGTCGAAATTATTACTATTTAAACGTATTGTATTTCATCTCATGGGACAGAACCGCAGATTTATACTTGGTTACATTGTAACTGAAATAAAGCAGTTGCAAGTATGTCTTACTCCCTCTAACCCATAGTTGCATCCTGTATGGATGGGCCATGGGGACACATTGCCTTAACAAGTGTCTTTGTGTGTCTGTGTGTCTGTCTCTGGCATCGTTGTTCGCAAACGCATGAACCGAGTTGAGTGCAGTTTTTTAAATCGAAAGTCGCGTCCTATCGATTCGGTTCTTAGCTATTTTGGTTGAGTCGGGGGTGTTTTAAGTTTTAAGGATGACTCACGCTATAACGTGCCGTGTCCGGCCCGGGCCGTTTTCTAAGAAAAACGACGGTGTTTTTGCGCGGCCGAGCCTACTCAAGCCCGGCTGAGCCACGGCCGGGCCGTGCCGACCCCGAGCCGCTTCCGAGCCTCGGCCGTGACTCGGCCGGGCACGGGTATGGCTCGGCCGCGCAAAAACGCCGTCGTTTTTCTTAGAAAACGGCTCGGTCCGGAAACGGCACGTTATAGCGTGAGTCGTCCTTTATTGATGTAGTTATCCTCAACTCTCTGAACTTACCGATGGAGGGTCGCACGATGCAGACCGGCAACTCCTGGTGGCTGTAGACGATGGACTCGGCCAGCGCCTTCGTCAGAGTGTAGGTGTTGGGATGTTCGCCCTGTTCGGAGAAACACATTACAGTTCATGAAGTGTTACTTATACTAAAAACCACTTGTTGAATATTACACGCCGTTATATTTAAGTACAGTAACCGGCATAAATATATGATGGAACAAAGGCCGCAAAAATATCTGATGACAACTCTACGAGTTTTCCTATAGAGCCGTAAGAGCGTGTTAGATATTTTTGCGGCCTTTGATTCATCATATATTGATGCCGGTGACCGGTGACTGTACAATACTGTGCTTAGTACAGAAAGCGCTTAGTAGATGCAAGTTGCCCCAAAATACTCTCACGGCTCAACATCATGTACGTAACGTACCATGCTTTATAGGTAGGTATACAGTAAATATCGAACTGATAACACAATGCGCCGTAGGTAGTAACATAGTATACATTAGTAAGTACCTTTTCAATGTACTCAATAGGTAAGTATATCAGGATGCTCTCTGAAATCTCAGAACACGTCGCGCTTATTACCCTACGTAATCAGTCAGCGCACGTAAATAATCAAAAGATACACCGCGGGTACAAGCGGGTACACACCTGCAGGTCCTGCAGCGAGTGCTCGAGGACGTTGACAGTGTGCGGGGGCAGCATCTTGGCACAGCGCACGATGGAGTCCGGGTAGGGTACACACGGGTACAAGCTACATACCTGCAGGGAGTGTTGTTGCACGTTCACAGTGTGTGGGGGCAGCATCTTGGCCTAGCGCACGATGAAGTCCGGGTAGGGTACAAACGGGTACAAGCTACATATTTGCAGGGAGTGTTGTAGCACATTCACAGTGTGCGGGGGCAGTATCTTGGCACAACGCACGATGGAGTCCGGGTAGGGTACAAACGGTTACAAGCTACATACCTGCAGGGAGTGTTGTAGCACGTTCACTGTGTGCGGGGGCAGCATCTTGGCACAGCGCACGATGGAGTCCGGGTAGGGTACAAACGGGTACAAGCTACATACCTGCAGGGAGTGTTGTAGCACGTTCACAGTGTGCGGGGGCAGCATCTTGGCACAGCGCACGATGGAGTCCGGGTAGGGTACAAACGGGTACAAGCTACATACCTGCAGGGAGTGTTGTAGCACGTTCACAGTGTGCGGGGGCAGCATCTTGGCACAGCGCACGACGGAGTCCGGGTAGGGTACAAACGGGTACAAGCTACATACTTGCAGAGAGCGTTGTAGCACGTTCACAGTGTGCGGGGGCAGCATCTTGGCACAGCGCACGATGGAGTCCGGGTAGGGTACAAACAGGTACAAGCTACATACCTGCAGGGAGTGTTGTAGCACGTTCACAGTGTGCGGGGGCAGCATCTTTCTTGGCACAGCGCACGATGGAGTCCGGGTAGGGTACAAACGGGTACAAGCTACATACCTGCAGGGAATGTTGTAGCACGTTCACAGTGTGCGGGGGCAGCATCTTGGCACAGCGCACGATGGAGTCCGGGTAGGGTACAAACGGGTACAAGCTACATACCTGCAGGGAGTGTTGTAGCACGTTCACAGTGTGCGGGAGCAGCATCTTGGCACAGCGCACGATGGAGTCCGGGTAGGGTACAAACGGGTACACGCTACATACCTGCAGGGAGTGTTGTAGCACGTTAACAGTGTGCGGGGGCAGCATCTTGGCACAGCGCACGATGGAGTCCGGGTCATAAGGCGGGGGGTACACGCGCTCCTCGATGGTCGCCTGCGGCGCGTTGCTGTATGCGGTAGACACGTGCACCAGCGCCTGCACACACAAAAACGCGTATTTTAGGGTTCCGTTCCGGACCACAAAGGTAAAAACGGAACCCTTATGGTGCGACTCCGTCCGTCTGTCTGCCTGTCACAAAGTTAAATATCTCAGGAACTACTAGTGCTATCAATTTGAAATTAGGAATAGGTGTAAACAAAGCCAATCCACGTGTACAAGATTGTAAAAAAAAATTAATATAAATTTTTAATTTCTATAAAAAGGACGCATAAGACGGGGGGCAAAAATTCCAAGTCTAGTTAGTAGCCAAGTGGGGTATCATATGAAAGGGCTTGAATTGTACATTCTAAAACTGTTTTTCCTTTTTTTTCTATAGGGATAACATTTTGATTTACTAAGGAAAATGTAGAAAAAAATACCATTCCCCCCTTATCTCCGAAGTTTACCGAGCGAAAAATTTAACGTGTAAGTTTGTTTAGCTTTTAGTTCCCGATCTCATCTCAATTGCCCAAAGGTTAAGTAACGGAGGAGATCCCTTACAACTTAACCTATTTTTTCAGATGTAATCTTACCAATGTCTTGAGTACAATAAAGTATTAACATACATACTATACTATTGTGTTGTTATGTTAATGAGACCCACCTTCAGTTTAGGCATATCCCTGGCGAGCAGCATCAGCGAGGCGGTGCCCTGCACATTCAGCGCCGTCGCCGCGTGCAGCGGCTCCGTGAACCTGTGCACACGACATCTCATTATTAAAGCCACGTTTAGAGATGGACATCGTAAGACAGGCACCCTTAAAATACCAATGCCCTCATCATCATCATCATCATATCAGCCGAAAGACGTCCACTGCTGGATATACCTCTAGGCCTCCCCCAAACAGTGCCAAAATGACCGGTCCTGCGCCACCCGCATCCAGCGCACTCCCGCGACCTTTACCAGGTCATCAGTCCACCTTGTGGGGGGCCTACCCACGCCGCGCAAGCCGGAACGTGGTCGCCACTCAAGAGCATTTCTGCCCCAAAGGCCATCGGTTCTACGTGCAATGTGCCCCGCCCACTGTTACCTTGGTTCTGCTGCGGATAGCCTCATTTCTGATGCGATCACGCAGAGAAACTCCCAACATAGCTCTCTCCATTGCCCTTTGGGTGACTTTGAGCCTTCTTATGAGACCCATTGTAAGCGACCATCTCATTATTAAAGCAACGTTTAGAGATGGACATTGTAAGACAGGCACCCTTAAAATACCAATGCCCTGCCTTAAAACAATACCTCAAATTCAAAGCTAGCTCTCTAACTGACTGGACTGACCTGACTGTAGCTGCTGAGTGGAACAGCACGGTCACCTCAGCCAGGAGTGGCTTCTGCTCGCCCACGCCGAGCCCCGGCGCTGACACGTCGCCAGCGATAGGAGACAGCTTGCTGAGACGCTCCGGCCAGCGCGCGCGGATCCGGTCAAACACCTACCGGGCACGGAGATCATGAGATGATAGCATCCAAAACAGTGTTCTGTGATCTACATAAAAGTTCTGTTTTGCAGTGAAAACGCAGTGATGGGATAAATAATCAAATACGCAGGCGAAGGTGAAGTTTGCAAAGCGTTGCTTGTAGAACATCTGGTTCCATTCACTGTTCTGTCCGCGTAGAGGCTGGCATACTGTGTCACTGTATGTTCATTTTGTGAGTAGTTGCGCTACGCATGACAGGTTCTAACAAAACGGAAACTTATTGAGCTCTAACATCACCTAACAGACCCCACCCGTAAGGTTCCTAAGGAAATGACTCAGTTAAATTATATGTCGGAGGATAGGTAGGATAGATAGAATACCTTTTTTTTGTGGTGGAAACCTGTGAACCAGGTACCCAATCATCGGAAGATGACAGGGTTATGTAGTATTTCTACCCACTAAAAACTCCACGGCAGCCGGCATCGGCGCTCTCATTCGGAGGACTCCAGGATCTCATTCTGAACGCGCTGGAGCCCTCCTCGCGCCTCGCCACATTTGGCTCGTCCTAGGATGATGGCCGCCTTCCCTGGGGTTTTTAGGTCAGTGCCCCGGCCCCCGCCAGAAACACTGCGACACCCCGATGACCCTACGATAGGCGGGGGAGACTGTAGACCTATTTTTGTCCGAGCCTACACGGTTAGATAGAATACCTACGAAGTTACTTACACAGGAGACAGAATGCTGCTAAAAAGCAATCTTTACTTTACATTGGGCGATAAGTACCTGGTTCTTAAGTAGCTCCTTGTACCGCTGCTCCACTGTGAGCCCCCTCTTAGGCCGCAGCAGCAGGTAGATGGTGGCGATGCCGGGGCACGAGCGGAGCAGCTTTTCCAGCAGCGCCTGAATTAATCACCAACTTTATTATGTTAGTAGAAGACGCAGACGTTTTAACTCTATACACTTTGCAATGGCAGAGTTAAATAAAACAGAGTAAAGGATGACTCGCGCTAGAACGGGCCGTGTCCGGCCCGGGTCGTTTTCTAAGAAAAGAAACGCCCCGGGCCGCACACGGCCCGTTCTAGCGTGAGTCATCCTAAATGGGTTGAATTAAGAAGCAGCGAAAGTTAAGACTGAGGCAATGCAAATTATGTAAAATAAGTCAATATACGTAACATCTTATCAAAATTCATGAGCTCATAATATTAGCAACAGAATAAACGTAATTGACGCCTACCTCCTCGCTACAGAAGGATCACATGCAGTGTTCAGGTCGCCTTGACGACCCTTTCCCAATCTCCAATACCCCCTAGAAGGTGCGCAGCGCGGGCAACTCCTGCGCATTCAGGTTGCGCGTGCGCAGGTCTGTGGGCTCACCTTGCCGAGGAAGCCCGTCCCGCCGGTGACGAGCAACACCGCGCCGTCGTAGAAGTCGCCGACGCCGGCCGCCTCACCGGCGCGCAGCGCGGGCAACTCCTGCGCATTCAGGTTGCGCGTGCGCAGGTCTGTGGGCTCACCTTGCCGAAGAACCCCGTCCCGCCGGTGACGAGCAACACCGCGCCGTCGTAGAAGTCGCCGACGCCGGCCGCCTCGCCGGCGCGCAGCGCGGGCAACTCCTGCGCATTCAGGTTGCGCGTGCGCAGGTCTGTGGGCTCACCTTGCCGAGGAACCCCGTCCCGCCGGTGACGAGCAACACCGCGCCGTCGTAGAAGTCGCCGACGCCGGCCGCCTCGCCGGCGCGCAGCGCTGGCAACTCCTGCGCATTCAGGTTGCGCGTGCGCAGGTCTGTGGGCTCACCTTGCCGAGGAACCCCGTCCCGCCGGTGACGAGCAACACCGCGCCGTCGTAGAAGTCGCCGACGCCGGCCGCCTCGAAGGCGCGCAGCGCGGGCAACTCCTGCGCATTCAGGTTGCGCGTGCGCAGGTCTGTGGGCTCACCTTGCCGAGGAACCCCGTCCCGCCGGTGACGAGCAACACCGCGCCGTCGTAGAAGTCGCCGACGCCGGCCGCCTCGCCGGCGCGCAGCGCGGGCAACTCCTGCGCATTCAGGTTCGGCGTGCGCACGTCGTTGCCGTTCGGCTCGCTCTTGCTGCAAAATATATCAGTGTAAATATATAAGTGTAAGCCAAATATCCGTCATCAGAGCTTCTGAGCTGCTGCCGCTAAACACTAAAGTCATACGTCCGTGTATCTGTCGCGCGAATGCGTAAGTGCGATTAGATGAAGTTTACACGAACGAACGAAGCCCGCTGATCGCGTTAGCCGCTGTAGCTCGCGTTGTAGATCAATCCCGTGAGAAGTTTTAGTTTTGGCCTCGCAAATAAAATTAAATATTTCAATTTAGTTTTTACTTCAGACCATTTTGCAGTGGTAGCAAGCAAAGCAAGCAACGATAGTAAACTACTTATGTGGTGAATCGGTTTTAGGTAGTATTTAAATCCGTTGAGATGTTTGGAAACAACTATGGACGTCTTCTATAGGGTGGGTCGTGCGCCCTACCCACCCGAAAAGATCCTGGTGCCCAGCCCAGAATGATTGATTCATCATCATCATCATCATCATATCAGCTGAAAGACGTCCACTGCTGGACATAGGCCTCCCCCAAAGAGTTCCAAAGTGCAATGACCGGTCCTGCGCCACTCGCATCCAGCGGACTCCCGCGACCTTTACCAGGTCATCAGGCCACTTTGTGGGAGGCCTACCGACGCCGCGCCTTCCGGAATGATTGATTACTGACTCAAAATTCCATGCTGGTCACATAAAACCTGCCGAGCCGGGCCGGGCCCTCTGGATACGCCCATGGAAAAATCAACTAAGAGACTCACATGGCATCCATCTTGATTTCAGCGGCGACGTCAATCGCAGCGCGCCTTCAGCTTCCTCTGTATTGAGTCTGCAACAAACACGACATGAGATAGACGGAATATGTTAGGATCAGTATCACCTATCGATGTGGATAAGACATCCTTCTGACGCTTACTCGAGCGCGAGGGTGACGACGTCTCATTCGCAACGATCATCATCATCATCATCACATCAGCCAAAAGACGTCCACTGCTGGACATAGGCCTCCCCCAAAGAGTTCCAAAGGGACCGGTCCTGCGCCACCCGCATCCAGCGGACTCCCGCGACCTTTACCAGATCATCAGTTCACCTTGTGGGAGGATTACCAACGCCGCGCCTTCCGGTACGTGGTCGCCACTCAAGAACCTTTCCGCCCCAACGGCCATCAGTTGTTCTACGTGCAATGTGCCCCGCCCACTGCCACTTAAGTTTAGCAATTCGGAGGGCTATATCGGTTACCTTGGTTCTGCTGCGGATAGCCTCATTTCTGATGCGATCACGCAGAAAAACTCCCAACATAGCCCTCTCCATTGCCCTTTGGGTGACTTTGAGCCTTCTTATGAGGCCCATTGTAAGCGACCACGTTTCAGTGCCACGTTTCACTGGCAACACACACTGGGCCTTTGCCTTTACTCGCAACGATACCTAAGTGATAAATTGGCAAGCATCTTACCGCTATGAGATCCCCTAAACCTCATAGAACTTCCAATCCACGAAGGACCGCCTCACTGCCTCGTCATGGACAACATACGAACTATCTACCTACCTAATGCACAACTAACACCGCACGTCCACGAGGATTGTAATCCTCGACATTTATAAGTAACAGTCACATAAAGTCACCACGACAGGCAATCAACTGTAGCAATGTAATTATATGTGTTTTTTTGTTGTTGTATTGTTTAGTATCGTTTTCATGACGCATTGGTTTTTGGACTGTAGTGTTGTGTTACGGTCACTTTGGAACTCTTTGGGGGAGGCCTTTGTCCAGCAGTGGACGTTTTTCGGCTGATATGATGATGATGATGATGATGAATGTTGTGTTAACATGTTTTTAATAATTAATAAATAATAAATAAAATTACTTATAATAAAGTTACATATAAATTGTGTACGTATATCACAATACATTCATCATCACATTAGGTAAGGTAAATGTCCTATATGTAGTCCTCAACGTTGCACTAGGTACTTATGGGCTTAAATTCGAATGAATAAAAAAATGGTTGTCTATAAAGTCGGTTTACGAACGATAATTTTACGTGATAACGTCATAAGAATACTTTGTGGTGCGAGAGATAAAAAAAAACATAAAAAACGACACCAATATATTTAGACATTTCAACCCCATCCCACCCCAACAGGGGAGAAGGTATTTCACGTCCGCCGCCGTTGGATTTTAAAATCGTTGTTTTTTTCGTAATCAATCAGCGACCCGAAAAACCATAGAAATAATACCCATTGAAACACGTATTTACTAATTTATCGTTAGGAATACTCCTGTGAAGTTTCAAATGAAATAGAGAATCTAATCTTCTGTGCACCCCTAGACCTTATAAGGAAAAATAAGAAACCTACGTGCCAAATGTGGAATGTCTAGAACCAACGGTTTGTGCTGTGCGTTGATCAGTCAGTCAACGAACGGAATAACGGGACAATGAGTCACACTTTTTCATGCATGCAGCCGTGCCGGTGTTCATCGATTTATAAGACGTGATCACGCCAATGATCCTCTTAGTTGGAATTTAACCTGTATTGCATTGACATTAAGTGCCCATCCATGGCATGTTACACTAGAGCACGGCGAGTACTATCTAGGACTACTTGGTAAGACACCAAAAGATAAGTTCCGGAAAACACATTGCTACGAGTATGAACAACACACAAACTAAGTTAGTAGTTTTGGAAAACACACAGACTTCGTTACAAGTCTTACAATTACAACGTACTCGATAAACTATTAAGCCAGAGATCACAATCCGTGAAATAAGTAACTCAGTCATTCTCAATAACCAAATAACATACATTGCATTTCCAAGCCCAAATCCATACATCAAGTGACCCGTGTACTCGTTTGCTCACCCGCACAAACGCTTTGTTAATTAAGAGGCACTTATCGAGCGATATATTCGCAATAGCGAAAAAGCTCATAAATAAATTAAAAAAAAAAACGCTCCACTAGTTCCTGGGGCGAGCGGCGCGGCGCGGCCGGCGCGCCGCAACGCGTGAAGCCCCAACCATTGAAACATCGGTTACCTAACCTCGATAGTCTTACGTCAATGTTCGATGCCTCGTATTGAAGACTAGCTGTTGCCCGCGACTTCGTCCGCGTAGAACATGTTATCGTCTAAATGTTTGTTTAAGGAATGAATTTTTAAAAACATTTAAATTCATTTTGTAGCCTTTTAGTAAACAGTCTAAAACCGAAGTTACAAATCTCTTACTTTCAAAATGTCTTGCTCTCTATAAAAACTTAGATACCCATTTGAACCCTCATAGTAAACAGTCTGAAACCGTAGTTAGGTACACATTTCTTACTTTTAAATGTCTTGCTCTCTATATAAACTTCGAAACATTTAACCTTCTTAAGCGATGAATTAAAAATAAACGCTGATATAAGTTTTGTAGTCTTTTAACAAACAGTCTAAAACCGAAGTTACAAATCCCTTGCTTTAAAAATGTCTTGCTCTCCATACAAACTTTGAACAACCTTATAATCCCCTTTAGGGGATGAATTTCAAAAAACGCTGAAATGAGTTTTGTAGTCTTTTAACAAACAGGATAAGATCAAAGTTACAAATCTAATACTTTAAAATTTTCTTGCTCTGCATACAAACTTTGAACTCACTTCGATTAACGCTTTTCGGGGAAAAATTGAAAAGAAAACACTAAGTTTTTTTATTGTAATAAGTATTTTTTTTACAAACTATCAAGTCTCTAGCTCAAAAAAAGTGTTTCATTCTCATTTTCCCCCTCTAAGGGGTGGAATTTTTCAAACCACTGAAAGTAATTCACGTATATTTGTATTCTAATAAATAATCTTTCTACACTATTTCAAGTCTCTAGCTCAAAAAAAAGTTTCCTCCATATAAACTCACCCCTTTTTATCCCCCTTAGGGGTCGAATTTTCCAAAACGCTGAAAGTGCTTTATTTGTATTGAAATAAGTAATCTCTCAACATAGTTTTATGTCCCTCGCTAAAAAAAATATTTTCTCTATACAAACGTTGCACCCCCTTATAAGCCCCCAAGGGTCGAAATTCTAAAATGCTGAAAGTATTTAATTTTAATTTTAATTAGTAAGCATTCTACAAAATTGTAAGTCGGCTAAAAAAATGTTTCTTCCATACAAATGTTGCACCCACTTTTGGGGTGGAATTTACTAAAACGCTGAATGTACTTTTTTTTTGTATTTCAATTAGCAATCTTTCTGCAAACTTTTAAGCTTCTATCTCAAAAAAGAGTTTCCCCTTTATAAACTTTGCAACCCTTTTTAACCCTCTTAGGTGTAGAATTTTCCAAAACGCTGAATGTACTTTGTTTGTACTCTAATAAGTAATATTTCTATAAAGTTTTAAGGCTCTTGCTAAAAAAATGAAGTTTCCCCCATACAAAATTTGCACCCCTTTTTAACCCCCTTAGGGGCAGAATTTTTCCAAAACGCTGAAAGAACTTTATTTGTATCTTAATGAGTAATCTTTTTACAAATGTTAAAGCTTCTACCTATCTCAAAAAAGAGTTTCCCTCATACAAAATTTTGCAACCCTTTTTTAGCCCCTTAGGGGTAGACTTTTCCAAAACGCTGAAAGTACTTTATTTATATTCTAATGAGTAATCTTATTACAAAGTTTTAAGTCTCTAGCTCAAAAAAAAAAGTTTTCCCCATACAAACTTTGCACCCCTATTTTACCCCCTTAGGGGTAAAATTTTCCAAAACGCTGAAAGTACTATATTTGTATTTAAAGAACTAATCTTTCTACAAAGTTTTAAGTCTCTAGTTCAAAAACAAAAGGTTCTCCATACAAACTTTGCACCCCTATTTTACCCCCTTAGGGAAAGAATTTTCAAAAATTCCTTCTTATTGCTAGCTTTTGTTATAATAGCAACCTACTGTGCAAACATCAACTCTCTAGCTCCAGTGGTTTCGGCTGTGCGTTGATGAGTGAATGAGTGAATAAGTCATGTTACTTATGTTTACATTGTGTGTTTATATAGTACACATATGTTGTAATTTGCTAATTTCTAACTACGTTTTACGTCACCGTAGTTCGAAGTGTAAATCTTAAATTTCTTCTTGTTTATTAAACTAATGACTCTGTGAACTATATAATCGCGAAACGAGACTCAACAAAAAAAATCTACATAGGTAATTAACGAGAAATACGACCTCTAGAGGAGACCTGGACAGCGTGACATCGTGACGGACAAACGAACCATTTTCGGCCCAAGCTAGAACTTCGTTCGTTTCGCTCGCTTGTTCAATAAATATCGAACAACGTAGTACCTATGTCCAGTGTCTGTCACGCTGTCCGGCTGTCCGTCTGTTCTCCTCTACAGGTCGTATTTCTCAACCGAATATCGTGAAGTTTTGTGAACAGGTTCGTTAATTAAGTGTATAGTTTTTTTTGGTCGAGTCACTTTCTGGAAATTAAATAGAAAGTTTGAAAAAAAGTCTTGCTCGCGGGTTTTACAACTCAAAGAGCCACTCACTAGTTAATACTGTATTACCTACCTAATCATTTTGGGTCAATCCCAGCGTTTAATGCACCAACACTTTAGTGGCGGGAATTGCCTAGAAAAATATCCTTCTGTTACACACCCAGTTATAAAAAAATTGGTGGTAGTACGGTGGGAAAGGGGGGGGGGATAGTGTCTAATTAGCTGGCCCCTTCAATCAATGTTAATACATAACTATAAAGGTGATAACGAGGGGTCTCAATTATTAAAAGGGTGTTTTAAACACCTTGATGCTTCGAAAAAAATATTATTTTGATCTATAGTTATAAATATTTTTTTGCCATTAATATGTATGTAGTGAATTCGTCAGTATTTACTACATGAACAATGATAAACCATTTTTAACACGCCATTAGATCAAAAGATACATTAGGCGAAACCTTAACTTAGCTCAAAAGATTTTTCAGTCAACGGAATAGATTAATATTATCATTATTTTCACTGTTTACCTAAGGTGCTAGTAAACAAACACGAGTACACGGCCTGCTGCCAGCCTTAATGTTATAACTGATAATAATTGATGTGCAATACTTAGGCACTAACTAAGATAGTGTAACTATAGGTAGTTCAAATGTTACAATATAAATAATAGGACTATCCACTATTTTTACTTTAACTTTTGTACAAAAATTTATTGACATGAATTATTAAAAGGTTTAACTAGAAAGTAGAACTTGAGTGGTTTCGTGTAACCTTAAGAAATTTCATATTTATGAATATTAAACTTCAAAAAGATATCATTCCTACGCATTATGTATTTCTTTCTTCTTTTAACCTGGAGATGAATAAAAAGAATATTCAAATTTATTTATTTTAAGTAGATTAAGTACCTACTATCATTGTAATAAGCTTTTGTTTGGCAAAACATCACTGAGTGTTGAGTTTTTTTCGTCGTTTCTTCTTGACAGTGGTCTTCTTTTTCAGAAACGCTGCGCTTGTAGAATGTGACTTGTAAAAGTGCCATTGCGGCCTACGTGCAGAATCAAATTTATAATAATAATAAATAAATAATAAATATTTGCGGACAATCTTACACAAATCTACCTAGTCCCAAACTAAGCAAAGCTTGTAGGTACTATGGGTACTAGACGATGATATACATACTAATATAGATAAATACATACTTAAATACATAGAAAACATCCATGACTCAGGAACAAATATTCGTGCTCATCACACAAATAAATGCCCTTACCGGGATTCGAACCCGGGACCTCCGGCTTCGTAGGCAGGGTCACTACCAACTAGGCTACAGAGGTCGTCGAATTTTTACATTTAATCTTTTTTAAACATTGAACAATACAGGCTCTTGAGTTGTACACAGCTCAGACACACTAGTAATTAGGTATTTAACATAAAATTTTACTAAAATTATGCTTACTAGCCCTATTGGTGTTTCTCATAAATTATTGCTGTTATATGTATGCAAAGTATTTTGTTTTCAGCTGAAGAGTTAGGTGAAACAACAATTAGTCGTTCAAATACATTAGGTATTTTACAAGCAATATGAATATAGTAATATTATGCTAAGCTACAATTTTCTTGCTCTCTACAACTTTAGGACGCGGGTTTTAATTTTAAATATGCTGTTCTTAACCTGAGGTAAGCACAGCTAATTTTCCATGCAATCGACACATTGAATTCAATTCATTATTTATTAGCATTTTCCTTAAAAATACTAACTGCAAAATTTTACGCAATCATAATTATGATTTTTTGAATAAATACTTATGAATTAATTTTATTGGATGATGAAAATGAAGGACTTGAAGAATTAAGAAAGATAGCTACTTAGTAAATATGTTATTAGTGCGAAGATAAAACTTGTTTTAGTACCTACATAAAAGTGCAACAAAACTTATTTAGAGTGTTGACTATAGGTACACTAAATGGTATTCAGCGATTGTTTATAAGTTTAATGAATGACATTTTAGTAAGGTATCTATATTTTTTTCTTTTTTCACTTAATATATTTAATTGTAGTTTTTTGTTATTATTGTAGGTACCCATGCTTGCGTTGCTTTATGTTGTTATGTTGCTGTAATTTGTACAAAAATATTATTTAACTAAACCTACATTTAACTCTTAAGAAGGAAATTATGTTATACAAGTAATATGAACTACTTAATGTAAGTGTAACTAAAACAAAACATAAAAAATAACTATCCAACCAAACTTATAAAATAATATTTTTTTTGCTAGGAAGTCAGTTTTAGTTATATTATTCAATTGTATTATCTTTATGATATATTTTTAGGGTTCTGCACTCAAAGAGTAAAACGGGACCCTATTACTAAGACTCCGCTGTCCGTCTGTCTGTCTGTCTGTCTCTCTGTCTGTCTGTCTGTCACCAGGCTGTATTTCATGAACCCTGATAGTTAGACAGTTGAAATTTTCACAGATTATGTATGTCTGTTGCCGCTATAACAACAATAAATTAAATATTTTTATAGATTCCTAATGGTACGGAACCCTTCGAGCGCGAGTCTGACTCGCACTTGGCCGGTTTTTTTAATTTTATTTGTTTAATCAAATTTGATGAAGCACAAATATACCTTGACCTAATTTACACAAAGTAATTATTAATAAACAAACAACACAATACTCACCAAAAATAAAGGGAAGCACTCACTGCACTACGCGGTATTGTTTGCCGGTGCGGGCATGGTCGCGTGCTCTCGGCGGCGCGCGCGGGCTTTCACTGGCCGCGCGACGCGACGCGACCGGCCGCGCCGCGCCGCGCCGCGCGCCGCGTGCCCGCACGCAACCGCCGCGTCTAACAACTCTCACACGGGACAACACTAGGCAGGGACGTATCATTTCATTTACGAACTTGTCATAAACGAACTTGTTACAATATTATTGACTGCAATTAACATTACAAACCTACTTACAATACATAACAATAAAAAAAAAACTAAAGTAACCTAAAATTAAGAAAGATAAAAATCGAATCAAAAAAGGTCTCCAAGGTTGCATCCCTGCGGAAGGGTTCCCATAAGACTGGCTGCGTTCCCTCTTTGTATGCCGATCCGTTGGGCAAGGAACGAGCCAGCCGTATGGTCTCCGGATACTTTGACCAATTTTTTTAACAGTCATAAATTGAATGAACAATTATCCTAATAAGAAAAAAGAAAATACAAAATGAAGAACTGCGACTTATTTTGTGGCAATGCCTTTTTAACAACACATTGGTTGTTAGTGTGTGTCGGTATGTGGCAACGGATGAATCTATTTGAATAGGTAGGCTTTTTTTTAATCGAATGTTTTGTGAAACTGATGGTATTGAATTTACCTATGACTAGTCCTAAAGAACAAAAGTATGAATAATTTTGTCATGAATATTTTTACATAAATCTTTTTGTCAAAGAATAGGATATAGCTTAATAATGTAATTATTTTTTTTTGCCAAATAAAGAATTTATCTTTAACCGCTTTAGCCTAGTTGGTAGTGACCCTGCCTACGAAGCAAGAGGTCCTGGGTTCGAATCCCGGTAAGGGCATTCATTTGTGTGATGAGCACGAATATTTGTTCCTGAGTCATGGATGTTTTCTATGTATTTAAGTATTTATTTCTCTATATATATATCGTCGTCTAGTACCCATAGTACAAGCTTTGCTTAGTTTGGGACTAGGTTGATGTGTGTAAGATTGTCCGCAAATATTTATTTATTATTATGTATCTCCTGTTTAAATTCACGGGACAAAGCCCGGTCCTTTGGAAGGCGTGCGTGGGGATATAGATCCAACACGTAGAGGCCCTTTGGAGACGAAGTTTAATGTAATGTAATACACCTGCTAGAACCCATTCACTGGTACATCGGTAGATACCCGTGAACCGGTTCCAACAGGCGTTGGGACTATTGTGGGTTATATGGATAGAGAACGGTTTCTATGGTGATGAGATTTGGGTGGATTATGAAACTGGGCTATTGCAAAAAGGTCCGGACACCTGCCATAACATTGTTATACACAAAGTTATCGAGGCAGGCGGTGACTAGCCGCTCATTAGATGGGCCCCTGAAAGCGTCGTCGTACAGACGGCCAGGAGCAACACCGGGTGAGCGGCTCAGGGGTGTCGAGAGGTGGTGCTGCGCTTTCTCCGAAGTTACTCGCGGCGTTATGCCCTTTAACACTTCCACCCCTGGAGCATATAGCTCTGACGACTCCTCTCTGGACGGCCAATGAAGGCAAGCCAGAGCTGAGAGTCCTGCGGGCCCCCTTGGGGTTCCACTCCGACCGACGAAGACACGCCGGAGACGGAGGCCCTGACCGACTCTCGGGAGCACTCGGGTCCGTGGGGTCGTTACTCCCCAACAGCTCGCCACAAGCTGCCCTGCGGGCTTATTATTATTATTATCTATTTATTTTATTTAAAGTAAGATAAAAAATCTTTATGACAAATCTTTTGTTAACTGTTATACACTTTTTTTATTAATATGTGAAATTATAATTATGACAAGCCATCAGGTGAATCAAACATTTTGATATAAAATTATGCGAAACGGCATTATACCTAGCATCCGTAGTTTGGTCGTGCGCGCCCGCAAAGGTCGGCCGTGTGTATCGCGTCGCGCGTGCGCGATGGACGATAGCAAGCTCACGTAACTTTTATCAGCGCGCGCGCCGGCGCGGGCGGCTACGGCGGGCTTTCGGCGGGAGCGGTCGAGAGCAGCCCTAAACACTTCGGCGGGAGCGGTCGAGAGCAGCCCTAAACACTTCGGCCCGGATCCCTGGAAATTAGTTACCTACTGTTGCTATAAATTATAATACAAACAAAGAGAAGAAAACGTTCTAGGTACTCGTTCTATTATTAGGGTTCCGTACCCGAAGGGTAAAAACGGGACCCTAATATTACTAAGACTCCTCTGTCCGTCTGTCACCAGGCTGTATCTCATGAACCGTGATAGTTAGATAGTTGACATTTTCACAGATTATATGATGTATTTCTGTTGCCGCTATAACAAAAAATACTAAATAATTTACTTTAAAAACAAAGTTTAAACCGACTTCAGTACTTCGCCAAGCCACATAGGTACATGAACATTTCCTTTCCAATTTACCACATGCACTGCTTTCCGAGAGCAAATGCGTTGAATATTACAGAAAAACCCAAGTCGCTATCTGTGGGCTGATAATATTTGAGGAGTTCCGTCGATTCCGAAAGGATCTGAGAATTACCACTTTATGAGTTGCTACTTCAACGGAATCATGTAAGAATCTTTGACCAACTTTACATCTTTGAGGAGTTCCATAAGTCACCTGTGGTTTTCAGTATCAGTTCCACTTCACCTAAATTGCGATTTCCGAAGATAAATACACGAATTATAATAGAAAATACCGAAATCACTACATGCGTGCCTATAAAATTTGAGGCTTGCCCTCAATTTCCCCGGGTTCCCATCATCAGATCCCGATTTGGTGACAATACCTCCTCGGAAGTATACTCTTTTGAATAAAAAAAAGAATTTTGGAAATCGGTCCACAATTGACGGAGAAATCAGCGAACATACATAAAAAAAATTAATAAAAATACATACAGTTGAACATAATATACCTCCTCCTTTTTTGAAGTCGGTTAAAAACAGAATAAAATAAATATTTAAGGGGGCTCCCATACAACAAACGTGATTTTTTGCCGTTTTAGGGTTCCGTAGCCAAATGGCAAAAAACGGAACCCTTATAGATTCGTCATGTCTGTCTGTCTGTCCGTCCGTATGTCACAGCCACTTTTTTCCGAAACTATAAGAGCTATACTGTTAAAACTTGGTAAGTAGATGTATTCTGTAAACCGCATTAAGATTTTCACACAAAAATCGAAAAAAAACATTAAGTTTTAGGGGTCCCCATACTCAAAACTGAAACTCAAAAAAAATTTTTTCATCAAACCCATACGTGTGGGGTATCTATGGATAGGTCTTCAAAAATCATATTGAGGTTTTTAATATCATTTTTTTCTAAACTGAATAGTTTGCGCGAGAGACACTTCCAAATTGGTAAAATGTGTCCCCCCCCCCTGTAACTTCTAAAATAAGAGAATGATAAAATTAAAAAAAATATATGATGTACATTACCATGCAAACTTCCACCGAAAATTGGTTTGAACGAGATCTAGTAAGTAGTTTTTTTTAATACGTCATAAATCGTAAACCTCAATTTATTTCACGGAACCCTTCGTGTGCGAGTCCGACTCGCACTTGGCCGCTTTTTATTATTACCATTATCTAATGGTACGGAACGCTTCGTGCGCGAGAATGACTCGCACTTGGCCGGTTTTTTTTTTTATTGTAACTTCTAGCAACAGAAATTAGTTTCCAATTTAGATATCGGTAGGCTAGGGTTCAGGCGTGCGGCTGTCAAGCGGTGGTCGTGGGTTCGAATCCCGGCTCGTACCAATGAGTTTTTCGGAACTACGGAATATTTACCGTTAGCTTTCCGGTCTAATCCCAATAAGGTCTAGTTTTCCCTCTGAGTTGGAAGGTCAGATGGCAGTCGCTTTCGTAAAACAAGTGCCTATGCCAAATCTTGGGATTAGGTGTCAAAGCAGACTTCGGGCTCCTTTAGAGGCACAACCGGGATTAACGATGAAGATGGAAAACTTACATTTCAAATGCGAACCATTTTACTCCGTTCAAAGTTGCGCGTAAGTTGCTAAACGCTTAAACTGAATTGAACGAAGGTAGGTATTTACTATTAGAAGTAACGTTAGCCGTTATGTAAGCTAATAGTCCCTAGAAAGCCTTACGGTCTTTTGTCCGATGTGTATTGCACCACGCTGGCTGGATAGTTGTAATAGTAGGTAATAACTACATGACCGGTCACGTCACGACGCAGGTTGAGTAACGACACGACAGGCCTGCCGTGCCGTGCCGGATGCCGGTAAATGCCGGATGCCAGGTGGCGGTAAATGCCGGGTGGCGGTATGTGATATTCCGTACATAAGTTCCGAAAAACTCATTGGTACGGGCCGGGATTCGAACCCACGACCGCCGCTTGACAGCCGCATGCCTGAACCACTAGGCTACAGTAGTTTCTTGAGCGTTCGGTAGAATTATCGTGAACATGTTCGTAGGTAGCGATGTTTGACTCGATGCGGCTCGGTCCGTTGTTTAGTTTGACAAATTTAAAAGTAGCGAATGCTCGATGTTCTTTTACATGCGAATGCTCAAGTCTATCAGCGCACATATAAATATATTACAATGCACTTGCTCAGAAAGAGCTATATGGTTCAACATAAACACGGGAAGTGGTAGTCTATGCCGGCACGACGGCGCCGGGCGGACCGCGCCCGTGCGGGAATGGATTTCAGGCCAAAATTCCCGCACACTGTGCGAGAATGAGTTTTCGTGACAATTAAAATTTCACCTTTTATGTATATTTTTTATTTCCTCGCATGATGCATTGTAAAATGTTGTATGATACACGTGCGGATAGGTCAAAATCAAATCAATCAAAATCAATTATTTATTCTGCAAATAGGCCACAAGGGCACTTTTACATGTCAAATGGTGTTCTACAATATAATATTAATAATCTTACACAATAATCATTTTAAAATTGCAGATTTTAACTAATTAGTACCTAAATGGTTACAAACTAAATGTCACTGAATGAAAACTAGAACAATCCAAAATTGTAAAATATTATCAAATACATTTGATATAAGGTCTGTATCAGAATTAACAATAAGTTTATGATATAATTTAGTACCCCAGAGATGTATAATGTCTCTGAGCATCCAAATACAATTAATAATTATTCTAATGTTCTTGTAGAGATGTATACTGTCCCTAAGCGTTAAAACAGAAAAAAAAGGATCATTAATGTAATATTGTCAGAGATGTACAGGGTCAATAACAATAAAACGTGTCAAGAACAGAATGATGTCTCTCGTCAAAATAATGATAATAACACTAGTATTTAGGTAGTTACTATGCCCTTGCAAGCATGAACAGACCGGACTCCACAAACAGCACCCGATCACGAGTATGACGCATATCTCAGCCATCGCCTCCCTCAACCATATGTTAGGGAAGGTGGCGACCCGATCAACGACGCCACCGTAAGCAAAGCCCTTTAAGCGAGCATGACATATTCAAGCCACACTGGACATTGATAATAGCAAAGATTAAAGCTACTTGTTCGGCGAGAAAAAGCATTACGTGCTCTCATGTTACATAAAACGGAACAGCTATTTCCGGTACTTATAATAATTACAAAGGTAATACGCCAAGACAATCATACTCGAAGGTATATTAATTCTAATACAATTTGACTGCTACTGGCTTAAAGGCATTTTTGTCGTTTATGAAATCGTTGACATTATAATACGCCTTGCTTAGCAAATATTTTTTTATATGAGACTTAAATTTACTTAACGGCAAATTAACAATTTCGGTAGGTATTTTATTGTAAAAACGTATACAGTTCCCCACGAACGACGTGCTAACCTTGCGAAGACGACTGTACTGCACTGCGATCTTGTGTTTACTTCTGGTGTTGTAGTCGTGGATATCACTGTTGAGATTGAAGTCCTGAAGGTTTTTCCGCACATACATAATATTCTCAAGAATGTATTGGCATGCTACAGTAAGAATATTTGCCTCCTTAAATTTGTCCCTGAGAGAATTTCGGGCTTTTAGTTCGTAGATGGAGCGTACAGCTCGTTTCTGTAGCACGAAGATGGTCTGGATATCAGCCGCTTTTCCCCACAACAGGATTCCGTAGGACATAACACTGTGGAAGTAACTGTAGTACACCAGCCTGGCCGTCTCAACGTTTGTTAACTGTCTTATACGTCTTACTGCATAGGCTGCAGAACCAAGTTTGCCGGCAAGGGTGTCGATATGCGCATGCCATTGTAGTTTTGAGTCCAAGGTGATGCCTAAAAACACTGTTCTATCTTCAAATTCCAGTTCATCGCCCTTTAATTTGATCCTGGTATTGTTTACGTGCTTGACATTAGGTAAAGTGAATCTGATACACTTTGTTTTCTTGGAATTTAACAGTAAATTATTTGCTGTAAACCATTCCACAACAGTGTTGAGCGCATCATTAATATTATCGAAGCTTGTCTCTTTCCTGTCTACCTTGAAAATAAGCGACGTGTCGTCTGCGAATAACACTATATCATGCTTATCTTGCACCACATTTGGTAGGTCATTGATGTAAATCAGAAACAAAAATGGACCCAGAATCGAGCCTTGAGGAACACCAAGAGCAACAGTTGTCCCCGCTGAGTGCATCCCGTTGACGACTACTCGTTGTGTTCTCTCAGAAAGATACGATGATACAAGATCAAGAGCACCGTTTTTAATCCCATAATGTCTTAACTTTCTGATTAAATTCTCGTGATCAACGCAATCAAATGCCTTTGATAAATCACAGAACACTCCAATAGCATCTTGAGCCTCTTCCCAGGCTTCAAAAATATGTTTAATTAGTACCACACCGGCATCAGTGGTAGAGCGACCCCTAGTAAAACCGAACTGATTGTTATTGAACAGTTTATTACAATTAAAGTGAGACATAAGCTGATTAAGAATAATCTTTTCAAAGACTTTGCTTAGTGCCGGTAGTATTGATATTGGCCTGAAGTTGGTAGGGTCAGTTTTCGTTCCTGATTTAAACAGCGGAATAATTTTACTGTGTTTCATGAGATCAGGAAATACTCCAGTATCAATACATTTATTAAAAATATCAGCTAAAAAAGGTGCGATTGATTCTACAATGGAATGTAATACTTTGACTGAAATGCCCCAAAGATCTTCAGTCTTCTTTAAGTTCAACAATTTAAACGTTTTTACAAGAATATGAGGGGTCACGTGAGTGAAGCTAAAGTTTTCTGTACATTCCGCTACATTTGCTTTCAATAATGATTCAGCGACATCTGGTGATGAGTTTAAAGACTTCGTGGTCTCAAAAGGTACGTTAGAAAAGAACCGCTCAAAATGATCTGCTACTTCATGGTCAGAACTTACCAAAGTATCATCAATTCGTAGACTGTAATTCCCAACTCGTGTCGATCAATAACACTCCCTGACGGTCGTGTTTTTGGTCATCGCCACTCGTTGGAAAATACCTGATTTCCGCACTTGTATCATAAATAACTATGTCCTTGTCAGCTTATGACGAACGCAACAATGTTTGAAATATTATGTGACTAGCTGTGCCCTTTGCTCCGCCCTTCTTTTCCCTAGGGGGGGTTGATAAAAATGTGTCTTATCTATATGTCAATTTTCATCACTGCTATTGGTCAGTAGTTTAGCAGTGAAAAAGTAAAAGACAGAGAGACAGAGGCACTTATTATATAGTGCTAAAGGGTAAACCTTAAATTTAATTGTAATGATAGAGTAATGAAATTTAAATTTAATATTATTGTAACTATGGATTTTTATCTGAAATAAATTATGATTATTATTATTATTTAACCTAAGGGTTAAAGGTAACCTTAGGGTTTAGGGTAACCTTTGTCTGTGTTTTGTTTTCCGACGAACAATTTTGACGAGTGGTTAAGCCTTACGCCGCACTTAGCGTCGCGCGACATGTCGCCTGTGCATAAACGCGGCCTTATATGACTTACGATAGTTACGCAGCCAACTCGCAAGTTCCGTCGTGTCTGCTGCTTGACCCACTGTGAGGCGCTGGTACCACTGGCTACAGAACGACGCAACTGCTTACAGATCTTATTTAATATAGCCGTTTTATAATAAAACTGACATGGTAATAGGAACCTTCTCCCTTGAAAATAGAGTTACTTTTTGAATGAACCACTTTGATGCAATTCGGTAAACTCAAATCATTCCAGTACACCACAAACTCCCTATATGTTTCGCTTCTATCTCTGGGTGGATAAGGTCCAAAGTTGCGTGTATGCTGTGACGAATGTACTGAGATACGACCTTTTTGGTGGAGCGTGTGGAAAGCATGTCACAATAGTGCTAAATAGTAAATAGAGGAGGTAAACATTCAAGTGAAAGTGGTTTCGGTCCATCGGAGCGGCGTTCACGGAAGCGCCGGTCATGGCGGGGCCGGTGTAAGCTGACCTGCGAGTGTGTGTCATTGTTGAGCGTGGAGGGGTCATGTTATACGTAGGACTAGATCAGAATCGAGGGAAAATGGTTTATGATTAGATAAACAGGGATGTGCAATGGTCGAGAGATAGAAAACATGTATTATAACATATGTAGGTAACATTAATTGATTATAATTATAACGTGTATTTGATGACATTAAATTGTTATTAATTGATTGTGATTATTATGGTAATGAACATAATGTATATCATCATCATATCAACCAAAAGACGTCCACTGCTGGACATAGGCCTCCCCCAAAGAGTTTCAAAGTGACCAATCCTGCGCCAACCGTATCCAGCGGACTCTCGCGACCTTTACCAGGTCATCAGTCCACCTCGCGGGAGGCCTACCAACGCCGCGCCTTCCTTTACGTAGTCGCCACTTGAGAACCTTTCCGCCCCAACGGCCATCAGTTCAAAGTGCATTTTTTTTTTAATTTAAGAATTACTTATGCTTGTTTATAGACTTTCCCGCGGTGTTTTAATATTTACTTTCAATCGAATGTGTTTAAAAAAAACAATACATCTGAATTGAGAACCTCCTCCTTTTTTTGAAGTCGGTTTTTCTTTGTTTGAAAGCATATACTTCCACATTGGTCCCATTGTCACCAAAATTCAGTTCTGATGATGGTATCTTGGAGAAATCGACGGAACTCTTCAAATTTTATAGGCAAACTTGAAACAATTTGGCTACTGATTTGAAGTCGGTTAAAACTTTGTTTTTAAAGTAAATTATCGCATAACTTTTCTTTCATCTAGTATTCTAATTGGCTAGATAGGTTAGTATTTATCGTCGATCACTATCGACGCGCGCGCCGCCCTGCGCGTACGCCGGACCGGTTCTCGGTTATGAAAAACTATGTGGGTAACGTTACGTCAGGCCGGACATGCAACCTACGGTTATAGATCAATGGATCATCTAATACTGTGTGCGGGTCGGTGAAGCGTTCGCGAGGCGCGCTTACGCAGTGGAAAATGCGGCGTATTGAAAAAAAAATGTGGGATTTTTCAAAAGTCAAGTGTCCATACGCTACGGTACCAGCTTAACATCAGTCAGGCCGTAAGCTTGATTGCCATCGTCGTTATATTAAAAAAAAAGCCGCGTTTTCTAATGCTCTCAACTCAAACAAGCGTAATATGGTCTACTTGATGGTAAGCACACAGTAGCCTATAGAAGCTTGCGACTGCGGAACCACCACACACATTGCAACAGCGCATTGCCGAACCTTCATTGATTAAAGGTTTTTTTTTTATTTTTTTTTACTCAACAAAAATTACGATAAACTTAGTCTAAGTCTACGCCAACTCATTACAGTTTGTTGGCTACTAGGTACACTCTTTTTTTAATTTCATAATATACAATTTGAATATTTATAAGCACACTTAAATTAAAAGCAACTCATACTAAGTAAACAACAAATAAAAAAAATAAAAACTAATTACAAAAAAAAGCAGCCAAGTGCGAGTCGGACTCGCACATGAAGGGTTCCGTGAAATAAATTGCGGTTTACGATTTATGACGTATTAAAAAAAACTGCTTACTAGATCTCGTTCAAACCAATTTTCGGTGGAAGTTTGCATGGTAATGTACATCATATATTTTTTTTAGTTTTATCATTCTCTTATTTTAGAAGTTACAGGGGACACACATTTTACCACTTTGGAAGTGTCTCTCGCGCAAACTATTCAGTTTAGAAAAAATTGATATTAAAAACCTCAATATCATTTTTGAAGACCTATCCATAGATACCCCACACGTATGGGTTTGATGAAAAAAATTTTTTTGAGTTTCAGTTTTTTGCCATTTGGCTACGGAACCCTAAAAATAGGCCGTCTAAAAATTCTGCCTCCGGCAAAGAAAGCTTTTAAATTATAAACAAAATAAAATTTTGCTGTACTAACATAGGTCATTAAGTATTATTTTTTCCTTTTGCTTACTAACAACCTATGGACCATGATGTCTGAAAATAAAGATATTTTATTTTATTTATTTATTTATAAAGACTCCATGACGCTGGCGGCACGGCATTTCCCCTTTGGACCGCAAGAGCTATCCTTTGGGAAAGGTATGCGCCAGCTCTGGGGTCGCCTGAGGCGTGGACCAGCCGTGACGACAGGGTCCTCATGAAGGCCTTTATATTGGCTGACCAGGGTTTTTGACGTTTCAACTGCAAGCGCCGCAAACTCGTAGTCCTGTACTCTTTGTACTAGAGAAGAGTGTTTGCGGCGCTTGAGTAATTGGGCCTCGCCCTGATCAGCCGCAGCGCCGGCCTGCGACCGTATTGCCTGTATGTTTATAATTATGTTTCGGTATCTATATACTATGTGTACAATCTATGGTTTTAATTTTATTTTTTTATGCTTATTATTAGCGGGAAACAGGAATGGCAAGTGATGTAAAGATGTAAACAAGTATTTCATCATAATTACCTACGGAGCCTCAGCCTTTTCTACCCTTAGTGACAATAAACTTGTTTACATTTCGATTGAACTGCTATGTATATGTAATTTTTATTTTATATGCCTAAATGAAGTAACTAAGTATATACCTATTTTTTTAAAAGGAAGGCATTCATTAAACATGTTTTCATTTTAGATTAAAATATATGTATACTTTTGCAGTCGTCCTCCGCAATTATATTATTAAATATACGTGGAACCCTCGTTCCGCGTATATTTAATAATTTAATAAACTTTCTTGTTCTTTGACCGTAATAATTATTTGATCTCGGTTCAACGTATATTTTGCGTATCTCTAATCTAAGACGACGATTGTAGGTATTAGGTATTTTAAAAACAGGTCGTTTGTACTGATTTACAGCGAGTAAAAATTTAAATTTAGCATGGACGGGTAAATTGTGTTGATAGGTAGGTACTCGTATTTAAGAAGAACGTGTGGCCCTCCTCACTCAACACAGCGCGTCCGCGGGAACTTTGGCGACCTGAGGTGCTCACCTTAGGTGCTCACCACCAGCCCCCCCTATTCTGTAACTTGTTTTAAGCTCATCTCAACGCTCACCCACAATTATACCTTGACACCGCGATGCGTAGTAATTAAGCGTAGGTAGAGGTCTAGTTTCGTAACGGGTGACCGGCGGGGTGAGCCGTATTAACGCGTAGCGAATAACAGCCCAGGAGTAAGTATATAGACAAATAAACAGGTAGCTTAAAATGGGGTGAGTAGGGATTGCAATGACAGTTGGGTTATGAATGGGGAGAGATGACAGGGGGTGAGATGGTTTTTAAAGGCTACTGCTACTAAATAATGTATTCTTATTACAAATGGAGCTATGGTAGTATTCATAATAATAATAAAAAGCGGCTAAGTGCGTGTCGGACCACGCACAACGAAGGGTTCCGTGCCTACTAACTATGTACACTACAACCTATATTAAGTAAGACTAATAATATTTATAGTGATTATCTCCAAACTGTGAACGTCTTGACTAATAAAATATGTTTGTCTTATTAATTCGCTTAGGTACACCCGAATATCATCGAACAAACATGTTTAGGTACGTACATACAAATAATGTACGATTGTATATAATTTTTTTTTTTATTCATATTAAAAGAAAAAAGATACAGGGTAGAGGAACCAAAAGATGAACGTTTAAGCGACTATCCCAACTTTACAATTTTTTTTCGAGGAGTGGTGATTTAGTTTGTTTACATTTAATTTTTTATACGATTTCGTATATAGTCGAGGATAGATATGACTATTTTAAACCATCCTATTACAATACAGTATTTTATTAAAAATGGGTTTATGCTGAAGTATGTCATTTTGCCCAGAAGATGAACACTGTGCCCAATAGTTGAACATTTTGACACCAATAGTTGAACGAAGAAAATCGTAACACCGCGCAGCCTCTGACTTTTGGTCTAGTTATTATATAATCATTGTTATAGCAATTTATACTAGTTAACAATCACAATATTGATACTAAACACAGAATAAAACAGTTCAAATGTACCCTTTTCATATGGTTACAATTATAAGAGATTATTTTTTACATATTAATCATTAAAACATTTTTTTATTTATTAATCATTAGATTAAAATAAATAAATTGTTGGGGTTTATATGTATAAGTCGGATTTCATATTTATTACGTATCTTTGTTATTAAGATGTTCATTGTACTAAGTGTACTAACCCTTGCCTAAAACTTGAACGAATAAATTTTGTTTTTTCATTTCATTTATTCCTTTATAAAACGTAGTTTTACATGTCAATTTATAGATATTAAATAACATTATACATAATACTATCACATTAAGGTGAAAAAGTATGTCTTATATTATATTACAGCAGGTTAGGTAGGTAAGTATGTCTTAGTTTAGGTACACTGCAGCGTGTAGTCAACGAATAATTAACTATTAAAAGAAACTTACCTAAGGGAAGTTCAATAGTAATTATACGAGCTTGTTCTTCCGAGAGATTATATTTACTTGTAGTAGTAGTGTTCTCGTACGGCCGTTGTCACAGTATTTTAGAGAATCTGTATAGAATTTTGTTAGATAGGCACCTTCGTAAAACGAAACGCAATATAAAAGTTAACCCCCACTCCCAGCAATGATTGTCGCCCGCTAAATCGATACGCCATCTTGTCATTCTTTGTTTTTGTGCGCCGTTGTTCACACACCATGGATAGGGCATCAATTCAACGGAAGATTGAAGATCTTAAAAAACAGCTCAAGCGAAGGAGATCGCCAACTCCATCGGATTCTTCACCAGGACGATCTCCTTCCCCAAAAAGGCGTTGCCGTCTACGACTTATATCGTCCGATTCATCTGAACCGGAGCCTGACGACGAAAATACCAACGGTTAGTTTAATTATTACCTAACGAGTGCATACTTTTGTTGCAAGTATTGTCTGGATGGCGTACGCAACAAAATACCCTTTAGTTGCAAGTATAACCTGGATGGAATACGCAACTATACATAAAACATTCATTTGTTAACAAAACAGTACAATACCATAAAGTACAAGATACGTGTAACCATACCTATCTATATTACTTCATGTTGTCATCTAATTACGTTGCAAGTGACGACTGCATGTCTCACGCAACGATAAAAACTGCGTCTACCCTCAAAATATTTATTTTTATTTTGCTGCTGTTTATGATGATACTGAATTAGTATTTTTTCTAAATTTCAGTTGCCAGGCAAGGTCAAACGAATGATTTAAATACAGACGACTTATTTACACTTTTGGTGAAGATCCGACCCAAAATAAAGATTACGGTGATGATATTCACGCGCATCTGGCTGTTAGGTGGACACACGTACTATCGAAGGGCTTGAAAAAGGATCATCGTTCGGAATTACTAACGAAGTATGCACCTCCAGCAAACTGTACTTTACTGGAGACTCCAAAACTGAATGAGGAAATAAAGGCTGCTGTTCCGGATTCCTCGGTTAAGCGGGATGAAAAATTAGTTATTAAACAATCGCAGCTTGGATCCGGTATAACCTGCCTAGGTAGGGCACTTGACATCGCTTTTAAAATACCAGATAAACAATCGCGTGACCTGATTGTAAAACACTTAGGCGAAGCTGGGCAAATATTGTGTGATTTGCATTATTTGGACACAATAACACGGAGATCCCTATTAATACAAAGTCTTAGTAAAAATACAAAAGATGCAGTAAAAGACCTCACACGGGACAAGCTTTTATTTGGCGAAGGCCTTACAGAAACATTAAAAGCAATAAAAGCATGCTCCAGATCTGCAATTGACATAAAAACTAAGCCATTCAAGCCGGCACAACGTTTTAATGAAAGTATCGCGGGACCTAGCACACTCAGGACTTCAACAAACTCTTCTTTAAACTGGAGGGGCCCGTCGCGTCGTTCAGCGCTTCCAGCGTATCCAGCGATGACGACGGGTGGATACCGCGACCGGCGCCAGCCAGCGGCTGCACCAGCCCGGAGACAGTACAACCGGAACTTCAGACACCAGGCGTCGTCATCGACCAAGATATATTGAACCATTCTCAGGTAACGCAATGTGCGGGCAGATTACAACATTTTTACGCAAAATGGCAGCAAATAACTAGCGATGCAGTCATTTTGTCGTAGGTGAAAGGTTTTAAGATACCATTTTCTCGCAGAGTTCATCAAAATGGACCACTCGTCACCCGACCCCATAATCTTGAAGAGGATAAATGTTTCTTAAAAGAAATTAATGAACTGATTCTTAAAGGGGTAGTAAAAAAATGCTTACCTTGTAAGAATCAATTCGTATCTAAGATCTTTTTGCTAGACAAACCAAATGGTGACAAGCGTATGATTCTAAATTTAAAAGAATTGAATAAATTTATTGACACAGCTCATTTTAAATTAGAAGATCTTAGAACGGCAATAAAATTATTATCTCACAATTGCTTTATGTGCTGTATTGATTTAAAGGACGCTTATTATGCAATAAGTGTTGATGAAAATTACAGAAAGTTGCTTAGATTTCAGTATAAGTCTTAATACATTATATGAGTACTCAGTACTCCCGTTCGGATTAAACGTAGCTGTAATGTTTTTACAAAATTAATGAAGCCAGTTATGCAATATTTACGAGGCCAAGGCCATTTGTCTGTCATTTATCTAGATGATACTTTGTTGCTTGCCAAGACGTACAAAAAATGTCAAGAAAATTTGTTTGACACAATAGCTCGTTTTGAATCATTAGGATTTATCATTAACTATGAAAAAAGTCAACTTGTACCAAAAACCACGAGCAAATTTCTGGGTTTTATACTAAATTCCAACGATCTTTCTATTGCGCTGCCAGACAATAAGCGCTCATTGATAAAAACCGAACTTGTAAAGTTAAAAGATACAAAACAATGTACCTACAGTGAGAACATTTGCTCGTCTAATTGGGCTACTTTGTTCAGCCTGCCCCGCAGTAACTTATGGCTGGGCTCATACAAAATTATTTGAACGAGTCAAATACTTACAATTAAAAGGAATTTTCAATGGATTTTCAATGGTGGGTAAATCATATCGACAAATCAATCAGTTTTATCAGAAATCATAAATATGATATAGAAATTTATTCTGATTCTTCTATGAGCGGTTGGGGTGCCGCTTGTAATAATACAAGAGCAAATGGTTTTTGGTCTGTTGCTGAAGCTAGCAAGCATATTAATGAATTGGAACTTATAGCCGCTTACTTCGCTTTGAAGATTTTTGGCAAGCATTGCTATAATTCTCAAATACTCATGCGAATTGATAATAAAACGGCTATTGCTTACATGAACCGAATGGGCGGCATTCAGTATCCCCATTTAAATAAAGTCGCTAGAGACATATGGGATTGGTGTGAAGCAAGGAATAACTTTGTGTTCGCTTCTTACATTACATCTGCTGATAACTCGATAGCCGATTTTGAATCTAGACGATTAAATGATGATACTTTATGGCAGCTTAATGATTTGGCTTATGGGACCATCTTAAGTAAACTAGCTATTCCTGAAATTGATTTATTTGCAAGTCGATTGAATCGCAAATGTGAAAAATACGTGTCATGGCATGGAGATCCCAATTCGGTTGCTATTGATGCGTTCACATTAAATTGGAAAGGCTATTCCTTTTACGCATTTCCCCCCTTTTGTTTGATTCTAAAAGTATTATCAAAAATCGTTTCAGATAAAGCCAAAGGAATTGTTGTGGTACCAAACTGGCCCAATCAACCGTGGTTTCCTTTATATCATCGGTTGCTTGACTCAGAACTTGTAATTCTGGATGCTAATCCAAAATTATTATTATCTCCTTCCAGAATCATACATCCGCTTCACAAGACCCTGTCTTTGATGGCAGGCATTTTATGGGGGAAGCGTTCATAAGAAGAGGGGCTCCTATTGAAGCATTAGATATATTATTAGATTCTATATCTACTAACACTTTTAAGCAGTATCAGTCTTGTTTGAAAGAATGGTTTAAGTTTTGTAATCAGCACAATTATGATTGTTATACTGCATCCACGCCAATTATTTTGAAATATCTGTCGTCAATTTATAATTGCGGTGGCAAATATGGCACAATTAATTCTCATAAATCTGCTTTAGTGATGTTATTGGGCGATCAAGTAAATGATGATTTAATATCAAGATTTTTAAGAGGAGTTCATAGGCGAGTCCCTACGTTACCAAGATATAATTTAACATGGGACACTTCGATTGTACTCAATTATTTAAGTGCTTTAGGTAATGAGTCTATATCACTAGAAATGTTATCCAAAAAACTAATAACGTTACTTGCATTAGTAACTGCACACCGGTTGCAAACACTATCGATTATAAAGATTTGCAATATTGAGAAAACAGATACCTACCAAAATTTGTATACAGATCCGAGATTTTATTAAAACTTCAGGCTTAAATCGAGTTCAACCTATTCTGGTTTTACCCTTCTTTTTGGAACGCCCAGAAATATGCCCAGCCAAATCATTAATAACTTACCTAGATCGAACGAAAGGGTTGCGAAACAGCAACAATGTTAATGATTTGTTCATAAGTTTCAAAAAACCTCACTCAAGAGTATCGTCACAGACACTTAGTAGATGGGTAAAGCTATTGCTTGAAGAGAGTGGAATAAACACCACAATTTTTAACGCTTACAGTACCAGACATGCTTCGACATCAGCTGCACGGAGGTCAGGAGTAAATCTCCAGTTAATACGAAAAACAGCTGGATGGACGGGAACATCTAAAGTTTTTGGAACTTTTTATAATCATTGTTTTTATGTCATTGACGATACTCTGGTCGAGGAAAATTTTCCTCGATCAATTCTCTCTCAGGCTGAGTGATATACAACATTATATATTATGAATAATTGAAAAGATAATTTGTATTCTGATTTACAAGCAGCTTTGATTATTATAATGGTCTTTACAAATAAATCAAATTTGATCATTTTTAATATATATTTTATTTTCCGCTCTGAACATCTACAAGTAAATATAATCTCTCGGAAGAACAAGTGAAGTATAATTAACTATTAAAAGAAACTTACCTAAGGGAAGTTCAATAGTAATTATACGAGCTTGTTCTTCCGAGAGATTAGACCAAAACAGTCCCTCCCAACCCGCTAACGTTTGCCCGTAGTCAAATAAAATAAATATGTCATCCGTGCCGTAAAGCAATTTCTTTAAACTCAATGACAAGATGGCGTATCGATTTAGCGGGCGACAATCATTGCTGGGAGTGGGGGTTAACTTTTATATTGCGTTTCGTTTTACGAAGGTGCCTATCTAACAAAATTCTATACAGATTCTCTAAAATACTGTGACAACGGCCATACGAGAACACTACTACTACAAGTAAATATAATCTCTCGGAAGAACAAGCTCGTATAATTACTATTGAACTTCCCTTAGGTAAGTTTCTTTTAATAGTTAATTCTAAAACCGTTTTTAAACTGTCTCAGACTTTGAAAAATACCACGCTAATGGGTACGTAAATCAAACCATAATTTTATCAATTTTAATCCTCTTAAAATCCTTAATGACCGCTTGTTCCCAGGTAGTTGAAGGGTGTTATCGGGTTTTAGGTGGAGATAACAAATTACGTACTTAGTATTAATCCTCACTTAATGCCAATTCTAAAACCGTTTTTAAACTGTCTCAGACTTTGAAAAATACCACGCTAATGGGTACGTAAATCAAACCATAATTTTATTAATTTTAATCCTCTTAAAATCCTTAATGACCGCTTGTTCCCAGGTAGTTGAAGGGTGTTATCGGGTTTTAGGTGGAGATAACAAATTACGTACTTAGTATTAATCCTTACTTAATGCCGATTCTAAAACCGTTTTTAAACTGTCTCAGACTTTGAAAAATACCACGCTAATGGGTACGTAAATCAAACCATAATTTTATTAATTTTAATCCTCTTAAAATCCTTAATGACCGCTTGTTCCCAGGTAGTTGAAGGGTGTTATCGGGTTTTAGGTAGAGAAAACAATAGGAAGAAAAGTAGTCCTAAAAATTGCGTAAATAAAATCATGTATTTTAATTAAAAGTCATAAATTCGATTGATAAACCTTTATTAAAGAAAAAACTTATTCTAGTGTTGCAAAGGGCGTTCCCTGTATGGTATTAATTGTTCAAAATAACCTCCTCTTTCTTGAAGGCACAATGTGGCCCGAGCTTGAATTTGTTGCGTAGCCCGTCGAATCATTCCCGGATTATTTTTTATTTCTTGTGCTGCATTTAAAATTCTGTCGTGCAATTCTGCTTCGGTATTGACGATTCTGTGATATACCCGTTGCTTCATATCACCCCAAAGAAAATAATCCAACGGCGTCATATCAGGCGATCTTGCAGGCCCTCCAACGGGGCCGTCTCGGCCGATCCACCTATTGGGATATTGCTCATTTAAAAAATGTCGAACTCTTAATGCCCAATGAGCTGGGCATCCATCCATTTGGAGAAACAGGCGTTGTCTCACATCTAACATCACATCTTCCAAAAGCTCTGGGAGCTCGTCTCTCAGTAACAGTAAAAATCTGTCGGCGTTCAAAGTATTCGGTAAGAAGACTGGTCCAATCAATTGATCGTCGAGTACCGCTGCCCAAAAATGTTTATGGAGAATTGGTCTTGAAAATTAGATGGTCTTACTAGGTTTGGATTATCGTGAGCTCATGTGTGTAAATTTCTGAAGTTAGTTATTCCCGTATGAGTAAATCTTGCTTCGTCCATCCATAAAATTCTTCTAGTAAATTCCGGATCCCTTCTGATATTGCCAAGTATCCAAGTCGACATAACACACCTAACGCGGGCATCGCCAATTTGCAAATTTTGTACCCGTAGATAATGAAATGGATGCAGTCCTTCCTTCTTCAAAATTTTCCAGACAGAGAATTTTGAGATTCCGTGCCTCAATGCCAAGCGTCTTAGACTCGTGGTTGGGTCCGCGTACAAGTCTCTGAGAACTGCTTCTTCTATGGCAACATCAATTATGTTTCCTGGCTCTCGGCGATCTCGGCCACCGTATCCCAGGCCAATATTGCACAACCGGCGATGAACATCTTGAAAGTGGCGAGCAGCAGGTCTTGGAACGTCATTAGGATACTGCTCCAAATAGGCGATACACGCAGCTCCTGCAGATCCATGGCACAATCCATAATAATAGTGCATGTTGGCTATTTGTAACGGCGAAAACTCTCGTAAGCGGGGCATGATGATTCAAACTGAACAAGTACTGGAGTAATCAAAGAAGTGGCGAGCAAAGACAAGCAATTGCGATTTGCGAGCGACTGAATAGTTGACCTATTGCCCAATGCCTTTATACCCCTCATGTTATCTCCACCTTCAACCCAAAAACACCCTTCAACTACCTGGGAACAAGCGGTCATTAAGGATTTTAAGAGGATTAAAATTAATAAAATTATGGTTTGATTTACGTACCCATTAGCGTGGTATTTTTCAAAGTCTGAGACAGTTTAAAAACGGTTTTAGAATCGGCATTAAGTGAGGATTAATACTTAGTACGTAATTTGTTATTTCCACCTAAAACCCAATAACACCCTTCAACTACCTGTGAACAAACGGTCATTAAGGATTTTAAGAGGATTAAAATTAATAAAATTATGGTTTGATTTACGTACCCATTTGCGTGGTATTTTTCAAAGTCTGAGACAGTTTAAAAACGGTTTTAGAATCGGCATTAAGTGAGGTTTAATACTAAGCAAAAAAAATGGTAACTAAATGTGCGTTTTTTTCAGAAAATTGTGTTTTTCTTTTAAAATTCGTAATTTTTGTAGCCATTTTTCAAAAACAATATTTTTTTTTGCGGATTTTCTCTTCTAGTTGGTTTTCTATTGTTATTAAGAATTATTACCCTGTCCCTTGGTAATACTCTGCATTTTTTATTTTCATTTTAGGACCATTGGATCAAAAGTTATACCGTCTGAATTAGGTGTATTACCTGAGTTTTTACAAAAAATTTAAAAATTCTGTAAAAAAAAAACTAATGACTAGAAAAAAAAAAAAAAACACCGTTTCACCGATGAAATTGGCTGAAATTTTTCTCCTTTTATTATGTACAGTTTATGAAATTCCACCCTGTATTATAAATTAAAACATTACGCATACAAGAGTAGTTACTTACATATTAATCAGATACCTAAGGATTGTTCAATAAAAACCTTGCATTCCTGCAACAAGCAGGCCAATCTCGTTGTGAACAGATCACAGAACGCAGCACCGTTCTGTGATCTGTTCACAACGATCTGTCCAGCACGGAGTTGAGGACAGAGAGTGCATTGGCAAAAAAATCAGTTGAAGGGTCTTAGAATCGATAACAGAACACACTTCAACAGTTTGTAGAATTTTTGTCTGTTTGTCTGTTTGTCGGTTTGTCTGTCTGTTTATATGTAACGGCATCACGTGAAAACGAGCGAATGGATTAATATGAAACTTTTACTAAAAGGTTAAGTGGATCTTATATGGATAAGCCAGGCTATAGGCTATAAAAATCATAAAGATTAGGGTTCAAAGGGGGTAAAAAATGGGGTTAATCGTTGAATGGGAACTCCTTTAATCCATGAGCTAAAGACTTGAAAGTTGGCAAGCATATACTTGACTAGAAAGTAAAAAGAAACCCATTCAACATTTGTGAAATGTAGGGATAAAACGTGAAAAATATGGGATGAAAAATAGGTGGTGAGGCGATTACAGATTATAATGATAAATCTCAAAAACTACTGGACGAATCGTTATAAAAATTTCCAGTTATGTACCTTATATATCAGAATAAGATATAAGCTATAATTTATGTCAAATTTCATCCCATTTAGGGACGAAAAAGGGAATTAAACTTTGTATAGAGACGAAATATTTTTGCTTCAAGGCACGCCATTTTCGGTTTTAAGTATCAAACAATAAGCAGTATAATAGCGTAAGCAATTCGACTTATATGCAGAACTTGACGTTTGAAAGACAAGTCAACGTTTCAATATCTTAAAGCCAAAATGACTCAAGTCCATATGAATGTTTACGCCATTCCATGAAATAATGGTCTAGCGATTAGATAGATAATTGTGTGAGAGAAAAATAGAGGGCTTGCGGCAATATACCAAAATATTCTGACCTCTCAGCCCGTAATAGTTGTTTGAAGAAGCAGATGAAATAGGTTGGAGTTGTCAACATTGAATGACCAGCATAACAACGTCGACAGATTTCAATGGTTTTTATGCATTAAGGGGTCAACTAAACTGGATGCACGCCGAACACATCAGGAATACTGTCACGCCATGAATCAACGATTTATCAAGTTTGAAAATTGGTATTTTAAGCATTAGTTGTATTATATGTGGGACATAAATTTAAACAGTATAACGCGCTTTGCAACTTCATGATAGAAAGGTTCAGTTGTCTGTGAAAACATTGGTTTGGTAGTGAGCGAATAAATAAGAGTCAGCTTCTTTCTGAAGCAAGAGGCAACGCAACTGTTTGAAATTGAAAATTAACTAACAATATATGCTAGACTAGAATGTAGCTGATTAGCTCACATGCCCAATAACATACAAGATAATTTGCTAATGCAAAGTTTTAACCAACTTCAATTCTGTATTGCGCCAAGCCACATAAATGAACATTTCCACATTTCCTTTCCACTATACCACATGAATTGCTTTTCGAGAAAAATACGTTGATTATCAACGAAAAAACCCAAATCGCTATATGTAGGCTGATGATAATATTTGAAGAATTCCGTCGATTCCTCAAGGATCACGGAATCAGCTTTTTCATTACATTACTTGCTACTTAATCGGAATTATATCAGAATATGTGACACGCACTTTTTACATCAATGAGGAGTTCCATAAGTCATCTGTGGTCTTCATCATCAGTTTCACTTTACCAAATTTGTGGATTTCGAGTGTAAATACATGAGTTACAACCGAAAATAACGAAAGCATTACACGCATGCCCAATAAAATTGAGGAGTTCTCTCTGGTAATGACATCGTCAACAAATTAGAAAATTCATCTTGGGCGTACGTAACTTACATATTGTAGTTTTATTATAATACTAGCTTTTGCCCGCGACTTCGTCCGCGTGAACTTTAATATTAACTTCCATTTTTTATTTCATCCACTACCGTTAGGTAATAATTCCTAAGATAGCATTCAATGTCTGCAAAATATAGATAATTTACCTGTAGGGCAAGAGTCACCTATAACTGTTCTGCCGTTTTAAGGTGTCTGAGTAGGTAACAATCATGCAAAATTACAGACGTTTGCAATTATATTATGATAATGAGTAGAGAGCGAAAAACTATACCCAATTATGGTTTTCAATACTTGTGTGAATGTTGCTCTTGTAAATAAGAGTCATGTACAATTTATTACTCTTCTTATAAACCATTCAATTTAGTTTAGTTTACATGTATCACTTTGAGGGCTGAATCACGAAAGTGACTACTTCCTAACCAAGTAACCACACCCACGAAGCCCGGTTTTTTTTTATGAAACATGCACTTGCTGAATTCGTACCGCTGCGCTCCCTCTTCTTAGTCGTAAAAGCGATTGTTCTGAACTCGAAATTGGAGCACCGGCAGAATTTAGAAGCCTAGAGCTACTTTCCTCCTTCCAAGTAGCCACCTTGTAACAATTTGAATATCTCTCGCACGCACGCACCTCCTAATTCCAAGTGGCCTCAAGAGATAAATTGAGGAACCACAGAACGCCATTGGCCGTCCAAGACCGAACCCTGGCAGCGGCCTGAAGGTGGAACCTCCTCTGAAGGTCAAAAAGGCTCAGGAACCTCATTACCTCCATCCCAGAAATTTGATTTCAGATCGAAAGCGAACTTCAGAGGTCCACTCAAAATCCTGTTGTAAATTTCACTTACCTAAAGTCCTTCAGCTTGTACGAATGGATCAATTGCATTTTAATTGTATGTCCTTTTTGCCTCCGTAGGTATATTGTTAATGACACTTATTGTACCCAGAAACTATTTTAGCTTTTTAATCGACTGCAAAATAAGGAAGACGTTCTCAAATTGATTAAAAGTATTTATTTAAATATTTGTTACCTTAGAACTCCTTCATTTACGAACCGATTCGTACAATTATTTTTTCATTTGAAAGTATATGCTTCCAGATTGGTCCCATTGTTTTCAAAAAGCTCGTTGAATAATGTGATCCATGAGGAATTGAGAGAACTCCTCAATTTTATTGGGCATGCGTGTAATGCTTTCGTTATTTTCTGTTGTAACTCATGTATTTACACTCGAAATCGACAAATTTGGTGAAGTGAAACTGATGATGAAGACCACAGATGACTTATGGAACTCCTCATTGATGTAAAAAGTGCGTCTCACATATTCTGATATGATTCCGTTTAAGTAGCAACTAATGTAATGAAAAAGCTGATTGCGAGATCCTTGAGGAATCGACGGAATTCTTCAAATATTATCATCCGCCTACATATAGCGATTTGGGTTTTTTCGTTGATAATCAACGTATTTTTCTCGGAAAGCAATTCATGTGGTATAGTGTAAAGGAAATGTGGAAATGTTAATTTATGTGGCTTGGCGCAATACAGAATTGAAGTTGGTTAAAACTTTGCATTAGCAAATTATCTTGTATGTTATTGGGCATGTGAGCTAATCAGCTACATTCTAGTCTGTGATATTTGAGAAATGAAACGCCGCAAGTACGTAACACAGCTGATGCTTTATTGCGACTGAATGGCGGTATTCAAACAAATGATGAAATACGTAGGTATACCCACATATCCATACATAACACCCTTGCACTTATTCTAATATTTATTACATGGTAGATAATAAATAAGCTAAAATGAAATGACAGATTAATATATCAACATAATAGAGTACGGTTAGTTTAATTATTACCTAACGAGTGCATACTTTTGTTGCAAGTATTGTCTGGATGGCGTACGCAACAAAATACCCTTTAGTTGCAAGTATAACCTGGATGGAATACGCAACTATACATAAAACATTCATTTGTTAACAAAACAGTACAATACCATAAAGTACAAGATACGTGTAACCATACCTATCTATATTACTTCATGTTGTCATCTAATTACGTTGCAAGTGACGACTGCATGTCTCACGCAACGATAAAAACTGCGTCTACCCTCAAAATATTTATTTTTATTTTGCTGCTGTTTATGATGATACTGAATTAGTATTTTTTCTAAATTTCAGTTGCCAGGCAAGGTCAAACGAATGATTTAAATACAGACGACTTATTTACACTTTTGGTGAAGATCCGACCCAAAATAAAGATTACGGTGATGATATTCACGCGCATCTGGCTGTTAGGTGGACACACGTACTATCGAAGGGCTTGAAAAAGGATCATCGTTCGGAATTACTAACGAAGTATGCACCTCCAGCAAACTGTACTTTACTGGAGACTCCAAAACTGAATGAGGAAATAAAGGCTGCTGTTCCGGATTCCTCGGTTAAGCGGGATGAAAAATTAGTTATTAAACAATCGCAGCTTGGATCCGGTATAACCTGCCTAGGTAGGGCACTTGACATCGCTTTTAAAATACCAGATAAACAATCGCGTGACCTGATTGTAAAACACTTAGGCGAAGCTGGGCAAATATTGTGTGATTTGCATTATTTGGACACAATAACACGGAGATCCCTATTAATACAAAGTCTTAGTAAAAATACAAAAGATGCAGTAAAAGACCTCACACGGGACAAGCTTTTATTTGGCGAAGGCCTTACAGAAACATTAAAAGCAATAAAAGCATGCTCCAGATCTGCAATTGACATAAAAACTAAGCCATTCAAGCCGGCACAACGTTTTAATGAAAGTATCGCGGGACCTAGCACACTCAGGACTTCAACAAACTCTTCTTTAAACTGGAGGGGCCCGTCGCGTCGTTCAGCGCTTCCAGCGTATCCAGCGATGACGACGGGTGGATACCGCGACCGGCGCCAGCCAGCGGCTGCACCAGCCCGGAGACAGTACAACCGGAACTTCAGACACCAGGCGTCGTCATCGACCAAGATATATTGAACCATTCTCAGGTAACGCAATGTGCGGGCAGATTACAACATTTTTACGCAAAATGGCAGCAAATAACTAGCGATGCAGTCATTTTGTCGTAGGTGAAAGGTTTTAAGATACCATTTTCTCGCAGAGTTCATCAAAATGGACCACTCGTCACCCGACCCCATAATCTTGAAGAGGATAAATGTTTCTTAAAAGAAATTAATGAACTGATTCTTAAAGGGGTAGTAAAAAAATGCTTACCTTGTAAGAATCAATTCGTATCTAAGATCTTTTTGCTAGACAAACCAAATGGTGACAAGCGTATGATTCTAAATTTAAAAGAATTGAATAAATTTATTGACACAGCTCATTTTAAATTAGAAGATCTTAGAACGGCAATAAAATTATTATCTCACAATTGCTTTATGTGCTGTATTGATTTAAAGGACGCTTATTATGCAATAAGTGTTGATGAAAATTACAGAAAGTTGCTTAGATTTCAGTATAAGTCTTAATACATTATATGAGTACTCAGTACTCCCGTTCGGATTAAACGTAGCTGTAATGTTTTTACAAAATTAATGAAGCCAGTTATGCAATATTTACGAGGCCAAGGCCATTTGTCTGTCATTTATCTAGATGATACTTTGTTGCTTGCCAAGACGTACAAAAAATGTCAAGAAAATTTGTTTGACACAATAGCTCGTTTTGAATCATTAGGATTTATCATTAACTATGAAAAAAGTCAACTGTACCAAAAACCACGAGCAAATTTCTGGGTTTTATACTAAATTCCAACGATCTTTCTATTGCGCTGCCAGACAATAAGCGCTCATTGATAAAAACCGAACTTGTAAAGTTAAAAGATACAAAACAATGTACCTACAGTGAGAACATTTGCTCGTCTAATTGGGCTACTTTGTTCAGCCTGCCCCGCAGTAACTTATGGCTGGGCTCATACAAAATTATTTGAACGAGTCAAATACTTACAATTAAAAGGAATTTTCAATGGATTTTCAATGGTGGGTAAATCATATCGACAAATCAATCAGTTTTATCAGAAATCATAAATATGATATAGAAATTTATTCTGATTCTTCTATGAGCGGTTGGGGTGCCGCTTGTAATAATACAAGAGCAAATGGTTTTTGGTCTGTTGCTGAAGCTAGCAAGCATATTAATGAATTGGAACTTATAGCCGCTTACTTCGCTTTGAAGATTTTTGGCAAGCATTGCTATAATTCTCAAATACTCATGCGAATTGATAATAAAACGGCTATTGCTTACATGAACCGAATGGGCGGCATTCAGTATCCCCATTTAAATAAAGTCGCTAGAGACATATGGGATTGGTGTGAAGCAAGGAATAACTTTGTGTTCGCTTCTTACATTACATCTGCTGATAACTCGATAGCCGATTTTGAATCTAGACGATTAAATGATGATACTTTATGGCAGCTTAATGATTTGGCTTATGGGACCATCTTAAGTAAACTAGCTATTCCTGAAATTGATTTATTTGCAAGTCGATTGAATCGCAAATGTGAAAAATACGTGTCATGGCATGGAGATCCCAATTCGGTTGCTATTGATGCGTTCACATTAAATTGGAAAGGCTATTCCTTTTACGCATTTCCCCCCTTTTGTTTGATTCTAAAAGTATTATCAAAAATCGTTTCAGATAAAGCCAAAGGAATTGTTGTGGTACCAAACTGGCCCAATCAACCGTGGTTTCCTTTATATCATCGGTTGCTTGACTCAGAACTTGTAATTCTGGATGCTAATCCAAAATTATTATTATCTCCTTCCAGAATCATACATCCGCTTCACAAGACCCTGTCTTTGATGGCAGGCATTTTATGGGGGAAGCGTTCATAAGAAGAGGGGCTCCTATTGAAGCATTAGATATATTATTAGATTCTATATCTACTAACACTTTTAAGCAGTATCAGTCTTGTTTGAAAGAATGGTTTAAGTTTTGTAATCAGCACAATTATGATTGTTATACTGCATCCACGCCAATTATTTTGAAATATCTGTCGTCAATTTATAATTGCGGTGGCAAATATGGCACAATTAATTCTCATAAATCTGCTTTAGTGATGTTATTGGGCGATCAAGTAAATGATGATTTAATATCAAGATTTTTAAGAGGAGTTCATAGGCGAGTCCCTACGTTACCAAGATATAATTTAACATGGGACACTTCGATTGTACTCAATTATTTAAGTGCTTTAGGTAATGAGTCTATATCACTAGAAATGTTATCCAAAAAACTAATAACGTTACTTGCATTAGTAACTGCACACCGGTTGCAAACACTATCGATTATAAAGATTTGCAATATTGAGAAAACAGATACCAAAATTTGTATACAGATCCCAGATTTTATTAAAACTTCAGGCTTAAATCGAGTTCAACCTATTCTGGTTTTACCCTTCTTTTTGGAACGCCCAGAAATATGCCCAGCCAAATCATTAATAACTTACCTAGATCGAACGAAAGGGTTGCGAAACAGCAACAATGTTAATGATTTGTTCATAAGTTTCAAAAAACCTCACTCAAGAGTATCGTCACAGACACTTAGTAGATGGGTAAAGCTATTGCTTGAAGAGAGTGGAATAAACACCACAATTTTTAACGCTTACAGTACCAGACATGCTTCGACATCAGCTGCACGGAGGTCAGGAGTAAATCTCCAGTTAATACGAAAAACAGCTGGATGGACGGGAACATCTAAAGTTTTTGGAACTTTTTATAATCATTGTTTTTATGTCATTGACAATACTCTGGTCGAGGAAAATTTTCCTCGATCAATTCTCTCTCAGGCTGAGTGATATACAACATTATATATTATGAATAATTGAAAAGATAATTTGTATTCTGATTTACAAGCAGCTTTGATTATTATAATGGTCTTTACAAATAAATCAAATTTGATCATTTTTAATATATATTTTATTTTCCGCTCTGAACATCTACAAGTAAATATAATCTCTCGGAAGAACAAGTGAAGTATAATTAACTATTAAAAGAAACTTACCTAAGGGAAGTTCAATAGTAATTATACGAGCTTGTTCTTCCGAGAGATTAGACCAAAACAGTCCCTCCCAACCCGCTAACGTTTGCCCGTAGTCAAATAAAATAAATATGTCATCCGTGCCGTAAAGCAATTTCTTTAAACTCAATGACAAGATGGCGTATCGATTTAGCGGGCGACAATCATTGCTGGGAGTGGGGGTTAACTTTTATATTGCGTTTCGTTTTACGAAGGTGCCTATCTAACAAAATTCTATACAGATTCTCTAAAATACTGTGACAACGGCCATACGAGAACACTACTACTACAAGTAAATATAATCTCTCGGAAGAACAAGCTCGTATAATTACTATTGAACTTCCCTTAGGTAAGTTTCTTTTAATAGTTAATTCTAAAACCGTTTTTAAACTGTCTCAGACTTTGAAAAATACCACGCTAATGGGTACGTAAATCAAACCATAATTTTATCAATTTTAATCCTCTTAAAATCCTTAATGACCGCTTGTTCCCAGGTAGTTGAAGGGTGTTATCGGGTTTTAGGTGGAGATAACAAATTACGTACTTAGTATTAATCCTCACTTAATGCCAATTCTAAAACCGTTTTTAAACTGTCTCAGACTTTGAAAAATACCACGCTAATGGGTACGTAAATCAAACCATAATTTTATTAATTTTAATCCTCTTAAAATCCTTAATGACCGCTTGTTCCCAGGTAGTTGAAGGGTGTTATCGGGTTTTAGGTGGAGATAACAAATTACGTACTTAGTATTAATCCTTACTTAATGCCGATTCTAAAACCGTTTTTAAACTGTCTCAGACTTTGAAAAATACCACGCTAATGGGTACGTAAATCAAACCATAATTTTATTAATTTTAATCCTCTTAAAATCCTTAATGACCGCTTGTTCCCAGGTAGTTGAAGGGTGTTATCGGGTTTTAGGTAGAGAAAACAATAGGAAGAAAAGTAGTCCTAAAAATTGCGTAAATAAAATCATGTATTTTAATTAAAAGTCATAAATTCGATTGATAAACCTTTATTAAAGAAAAAACTTATTCTAGTGTTGCAAAGGGCGTTCCCTGTATGGTATTAATTGTTCAAAATAACCTCCTCTTTCTTGAAGGCACAATATGGCCCGAGCTTGAATTTGTTGCGTAGCCCGTCGAATCATTCCCGGATTATTTTTTATTTCTTGTGCTGCATTTAAAATTCTGTCGTGCAATTCTGCTTCGGTATTGACGATTCTGTGATATACCCGTTGCTTCATATCACCCCAAAGAAAATAATCCAACGGCGTCATATCAGGCGATCTTGCAGGCCCTCCAACGGGGCCGTCTCGGCCGATCCACCTATTGGGATATTGCTCATTTAAAAAATGTCGAACTCTTAATGCCCAATGAGCTGGGCATCCATCCATTTGGAGAAACAGGCGTTGTCTCACATCTAACATCACATCTTCCAAAAGCTCTGGGAGCTCGTCTCTCAGTAACAGTAAAAATCTGTCGGCGTTCAAAGTATTCGGTAAGAAGACTGGTCCAATCAATTGATCGTCGAGTACCGCTGCCCAAACGTTTATGGAGAATTGGTCTTGAAAATTAGATGGTCTTACTAGGTTTGGATTATCGTGAGCTCATGTGTGTAAATTTCTGAAGTTAGTTATTCCCGTATGAGTAAATCTTGCTTCGTCCATCCATAAAATTCTTCTAGTAAATTCCGGATCCCTTCTGATATTGCCAAGTATCCAAGTCGACATAACACACCTAACGCGGGCATCGCCAATTTGCAAATTTTGTACCCGTAGATAATGAAATGGATGCAGTCCTTCCTTCTTCAAAATTTTCCAGACAGAGAATTTTGAGATTCCGTGCCTCAATGCCAAGCGTCTTAGACTCGTGGTTGGGTCCGCGTACAAGTCTCTGAGAACTGCTTCTTCTATGGCAACATCAATTATGTTTCCTGGCTCTCGGCGATCTCGGCCACCGTATCCCAGGCCAATATTGCACAACCGGCGATGAACATCTTGAAAGTGGCGAGCAGCAGGTCTTGGAACGTCATTAGGATACTGCTCCAAATAGGCGATACACGCAGCTCCTGCAGATCCATGGCACAATCCATAATAATAGTGCATGTTGGCTATTTGTAACGGCGAAAACTCTCGTAAGCGGGGCATGATGATTCAAACTGAACAAGTACTGGAGTAATCAAAGAAGTGGCGAGCAAAGACAAGCAATTGCGATTTGCGAGCGACTGAATAGTTGACCTATTGCCCAATGCCTTTATACCCCTCATGTTATCTCCACCTTCAACCCAAAAACACCCTTCAACTACCTGGGAACAAGCGGTCATTAAGGATTTTAAGAGGATTAAAATTAATAAAATTATGGTTTGATTTACGTACCCATTAGCGTGGTATTTTTCAAAGTCTGAGACAGTTTAAAAACGGTTTTAGAATCGGCATTAAGTGAGGATTAATACTTAGTACGTAATTTGTTATTTCCACCTAAAACCCAATAACACCCTTCAACTACCTGTGAACAAACGGTCATTAAGGATTTTAAGAGGATTAAAATTAATAAAATTATGGTTTGATTTACGTACCCATTTGCGTGGTATTTTTCAAAGTCTGAGACAGTTTAAAAACGGTTTTAGAATCGGCATTAAGTGAGGTTTAATACTAAGCAAAAAAAATGGTAACTAAATGTGCGTTTTTTTCAGAAAATTGTGTTTTTCTTTTAAAATTCGTAATTTTTGTAGCCATTTTTCAAAAACAATATTTTTTTTTGCGGATTTTCTCTTCTAGTTGGTTTTCTATTGTTATTAAGAATTATTACCCTGTCCCTTGGTAATACTCTGCATTTTTTATTTTCATTTTAGGACCATTGGATCAAAAGTTATACCGTCTGAATTAGGTGTATTACCTGAGTTTTTACAAAAAATTTAAAAATTCTGTAAAAAAAAAACTAATGACTAGAAAAAAAAAAAAAAACACCGTTTCACCGATGAAATTGGCTGAAATTTTTCTCCTTTTATTATGTACAGTTTATGAAATTCCACCCTGTATTATAAATTAAAACATTACGCATACAAGAGTAGTTACTTACATATTAATCAGATACCTAAGGATTGTTCAATAAAAACCTTGCATTCCTGCAACAAGCAGGCCAATCTCGTTGTGAACAGATCACAGAACGCAGCACCGTTCTGTGATCTGTTCACAACGATCTGTCCAGCACGGAGTTGAGGACAGAGAGTGCATTGGCAAAAAAATCAGTTGAAGGGTCTTAGAATCGATAACAGAACACACTTCAACAGTTTGTAGAATTTTTGTCTGTTTGTCTGTTTGTCGGTTTGTCTGTCTGTTTATATGTAACGGCATCACGTGAAAACGAGCGAATGGATTAATATGAAACTTTTACTAAAAGGTTAAGTGGATCTTATATGGATAAGCCAGGCTATAGGCTATAAAAATCATAAAGATTAGGGTTCAAAGGGGGTAAAAAATGGGGTTAATCGTTGAATGGGAACTCCTTTAATCCATGAGCTAAAGACTTGAAAGTTGGCAAGCATATACTTGACTAGAAAGTAAAAAGAAACCCATTCAACATTTGTGAAATGTAGGGATAAAACGTGAAAAATATGGGATGAAAAATAGGTGGTGAGGCGATTACAGATTATAATGATAAATCTCAAAAACTACTGGACGAATCGTTATAAAAATTTCCAGTTATGTACCTTATATATCAGAATAAGATATAAGCTATAATTTATGTCAAATTTCATCCCATTTAGGGACGAAAAAGGGAATTAAACTTTGTATAGAGACGAAATATTTTTGCTTCAAGGCACGCCATTTTCGGTTTTAAGTATCAAACAATAAGCAGTATAATAGCGTAAGCAATTCGACTTATATGCAGAACTTGACGTTTGAAAGACAAGTCAACGTTTCAATATCTTAAAGCCAAAATGACTCAAGTCCATATGAATGTTTACGCCATTCCATGAAATAATGGTCTAGCGATTAGATAGATAATTGTGTGAGAGAAAAATAGAGGGCTTGCGGCAATATACCAAAATATTCTGACCTCTCAGCCCGTAATAGTTGTTTGAAGAAGCAGATGAAATAGGTTGGAGTTGTCAACATTGAATGACCAGCATAACAACGTCGACAGATTTCAATGGTTTTTATGCATTAAGGGGTCAACTAAACTGGATGCACGCCGAACACATCAGGAATACTGTCACGCCATGAATCAACGATTTATCAAGTTTGAAAATTGGTATTTTAAGCATTAGTTGTATTATATGTGGGACATAAATTTAAACAGTATAACGCGCTTTGCAACTTCATGATAGAAAGGTTCAGTTGTCTGTGAAAACATTGGTTTGGTAGTGAGCGAATAAATAAGAGTCAGCTTCTTTCTGAAGCAAGAGGCAACGCAACTGTTTGAAATTGAAAATTAACTAACAATATATGCTAGACTAGAATGTAGCTGATTAGCTCACATGCCCAATAACATACAAGATAATTTGCTAATGCAAAGTTTTAACCAACTTCAATTCTGTATTGCGCCAAGCCACATAAATGAACATTTCCACATTTCCTTTCCACTATACCACATGAATTGCTTTTCGAGAAAAATACGTTGATTATCAACGAAAAAACCCAAATCGCTATATGTAGGCTGATGATAATATTTGAAGAATTCCGTCGATTCCTCAAGGATCACGGAATCAGCTTTTTCATTACATTACTTGCTACTTAATCGGAATTATATCAGAATATGTGACACGCACTTTTTACATCAATGAGGAGTTCCATAAGTCATCTGTGGTCTTCATCATCAGTTTCACTTTACCAAATTTGTGGATTTCGAGTGTAAATACATGAGTTACAACCGAAAATAACGAAAGCATTACACGCATGCCCAATAAAATTGAGGAGTTCTCTCTGGTAATGACATCGTCAACAAATTAGAAAATTCATCTTGGGCGTACGTAACTTACATATTGTAGTTTTATTATAATACTAGCTTTTGCCCGCGACTTCGTCCGCGTGAACTTTAATATTAACTTCCATTTTTTATTTCATCCACTACCGTTAGGTAATAATTCCTAAGATAGCATTCAATGTCTGCAAAATATAGATAATTTACCTGTAGGGCAAGAGTCACCTATAACTGTTCTGCCGTTTTAAGGTGTCTGAGTAGGTAACAATCATGCAAAATTACAGACGTTTGCAATTATATTATGATAATGAGTAGAGAGCGAAAAACTATACCCAATTATGGTTTTCAATACTTGTGTGAATGTTGCTCTTGTAAATAAGAGTCATGTACAATTTATTACTCTTCTTATAAACCATTCAATTTAGTTTAGTTTACATGTATCACTTTGAGGGCTGAATCACGAAAGTGACTACTTCCTAACCAAGTAACCACACCCACGAAGCCCGGTTTTTTTTTATGAAACATGCACTTGCTGAATTCGTACCGCTGCGCTCCCTCTTCTTAGTCGTAAAAGCGATTGTTCTGAACTCGAAATTGGAGCACCGGCAGAATTTAGAAGCCTAGAGCTACTTTCCTCCTTCCAAGTAGCCACCTTGTAACAATTTGAATATCTCTCGCACGCACGCACCTCCTAATTCCAAGTGGCCTCAAGAGATAAATTGAGGAACCACAGAACGCCATTGGCCGTCCAAGACCGAACCCTGGCAGCGGCCTGAAGGTGGAACCTCCTCTGAAGGTCAAAAAGGCTCAGGAACCTCATTACCTCCATCCCAGAAATTTGATTTCAGATCGAAAGCGAACTTCAGAGGTCCACTCAAAATCCTGTTGTAAATTTCACTTACCTAAAGTCCTTCAGCTTGTACGAATGGATCAATTGCATTTTAATTGTATGTCCTTTTTGCCTCCGTAGGTATATTGTTAATGACACTTATTGTACCCAGAAACTATTTTAGCTTTTTAATCGACTGCAAAATAAGGAAGACGTTCTCAAATTGATTAAAAGTATTTATTTAAATATTTGTTACCTTAGAACTCCTTCATTTACGAACCGATTCGTACAATTATTTTTTCATTTGAAAGTATATGCTTCCAGATTGGTCCCATTGTTTTCAAAAAGCTCGTTGAATAATGTGATCCATGAGGAATTGAGAGAACTCCTCAATTTTATTGGGCATGCGTGTAATGCTTTCGTTATTTTCTGTTGTAACTCATGTATTTACACTCGAAATCGACAAATTTGGTGAAGTGAAACTGATGATGAAGACCACAGATGACTTATGGAACTCCTCATTGATGTAAAAAGTGCGTCTCACATATTCTGATATGATTCCGTTTAAGTAGCAACTAATGTAATGAAAAAGCTGATTGCGAGATCCTTGAGGAATCGACGGAATTCTTCAAATATTATCATCCGCCTACATATAGCGATTTGGGTTTTTTCGTTGATAATCAACGTATTTTTCTCGGAAAGCAATTCATGTGGTATAGTGTAAAGGAAATGTGGAAATGTTAATTTATGTGGCTTGGCGCAATACAGAATTGAAGTTGGTTAAAACTTTGCATTAGCAAATTATCTTGTATGTTATTGGGCATGTGAGCTAATCAGCTACATTCTAGTCTGTGATATTTGAGAAATGAAACGCCGCAAGTACGTAACACAGCTGATGCTTTATTGCGACTGAATGGCGGTATTCAAACAAATGATGAAATACGTAGGTATACCCACATATCCATACATAACACCCTTGCACTTATTCTAATATTTATTACATGGTAGATAATAAATAAGCTAAAATGAAATGACAGATTAATATATCAACATAATAGAGTACATGCTACTTCCCAAGGCAGATGAACAGTATTTAATAAAAGTTATAACTATCACTAAGTTCACGCTGCCACTATCAGTGTTGACAACAACATTATACCTTCATTCTAATATGCACCGTTGTGCATTACTATACGGTTCACATGCGCCAGTTGTTTAAGCATAAATAATAGGTAATGATTGTACAGTTAAACTACTGTGAAACATTATTAGGGTGCCTATTCTCTGCTGACATGGTATTGTTAAGGTTGAAGTGAATAATGTGAGCTAAAATAAACACTATGTAAATCTAATTTTAAACTAACATATTATTAACAATACATCTTCGACCATAATTGAATAAAAAAATCAGTCAAAATCAAATCCGTAGCGTCGCGTCGGACCTTCTTGGGAATTCTCTTAGGTGTTGTCGGTAACGGTGGTAATTCTACGCGTTTGAAACACTTTGTGATTTCCCCTCCGACTGCAATCGGCTCACCCTCCTTGCGCTACGCGGCCTTAGGCGCGGCCGGTCCTGGCGCCGGCTGCTCCGGCGCCATCGCTGTCGCGGTCGCGGGCACCGCGGCACTACCGGGCTCGCTGGGCGCGGCCATACTAGCACCGTCGGCGGTGCTCCCTGGTTCGGTCTCAACGTAGGATGGAGGTGGAGGACAAACGTTCGAGTTTCTCAAGCGCCGCCGCTTCATTTGATCTATATGGCGATGATGCGTAGATCCGTCACTTGTCACAACCGTATAATCAGATTTTCCTAACTTCTTAGTTATGTGACCGTCTGACCATTTTGTTCCCGTTTGGAACGTCTTACATCGTACAGGCTCGCCTACATCTAAATGCCTAGACGGTTTACGCGACCGTTCTACTACTTTAAACTGTTCGTTTATTACCTTAGCTGTCCTATTAGGTTTTATAGCATCTATTCGAATGCGTAGATCGCGACCCTGTAACAGCCGGGCCGGTGACTCACCGGTAGTGCTGTGAGGTGTATTGTGATAGTGCAGTAGACATTTTAGAATGGCCCGGTCGGGGATAACCCCCTCGTGTTTGGCCTTCTTAATTACGTTTTTAACTAACTTCACAGCTCCCTCCGCTGCCCCATTAGAAGCCGGGTGGTAAGGTGCTGAATAAATGTGATGCACGCTGTTTATTTCTAAAAAACGGTTAAACTCCTGGCTCGAAAACGGTGGGCCATTGTCCGAAACGATCTGTTTTGGAATACCCCACCTTGACCACGAGTCCATTAACCTGTCTATGACATTACCGGTCGTAGTTCGTACCATCTTGGATACCTCTATCCACTTGGACCTTGCGTCTATTTATACCATATACGTGCTTCCGCCAATAGGTCCCAAAAAATCGATATGAACCCGCTCATAGGCTCGTGACGGCCAATGCCATGGCACGGGCGCACTCGCTGGCGGCGCCGGGGCCACCGCCGCACACGTGTCGCACGCACGGCACCGCGCCTCGATCGCCTCGCCCAGCCCGGGCCACCATACATAACTCCTGGCCATGGCTTTGGTCTTCACGATTCCCATGTGGGGCTCGTGTAGTTCACGCAGCACCACCTCGCGGCACGCCTCTGGAACTACTACGCGGTGCCCCCACATTACACAATCGAGTTCTAAATATAACTCCTTCTGCCTATTAAAATATGGCTGAATTTCTCTCATGTCGGCACTGGTAGGCCACCCATTTTTTATATAATTAACTACCCTACCTAACAATGCATCTCTGGACGTCATCCGGCGTATTTCGTTACAATCAAGAAAAAGCGCGTCAGATGCGAAGTGCAAGTAAGACTGCTCCGGCAGGTCAACCTCTTTACTTTGTCCTATCGGTAGTCGGGACATTGCGTCGGCGCAATTGTGTGCTGTGTTTACATACTCAATATCAAAGTCATAAGCCATCAATATCAACGCCCAACGCTGCATACGACTCGAGGTCATGCTTGGTACACCGGTTTGCGGGCCAAAAATGCTTACTAAGGGCTTATGATCTGTTTTCAAAGTAAACCGCCTACCGTATAAATACTGGTGAAACTTCTGAGAGCTAAATATTATAGCAAGCACCTCCCTATGGATTTGTGAGTAATTCTGCTCCGCCGCAATGATTTTCCTCGATATATACGCCACCGGGCGCTCCCGCCCCTGCCAATCCGGCTGACTGAGGACTCCGGCGACCCCACATGGACTGGCATCACACGTTAGCGTTAGGCTGTTACCCGGGTCGTAGTGAGCTAATACCGGCTTACCGAGCAACAATGCTTTAACCTTGTTGAATGATGCCTCGCACTCCACGGTCCAGTTCCGCGCACCTTTTTTTAGTAAACAGTGCATAGGGTGTAATATATCGCTCGCGCTTGGAATAAACTTTGAATAAAAATTTACTATACCTAAAAATGACCGCACCTCAGATACACTCGATGGTGGCGGCATTTTGGCCACAGCCGCGACCTTATTGGAGTCGGGCTTGATACCGTCCTTGCTGACGACATAACCTAGATAACATACCTCGTCAGCAAGGAACGTACACTTACTTTTCTTTAGCTTTAACCCCAAATCTCTCATATTTTTTAATACGGCCTCCAATGTAGCTAAATGTGCCTCCCGAGTTTTGCCAAATACCAAGATGTCGTCACAGAAAGTTTGAGCATTAGGTATATCCTTTACTTTTGACTCACTGATTCTACAGAATATTCCCGAACTAGACGACAAACCATACGGTAATTATATTTGAACAACCCTCGATGAGTATTTATAACGGTTAACATCTTTGACTCCTCGGATAAACAAATCTGATTATACGCCTGGGACAAGTCTATTTTGGTAAACGGTTCTCCGCCTGATAAGTTAGCAAATAACTCCTCCACCTTTGGCAACGGATACCTATACACCATCAAAACAGGATTGAGCGTGACCTTGAAATCTGCGCAAACTCTCAAACCTCCATCCTTCTTAGTGACCGGAACCAGGGGCGTCGCCCAGTCCACGCAGTCGACGGGCTCGATGACGCCGCTCCGCAGCATGCCGTCCAGCTCGTCGTCGACGCGGCCCCGCAGCGCGAACGGCAGGGGCCGCGCGCGCCGGAACACCGGCGCCGCGTCCTCGCGCACGCGCAGCGTGGCCGTCCCTCCGCTGTAGCACCCCAGGCCCCCATCGAACACTTGTTTATATCTGTCGAGAATTACATCCAAATCACTATTAACATTGCTAACGGAGTTGATTTTGCTGATCGGACTAACTTTCAATAACGGTACTTTTATACACAACTCGGCTAGCCACTGCCTGCCCATTAAATTGGTTTCACCTTTTTCTACTATACACAAATCTAGTCTCTTTGTGATCGATTCGTATCTTACAGATGGCGTAATGACCACACACGGTTTTACCTTTGTACCATCATAAAACTTGAACACGGTATTAGTATCCCTTAACTTCTCGTCTTTGAAATACAAATCAAACGTTGTTTTACTTATAAAAGAACTAGAAGCTCCCGTGTCCACTTCCATCACTAATTGTCAGCCATTAACGTACACAGATAAACTCACCGGTTTGTACTGGCCTAAGGACATCCTGTAGTCCTCTTCTTCAGAGTCACTTTTTTCTTCTTTTTCCTCTTCAGTAACAAAGTAGGTCCGTGGTCGACCTCTATTGTGCCCTTGAGTCGCCTGCCGGTTGCCGGACAATCCCCCGGGACACACTCGGCGCAGATGCCCCGTCGCATGACACATGCTACATACATAACCTCTAAACTTGCATGTAGAATAACTGTTTGATTCATTAGACGCACACTCATGCATGTCGCTCGTAATATTAATATCGATTCGTATGTAAGCCAGTTGCAAAATTAAACAATCGCTGTGACCAACGGAAAAAGTATTTAAATTTGAAACCATCCAACATAGAACCTTATAGCTATCGGAACATGGTCCATTATCGAACCAGATGCGAATTAGAAGAATAACAAGCTTATCACCGGCCGGCCGACGCGTTGGTACCTGCATCGCGGCAAAGTGCAGTTGTTTACGTTAAATCATTGCTAATGATCGGGCGCTTGGCGGATAAGTTATATTGTTGTGATTTGTAAGTGAATAACTTTGTTGTTTACGGACCTATAACGTTCTTGGTCGTTCGGTGACATGGCTACACCAACAATAGAAGAGATTTCGGTGCAAATAGAAGATATTTATAACAGTATCAAGAAAACGGAGACCAATTTTAAAAAATGCCCCAAGGAAAGATTAACACTTGGCTACGTTAAGGTGCGTGTGCAAAATATTGACGAGTATTGGGCGTCATTCAAGCAATTGAACTCCGTTTTACTACAAATATCAACCTCGGAACAACGGCAAACGCTGTTATACTTTGTTGAAAACTACTATGATAAATGTGAAGAAAAATACTTGAATTCGAAAACTACACTTCAAGACCTGTTGGACTATAATGTATCAAAGCCGGCCACTACTCCAATGAGTACGTCTTCAGTTGCTGGAGACATTAGGACTGTGATGGATGTCAAACTACCGCGTCTAGAATTAAAGAAATTTTCTGGCAGTTATGAGGAATGGCAAGAATTCGAAGATATATTTACATCGGTAATACATAATAACCAATCATTGAGTGACGTGCAGCGGTTTCATTACTAAGTCTTGTTTGGTCGGTGAAGCCAGTACCACATTAAAACATTATAAGGTCGTGGAGAAGAACTACAGAGCAGCGTGGGAAACGCTAAAGAAACGGTACAGTCATAAACGCCTGGTTGTAAATGCAATTCTTAAAAAAACTTTTTTCATCAAAAAAAATGTTGAGTCGATCGGCCACTCAACTGAAGATGATAGTAGACAATATGAAAGAGTGTCTTCATGGATTCAGTGGTATGTCAATTAATACAGACTCTTGGGATCCTATGCTGATATTCTTAGCCACGCAAAAATTGGATACGGAGAGCCACAGACAATGGGAGGAGAATGTGAGCATGCAAGGTACCGGGGAGCTACCCACCATAGACGAACTGTACCAATTTTTAGAGGATAAAATTCACACATTGGAACTTACGTCTGCAGCATCTTCACAAGTGAAGACTGTCAAAGAACGATCATTTTATACTAATACTACAACAGAAAAAACGTGTCTCTTCTGTCAAGATGCTCATGCTTTATATCATTGCAAGCAATTTGGAAAATTGAACCCCACTGAACGAAGCGAATATGCTAAGACTCAAAGATTATGCTACAACTGTCTTCTACCGGGTCATTCTGTACAGTTCTGCAAACAAAGAGTGTCCTGCAAGGTTTGCCATCGTCGACATCATTCACTTTTGCATCAAGGTAATTGGAAGGGTTTGACATCCGCATTTGAAGAGAATAAGGCAACCGACATGTCTGCACACTCCAAGATAGAAGAAGAAGAAGAGAGTCAAAATGAAGATGAAGCACTAGAAGAAAAGTTAGTAACCAATTTTGCGGCAAAGGAATCAACAGCATTACTAGCTATGGCAATAGTACCAGTACGTGATTCGACGGGAAATGTGATAATGTTGCGAGCTTTAGTAGATCAAGGGTCACAAGCGACATTTATCAGCGAAAGGGCAGCTCAATTGTTTAAGGCAAAGAGGGAGCCAGTCAGAGGGAAGATAACGGGTGTTGGTGGTACCAAAGCGACGGTTAATCATGCAGTGCAGTTGGAGGTTATGTCACGATTCGAAAAGAACTTCAACCTCCAAGTGAAGATGTATGTCATGCCTACACGACTAACATCAGTACTCCCGGCGAAGACAATACATTTGGAAGAAAGTCCAAACAATTGGGCGTATTTAAAGAACCTAACCTTAGCCGATCCATCGTTTAATAAACCTGGACGAGTGGATTTGCTTCTGGGTGTTGAAGTGTGCGCTCAAATTCTGAAAGAGAAAATCATCAAGGGTCCACCAGGTTCACCATGTGCTCAACTTACCAGCCTTGGTTGGATTCTATTCGGGAAAATTCAAGGAGACAAATCCTCCGCTGAAGTAGTATCAATGCACCACCACCTGGACCTGGACAACATGTTAAAAAATATGTGGGAGCTGGAATCACCCTCAAAACGAGCACACACGGCAGATGAAAGGCTCTGTGAAGAAATTTATGACACCTTTCACTCCAGGACTGATGAAGGGAGGTACATAGTGAAGTTACCTATGAAGAATAAGCAACCGCAAGCAACGGAAGGAGACACTAGAAGCATAGCTTTGAGACGTCTCAAGCAGCTAGAGGTCCGTTTCGAGAAGATGCCAACATTGAAAAGAGAGTACACCAAGGTACTGAAAGAGTACCTTTCAATGAATCATATGGAAGAAGTTCCTGAAGAAGAAATGGGAGACCCTGCTGTATATTTGCCTCACCACGCAGTAGTCCGAGAGGAAAAGGAGACTACTAAGGGAGAGCTGTATTTGATGCCTCCGCCAGGGGTTCTAACAACTAATCATTGAATGATGATTTACTGGTGGGGCCTCCTCTGCAAGAAGATTTGAGAAGTATTATTATGCGTTGGAGGACGAAAAGAGTATGTTATATGGCAGACGTCGAGAAAATGTACCGCCAGATACTGGTAACAAAGTCTGACACAAACTATCAGCGAATCTTGTGGCGTAATCATCCAGACGAAGAAATCAAAGACTATAGAATGCTGAGAGTGACCTTTGGGACCACCGCAGCCCCCTATTTAGCGGTGAAGACGTTGCATCAAATTGCTAACGACGAAGCAAACGATGAACCTGCTGCAGCAAAGGTTATTAAGGAAGACTTTTATATGGACGATTTGATATCTGGGAACGACACCGTCGACGAGGCTATAACTTCAGCAAACACAATACAAGGTTTACTTCAACGAGGAGGCTTTCATTTACAAAAATGGACATCAAACGAACTGACATTCCTCCAACAAATAGAACCGTCACAAAGAAGTTCTCGTATCAATATTGAACTCAAGTTAGATGGCACGATTCAAGCGTTAGGCCTATCCTGGAATGTAGGCAAAGACACATTTCAGTATACGTTAGAGCTGCCTAGGGTTCCTGACACTATTACAAAGCGGAACATACTAGCCCAAATCCAGACATTATTTGATCCGCTGGGCTGGTTAGCTCCTGCTATTCTACCAGCTAAAACTTTGATGCAAGACTTGTGGCTTCAAGGTATTTATTGGGATGAAGAGGTATCCGCTGAGGTCAAACAAAGATGGATAAATCTACATCGAGAATTTGATTACCTCTCCAACGTGGAAGTAGACCGGTGGCTGGGCACAACTCAGCGCAACATGCAAATGGTTACGGTGCATGGATTCTGCGATGCCTCAATTAAGGCATATGGAGCGGTAGCTTACCTGAGAGTTAAAACCGAAGGAGAAATTCGAACTGGAATAATTGCCGCCAAAACACGAGTAGCGCCTGTAAAACCAGTATCCCTGCCACGTTTAGAATTATGTGGTGCTGTGCTCTTGTCTAGACTACTGAAACAAGTAAAAGAAGCGATGAGAATACCTGATACTCAAGTACATGCGTGGACTGACTCTTCAGTAGTTCTATTGTGGCTCCTGGGTGACCCGGGAAGTTGGAACGTATTTGTATGTAACCGAGTCGTCGAAATACTAGACAATGTTGGTAACCAACGATGGTATCATGTTGCTTCGGAAGACAACCCAGCTGACACCGCAAGTAGAGGAACAACCCTGCAAAATCTGATACAAGATCAGAGATGGTGGAAGGGACCGAAGTGGCTGCAAACTGACGACATACCTTACAGAAGACCTGAAACGAAAGAAACAGTATTAGAAAGAAAGAAAAATATACACGTGAATTTAAATGTAGAGACCGAAGAAACTGGAATTAAGTTTGAAAGATTTGATACACTGCCAGATCTGTTGAAAACTATTGTTTATAGCGTGCGATTCATTAATAGCAGAAAAAACCCGGACGGCATCGAAAGCGAAATAACAACTATGGAATGGGAAGATGCTTTATTAAGATGTGTAAGAATAGTACAAGGAAGAGAATACGGCGTGGAACTGGATACCCTAAATAAAAATAAATATGTGAAAGGAGACAGTACAATTAAGAAATTAGATCCTTACCTTGATGATAAACAGGTTCTCAGGGTGGGCGGAAGGTTAAGAAACTCTGACTTACCTGAAGAAAAGAAGCATCCAATTATACTTGGTAGTCGAAACGCGCTGACTCGGTCCATAATCGTAGATGCCCATAAGAAGACTCTGCACGGCACGTTGCCGTTAATGTTTGGTTATCTGCGATCCAAGTACTGGATCATCAGGGCTAAGAACGCAATTAAGGCTCATATTCACAAATGCATTATTTGCGCCAGGCAAAGAGCGACTACGCAAACACAGATTATGGGAGATCTACCTAAAGTTCGCATTACACAAGCCAGACCATTTTTACACAGTGGCGTGGATTTTGCGGGACCCATACAAGTATTAAGGTCAAGAGGCAGAGGAGCAAAATCTAATAAAGCTTATATAGCCATTTTTGTGTGTATGGTGGTGAAATGCATCCATCTCGAACTCGTTGGCGATCTGAGCTCTGAGTCCTTCATAGGAGCATTCAAACATTTTGTGGCTCGTCGAGGAAGATGCACGCACTTATGGAGTGATCAGGGGCGTAATTTTGTTGGCGCAAACAAAGAATTGACTATAGCATGGAAAGAAGCAGGCCTCCAACTACCAGGCAAGTTAGCCAACAAACTTGCAGAGGATGGAACACAATAGCATTTCATACCGCCTTATAGCCCAAATTTCGGAGGCCTTTGGGAGGCTGGCGTGAAATCGGTGAAGTTCCATCTAAAAAGAATACTTACTGCCAATCTTACCTTTGAGGAACTGACCACGACGTTATGTGAAATAGAGGCGTGTTTGAACTCCCGGCCGCTCATCCCCTTTGATACAACAGACCCTGACGGGGAAATACTATCGCTCGGACATTTTCTTATTGGAGAGGCACCCGTCACCATACCCAGTCCGGACTTACGAGAGATCAACACCAATAGGTTATCCCGTTGGCAATTTACACAAAAACTTGTTAGAGATTTCTGGCACAGGTGGCAAAATGAATATCTGTCAAGACTTCAAGAGAGGCCGAAGTGGCTAAAACGGTGCCGCAAATTTGACACAGGAGATATTGTGTTAATAAAGGATGATCAGCTTCCACCGGGGAAGTGGTCGCTCAGTCGGGTAGTAGCGAAGCATCCGGGTCCGGACGGTGTGACTCGTGTCTATAGTGTGCGGTGTCGAGGAAACATTACCAAGCGCTCAGTATCTAAGTTGTGTGAACTGCTTGTTAATTCTAATGAGGACTAAATTGTAACTTTGCATGACTGTATTATGTAATATTATAGTGCTAAATTGTGATTTTGCATTACTTTATCGCATGATAGTTTTGTGTTATGTTAAATAATATCATTGTTCATTGCTTTACTGAAATTTTTAGTAATTTCTCGTATAAGAATTGAACAAATATCAATTATAAACATGGTTTATACACCGTGTAGCATTATTGCTTAAATGTGATCTAAGAAATAAAAAAAGTTCTTACGGTTTAATACTAAATTTGTAAGAGCCCACATGCATGTATATGTAGCTTGCGTAACCTCAATCATTTGTCGACTTCAAACCATATAGAATTTTACTTATGCCCGTGAGGAAAAAATGTATTTTTTGGTGGGCTGTATGTTTGATTCATTAGACGCACACTCATGCATGTCGCTCGTAATATTAATATCGATTCGTATGTAAGCCAGTTGCAATTAAACAATCGCTGTGACCACACGCAAAAAGTATTTAAATTTGAAACCATCCAACATAGAACCTTATAGCTATCGGAACAATAACTATGGTTCGTAGCACCACAAGCAGTGCATGGAGTTGCAGCACCCGCACCTCCAGCGTTTCCTCGTGCATTGAAACCTGTTTTCTTGCGCTGCGCCTGCGGCTACTGCCCGGCCGCGCGCCCCGCGCCCTCCCCGATGAAGCTCCCCCGCGGGCTCCCCGTACCCCCGAGTACTGCAGCCCGCTATAACCGATGCATCACGCTCTGCCGCCTCCAATGAGCGTGCCAAGGTAACAGCCCTGGCGTACGACAGTTCCTCCTCCGCAAACAACCGCTGCCGTATAACGTCTCCACTTACGCCGCACACAAATTGATCTCGAAGATTATCCGCCAAGGTTTCCTTAAAATCACAAGTACAGTCGCCATCACATACATAGGTACACTATAGGTGTTCAAAAATATCGGCACATGCACCCTAATGCCTTGAAAATAGAGGTGTGTTCCGATGTTTGTGGCGTGCTTGTTTGCTCCGTTGTATGTGATGGCGAGTGTACGTGCTAGTTTCTTGAGCTCCGTGACGTATTGTGATACAGTCTCACCCGCTGCTTGCTTCCGGAGCCGAAAACGGTAACGTTCTGCCATGACGGATGGTTTCGGATTTAAATGGTTTTTTATCAACGCCACCAACTGTACAAACTCTAATTCCGACGGTTTCTTCGGGCTCGCTAGATTAGACATCAACTCGTAGCACTGATCTCCAACCACCGAAATTAGCGTCGCTAACTGTTTATCTTCAGAAACAGCGTTGGCTTTGAAATACATTTGAAGTCGCTCACAGTACGAGTCCCAACTTCCACTTTCGATATCAAACTCGCGGATTTTACCGATTGACATTGTACTTATGTTTATATTGCACGCGTTTTAGACAACAATTTTCACTTTTCTGCCTACAAACTGTTTTCCAGACGTCGCCAATGTGATATTTGAGAAATGAAACGCCGCAAGTACGTAACACAGCTGATGCTTTATTGCGACTGAATGGCTCTATTCAAACAAATGATAAAATACGTAGGTATACCCACATATCCATACATAACATAGTCTAGCATACATTGTTAGTTAATTTTCAATTTCAAACAGTTGCGTTGCCTCTTGCTTCAGAAAGAAACTGACTCTTATTTATTCGCTCGCTACCAAACCAATGTTTTCACAGACAACTGAACCTTTCTATCATGAAGTTTCAAAGCGCGTTATACTGTTTAAATTTATGTCCCACATATAATACAACTAATGCTTAAAATACTAATTTTCAAACTTGATAAATCGTTGATTCATGGCGTGACAGTATTCCTGATGTGTTCGGCATGCATCCAGTTTAGTTGACCCCTTAATCCATAACAACCAGTGATATCTGTCGACATTGTTATGCTGGTCAGTCAATGTTGACAACTTCTGAACTATCCAACCTATTTCATCTGCTTCTTCAAACAACTATTACGGGCTGAGAGGTCAGAATGTTTTGGTATATTGCCGCAAGCCCTCTATTTTATTCTCACACAATTATCTACCTAATCGCTACACCATTATTTCATGGAATGGCGTAAACATTCATTGACTAAATGGACTTGAGTCATTTTGGCTATTGAAACGTTGACTTGTCTTTCATACGTCAAGTTCTGCATATAAGTCGAATTGTGTATTATTGTTTATTGTTTGACAATTAAAACCGAAAATGGCGTGCCTTGAAGCAAAAATATTTCGTCTCTATACAAAGTTTAATTCCCTTTTTCGTCCCTAAATGGGATGAAATTTGACATAAATTATAGCTTATGTCTTATTCTGATATATAAGGTACATAACTGGAATTTTTAACATTTTATAAAGATTCGTCCAGCAGTTTTTGAGATTTATCGGAACGTACATCCATCCATCCATCCAAACTTTCGCATTTATAATATTAGTAGGATAGGATTAGTAGGATGAAAATAAATAATCCCCAAATATCTGCCTTGCTACGCGGCATTTTCATAGCGTTCTCCTTGACTATTCGCTTTTCCGCGAATCGATTTTTTACTCGAATTTTCCACGTTTCCCGTGTCATGTTCATATTTAATTTTTAAGTTTTATTGACCTAAATTTTTTTCTGCAATTTTGCCACAGTGCCTCGTGCCTTGTAAACATGTTCTCGAGCTTTAAACGTTCTGTAATGCATTCGCCGACAATCAAGAGTTTTGCCGCCAAAAAAAGTTACGTCAGAAAAAAAAACTCATACTTGCCCACGCTATAGTACTTGGAATATAGTAGGTAGGTATCGTTTTTCATTCGAAGAAACCTTTAACCATTGTACTTTTCTTTTTGAAAGAAAATTATCAACGAATTTCTGTTTAGACGTAGTCGATCAGGGATAACCTTACCACTTAGTAATTTCTGAATTAAATTAATGTTCATGAATGCAACTTTAACTGTAATATTAACGCAATGATTACTAATTTACATAGTAAAAAAATATTTGATATTCCTGAAACGTCCAATTTTGTCACCTAGAACTAGACACACTCTAGAACCTTCATGATTCACTGCGTTTTTGAAAATCAATCACTAAAAAAATAAAAACTATTATTACTTAAATACAAAAACTACACGCCGGTCGCTGGGTATGAACTTGGGAGCACGAACGAGTTCGTAGTCTATAGGCCAAACCACCGGACTACGTATCAGTTGTTAGAACATGATGAATATTAGAATACCTTGACGTGTTATTTACGGTGACGAAACCTGTTATTCTCTGCCGTCGCATCATTATAATCTGTAATCGCCTCACCACCTATTTTTCATCCCATATTTTTCACGTTTTATCCCTACATTTCACAAATGTTGAATGGGGTCATTTATACTTTCTAGTCAAGTATATGCTTGCCAACTTTCAAGTCTTTAGCTCATGGATTCAAGGAGTTCCCATACAACAATTAACCCCATTTTTTACCCCCTTCGAACCCTAATCTTTATGATTTTTATAGCCTATAGCCTGGCTGAAGATCTACTTAACCTTTTTGTAAAAGTTTCATATTAATCCATTCGCTCGTTTTCACGTGATGCCATTACATATAAACAGACAGACAAACCGACAAACAGACAAACAGACAAAAATTCTAAAAACTGTTGAAGTGTGTTCTGTTATCGATTTTAAGACCCCTCAACAGATTTTTTTGCGAATATCTTCAATGTACAGACTTTCGACCCTCTACAGCTTTATTATATGTATAAATGTACAGACTTTCGACCCTCTACAGCTTTATTATATGTATAGATAGATAGATAGAAAGATATTAGTAGGATAATTTAGGAGTCCCTATGGCCACCTTCCGTCCTCATCATCAGGCCCGCTCGGAAGTACCATAATATTGCATTGTCACCTGATTTAAAACACGTGTACAAAATTTAAACTCGATTGAACTCTGGGAAGTTAGTCAAAATTGACTTGCAAGATTTGACCTAGATATACTCAAACATACACGGGGAGTCAAGTAAAAGCTTGGTACAAATCAAGTGATTTATCTTCTTCGTATTTTCAACCAGGGACCCGTCCACCCCTTCCCAGAAAAAAGCCTTTGAACGGGTTAGTCGTTCGTTCAATAGCCCATTCATTTTACTTAGCCGTATGAAGGGGTGCCACTAAATGATAGATTAGATTAGATTTGATTATTTATTTCATGATAAAAAAATACATTACAAATTTGCTTTCATGTAAAAAAAATAAGATTATTTATCACGATCGTCAAAAACAAAGAAAAAATAAAGATATAATATTAAATTAATACGATGTCAACAAATTTACTCAATAACGAGTAAATATATAAATAAAACAAAATCAAAAGAACAAATATGTCAACCACTAGGTATCGTCATTCAATTTACAATATAGTGTAATGTGCATTAGAATATAGGTGATATTTAATGTCAAATCATATTAAAACAAATGTAAATAGGTAAAAACAATAATTTAACATGTCAGATCAAGATCCATATACTCTTTAACTGAGTATAATGGATTTTCCAATAAAAGTTATTTCAGGCGGCGTCTAAATGCTTCGTCAGATGGTTCCAGTCTAAGATCAGCGGGTAGTCGCTCGTAGTAGGTAGGCCCAATGACACGCGGGTTCTTTTCTGCAAGTGCCATGCGACGGGGAAATATTCTCAAACGCCCAGTGCGGCGGAGTGTTTTGCCAATCACATTTACGGTATCGAACGAGGAAAAATTATTCCTTACAAACATTATAATTTCGAATATATAGAGTGAGTAGTGCGTCATAATACCGTGCGTTGCGAAGTGGCCTCTACACGAAGTCCTCGATTTTGCCCCAATCATCGCACGTACGGCACACGTTCCTGCATAAGCAGCACTCTGTTGGCATCCGTTGAGTTTCCCCAAATGAGCGTACCATAGGTTTTAGTTTACGCAAAGCAAAGACTGCACTACTCAATCTATCACATAGTTTGTCTACATGGCACTTCCAGTTAAGGTGAGAGTCCAGAGTGAAGCCCAGGAACCTACATTTATCACTTATCGGCATCGGGCTGTTTGCTACACACGGAGGAATCGCAATTTGGCCACCCCGAGAAGACCATGACGTTGGATTTTGTTATATTTAAGAGTAAGCCGTTGGTAGCAAACCACCTCTGCAGTTGATCACATCCGTCATGTATCTTCTCTCCAAGCTGTTCAGAAGTGCGCGCGATAAAATACCCTTTCGAAAGGCTTTTTTTAAGCGCTTGGAAAGGGTAGCGCTTTAAAAGCCAAATGAATGGGTATTGACGGGCATCGGCTTTGGTAAGCAAAGCCTTACGAAAAAACCCCTTCAAAAACCCTCAAAGGGGGTTCTGGCACTGCTGGGTAGGTATTTGCGACTCGCCTAAAGAGGCATAGATTAATAGTTTCACTTCAGTTCTATGGAAGCCAACGCCGTATTTTTGATATAGTTTTGTTTGAATATCTTCTACTTGTTATTTTGACTAGAAAATAATTAATAGCCCAGGAGTGTTTGATTTAAATTTACCAAATACATCGAATCGTTCATAATTAGCTGTATTTGATAATTAATATTATTACATCACGACAAAATAAAAATTAAAAAAAGATACAAAATGTAAATATTTTCGAAATTGCTTTCTAGGGGTAAGATATGAGGAATTGAGGATATAAGGTACCATTTGAGGTATATTTTACAATAAAAAAAGAACAATTGTATCGTATTTGGAGGAGCCCAAACTTAATATGTTTTGAAATTTATTGTAATGAAAAACAAATGTCTGCAATGTTATGATGTGATATATTATTAGAATCAGCCCTTCCATTTGATACCACACACGATAGGTTCCAGAACAAAAATAGATCGTCCTTTTATTTTAGGAACGCAAGCGGTGGAGGACTGGGGAGTTTAGACTAGTTCTTAATTATCAAATTCAGCGTCAGTATACCAATTTTCTGCTAGTTATGGAGGATACTAATACTCCTGAGCTGTAAGAGTTTTTTCTTGTTCCCTGAGAGATAGATAAATGTATTTTTACAAGCTTTTATTTAAACCCCCTTTGGTTTATTTTTCTTTCTTGGGTCAAATTTAGTAATTGAAATTCAACTGTCAACCGATTGGTCTGAAATTTTGCATGCGTATGTATATCGCATGACAATGCAATAATATGATGACATGGAGCTGATCTGATGCTGGAGCTGGAAGGTAGCCATAGGAACTCCGCAATAAAACGACAAAACCCCATCGAGTTTGGGTTCGTTAGAATCGTCTCAGTAGTTGATGATGGTATGCAGAAAAGTACAGTCGGCAATAAAAGCTTGTACCAAAATAGTACATTACTGCAAAGGTCGTGAAGTAAGGGATTGATGTACGAGTGTGGGGTAGAGGGGTTCCGGCCGAGGCTTGTATAGTGATTTTCTCAAACGATGTGAGGAAATAATAAATACCGTTATTTGTTATACAAGGGTGCAATTATAATTTAACCGCGAGTGTGGAATTGAAACACGAGCAAGCAAATGTGAGTGGTTTAAAAATAGAATCCTTTTCACCTCACTAAAGCGAGAAAAATTCTAAATAAAAAAATCTAAAAAATAAAACAAACAATATAAAAGAAAAAAAAAGAGAAAACAAAAAAAGTAACAGTAAAAACATTTAAAACAACGAAAGGAAATAAATATTAAAAACATTAAAATAAGAGAAAAAAACATTTAAAAAAGAAAACATACAAAAGGGGGAAAAAACATTTAAAAAGGGAAAAAGAAAAAAAAATAGAAAAATAACTTAAAAGACCATACAAAACTTAAAACATTAAAAAAATACTCCATCAAAAAAGGTTTTTTTTATACAACTAAAAAAAAATTAAAAATAAGAAAAAAAATAAAGAAACATTTTCTTTTCAATAAAAGAAAATAAGAAAACAAAAAAAATTGCCAAAAAGGAAGAAAAAACGTTTAGAAATCATTAAAAAACGAGAATAGCACTAGAAAAAACAAAAAAAAAACATTTTAAAAAGGAAATAAAAAGCAGCTGAAACATTCAAAAAAACAAAAAACGTAAAAAAAATTGAGAAAAGAAAAAAAATTATTAAAAACATTAAAAAATGAAAAGTAAAACATACTAAAAGGGAAAAAAAGACATTTAAAAAGGGAAAAAGATATAAAAAACTTAAAAACTAACAAAAAAGAAGAATCAAAAATTTAAACATTAAAAAATAGACAAAACGTTAAAAAAATAAAAAAAAAAACATTAAAAATTATTAAAAAACGAGAAAAACAAAAAAATACAGTTCGTTAAAAAACATTTAACAAACTGTCGTGATTTGTTCCAAAAGATGATTTTGTTTACTATTTTGCTCAAGAAATACCAAAGGATTTCCACAATGTAATTAATTAATCGATTATTAAGATGAGATCGTGTAAATACGGTTTAAGTTGTAAGTGGGTAAAATATGTTTTGTGTACCGGCAACATTGGGGAGATCCAAAGGTGGGTGGGAAAAAGATTATAAAAAGGGTAGTCATGCATTATCTGGCTCTCTTTGATTTGTGTCCTGGTGACGAACAGAAGTAAAATACATCTTCCAACATCGAGAATAGTGTTTCATTTTAATTCGGAAGTGAGCATTATCCACGAAAGCCCACAGCGAAGACATGTAAGTACCAATTGTGTCCTTAAATCCATCGAGCGAGACTATGTTATCTTACATGCATGTACCAATTATCACAACGACTCCACGATCGTTTGTCATAGTTTGAATTAATCGAACATTTGAAAGTTACATTTATCCAGAATTTGGTTGATTTTGTTAGTCATAAAGTAGGCAATAGTTATGTTACAACTAATGCTAACCTACAATAAAAGTTGTTGATTGAAGGTAGATTTACAAAAGTGCCGTATTTCAAATTCCTTTTGTTAAAGTAACTAATTCAAAGTCTGGCAAATAATTAAAATATTGTGTTGACCCATTCGATTGAATATTGATTGTTACTTATACTTTGTTACGCATGATTTAAATTGTCATTGCAAATCAACTACGAATATGTATTCGTAACGTTGCAGTAATATATTTGAAGCATATATAGAGTAACAAGCACTAAGAAACTATAGTGATGTACTTATTGTATTAAGTGATTTTGATTTGGAGGAATACACCAATTTTGTGTAATTTGTATTTTGTATTTGTATATTCATAGATTTACGTAACAAAGCAATATAGTAACGTTTAACTTAATCATCCGTTTAAAGTACCTACTGCCCGGTGTAAGTCTGACCTCCGGGTTACATACGCAGTATTTAAGCATTCAAGGGTTTAATTACACTGGCTGTCGAAGTCACGGCCAAACCAGTGTGTTTAGTGAATCGCCCCATCTAAGGCGAAGTCCATGTAACCAGCCCCGCTATTCTGTGACTTGTCTCAAACTCACCTCACCGTTCACTAGAGAGGTCTAATCTCGTTGGGCGTGACGGGTGGGGTGAGGCGCGTTAGGGCGTTCCGAATAAGAGCCCATGCATTATTTTGTGGTAAAAATAATATTGACACTTTCTCGCAGCTGCAATTTTTGTATTTCAAAATGTTTGTTAACATTAGAATGGGTATATGTACATTATATTATAAGTAGTATCAAATTCAACTTAAAAACCAGAAAAAAAAAAGAATAAATAAAACTAAATAAAACTACTTATGACTAAACTAAGGGGTCTCCCCGCGGCATGGTGCCGAAGATGCTGGCAGCATTTCCCCGCTGTATCGCAATACTAATGCGTTGAGCGAGGAAGCTGCCAGCTCTTCGGTCCCCGGTGGTGTCGGCTAATTTTTTGGCGAGCTCTTTGATTAGGTTGAGTGCGCTGGGACCCCATGGACCAAGGGTCTCGACGCCGAATGGAACAAAGCAGTATTCAGCGCCGAGACCCCTATATTTATTAACTTTGGCCTTTTCCGCAGCCTCTGCAGCCGCACCGGCTCTGGAGGATGTTCCGTGGAGATGGGATGGGGCCAATGTGTCGACACAGGTGGCGTCCCACACGAGCACCCGACCCATCTTCCACGGAATTAATGACATTCCATCCGGTCTCTTGCCATCGTCCCTGAAAATGCCGGGCGGCTCTAACAAGGCCGGCACATTGACGCTGGCAAGAGAGCGGCGTAGAATGTCATTCAGAGCGGCGTGCCTGGAAAACCGGCCAGCGCTTTTCTGGCAAGAAAGCCCATGATGTCCCAGTGAGTCTACAGAACTGCCGCAGGGACATCTGTGTGGAGTGCATATAGGAATCCCGAGTCGCAGACATGTTGAGATACGGAGCGTTTCAGGCTCCAAGAAAGTGCCAGTGTTTGGCGACGGGTAAGCGTGGAGCCATTCACCGGATTCCTTGGTACCTGACGCCAAAAGTCTGGCCCGCTCCGCACCTGTACTGCGGCTCAGGAGAGAATCAACATAAATTTTGCAGCATACATCGTCCCAGCTCCTTTGGCAACGAGGATGGTCTGGGAAATCTTTTCCCGGGCAAGCGGATGACCAAGCGTTTTTTGCCTCCATCAAGCCAGCAGTTTCAAAGTTTGAGGGGGCACCCCCAAGGATTTTGCCTATGAGACTAGCTGAACTGTGGATGGAAGACAAAAAAGCTGGCAGAGAAACACTAGAAATTTTTCTTATCCCTAGCCCACCATGTCTAATGGGGAGGGATGCTTGGGTCCAAGACTGGTCGCTGAGCTGTATATTCAAAATTGATTCTAAATTTGATTTTATAAGGTCGTCTAGTGGTGCCAATATACTTTGAAATTTATAAAATGGGCTGCAGCGAAGTACATACGTTAATTTGGGCACGAAAAGGCAGAATTTTAGCAAGGTTAAGGCGTAATGGGGGCTTATTTCTAAAAGACGGTTGGAACAGATTTGGAATTTGGAAATTGAATTTTGTATATAATCTTGAAAAGAGTCCTCGAAAATAGGGGACCCTAGGAGGCAAAGTGTTTTTGTATCTACAATATTTATGTTAGGCGTCAGAGTATTAAATTTCTGCTGGATATCTAAAACATTTAAGCTGGAATTTTGAACATATAGTTCGCATTTGGTGAAATTCAATTCCAAGCCAATATTTTTAAATTTCGACTTTATCGTTGCTAGATCGGAAACAACGGTATCCACATCGCCTCCTAAGGTTCCATCGTCCAGATACCAGACGTTAAATTTAGATTTGAGATTTTTTATAATTGGGTTTATCGCCAAACTAAATATTGCTGGCCCGAGTGGATCACCCTGCTGACATCCGACTTCAGACGATAGTAAATGTTCCCGGTACAAAAGATTAGTCGGGTCTGCGTATGAAAGCAGTAAATAGTTGTAAATTTCGGGAATGTTTTGTTTTACTTCTGACAGCAGAGTGTCCCTATTGACTGAATTAAATGCATTTTTCACATCAATTTTGACCAACACTTCGGCCGATGCATCTGAGAGGTACGTGCGCAAGGAATGTACGGCTGCCTCACACCCGCCTTTGGTGCCAAAGCCTAGTTGTACGGGTTCGAAAAGGGGTTGTAATTTAGATAAGATATGCCGAACTGCAATTTTGGACGCAAGACGCCGAAGTGTTGTACCAACGGCTATGGGTCTCACCCCTCCGTCTTTTTTAGACAGTGCGATCAGGTTTGCACCGAACAAAATGGGGACTATTTCGGAGTTGATATTGCCAGAGAACATTTTATTTACTAATTTAGTGATTGAATTAAGAAGTTTTTTGCCTGCATCGCCAGCAGAGAGAGAGACCAAATCTTTCAGATGCTGGGGTGAAATACCGTCCAGACCAGCTGCTGATCCATTTTTAAACGAAAAAATCGCTTCGTAAATTTCTTTACTGTTGATTTCCAAGCAGAACTGGCTAGCCGTTGGTGGATCGAGA